>JABSTQ010011543.1:0-600000 GCA_013358835.2 Ixodes persulcatus
AGAGTTGTCCTTGATGCCGAAGATAGTGTATGGTGAGGGTGTCTATGTTTATAATGTACCTCTTTGGTGCACCTTCCTGCAGATGTGCAGAAGTTTGGGCACCTGGACTCTTTCTCTGCTTCCGGTTCGAAAACTTTTTGGGCCAACTAAAGCGAGAGTTGAAGTCGCCCAACCCTCCATGCAGCGGTTGTGAAACGTCTGTATGACCGCCCTCAGTCTGGCAATGTCCTTTAGAGCACCATCAAAGCAGCAGGAACCGCTACAGAACCCCCTGATTCAGGACCCACGCCTCCAGGGTTCAAAGGAAAACAATTTCGCAAACTGGTCCTCCCCAGCATGGTTGTGGAAATCAACACACGTGATTCATGCCTTCTAATGGAAGATGGGAATGTTGTTGTGGCAAGAAATGTGTGTCGGATGGAGGAGAGGTCAAGATTGTGGACAGTTCTTCAAGCAACTGGCAAACTTCCATACTAGCATTGCTCACATAGATCGACTGTGGATTTACAGAGCCTCTCGACTGTCATCTGCAAATGCTTTGTGGAATGTGAAGCAGATTAAGTCAAAGTGTTGCTGCTTTCCCTGTGGGAAGTGGTTTTGTGGTTACTCCACTCTTGCATACTGGATAGCTGACGTGAGGTATGAAAACCCACACTAGGGAGTCCTTGCAAAATTTTCAATATTTAAATGGTGTGAATAAACATAAAACATCTGTTCCAAGTAATGTGGAGTATATGATATCTGCTATGCGCCAACTTCTAAATAGTGCCCAGGAACTTTTTGTGGCAGGAATGTTGAGATGAATAAGTTTGTACCAACATGAAAATCCTTGAATTGTCAGGGAATTTTGGATTATCTGGAAAAGTCGTCGACTATAGCAATGACAAGTGCAAGTAACTGAGCGGTATGCAATGAAGCAGGACGGTCACGAGATGCTGAATGGTATTGCTTGAAATGTGCCTAGGCAGTTGAAGCCACCACTCGATTAAACGGGAAGTGCCACATGTAATGGCATTCTAGCAAGCCTGACGAGCACAGTGACTATTGACTCGTCAAAGCAATCGCTGCTCCGGGGAGTACCCTTTCGGTAGAAGGACCGGCCAGGGAATTTTATCAAGAGCCGGGGAAAACCTGGAAAAGTCGGTGAATATCAAGGAATTTTGGTGGATAAGGAGTGATGGTAACAGTACAATTATGGACATCACATGTGAAATTTGAAAAAAAATGCTGAAAAGCACGAGCAGTTCTATGCTGTAAAAGGTCACAGTGTCTGTAGAATTACTGAAGTGATATTGGGATTTTCAATTAGAATGTGGTTGGACTTTACTGTTTACTCGTAAATGAGGAATGCTTTAGTTTTCCCAAATCTTATTTACGCATTTGTGCATACTATACACAACTTTATTTTTGCGTGCTCAAAATTTCACAAATTTCGTCAAGCACCATTTTCAGGAATATTTTGCAAGAATAAAATTCTGCGACGGGGTGCCTGGAATGGCATTCTATATACTGTAAATTACTTCATTTTTGTGGGCACGAATTTTTGCGAAGTGTCAAATTCAGGGTTATTTCGCGGGAACATTTTGCGATTGGGTGTGATGACAGTGTATTCGCACCTATGGGGAAACCTATTCCCACAATCGATTTCTTGCAATGGAGCCCAATCGCGGAATTTGCGAAAATTAAGTCGTTTACAGTATTTATTTATCCGGGGCGAGTTATTCACCGAAGATTAACTTTTTGAGATTTTCATAAAATTTATAAATCAGCAAATACTAGGTCCCTGTGAAAATTAAGTCATAATATCTTATTCTACAAAAAGTAGGTATGCTCCTCACTAATGGTCTTCATTTTAATTTTTAGGTGATGTTCTCAGTGGTCCACTTCATCGCATCATACTGGGTTCAGGATGGGAAGTCTTTCTGGCCCCCTTTCAAGAGCTCAACAAAAGTTACCGCTGCAATAAAAGGCCGAATGAAGCCTGACCACGACTGGGAACAATTCACCTGCAGGGTGTTGTCATCCACAGGTAAGCTGCCCTGAGGTTCATGCTGTTGTCTTTTTTGATTCAACAGTACATGTTAATTTGGAGGTTCACATGCCTAACCAAAATGGGTACCCCAGCGATGGACTAAGACTAGTTTAGACCACCTGGGAATCTTTTGACAGGTTTCCCAATTCTGAGTGCCTTTCTCCAGTCGAAATTATAGTCTGCAATCTTTCATAACATAGAAGTTTTCTGTTGGTTGTTGATTAGTATCTAAGGTGCTTGTGATTCTACTTTTGATTATCGTGGCATCAGCACTGCAGCGATAGAGTAGACATTTGGAACATAAATAGAGTTTCGTATTTTTGGTATTTATTTTCAAATTTCATGGTGATTTTTCGGTGTTTATTTTTTTCTCCCGAATTCGGCGTTTTCTGCGCTTTTTTATGTCGACTAGAAATCGGGGTCAATTGGGCGTCATGTCATAAAATAGAATGCAAATCAGTGCCGTAACCTAGCCAACACGACGTTATCTGTGCTATTGATGAATAAATGGCGCACATGGAAACAATTCCCGGAGAAAGAAGCAGCCTCGTGCACACGTTGAGTATGGTAGGCGTCCGGGTTAAACACAAAGTTGTTTCTGCTGTGAAACTGTGATTTTTGTCCCTCGAGGCTAGCCTCAATTTGGGGTTTTTCGGTTTTTACCAAAAAACCCCAAATTGGGGCTAGCCTCGAGGGTTATTTTTGGTGGTTATATTGGGGGTTATTTTTTAGGTGTTTATCAGTATATACCAAAAACACGGAACTCACTATAACAATACAACAGCATATGCTTGGCTACATGACATCTCATTAAATGTATGGCTATGTACTGATAATGCTCCACCTCTTGCAGACAGTTATGAAGTTGCCCGTAAGAGAGCAATAAGGGCTGAAGAGAGATCTGACGTCACATCAGAACCTGAGGCAAATGTAAAACGTACCCGGCGACCTCCAAAGCCGCTGGATGACTATTTGACAGAAAGCAGCAGTGACGAAGACCAAACGACCGAAGAACCAACTCCGAGTGATCACATGGAATTTCTTGATGAGCCCCCACAGGCGCCTCTCCCAAGAAACAGTGGATCCCAGTCTATCGGCGCCCGAGAGAAAGACTGTGGCAAGTAGACATGCTTATGTAGATGCATGTTCCATTGTGCTCTAAATGCTGACCTTTTTGCTTGAAACCATATTTCCAAAAATAAACTGCATGCTTTCATCCAGCTTTATCGGATCAAACCAAAAACGCTAAAGCATGATGTCAGTGACAGGCTAATTGAACATAGAGCGAAGAAAACAAAGGATCGGTAGAAGAAAGCAGACAATGCTGGAGGGGAGGAGAGGCTTTCTCCTCCTCTCCAGCAATATCTGCTTTCTTTCCATCCTTTTTCTTTTTCTCTGTATTACCGTTCATTCGCTACTGTATAGTCTATGCTGCAGTTCTTTTGCAACATGTCGGCTTCCACTATGGGGCTTCAGGGCATCCTTTCAATTCCCTCTTAATGGGCCTTTTTTTGCGAATGTTTAGGCCATATACCATATACCAGCTGCCTAGTGATTGTTTTGATAACTCACGACACGGCCGGACTGGATTTCCACCTTTCGTACGGCCTGCTCTATCACAGAAGAAAGAATACTTGCTGTTTTGCATGGGGAGCTGCAATCTTATGCCCTTCTACAGTTCCACCTGTGCAGGCTCACAAGCTGTATGTTTCTACTCGTGACATCACAATCTTGAGAGTGTCCTTCTGAGTAGCATCCAGAAGATCACAGTGACCTGTCAGTGCGTTGAAAGCATTCACGCATCTTTGGCATTGCACATGCACTTTTCTTTGCTTATATTCCCAAATCTATAAAACTATATCAATCTTCATGCCTTTTTATTCACAACAATATTATTTTGCAATGCCGCCTAAGCCATCGCTGACCCGCTCGTTCGGACTGGTGGGGTATTATATTCAAGGGGCCAAACAGGCCACCTTTGCGTTACTTTCTCAGGATATTGTGACTTTACGTTTGTCTCGGAGTTTGAGATTGTGACTACTGGTTACCTGTAGCGAACTACAAGTTTGATTGTGCATATTAAAGCATGGTTGAAGCTTGTAGTTACCAACTGTTCAACAAAACACGGTCCAATTTGAGGAGCAGGCATTGTACTTATTTCCGTCGATGAAATCCTACTAACCACGTCACCGCGCTGCGGCGCTTCCACACCATTCCATCCTGCGACTCCAGAGGTACTCATAGGTAGTTTTATGCCACATTGCATAGGCCGTAAGAGAGAAAGCGTGCCCAGTCCGGCCATGCCCATGATTAATGCTACAATGTGACTGCATCTGACGGCAAAAGGAAATATCGCATGCTGAAATTAGAAATGGTAAGTCATCATGAATTAAGAGTGCTACGGACTGCTGATTGTGCTGCGCAAGCGTGCCACATCGCATGGCGGACATCAGTCTGTTACTGCGGCACATGCCCAAGCAACTCAAGAAAAGACCCATTGCTAGTATGATGCTATTGCTTGCAGTATTGCTGTCGCATTAATATATCACTGAAAGAAAAATTTGCTGGCACCTTAGCAACAGTAATGGAATTTTACACGTGAAATATAACTGCTAAAAGTACAGGCATCAGTGTGGCTGGCCTGCTTACTGCCTTGTTTGTATTGTTTACAACAGCAGGGATGAATAAAAACTAAGTGCATGGGCTAATAAAAACAAAAGTAGACCTTTCTAAATATTTGGGTTTTTTCTTATATGATTATTTTGCTTGAGTGAAATGAATCTTATATCTATGCTGTCATAGGATTGAGCATAGATGAAAATAAAAAAAAGATGAGATGATACAGATTAGTGCAGCACATTTCCAGCGTAACTGCTCATCCTTAAAATAGCTGAAACTTTGCTTGTGGGCCATGGTTTTTCAGATGGCAACGTGCCGCGTAAAACTGGAAGAGCAGAAACCGCATCTTCTTCAAACTGCACTCCTCAACCTTGCAAGAATGGTAAGGAATTTTTGTCTGTTGTTCAGGAACATAAAAGGCAGCTTGGGGAAATGTAATGATCCTGAAACACAGAGAGGGGAAAAGGTGAGGGAGACATTTGTTTTAAACAGGACACCCACAATTTAGCCTCAAAACAGATGTTGCTCTTTTATGTTCCTGCCTTTTCTCATCTCAGAGGCCATTGTTTTTTTATCTATAAAACAGTTAATGTAAATATTCTACATATTGATGATCTTCTCATTAGCATTTTTTTTAAGGGGCACAAAAGAGGTTTCTTGTGTCGCCTGTATGATAACTCATTCTCTGGGCTCTAGGCATACTAAGAATTCACAAACTACAGTCGTGTGCCGTCTCTTTCTCTACTAAAATGTGTTTGAAGCTTGCAACACGCCCCTTTCTGAGTGGAAAAGTCTGCTCATATAAGTTCAGCCGAGGTGCCGGCTGGGTAATAAAAAGGCGCTCGTCAGCCAATTGCAAGCTGCTCTCAGAGAGAGCTGCCGATGCCGCGTCGGCTTTTTAGGAAAGGTGGGTTGCGATTGGTTGACGAGCACCTTTCGTCGCCCCGCCGGCATGTAGGCTGAATGACATGAGCAATAAAATTAGGTTATGTCCGTTTTTAGTGTCGAGGAACCATTTTTTTGCCAATAATAAACTGTATTGGTTGTCATCGTTGCTATGAAAATTTTTAGGAGCTCATTCTCGGCAATGCTATAATATGGTGCACTTTTTTCATTAGTCTTGCTTACAGTTCTCAGGGAACTCGAACATATTAAGGTACAGCTGACAAGCCAGGCTCTGACCTTAAGTAGAATAGAGAGAAAGGTGAATGGTGATGCTCCTGCTGCCATGACTGAACCGGTCCGGCCACAAGACATGCCAGTCTACCCGGTGGTAACAGATGAGGAGCTTGCCCTCTTGGAGGCCAGTTTGAAAAATGAGGCCATTTTTGCAATGCTTGTAAGTTCAACTGTTGTACACTATGGTTTTATAGCTCATGTGTGTGATAATACAATCCATATTATTACATCTTTTAAATTTAAAAAAAAACAGAAGCGTTGATATGTTTGTAACATGTAGATAATTTCTCATATCCAGGTGAGGAACTTGGGCCAAATGGGAGGAGGACATGTAGCCCTCGCAACAAAGGCAGTTTTTTTTTTTGCGATCTTGTACAACTGGACTGGGCAAAAAGGGAAGAAAAAAGCTAAGAAACTGAACATCAATCCTCTCATTTTTGGTAAGGGCATAAGAGCATTTGTGTTTCTTAGCTTGCAATCTTTGAAGCTCCATGCAGTTCCTATGACAACTATACACATTGATTCCAGCTGATGTGCGTGTTAACTTCAGCCGTGCCACTGATGACGAGATGGGCCATGCCATTGGCGAATGGCTACGTTTTGCTAATGTACGACTCACAAATGCCAAGGTAAGCAACAACCTTATTAACACAAAATGTGTTTTATCAGCCAAATTTTATTGAAAAATCTAACTCCTGACCATCATGTTTGTTACACATGGTCACATGACCACAGAGAGTCACATCTACTTGCTCGTGAAATAAAACACGAGCAAAATTAGGCCTCCATAGACATTTGGATTATAGAAAGAAATACCAGATGCCATCGAGTGGGATTGAGCCTAGATCCTTATGTTCCGAAAATTAGCACTGAGTTGTGCAAATTTCAGGTTCGAGCCCTTAGAACAGAGGCGAGCAAACTTTTCAGGCCTGCAACCTCCAACAGTCACGAATGCCGTACGGCAACCCCGTTAACCCCCACCCCCTCCTCGGCACACTGAATGGTGAGCACAGGTCACTCTCTTTGGCGTACTTTTAATGCAGTAGCATTAGTACCCACTACATGGAAAGCGTGATAGGTTTCATCTGTCACCAAAACAGTAGAAAGGCCGAGCGGTGGCGGGGCGCGAGATATTGGGGCGAGTCTGAACTTGCAGGTATGTGGAACGCGTTTGCCTTGGTTTGGAATTAGGAAATGCATTAGCATGATCCCTCAGAAACTCCACACACGACCCCCTTTGGGAAACAATAATGCCCCCGTAACCAAGCCAAGCGAATCCCGCGACCTCCAGGGATCGCCTCGCCACCCTGCCTTTGCACACCTCTGCCATAGAAGATAGTTCTGCGACCCCTCTCATCATATTTCCTATACTCAATAATGAACGCAGTTTTGTCTGGTTTGCACACTAAAAAGGACAACTTATACCGAACATGCTTCCAGGAAAAGCAAATGCACAAGGTCATCGGTGCAACAATGTGCCCAACACTTTCCTTGCGATTTTGGAAATTTTTCGTGAAATTTTGGCAAATGTTAGTGAGAGGCCTGGTCCCACATGGAGACACGACTGTTTGTTTGTTTTGACTTTTACAAAAGCTGGAAACGTCAGTCCGCACAGGTATGCACAATGACAAGGAGGGTAGGAGAACTTTTCAAGAACCTTGTTTGACAACAGGTGCAACTCTCACTACTTTTTCAACAAAAATGTTTGCAATTAGTCGACAACTGCCCACATTATATCTCCGTCGTATTGAGTAGCACACCTGCAAATCTTTGACAAAGGGCTGAATATTGAACTAAGCGGAGTAAGTTCAGGGAGGCATCTATGCTTCCTTTATAGCACCTTGTTGACAAGTTTAGGTGTTTTGCATTTAGTATTGTGTTGTTTTATTTGCAGGCAAAGAAGTCCTAAGCGGGGAGTGCTGGTGAATCTCAGCTCTGGGAAGATGAGATTTGGTGTTTACTTTTATCTTATCCTGTAAAAGCACATTATTTTTAATTCATTAGTATTTTCCACCTACTCAGTATGGCAATAATGTTTTTGTTATATCTTGTTTTCATCTAGTCATCGGTTGTGGACATTTGTTTTAAAGCCTTTTTTTAATCATTTGTCCCCGACAGGTTTTTAAGCTTTTTATAGCTCTATTTTTCACCTTTGCGACTCAAACATTTATAGCTGCTCGGCATGAGAATGCGGAGAGCTCAAACTTCTTTGAAACGCCCTTGCGGTTGGAGTACGATGCAAAATTTTGAGAACATTTAATAAAAGGATAATAAAGAGAAACAATTTTTATATGAACCGAGTTTACTGCAAAACTGTAAGATGATATTTTAGTTCTTATGGCATTAATTTCAATGAGAAAGTTTGGGAGCAGGAAAGATATAATCATGCTTTCTTTAATGATGGCAAGCTTTTTCCACCAAAATAAGTGCTACATGCATTCCCAGTGCTATTTTTTATGTACCGCAGATCAGGCTTAAGATAGACATCAGCTCATAGAGAAATTTAGTTTTTCTTTGTTTTCTTTCGATCCATGCGATGCCGTATACTCAAACTTTTGCACCCTACTCCAAATGCCAAGGTTACATTCCACCAGTGTTTGAGCTCGCTGTGATGTCTAGTTTATTTTTGCGGTAGAGAAACACTGTAGAATTTTCTCACGCCTTTCTTTAATTATGTGAGCTTCATGAACCTAATTTACAGGCCTTGAAGCTTTTTCGAAAGTGACCTTTTTTTTCTCATAATTGTTCACTCTTATTTATTTATTTATTTATTTTTTTTGTTCAGAAGAGAAATACTTTTAACTGCATAGTCAAACAATATTGTTGCTGCTCATGTACACTTCCATAGGGTTCAAATTTGGAGAGTCAATAAATGTATCCATAAACATGTACCAAACTGTTTACTTTTCACAGCAGGGGTAGACTGCAATTAATCACCTGTATGGATGCTTGTTTGTGCTGTGCTAAATCTGGTGACAGTCATACCCCATACTTTTTACCAAAGGAACACTTTTTTTTTCACTTAGTAGTGTGTCGAGTGGCATTGTGGCTAAGCTGACTAAATTAATTTCTATGATTATTCCTCTCCAGGAAAGTGAGGCGCACACAGGTTTATATTCTGAACAGGTGTCTTTTTATATTTATGCTTGAAGCTGTTGTCACAAAGAAGCTTTGTGATGGTTTAGCGTTCAATATTTTAAATTAGTATGCCTCTCACAAACACTTTCTGTTCAATTACTGGGACAACCAGTATACGGCCAAGCAGATTTGACAGGTTTGGGAGAATGATAAACAGATCAACTTTTGTTTGCTTGTTTATCATTCTCTGCTTAGATCTCACTTGAAACTTTGGATCAAGAGTGCAAAGATATTACAATAATCATAAATTAAAAGGCCACTTGGAGTAGAATCCTTTTCTGACGTATATGTACAGACGTGGAAAGATTCAATGAAGCCACAGGAGTCTGCGGCCTTGAGATACTCGCGCACTTCATGACGGCAGCGAAAAGAACTAGTATCGATAGCTGCCGCAGCTAGCTGTGAAATTAGCTGCTGTCAGCATCCGGTTATATGATCTGCACTGCCGCCCTGCTACCATACTAACGATCAATCGCCTAGAGCGGCACTCTCTACACTGCGTCTCGATAAGGCTGGTTATCTGTATCGAATAAGCTGATCGTGTATACTTGGAATTGCGGGACGCAACAGAGTGTCTTTCTTTTTTTTTTTTTCGCTATAGTTCCAATGAAGCACAATAAGCTTCTTTGATTCAAATCACGACAACTACATTGAATTAAACGCATGCATCGTTGCAAATAAAGTTCTCGAAAAGTGCATTGTCTGTTCAGCTGACTAAACATTGCAATATCAATGTACAGTGCGCCACGTTAGGCAAATGGCTGTCAGTACGGCAGCAGGGCAGGTCATATAACTGGATGTTGGTAGTCGCTAATCTCGCAATCTGCCAGTACTTGGAGGAGGTAGTTCCCTACGCCACCGGCATGACGCACACACGTAGTCCGAGGCCACACGCTACTGTGGCTTTGTTGGCTTTTCTCACGACTGTACCAGCAAAAAGCGCAGCTAGCTTGGTTAGTGTTCACGAAAAAAAAATGAAAAAATGCAATTGCTTTCATGGAAAAATGTTCGGAGGGACTGTTCAGAGCCATGGAGACAAACTATACATGTCTGTTTTATTTAGTCTTTTCACTGGTGTGGAAGATTGAAATGTTTAAGTTAATCTGCTGTCTTGAAAAGGCTTAATAATGATCGTGCCTCACATTTTCGTGCTCATCGCAAAGCCATCTTCTGAGTAAACAATACTCAATAATAGGGTGTCATTGTTGTGTAGAATTGTTTTGGCTCACCGTATACTGTTTCAAGGAACGTTAATGCTTGTGAAACAGGAGAGAATGTTACTGCACTGGTGAAATGTCTGCAAACTTTAGAGGAACACTTCTGAACCATTAAGGCAAACATATACTGTGTGTCGGGCACATCTGAGCTAAGGCTACTTCAATCACTTTAATTTGACTGCGTTGCAGGGCTTGCACTTTGGTAAGACGACTGAGAATTATTGTGCGTGACAGGTGTTGCCATGTTAATTCACCGTCTCTCGGCAACAGCCCTGGCAATGCAGTCAAACACAACTGTCTGAACCAGTCTTTTACAGTATATATTTGTCTTCATGGTTCAGAACGCTCCTCCGAACATTTTGCATACATTTTGCTGTAGTCGGCAACAGGTCAAGAACGAAGTGGAAGCTACTCCCACCTCTTTCCACTTGGCAGAGCGAACGGTGGAGAGGAGGTCGCCTCCTCTCCAGCGTTCGCTCTGCTAAGTGGAAAGAGGTGGGAGGAGCTTCCACTTCGTTCTTGACCTGTCGCCGACTATAGTGTGTTAATAACATGTTTTACGAATGTTAATACAAAGTTTACCAGAACATTATTTTAATGTTTTGTAAACATTATATTTCTGTTGTAATAACGCTGCGTAAAGAATTTATTTGTTTTATTAATGTTATTACAATGTTTACAGTAATGTTACGTTAATGTTTTCCAGACATTATATTTACGTTGCAAAATTGTTTTCCAAGTGTTCAAATAACGTTTATCAAGACGTTATAAGAATGTTCTGCCAAACGTTCAAATAGCTTTATACAGGCGGACATTAAGAACATTCCTCGAACGTTTGGGACGAACATAAAAATAATGTTATTCTAATGTTTTCGTGTTACCTGGGGAGCTCTAGTGAAGCGGCCGCGCCGCGCTGAGCTCGGCCGTGCACCCCCTTCGGAGTTTGCCCGGCGGGCTCTGCGGCCAGTCCCGCATCGCCGCGAGGTATCCAGACGAAGAACTCCGCGGACGGATGTCGTGACGCCAACAACCCGGAAAAGTCCGTCCTCGGCTCCGCCGCCCACCTGCAGAGCTTTCGTGCTGATGGGCCTCCGCCACGAAGGAGAACGGCGCCGCGAAGCGTCAAAAAGGGATGGCGTATGTCGCACGTGATGCGAGCTCCGCGGAGGAAAGTGGCGGATTTCTCCTTCGTGTGGATACCCCATTACCGGCGACCCAGAGCCGTATATTCGGAGAGTTCGGCCAGTGAGTGTGGCGACGAAGGCGCCGGAGAGAAGACAAGTAAAGGGAGGAGAGCGTTGAAGGAGCGAGAAAGAAAGAAGGGAACAGAGAGGAGACGACCGCCATTTTTACGCAACGCTGTCAGAGACTGCTCGGAGAAGAGCACTGTTGAGGCTACGCGTCGTCTGCTACGGGCCGACTTCTTTTTCGCCTGAATAAAAATTTGTGGCGATACGTCAAGAAAACTTCATTTCTTAGCTTCTTGACCCACCGAAGAATAACAGAATATCATTTTCTTGCCAGAGCCAGCGATATAAAAGGAAATAATCGAAATTTAGATGCCGATCCCATGCATTCCGCCAGGAGAATGAACGAAAATGGCAGCCCTCCCCGCTCAGCTGGGAGCAGCCGGGAGTTCACGCGCATGCGCTCACAGCCTCTCGCTCTGCGCCGCGGGCTGATTGGCTCACTCGAAAGGAGTGCGTTGCGGCGGCGAGATCATAGACTGAGAAAACTCTCCCCATATACGGCTCTGCGGCGACCGGGCCGCTGCGCCGCCATGGAGAGAGTTTCTCTGATGGCGTTTTTTGGAACTACGCCGCACTGAGCCAATGGGAGCCTCATTCCTTGATGACGCGCGCCAGCCAATAGGAGCCTATCCATCAGATTTCTGCTACAGACAACATTGGGACAGGGGAAGGGGCCGTTTGGCGCGGCCACTGATTTCTATTGTAGAGTGGTTTCATCTGAAATCGAACACGCTTGTCGGGGTGGGTCTTTCGATTTTTATTTAAAAAATATAGGTGATTGCCCCTTTTCTGGAAAGAAACAAAACCGCTTTTCAAATTTTTGTAAAAACATATTTCGTTTCACAAAAAACTAATGAGTGGAGCAGGGTGAAAATCAGTTTTTTACTCCGTGATTTTTCTGCCGTTCTGTACGTTGGTATGAATACTGAAAGCATACAAAACTCACAGTACTTTTTTGTGCTCTTGTGTGTTATTTCGACTATTTTTTAGTTCAAAGAAAAGTACTTTGCACTGTTGTTTATTGAGGTACAAAATGCCAAACATCGTCTCTTTGACGATCCGGTGGCATCTTCAGAGCCTTGTAACTCATGAGTTATTATATCTGTCGCTTACCAAATACTATGTGGGCGTAGTCCTACACATGGGCTATTGACGGGCGTAAGTTTTCTTCATTTTATTTTTACGGAATTTTTTTATAAAATTTGAAGTATCGTCGAAAATGAGATTAACCGACATTTTGAACCCACTTTATCAAAAAAGGCCATTTTTTTATTTCGTTCATTTTTTTTATTATTATTGCTGTCGATCATATGGACTTTTAATTGGCTTGATGCGATTTCCCCCTTTTTTGTTGTATCTTCTCTAGAAGCGATCGAAATCGCTCCCAATTTCTCGGAACCGCCAAACGCAGTTTCCGCAGGTCGGCTTCACTACAAAGACTATACTGCTTATTTTTGTGTTAAAATGCAACGGGTAAATTTATTTTGATTGAGAACACTCGTGCTTGGTTACATATTGTATTTTCTTAATTTTGTAATGATGGCAAGTGACATTCCTTAGTCCGATCGTTAGCGATCGATGCAGCGGATGTTCCATTATCAGGTGCGTAAAGCCAGGGCACAAAGGGCGGAAAAAACGGAACGAGCTCTTCATGTAGCCAGACCGGGGTCATATATCTGTTTGTGCTATACACAGCTTGTAAGGCTTGAAGCACCTCGCCACAGTACACAATTTTGGTTCGCAGGACGGCTCCTAGATACAGACTTCAAAGGACTTCGTTGAAAAAAAAAATGACAAGAAGCGTTGTGCTTTTCGGCTTACCGGAGAAAGAAATCGATATATTCAGGAAGCACAAAAAAGAATAATGGGCCTCAGTAGGCAGTGGCGTAGGCAGAGGGGGGGTTTGGGGGGTCGAAACCCCCCGCCCCGCCCCTCCCCTCCCCTCCCCTCCCCTCCCCCCCCCCCCCCCCCCCCCCCCCGGGGGCCCGCGGGCCCCCCTGCTCACGCAGTCGGTTTTTCACGAGGCACAGAACAACGGGGAAGCGCGGACTATCTCCAACTTATCTGCTTTCGGGAAAAAAATTGTTTGTAGGGTGGAAAGTGCTCAACTTAGTAAAATTTGCAATATTGCTTCATTCATGTTTATTCGATGGGATACGTAACTTGATCACAGTATATAGAGAACGGATATTTCGAAACATTTGTGGGGTGAAGGATGGCAATTTCAATGCAAAGTATAACGAACTATTTCTACTGAATTACACAGTTCAGTCAAACCAAAGTGAACATAATAAATCGAACACATGTTGATAATATAAAACAGTGTCAGTGATGTAAGGAATATTAAATGAGTTGTAAAAACAATTGCACTTTAAGCAACGGGTGCTGATCAGAATTACGTGCTTTCGACTAGAAAGTACCGCGAATAAAAAGATAACTGTGACTAGTTATTTCAGAAAGCAATTTAGAGGCTCTCTTTATCATCTCATTTATAATCGCCTACACATTAAGATGCAGCCACCTGCGTTCACGGCAAAACAATTATCCGGGACGTTCTCCGCTTGAACTTCAATGTCGCGGTGAACATTAAAAAGCGCAAGACCGAGCAGTCGCTCATTCGAATTGGACGCTCTCAGGCATGCTTGTAGTGAAGAGAACGAGCGCTCAGCTTCCGCCGTTGTTTCGGGCAGAATCGCTAGGATCTTGAGGAGACGATGGACGTTCTGGAATAGGGACTCCGCACAGAGGGCGACCGCCTGCAGCGTAGACCAGGCGGGCATTGGACGCCTAAAATTTCCCTACTTTTGGCGAAGTCTCCCTCACTTTGTGAAATTTTCCTCCATCGAGTCGCTCACGGATGCGATGACGGTCCGTCTTGCTTTCTGCTTTGCATGTCGAGGTGGCATCCGATGCAATTCCTTATTAGATTAATCTCTTCGTTGCGCGGAACCAGGAGGTCGTGCACGGAACATCAGAAACTCCGAAGAGACAAGCCTTCCTATTCTCATTACTAGAGACCGGATTTTAGGCAAATGCCTATTTTTTTTTTCTTGCGTTCCTATCGCCCCATTTCGATATATGAGCACGAACTGGAGGTCAAGGATGGCTTTTATGGTGGTTTTATAGTGCCTATAAATGCCGATTTTGGGTGTTGGTGCCTAAACTCCGATAAATGCCTATAAATGCCTTTTTTCTCAAATTGGCGCCTAAATCAGCACTATGTAGCGTCAAGTTTCGCTTTCGAGTGCAATTTGATACCTTTATTCATTCTACCTGGAAATATTTACTGTTCTGAATTCTATGGGTTTGAACCTGGTCCTCCTTTTAACACTCCCCCCCCCCCCCCCCCCTCCCTTTGCGCCGGTGCAACCGGAGCGGCGGCTTCTGCATGCTTTACGGGTGGCTTTCCCGCAGGACTTGGCGGTGCACGCACAACTCTACTCCCCAGGGGAACTATGATACCGTCAGGGGCAAAACAATTACACCATCCTCCCGAGGGGAACCATGGGGTGATGCGGAGCATCGTGTTGGTTCCGAGGAAAGAGTCAGTTGCGTGCTGACGTCGAGAGATGGCGCCACCGACTGCCCTAGCGTTACCCCCTACGCGAGCCTTCGTCGCGGCAGAGAAACTTGGAACGCTCGCCGCTCGCCGTTTATTTTTTTTTACACTTGAAGGAGAGGAGACTAGAGGAGGAGAGTTGCGCGTGCGCGCGCGGTGTGAGGAGAAGCGAACGCACGCGCAGTGCACGCAGCTGGTAGAGAGAGAGAGCGGAGATAGTAACGCGCAGCTGTTGGAGAGAGGGAAGGAGGAGAGTTGCGCGTGCGTAGTTCGAGTGCCGACTACAACGCCGACGCCGCGGGACATAGACCCGAGCAAGAGATGCTCCGCATCTAAAAAGTGAGGCAAAGAAAGTGACGAGCGAAGCTGCAATCGATCTTGGACAAAAACAAGGGGTTTTCTGTCCTTAAAGAAGCTTCAGAAGTCCTTGCTGGTGAGCACTGTAGGATCCCAGTGTCAATTAACCAGTGTTGGGTAAAGTACACATAAAACGTACTTTAAGTAAAGTACAAAGTAAATGAGAAATTATGTACTTCAAGTAAAGTAGTAAGTACAATGGGTGCAATGTACTTGAAGTAAAGTACTATAAATTAAATGTACATTCGAAGTAAAGTAAAAGTATTTTTAACACAATCTTTTCTGGTTTCCCTTTCATTTCCCTGTACAGTGATCCAGGGGTAATTGGGGGATGCATCACTTAAACTCGGAATTGGCGGCGAATAGTGGATAAAGTCAAGTGGCTTCAAAGTTATTTTCAGAAAGAGCGCCGAATTCAGAAGTCCCTCCAACTTTTGAATTTGGCGCCGCTCACACTGCATGGTTTGTTGCACCCAAAAGGGTTAAATGTACTGGGAGAGAGCATGGCGTCAGTCCCAAAGCTTCCGCAAGCAATCCTCTTGTAGAGTGTCCTCTCCTTAAAACAGTGAGTCTGTAGGCGAGCTGTTAATAATTACTCATAATGTGACACCCGAGACGGTGTTGCGGAAAAGTGAAGAAACTTTTAAATTACACAGAAAAGAATGTCTCAAAACATTGAGACATTTTCCTCTCTTGTCTTTTTCTTTGACTTGGCAGTTACTTAATCTTTCTGCATCACAGTCTCAACTGTTACATTACAATTGATTGTCTATTCCCAATATCTTTAACCTCCTCGCTTGCGCTGACTGAGCGAGATGTAGTGAGAGTTGGATAAGCTACGCAAAAGCCGCCCCCAGAACAAACGGAGCGATGCATCGTCTGCTCACGTTTCTGGTGAGAGTAGAGTATAATATAATATAATATCTTTATCCACCAGATGCATAAATACATCTGGTAGGAGTTGGGGAAAAAACTATAAGCAGCTTGACTGGTTCCCAGCCCCCTAACAGATAAATAGAGGTGACATAAGTATTCTGGAAACTTTTACAAAAACAAAACAAGGCAGTTCCCTGGGGAAAATCAAAATCAAAAACAAAATATCAACACAGAGTAAACTGGAAGCACAACATTGATTGCGAATTATACTCTCATATATATACCGCAGTGTCTCAGATATGCTGAATTATGCCTACAATATGATAACATTCGAACCTAAAGAATTCGAAGCAAATACAAATAAGTAAGCAGAAAATTATTTTTTATCACTTTTAATAATATATATTTTATGCTATAATTTTTAATTTCGTCAGAGTCAGTATTTTATCAAAATTCATGAAGCATCATTTTGCGATACGAACAATACCAAATTCGGGGGATATACTTTGAAGTCGGGGGTTGTACTTTCCTCGGAAAGTACCAGAAGAAAAATACTTTAGGTGAAGTACAAGTACATGCTCAGAGAATGTACTTCAAGTAAAGTACAAGCTTTTCAAACCTACTTGAAGTAGTACTTTAAGTACAATGTACTTAAAGTACTTCCCAACACTGCAATTAACCCATCGAATCTTCCCAAGTATAAGTACGCACCAATCACATCTGTCGACGTCGAGCGTTCGTTCTCCGAGTACAAACTCATTCTCAGCGACAAGAGGCACAATTTTGAACCCGGAAATCTGGAGATGCTGGTAGTCACCTATTGTTTCTATAATTTTCATAGTGATTCTTAAACTAGGTTCCGCGTTCTGTCCAAACACAATTCTTAATATTTATATTTCGAATGAGCGTATGTGTATTTGGCAGTATTGAAAGGTCTTGCCTATATAATTCAGGTACCTGTAGAAAATTGCTAAAGTTTGTACGTAAGTTCTCACGTAACAACATGTTAATTTCTTAACAAACCTTGTCTATCTTGCATTTATTATTTTCTTGCTTTATTGTAATTTAATAGCGTCAGGCAGACATAACTTTGCGCTTTTATAAATCAGTATTACCATATTTCAAGTACTGTTTCTCCTGCCTGTTTCACAATATGCGACGCTTGAGTGACTTTCGCATCTGAACATGTATGTAAACAATGCGCTTGTGAAATTAAGCCAATTGATCGCCATTAGCCCAGAGGTATTACGGGGCAATTCCACGTCTAAGGTCAATGTATAGAACTTGTTATGAGAGAAAAATAAAGAATTGAATTGAATTGAATTGAACTGTCACTGCCATTGTGGCCTCATAGCAATGACATTTTTGGATTTCCTGTCGTGCTTACAGTTCGCTCACGTCTTCACTTGAAATTATTAGCATTTATCTAAAAATTTATTGCGCCTATTTTATTCTTTTTAGTGCCTAAAACGTTGTTTTTTCCGCGTATTTTCGGCGCCTAAAACGTGCTTTTTTAGTGACTAAAAATCCGGCCTCTACTCATTACGCATAGGCGCATGGGTATCAAGTTCATTTCCACGTTCGGCGTGTGGTTTGCGTGTTTGTGTGTGGTGTGTCATGTCATTTCCCCGAATGACGGAACGATGAGTTCGCACTGATGACTTCTCATGACCCCGAGGATATGCTGCTGCTGTCTTTGGACTACGCTGCAAGATAAAGCGGCCTAGCAAAGATAATACTTTCTTTCCTTCGGCATCTGGTTCTGTAGCACGAATTTGTTAAACCTTTAATAGATAATAGATTTTGATTTTTGCTCTAATTTTACAGCGTCGAGATTTTTTTTTTTGTTTGCTGCTTTATTTTTTTGTGACACTAAAGCTATCTTTGTGTTTTGTCTGGCCTTCACGCGTTGGTAATGCAGTGGTACCTCAAAAAGCGGGGGGAGTTGTGTGCTGTGAGGAAGCTTTTAAAGTTGGTGGGCCGCAACTACGACAACAGTAGAACAGTGAGCCACCACGCGCGAGTTCCTGTAAATAAAGCCTGTTCAGTTTTGAAAATTGACAATGCAGCTTTGCCCGTTTCCTGAAAAGAAAAAAAAAAGTGTTTTTTTCTAAAACAGTTTGGTTGGGATACACACGCGTGTCAAAAAAAAAATTAAATTTCTTTTTTTTTTTTTTTATAGCAACATTGACGGCGCGAGACGCGATTTAGTGGGTAGGCACCTCCTTTCCACATGTTTTCTCTCGCGGCATTTTGGGAGCGTGGAAAAGAGGTGGATCGGCTTCACCTTCACCTTGAGGTGGAAAGAGCGAAAGACCATCTCGTTGAGGTCGAAAGAGCGAAGGACCATTCCGTGACGTCATGGACTTTGCGCGCAGAATTACAAATAAATCGCTCACCGTGAATATGGCTCCTAAAATTACTTTTCTTGTAAATTTCATTTTTTTGACACGCGTGTCCCAACCAGACTGTTTAAAACACTTTTTTTTTTTCTTTTCAGGGGCCCTTTAACAGCGCCTCCCTAATCGTCCGTACCGCCGAGCTCACCCTGCGTCATTGGGGGGATGCCGTTGAACCCCTCCCGAAATAAAATCCTGGCTACACCACTGTCAGTAGGTGTTCGCACAGCATTACGCTCCTCACATGTGTGGTGCACAGTTCGTGAGCCAGGCCAGGAGCCTAAGGTGACATCAGCACGAGACGTACAGCCTCCGGCATTATGAAAGACACATTCGCCGATGCAGTTTATGCAGCGGTGCCAAGTCCGCCTTGGCCGGACGCGCTGTATTTTGAAGGAGAAAATATAACGAGCCTTTATTTATTCCCAAACCAAAGCAATGTGCGCCTAGCCAAAGCCAATCTACCGTAGCCACCTAAAATAAAATCGTCGAATCGCTTTTCCATATTGCATTAAGCTCTGTGCGACAAAGTGGAGAAACTAAAAGTCTACAGAGACATTAAGTGATTGCTTTCGCTGCCTTCCGCGCATGTGGGAATCGTTGCTTCTTGGCATTCAGAGATATCGATCAGTCTTGAACAAAACCCAACACTTTTATTTTTAACTGCCCAACACTTTTATTTTTAACTGCACACACTCGTTCAAACAGAAGGGCCACCGTCTCCGGTTCACCGCTCGCTCGCTTCGGCTCCAGCTTTCGTTCTGTCCGTCTCGACTTACCTCGCTGTCTGTTGAACTTCTCGGCTGCATCCGACCGCTGCAGTACAAAGTTCAGCTCGCCCTCGCGCTCGATCTTCTCCGCAGAGGCAAGCCGATGCCGTTGTCAAAAAAGTTCCAATATTGCGTTGCTCGTGAACTGGACTATTTAAACCACATCAACATAGTGTTTTACAAGTGCATCCTAAATATATTAGCGTTAATTAATAAAAGTGACTATTTATCGCCAAGTGGTGTTTGTGTTCTGAAAAAAATTGTCTTCGCTTCGTGTAAACGCAGTCCATTTTCCCCACTTTTTTTCTGTAAACTGCTTTTCCTTCTTAAAGAGGGGCATGTGATATTACATAATTTTGATATACACACTGACAATAAAGAACAGGCAATTACATGGTAATTTGATCGCACGCGACAAGAGACACATCATGGATTGGCGGCCCGTGCCGGATGCTTCCTGGGTGTAACGGAGATGGGCCTATAGCGCGAAGGGCCGGGTGTGCTGTACGTGCCTTACAAGCTGTGTATAGCACAAACAGATATATGACCCCGGTCTGGCTACATGAAGAGCTCGTTTCGTTTTCTCCGCCCTTTGTGCCCTGGCTTTACGCACCGGATAATGGAACATCCGCTGCACCGCTAACGATCAGACTAAGGAATGTCAGTTGCCATCATCACAAAATTAAGAAAATACAATATGTAGCCAAGCACGAGTGTTCTCAATCAAAATAAATTTACCCGCTGCATTTTAACACAAAAATAAGCAGTATAGTCTTTGCAGTGAAGCCGACCTTCCGAAACTGCGTTTGGCGGTTCCGAGAAAGTGGGAGCGACTTCGATCGCTTCCAGGGAAGATACAACAAAAAAAGGGGGAAATCGCATCAAGTCAATTGAAAGTTCATATGATCAGCAGCAATAATAAAAAAAATTGAACGAAATAAAAAATCGCCTTTTTCGATAAAGTGGGTTCAAAATATTGGTTAATCTCATTTTCGACGATATTTCAAATTTTATATAAAACATTCCAGGAAAATAAGCTAAACTTATGCCCGCCGATAGCCCACGTGTAGGACTACACCCGCATAGTATTTGGTAAGCGACAGATATAATTCATGAGTTTCAAGGCTCTGAAGATGACACCGGCAGCAGCGCTTCGGTGGTGGGGGGCTCTCATTAATATAAAAATACAAATATAAAACTTGGTTTGCTAACAGTAATTTCAACAAAACGTCTTCATCTCGCCATGAAAATAAAATGTAATTTATTTTGTATAATCATTTCTGTCTGTTTCTCTTTCAGTCTGAAACCAAAACTCTAAACCGACCGGACGGAGGTTGCATGAGCAGTCAACTCGCTCACCTCGCCGGTGCCGTCGCGCCCCTCTCCCAAATTTGAAACTTCGTAACGGCAGCGACGGCAGCAACGGCAGCGACGGCAGTGTCGGCGTGCGGCCGGTGCGGCCGTGCGGCTGCGCGTTGCACGCGGTCGCGTGATTTTGTTTACCCGATGGTCGTGCGAGCGTGGTTCCGCTCTCCGGCGTTCCGCGCGCCTGTCGAACTCGATGGATATTTTTGGTGCAAACTTTCAGAGACTGTTGAGGGATGCATTTGACGTGGCCATATCCAAATGGTGCACGAACAGCGCAAATGCCAAGACCTACAAGTTTCTGTTTGTTCGTTTATTTTCAACAAAAGACAGGTGAGTAGGTATACTTCCCGTACTCAGTTTTATTTGCTCAGCGAACTTACCGTTGAACTTTTGCTGCCCATAGCTGTTGGTTTGCGGGTTGACCGTACTAGAGGCAGGCTCATTCTCGCAGTAAAAACAAATGCTTTCTGATATTCTCCACGAAGTAAATCCCCTAACTACTACGGTTTTAATGAAGTGAAAGGTATACACTTAGCCCAACTTTGATTAAAGCACGACTTCATATTTAAAGTATAACAATAGGGTTTAATCTTGAAAATGGTCTCTGGCGGTCCTCGGACAGACGGAAGATAATAAAGACAGAATTCGACTCCCTATATTTTTATTTGAAGTTTCATTTATTTCTGGTCCCGGGTGCGACCAACGGCATTCTTTGTCATTAGTTTGTTCTCTATAGATGGACGTTTGTTTCGTGTCCTGACTATTTAAATAAGTATAAGATTCTAAATATCATGACCACATTGTCATTACAGCTGCTGGGACATGGGACAAGCATCTGAACGTTTTCTCACGGAGGAAGAAAGCTTTGGACACTTCGTGGTTCCCAACCAGTTCTACAGCCTCTTGAGTGCTAAAATTTCCGAAGGTTTATTTCACCACCTTTCCATCTTGCTTGCGTGAGAAGCTTTGAATATGTAAAAATGAAGCAAATGATTGCTGGAGGCTACCTAGTGGCTTATCAGTGAACAACTTATTTACTCTCAGTGAACAGCTGATCCAACTTGGCATGTTGAATGCGTAATTATGTGGGTCAATGTGTACACTTGTATAGATATATATGATAATTCCCAAGAAGTGATAATGTGATAAAATTAGTGATGAAGTCTATTCCCAAGAAGGTGTGCGGAGCCGCATGTAATAATGAAGTTATGAGATCGTGCGCAGATGAGAGAGGTGCTGGCGGTCTATAACTGGAGCATGTGGGCGAGGGTAACGAAGTGATTTTGTCAATGTTTTATCTTTTCGCGTATGGAGATGCAGTGCTGTACTTGATTCGTTTTAGCATGTGCGCAATAAATATGCCTCGAAATATTTCGGTCGCAGATCTCGATTCGTTACTGGACGGCTGGACGTCTCGAACCAAAAGAACAACGAACACACACGACTACGCACCTTATTCAGCTGAAAGCGAAATCGCACATAGTAGGCATGTACTGCGTTAGGGGCTTTTAGCAAACCGTGACCGTGTTCCGCGTACCGCACTGTCGGGGCCTTTGAAGCATGCTTTTTAAGTGCGCGCCCGAAGTGATACCGTGACCTCGGGGCGCTCGCTTAAAACTATGCTTCAAAGGCTCCGATAGTTCGGTACGCGGACCACGGTAACGGTTTGCTCAAAGTTCCTATTATAATACTACCGGGACCGGGCGCGACCCCGAAGCGGTCGTACGACAACCGCCCCACAAAAATAGAAGGGCGCCATGTTGGATTCTTTATGGCTTGGCATGGAAACGACTTGAAAGTAGGCTACCACGTCCCAAAAGTGCTATAAAAAAGCCATTTTGAAAAGTGAGCCAGGTATTTTATTGATAGCATGATTAGTTGTTGATATGATTTTATAATTTACTGAATATAAAATGATATGTCGACTCGTTCAAGTAATGAGAGCCCCCCACCACGGACGAGGAATTCGGCGCTACTGTACAAAAGTCGACTCCATTGGCCCTATGGGAAATGTCCGGGGGTTGGCCTTACCGCACCAACTTGAACAGATCGAAGGACTAGGTCTAACGGTTTACGCCGATGACGTGACCATTTGGACGCAGACCGGAGACCTGTACCAACAACAAGAAATGCTACAAGCAGGCTTGGACGTCATCGAGAATCACCTGCGGAAGGTGGGACTCAGTGCGGCACCGGAGAAGACCAAGTATGTGGTCCTAGCCCCTTTTAAGGAGAGGTCAGAAAAGATTGGAGAGAAGATGACCCCGGTGCTGGCTGGGAAAAGGATTCTCCCGTCTCGAGAGGTCAAAGTGCTTGGTCTGGTCTTTGACGAGACTGGTGCAGGGGACATCTGGCTTCGACAAACAAGCAGACATTGCCACTTGGCGCTGGGAGTCATCCGCAGACTATGCAGCGTTAGAGGGGGAGCGACTCTAGAGGTGGCCAAGAACATGGTCAAGGCACTCGTGACATCGCGGGTTTGCTATGGCGCGAGACACTACAATCTAACCAAATTTCAGTGGGAAAGACTCGAGACACTCAATAGGCATGCGATGAGAGTGATTACGGGCCTACCCTTTTTTACTAAAAAGATAGAATTAGAGAAATGGGCGCAGCTCAACACCTTACAGGACACGGTCCAGGCCAGGGTCATGGCGCACAAAGAAAGACTCCAACACACAAAGCAAGGAAGACAGATCCTGGGGCTGCTAGGCAACAACCTAGAAGACCTACCAAACCTGCCGGAATGGCTTCCGTCGTGGGAAGACATGGCAGACATCACCGAAAGGCGGCCTCTTAGAGACAAGAAAGGGGACGAAAAAAGGAACAAGCGGATCGCCAAGGCACACCGGAAAATGGTGGAGCACTGGACCGACCCGAGCGAGATCCTGGCAGTATACACAGACCGCGCAAGAGATGACACACCGACGCCCGCAGGGGCAGCGGCGTTTCTCGCCCCCGCTGCGGGGGTCACGGAATGCTGCCAACTACCCGCAAGAACCACGATCAAGGGAGGAGAGCTCGAAGCCATCCTCCTGGCTTTGAACCTCTTCGCGCATCAACGGCAAGACCTACGCCCGAGGGAACTCAGGCTCTTCACAGACTCCAAGGAGGCAGTACAAGAGTGTAAGAAAGCCTCCAGTGCAAGCAGGAAGGTCAATAAAATTAAGAAAATGGCAGCCGAACTACGTCAACTTGGCACCACCATCAAGATAGGTTGGATCCAGGGCCATGCAGGGATCCCCGGCAATGAAAAGGTGCATCAACTCGCTCGCGCGGCGCTCGTTTCTTTCCGCGAGCGAGAGGGAGCACCCACATCCTCACAACCACACGACCACAGATACGCCGCACCCGATAATGGAAAGACGTTATGTGATGACAAAGAATATGATCCTGACGAGGAGAAGATCCTAATCAAGGAGAGGTACAGAACAAGATTGTGGGAAAGCCTGCCCCAGACGCCCAACCTTCTACCGAGAGGGATCGGAAGAAGAGACAAGGTCCTCCTCACCCGCATCATGGCAGGCGCCACCCGCTCTCCGGCACGCATGGCCGCATGGAGCAAAGGAAGACGCTCCAGCACGTGCAACAAATGCACGAACAACGTAAAAGGAGGCATGACTCATCTCTTATGGGAATGCTTCTACTATCAACAAATTCGGACCAAGTTCAAACCCATCTATGCCCAGAACCTGGATGACTGGGTTCACCCAAAGAAGTCATCAGACAAAGAAAACGGCCAGCTTAGTCTCCTAAACTTCGTGCTAGAAGCGAAGCTGGACGTATATGTGTAGATTTTTTTCTCCCCCATCCTCTTTCCTAGTGCCACATGCCCAGACGAAGATGTCACTCGGCATATTCCCCTCACCTTCACCTTGCATTTGTGGCAAAAAAAAAAAAAAAAAAAGAAACGCCTTTTGAATCTGAATCTGTACGCTGTGCTCGGAGGCGAGTATTTTATAGTGTGCTGCGATCCTTATGTCGGGTGTTTGGAGATTGAACCGGTATTTGTCAAACGTTCTAACGCCGATTAAAAAAAAAATCAAACGTACCGAGCACCTACGGCTGAGCTGGCAATCTTGCTCTCGTAGTGGAGTAAACAACGCAACTTGCCGTCAATTGAGACCGTCCTCGGGGAAGCCCAGAAGTTGATGAATGACAAAAAAGTTCTATGTCGACAGCGGCTTTTCGGGAGTGAGAGAATTCCGCGTAGCAAAGCCTTTGAGCTTGTCGTCTGCTACACCCAACTCAACGAAAGCGCCACCGACTCCGCGGTAAGCCTCACCTCATTGAGCTTCTCGTCTTTATTCTTACCCCCGAGTGTAAATGACGACCTTGCCTAGTCAGTGTCGCCCTAGCTCACTCCCGAACATTCTAGGTCCAATATTCGAGCTTAGTATATAAAGAGCCGAATGCGGTCTTGCGGACAGACTTCCGAGGACGACGCACTCATTCACTCTCGCGCTAGCCAGCTGTCACGCCGACGCACCGACGCTCGCTGCTGCCGCCGTTGGCGCTCACCGCTGCTTTCTCGTAAAGCGCGAAACACATGCGCGTCAAAACTGTCCGGTCCGGCGTGCGAACTGTCGGGAAGATGGCTGCTCCGAATCGCCGCACAGGACGGTTCGCGACACATGGGTTTCCGACGCGTCGTTGCGTCGCTCCGTTCAGCTCCGCCCAGTTTCGGGTATCCCTCTACCGAATGGATGGATGAATGCTAATGGCTATATATATAAGGGGCGGTAGCTCGCGCCACCTAGCCTAGAAAACTAAAATACTTCCCTCGCCCTTCTTGGTTTTTCTGACTTTAAAACAAACATAATATTTTTATTAAATTCTATTAAAGTGTGCGTGTGTGGAGATTTTCTGTGAGGTTACTTTTCTGCTCAACAACACTTAATCTCAATGGACGCAGCGGACCTTAGGAGCCATCCCAGCGAAGCGAGCACTGCGTACAAATCACGTGACTACGCACACCGCGCATTGCTGCGTCTCTCCCGAAGTTCACGTGACACTCACACGGCATTGGAATGGCTCGTAGCGTCCGCTGCTCTCCATCGTAAGGTGAAACGGAGTACAATCGGGTTTCGACGGCCTCGATCGGTCCCAGAAGGACGGCTTGCTATGGCGCGCGAGATCAGCAGCTTGTTTTGTGCGCGCGAGAAAACTCGATGGCGTCCATCTCCTTCACTGCGCACCGCCACATGTGTGTGTGTAGGCGTTGTAAAAGAGGGGGAGATCCGCTTCCCCGAACTGCCCGAACCACGAAGCGCCTCCTCGCCCGATCGGGCCGAAAGTCACGTGGCAACATGACCTTCGCGCCATCCGTGCTGCCATTGGCTGCGGCCCTCCGAAATTCGGACAGCCGTGCGGCGATATCTAGCAAGTTGGACGCACGCCGGCGCCGGACGGAGGTCCCCTCCGACGCTCCGGTGCGACGAAAACCCTCGCCCTCGAACGTCGTTCCGGCGGTTCGCACGCCGAATCGGACAGTTTGGACGCGCATGTGTCTCGCGCTTAAGGCCCCTGTCTTTCTCGACGTTTGTTCCTTTTGTTTCTGGCACAAGTTCGCCCCCATTAAACCTTTATCTTCAGTTCATTATTCACCGCCTCCTCGCCTTCATCTGTGACAATCTGTGACGAAACCGACCGGCATGAAAACGGAACGACTGCAGCAGAACGCCCTGCCTTGAATTGTGCACCGCCTGCATAGAATGCCCCTGTAGCTTCGGTTGCACTACAGCTTTAAAATTATAGCAATCACCTTGCATACAAATTGAGTTCAAGGTTAGCTTTTCTCCAAGTGTCAAAAGACTGAGGAGCTTTTCTGCGGAGCCGTACAAAAGAGGGTGAGCTTTCCTCCAGCGAGCTTTTCTCCGGGATTCACATTTACCGGGTCCATAAGAGAAAACTAAACCTCGTTTTTCTTGTTTCGCCCGCTTACATATACATCTACAGAAAGCTGAAACTCCGCGAGTGTGTGACACTAGCGGGGGTGATATAATTCAAAAGTTTGCGAACATTACGTTACCTGCATCCAAAGATGAAAAATAAAAACAATTTTCCCGACGTTTAAAGGGGCGGAACCAAAAGTTCGAGGTAACAAAACAAGATTGGACTGATAAGCGGGAAGCTGCAAAACCCAAAAATATCGCTCATACAGCGATATCTCTAATGGATCACCTTTTTTTGGCGATCCATTTCACACGGCCGACGAGACAGATCACGTCGCGATTCTCATTCCCTCTCCTCCTCGCTTCGTCCCGTGAAGCTGGTGAAGCGAAGGGAGGAGAGAAGCGGGACCGCTTCCCCTCATTCTCAGCTGTTCCAGGACGATCGTGACGTCATGGCCCTCGCTTGATCGCACCCTTCTTTTCCAAAAGTATGGCCATCCGTTTGAGATATCGATGTACGAGATGTTTTAGAGTTCGTAGCATCTCATTCAACGCTTCTGCGGCCTTATTTTGCGAAATCCACATTTCGGTTCAGTATCTCTTTAAACCTAATATTCGTCAAACCAAGAAATAACACTGGGGGGGCCCGAGACATTTATTTCAGTGGAAGACATTTCTGATCAAGAAAACAATATTTTCCTTTTTTTTTGCCTGTTTAAATTCCCCCCCCCCCCCCCCCCCCCCGAAATAAAGCTACAGGCGCCTACAACGCCACTTGGCTTGACAAATAAGTGGGGCGTCGGCATATAAATTCTGTCCTAGTTTCATCTCTTCATCCAAGTAACGTCATGTTCTCAAAACTCCCCATTATTTACCCACCAACAGCGTCACATTTTCACGGAGTTAGCTTCCTGCGACGCCTAGTTTATTTACGTGGATTGAAAATGAGGTTTCATTTTCTCTAATAGAGGCTTTGCAAAATGCTACGGGTGTAGCCGAAGAGCCATCCGGCAGTCTGGCAACGCTGTGCAGCCGCTCCCTAGCCGCCATGAGAAAGGAAGGCTTAGAGAAAAAAACCTCCGAACTCGACGACATGGCCTGCGCTTCGCTCCAGGTCGTCTTTCCTATAACCGGTTGGGAGAATAACCTTGCCGTTGTGCCATTACTCAGTGAGCAGCGCATTCTCGATTTTTATTCGGGAAGATCGTCCACAGAAAGAAGCTACGATCGAGGCTAGAATTTGGTCCTTCATCTCTCTTGATCGCTGCAATCCATCTCTTTTTCATCGCCACATCGGTTGAGAACTTGTGATATAGGAAACCTGCAAATGAAGTATCAAAGTGAGCATGTGCATTTGTTGCTTTTCACATAAAATGGAGGCTTCTAATGCATTTTACGCCCCTCGTGACGAACCTGCCGTAGTTCGCACAGCGGTGCAATGTTGACCTCGCTGGAAAACAGGATCACGCGCAAACTCGACAAACGTCGCGGAAAAACAAACCAAACGCATTGAAACTGTCAGCAGCAGTGGGTAGGCATATTGATTCAGTCTCGAAACTGCATGAGCAGCTCGCAAGCAGACGAGAGCTTCCTTTCTAATGGCGTCCAGGTGGCGATGTGCTCAGTCTTGCCACCATGGGGAGTACAGTGTTGCCCGACATTCTGCAAAGCCCCTATAGACTCGGTAGCTTAATTTCTGGTGTTCGTTAGGTGTGCAGGTGCACGGCCGGACTGGAAGCGCGCGCTCTCTTTCTCTTCTTACGGCCTTTGCAATCGCCCGGGAGTCAATGGCATTTTTTCTCCGTATGTAGTTCACTTGCTTGCTGCCAGGGGCGCAACCACCTCACCCCACTTCAGCCCACTCGGAGAGTCCCTTCGAGCTGCTTTGCGCTGGTGTTCGAGCTTCGTAGGTTGTTGTTTTGGCAACGGTTTATTTAACTTCGCTCCGACTTACGTCACTCTACCGACAGGCAGTGTCGTCAGCAAACTGCCAAACTGCGTTGGCAGCGGCTCTGCCCGACTCGGTTACCACTGACCTGAAAAAAAACTGAAAGAGCCTTGCGCTCCATCTCCATACGTGAAATACTCTGGTCTGGTGTACGTCGGTGGCTATCTGGTGAAACTCATTAGTGAGTTTGGGTGCGACGCCTGTGTTATGCTGTTGACTACTTGTAACAGAGGTGATCCTATGTTCGTCTTATTGCAAGGCCAGGATAAAAGCTGACTTCATTATTCAAATCCTAGGTTCCACGCACTTTTGGACAACATTGCTGTTTTTAAAAGGCTGTTATTCTCCTTCCGCGTACAAATGTGCACGAAGTTCTGCAACTACTCATTGCGCCCTATCTTGAAGACGCGCCAATTCTAAGTTGACGAGAGGGCATTGACAACAGTCACTCAAAGCGCTTGGCTGGTTTAACTTGCAACAAGTTACTCAGAATACTTCTGATTAACTAGGCAAAGACGGTCACGGACAGAAACGAAAAATTAGCTGGATATGTGCACAAGTCCTCGAGGAAGCACTTTAGGCTGTAATATGAACTGTGCGAAAATTGTACAGACTACTACACCCTCGTCTAGAGCAGCTGACCGACTTCATGTGCGGCCTATAAAATGATGATGCAGACCACGGCAATAGATAGATTGGGCCTGCTTACATTTCACGAGAGTGTACGAATTATTTATCATTTAAAGTTCCTCCACGTAGAAGGGGTCCGTCTCTCTCTCTTCTTGAGTTGTAACAGAAGTCCTGGAGGTAAAGACGAGTAGTGTTTTTCCGCAATTGCATTCGCTGTCTCTACTTACTACTTTTTACTCCCGAATCTTTCGGAGATGTGCGTCAAATATTCACCGTTTAGGGCTCATCAGAAGCGCATTAGATAGTGGCTGAGGGTCTAAACGTAAAGATCAGGTGTCAAAGGCTATAAAAATCTCGGCCGCAAGTTGCGACAGCGCTGAGATACACTGATATACAAACGGCAAAGGGTAGCCCAGGGGTGAGGTGACCGCGCCCCCCGCGAATTGCGGCGGGAGGTGGCGATTGCCCCAATTGCAAAGGCCGTAAGAATAGAAAGAGAGCGCGCGCTTCCAGTCCGGCCTTGCAGGTGTTGGCAATACGGCGTGCAAGTTCGTCCATTCCCTGCGCACCTCGTGCATCTGTTTAACCACCAGATGCGCCCACGTGCTTTTGTTTTCCCCTCGACCTTAACCAATGACAGCGCGCGCTTGGCTGCAACGTCGTTGGGCATTCTCTATGATTGGCGTGCCCTTCATTGCGCTCCGACGCGCCAAAGACGCATTTTGGAACACTTGCTCGCCGCATAGTCTATCATGCCACACTAAAAACAGCAGGACTAACATTACAAGTCATTTCTTTTGGCTTCCTTGCAAAATTTTTCTGGCACTTCAGCACCACAATTTACAAAGTGCCTGGCAGTCACTTTGTTCTATGTGAACATATTTGTTTATAAAACACAAATCACCAGAAAATTTAGATAAACGATATAAAAATGGGCAAACTCACTTCAAAAGGAGTAAGCCCACCAATGCAATTTTGCCTGAAAATTTGCTAAACAAACATCGCTGAAATAGTAACCCAGATTTTCCGCCAAAATAAACTTTTCTGCAAAGTTTTTGAATTTACAATTTTGGTTTTCACCGTGCATTTCAAAGTGAAAGTCTTCTGGCAACAATAAAAAAGTGACGTCAGAGGAAGGCATTGGTTCACTCTTTGGACTGTATACTTTGTTCCCAACTGATTACAGACAGTTTCATGGTGTCAAATGAATGTTTTTGAAGCTCACTCCAGCGCCCGTGTAGCAGCACGAAACAAATGCTAAGCATAGTCAATTTAAACTGCCCGCTCGACCTGCAAGCCTGCCTTCCACTGACGTCACGGGAGTGAAAAGCACAGGTATATTTGAATGTGGGTTTTGACATCATTTTCATTTGCCGATTTCACAATAGCTTTTCGCGAGTCCAATTCACTATAGGTGGCGCCACTCGTTTTCCAAAATGGCGGTTATGGTGAGAGTAGGGGATGCGTGCCGGTATACTAGTTGCTGAGCCTAAAACCGTGCAGTACAGCTACAGCCAAAGACACAGGGGAGAGAGCGTGTTCCAGCCTTTTCAAGAGGAGGGAAAGAAGGAACAGGAGAGGCTGGGATTCCCAGCCTTTCTCTCCTGTTCCTCCTTTCCCTCTTCTTGAACAGGTTAAGTTACGCTCCCTCCACTGTAGCGTTGGCTGAACTGCACAATTTTAGTAAGACAGAATATAGTGTGCAGGCTTCACTGAGAGGCACAAATTATTCCTGCACATACGATGAAGCTAGGGTGTTATGAGCGCAGGTCACCTCTTTATCCTGGAAACAAAAACGGTGTTTAGCCCAATATTTATGCCAGGAGGCGTTTGAATTCTTGAACGAAATAGAAATTAACCTATATTTTGGATTTAATTTCTCGGTATATCTGTTCATTTCGGATCCTTCCATAACTCAAGATGTGCCTTGCAGCGTACCGTACAATCCCGTAAGAACGCCCACCCAAAATGTAGAGATAAATGGTGAAAAACATGGGGTGGGCAATCTTTGGGGATGCCGCAGTAAAACTTTATCAAAAATTAATGATAAGCACCGGGGCACCCGCTACAAACCACGTGACGCGGGAACTGATACCGCAGATCGCGGACTCTACAAAATCGCGTTTCACGATGCGGTAAACGCGCGGGAATTCGATACAAACTCCTGTGTCACGGGAAAGGATACCGCAAGTGGCCGACGCAGCAGATTCGCGTTTCACGGTGCGAAGGACTCGCGGAAACCCGCCGAGAACTCGCATCTCACGGGAACGGATACCGGAGATCGCGGACGCAGCAGATTCAAGTTTCATGGTACAATAAAGACGCGGGAACCCGCTACAATCTTGCCAGTCACAGAAACCCATTTTGCGCGCGCAGATCGCGGACAAAAACGCGGGAATACGCTACAAACTCGCATGTCACGGAAACATAAACCGCGGATTGCGGACGCAACAGAATCGTATTTCACGATGCAATATACACGCGGGAACAACTCGCGCGTTCGATATCGCGCACGCAAATCGCGGATAAAAATGCGGGAATCCGCTACGAACTCGGGAACGGATACAGCAAATCGTGAACGCAGCAGATTCGCATTTCACGATGCAATATACACGGCGGGAACAACTCGCGTGTTACGGGAGCCGATATCATGCGCGCAAATCGCAGACAAAAACGCGAGAACCAGCTATGAACTCGCTTCTCGGACGCACCGGTACCGCAGATCGCACCGTTGGTGCGCGATTCCCGTCGGACATCAATCGGGGGGTGGGCGACGTTTCGGGATTTTTATGTTAGTTATTTAGCCAGAAAAACGGGATGGGCGATCTCTCGGGGGAGGGCGCCCTTATGGGATTTTACGGTAATTATTGAGCTAAAAAAAGTGTGCAGAAAATTTATTTTGCAACATACGTGTCTGATCCAGGCACTTCGAAATATTTTGGAGAGTTCAGTATCCCTTTAGAGAATGGGTCTTTCATACACCTTAGAGGTAACATAAAATATTGTATTTGTTAAAAAACATCAATGCTGATATTTGTGTGTCCTTGCTGCCTTTTTTTTCCTCAGATAATAGTAATCTAATTGTAATCTAAAATAATGAACTGCGTGCCTTTTAATGAGTTTTGGGGTATTTGTGATTAATTGCTTTAACATCATTTTCAGCACAAAAGATAATCAAGCCAAATTTTACAAAATATCACCACGGGTGATGAGTTTAGAACATATTCACAAAACATATAAATTAAGAAACGCTGTTCTCACTACCAAAACCCAAATACGGAATCCAAGGCAGACAACAGAAGTGTTTTTAAAGCAACGCGTGACGCAAAGGACTTTATATTGCATCCAGTGTTTGTTTGTGTATCTTGATAACGATGTCAGAGTTTTTCATAAGCTAAAAAGAAAACAAAATGAGACCTTTGTGGACAGACATTACGGTTAAATGGCATATTTTTGTGATTGAGGCGTTTATTGGGGGCCTACATTGCTGCGATTTCTATGAATAATAATAGTACAATTATTTCAATGCATCATTTTTCAACCTCTAATATTATTTGCTGCCTATGATCTAATTTCGAATGCACGAACAAGTATGGCAAACAAAAGTGAGCAAATTATCATCATTTTAGACTTTTTATTTTATAACTTGTTAATTAAAAATGCTGCAATTGGCACCCAATTGCAGCATTTTTAATTAACAAGTTATAAAATAAAAAGTCTAAAATCATGAAAACATTCTAGCTAATCTGAGAAATCGATGTAAAATTACATTAATTGTGGGTAAAGCATACGGTGCTCTCAAAGTCACAACTTTTGACAATCGGCAAAACTTAGTGCCCCAAAATAAAATTTTAAAAAATATTTATTTTAATTACTTAACTTTCCAGAACCTTTAGCTGCTTTCATTTTTACGCGCCGTCGTTTTGCCCATTTCAGCTTTTCCAGTTCGAAGTGACGCCTATCCGCTGGCACGTCTGCTCACTGCAGCACATTTCGTTGGCATTGGAAACCAGTGAAACAGTAGTGAATTGTTAGTATTGCGTATATGAGCAAACGCATGCACTGTGTGTTTGCATTAATGTTACATGTTCCACACTGCGCGTGGGCGCAGCCCAAAATTGCAGTCTTAGATTGGCGCATGGCGACGACGTGCATACCTATGCATCGTGAAGCACGCAACTAAAGCGCGAAACACATGTACGACGAAACCGTCCGATCCGACGTCCGATCAGGCGATACGACGGTGGGAGGCGAGGGTTTTCAGCGCTCTCCGGTGCTACGCAAACCCTCGCCCCCCCAAGGTCATTCCGTCAGTCCGCACGTCGGATCGGACGGTTTCGTCGTACATGTGTTTCGCGCTTAACGCAAACGCAGTGCTTGCGTTTGCTTCTATACGCAATACTAAAACTCTCTATAGTAGGTTACAAGTCAAGAAGGTAGCGGCAAATGCCCCTCAAAGGGAATCATATATCCCTCCGCCACCTCCGCATCCAATAGCGTCCCATCGTTTCCGTGACGTTGCGGCCAACGCGCGAGGAGGGTCGTGCCTTTCTGTACATATTTGCTTTATCTCTCGACTTTGACTTAGCATTGTGGAAGCCACGAGAGGGAGATTAAGTCTTCCCCCTTCTGATGGAAACAAAGACGACTTTCGGGGATTAGCTTCCCCCTCCGATTGATACAAAGGCTGCTTTCAGGGGCTCGATTCCTTCTCCGATGTATACAAAGGTCGCTTTCTTAAAAATTAGGGGTCGGAGATAAGTTGGCACCACTCTGTGGCCATTATCTACCCATTGAAGCGGAACAAGGAGCGTTTCCAGTGAACTTTTCTTTCGATTGCGGAGGGATTTGAAACCGGCGCACCACGCTTGTGGGAGGAGCTTCTCCTACCTTCTTAACTTGTAACCGACTATAATAAGGTACAATCACATACCGGCTGCAGAACTACATTGAGACAAGTGTGTTGTTTGCATTCGGAAATGACATTTCGCGTGCCATGATTGCAAGCACCCACTGAGCAGGAGAACCATGGGTACCCTCACTGGAGTGTTTCCCATTTCCGCCACGGGAGGGCGAGGAACGAGCTGAAGACGCGAAATACAGGAAAGGGTAAAGGTCGGTGATTCAGAATATATAGTTAATTGGGGTGGCTTAAAGATTTGCAGCAGTACACCTTTAAGGCTGGATCAATGAAATGCATACCATAACAGAAACCTCCTTATTTCATTCCCATTTTCAGAAAGCTATCCTACAAATCACTTCTAGAAGCACCATCAGGCAACAATCAGTGCAGATCCCATGACCGTGCATTTTTATTGGTATAGAATTATGTCTGCAGTCGAAGCTTGCCTCAGACAGTAATAGCACACACACAATCAATCATCACTGCAATCCTGTACAGCGATGACCCTAAACTAAGTATTACAGTTCTTCACAATATCTGATCACTTAAAACTAGAGATGTCGTGGACCAAGGTACGGGTCTTGTCAAATGTTTGAATCTTGCGGATGTCAGAGTTCCGCGGTTTCAAATTTACATAGAACAGTATTTTTGTTTCTGTTGCAGCTGACATGTGAGCTATGATCAGCAAAGCTCAGAAATAAGGTATAAAACATACACCTCAGTCAAAGGCAAAGCTACTGCTGCCACCAGTGCTGCCACTAGCGCCGCCACCAGCTCACTGATCCATTATGTTAGAACACCCCAAGACTGGGTGCGAAAAACCTTGAAGTAACCAAACGTAGAAAAGACAGAGAAGGAAGTCAGTCAGACGACGTCTGACTGACAAGCATTTTCCCCTTACTGGAACTACCTGGCTGTTACGTAGAATTTCTAATCTTTGATATAGTTCGGAGTTTGAAAAAGCCTCTTAACTTTGCAGGTTCGAAATTCGTCTAATCTGAAGTGAAATAAATTTGGAAGTTAAAAAAATGTTGAATTGCTCAACATCAGGAGTTCTCAAACTGGGTTCAGAGGAACACAGGGGTTCCGCGAGCACCAAAATTGCAATGCCCTCCCCACCTAGTTTAACCTTCCACGGACTGAGCCATGGATTGAGTTGGTGTTGCAGGCAAAGCAACATCACTCTTCACACTAATATGTGTATATATATTTTACATTGTGCCCCAGGTTAATCCCTCTGCCTTCTTACTCTCTCTGTAGTCCCCCATTTTGTCTTGTTCTGTCAGTGCAATAAACTCTTGTTCACTATCTAAATGCCTTTATTGCCTAGTATGATCGGTTGGCAACAGGGGGAGGGGAGGGGAGGGGAGGGGTGGGGAGGGGAGGGGAGGGGAGGGGAGGGGAGGGAAGGGAAGGGGGGGGGGGGGGGGTTCCTTGGGACTTTTTGAGGCTTGCTGGGGTTCCCTGGGACAAAAAAGCTTGAGAACCCCTGCTCTACATAATAAGTCTGAAACTGAAAATTATTGAAAATGCATCCAGTTTGCGATGTTTTAAACCTTTTGCACCCAATGGTTCAATCTTCGAACCTTCGATTTGAAAAGATTTGCGGCATCCCTACTTGAGGCATATTCAACGACACCCTTACACCAGCTAGTATTAACACAAGCAAGACTGGTTGTGACACTTCTCGTATCATGAGGTTAAAAGAAAGCTAATTCTATATGGGAATATTTGGCTTCAAGTGCATGTTCATACAGACCAACTCGCGCACTAGCATGGAGATGCTTAAGTTACAAATGGTACTCAGCTGGTAGTAACAAGAGCAGCAGTGCGCTCAAAAGAACACATTTCCAAGGACGAATAAACAGTGCAGTTCTTATTTCCACAACAAGCTATGGTCCGTACTTGAGATCAAATCTCCATGTCACTTTATGCTCACTTATCAAAAAGAAAGGCTCTTGCACCATTAAGCATGTTCCACTAAATGTCAAGTTTACACAAAAAGCATTGACCAAGGTTAAACAGCCCAAAAGAACTCCTATGATAACTGAAATACAATTTAAGGAAATATAAAGTACCCCAGATGTTATGCCTTCTACACATCTGATCTAATTCAGTCGCCGTGATTTAATGCTACTCCCATGTATACGAAAGTACACGACTAAACACCAAAAAGTACTTTCTTCGTCAAGCCCATACCAATGCACACAAAATTGAATACCCTCACTAAAAGGGCGACTCCAACCTGCAATAATTGTCAGTAACAAATATTTTCCCCTTATTGGAACTATTTCGCTGTTACGTGGCTACAGTTAGAATGTAACACTTAAGTTTTAATATTAAAATTAAATTGAACTTCATCCTTAAAATTCAGGCAACTACGGAAGATGTGCAGCACATGAATGTGCAGCCGAGGGGTCATTCCTCACACATAATTGTAAGAAATGTCACGGCAATGGCAACAATCGGTGCTTGGCAAGACCCGTCTATGAGACGTGCCCTTTCTTCGAGCCGACGTGTTAGTCACAAGATGCCCGTCTGAAGTGGTCATTTACATGAAGCTGCAGGTACATGGGTGGCAGAGTTGTGTCGAACATTTCGCCGCAGATGGGGCAGAGCTGTTTCATATGCATCGCTCGCAGATGATCCTCCAAATCAATTGGCACACTGGAGCAGATCAAGCAACGAGGTGCCATCAAGTTCCTTAAAAAAAGACAGACATATGTCACTCGTTACCACTCCAAAGAGCCTCTGATACCCCCAAAACTTTTATCTTTCTATTCAAAGGTGTCAAAAACGACCGAAAACAATGTCCATATATCACTCTCCAGACCCAAAACTTTAAAGTTTCGAGTTTTTGAAATGGTGAGCTTTCGTTCGAACAACTTGCCGATGCAGTGCGGAACGTCCCAGGGTGGCGACACCAAAAGCCACCCGTGGAATGGACGTATACCGTGCGAGTGCTCGGCTACAATCAATGCCTTGGCAAACATTTGGAACGGGCCCGTGTCCAATCACTGCTCCGATATAAACCACAGAGCTCTAACAATGTCTGGAACACAGCATGTACCTGGATTGGTAGTACATAATATAAATAAAGGGAAGAGCATAAAAGAAAGGGACAGACGAGACGTTTCCCGATTGGCAGCAAACGTTTAATGACCACTCCGACGACCCGGGGTTTTTTTCTCCCAGGAAAGGGGGAAGGGGGCGCGTTATCAGGGAAAGGGGAAAGAGGGAAGAAACCGAAATGGCATGGATGGCAAAAGGGGGGAGCGGAAGGATCCTAACGAACTGGTGAAGGACACAGAGGGAGGTCAAGGCTGAATTTCCAGTTGAAGAAAGGGAAGGTCGATCTCGGATAGGGCTGGGTAGGGGGAACCGATGTCTGTAGGGCTGCGGCGCATTTTGAAGGCCTCCAAAATTTCCTGTTCGTACCTCGACCTGTGTGAAGCTAGCACGATGTGGTCTCGAAAAAGGGGGCACACGATGCACAAGCCACGACGTGTTCAGCAATAGGGTGATAACTCAGGACAGAAGGGTTGAGGGCGGTATTTTTTACCTCATTGTGGGCACGGCAGCTGTGTCAAGAACATGCGGCTAAACCCGCTTCTATTCTTCATGCAGTTTGTGCTGCTGCGGCCAAAGTCTTTTTCCGGCCCGGTGGTTTCTGCTGATTCGGTGGCTGCTCCGATCTTCGCACCGTCATCATCCAACGCCGCCCCACATCTACACCTGGTGGTCATCGCAGCCAGTGCACCAACGTCATCAACATCGACGGAACCAGCAGCTATAAAGCCGAAGACGGACCAACGACCTACCAGTGGGCACGGCAGCTCTGTCAAGAACATGCGGCTAAACCCGCTTCTATTCTTTATGCAGGTTGGTTGCTCATACTCCTTGTACAAAAGCGACGAACTTTGTTTAGTTGTGCTGCCGTGCCCCACAACTGTTTTTTCGTGCTTTGTTAATACTGTTGCGTTACTCTTGCAATTAAGCGGTGACATTGAAAGTAATCCAGGTCCTACAGTTAAAGAAATGTTGTCTCAAGTTTTGGAAAACCAGTCCCAAATGGCCAAGGAACTTGCCGCTATAAATGAAAATCAAAAACGAGCGAAAGAAAAATTCACGGAAATTAACCAGAAGTTAGGGAACTTCGAAGCTAAGTTGTCGGCCCCAGAAGTGACAGTAAAACATTTTTCTGACAATGAAGAACGGATCGTATCAATGGAAAGTGTGATGGCTGATTTGGTAGACAAGATTGACGACCTCGAAAATAGGAGTCGTCGAAATAATCTTGTAATCTTTGGCGTGCCTGAGACCGATGACGAGACAGCTGAATCACTTCATGGCGCCATAGTAAATCGACTGTTTTGTGATACGCTTGGTTTAGCAGTTGTAACCACAGAGAGAGTGCACAGCCTAGGGCGTCAAACGGATGGTAAAACTAGACCACTCATGGTGAAGTTTTTAAATTTTTCAGAAGATGTCAGTTTTGAGAAACTGCCCGAAACTGAAAGGATCGATGACCTCTATTTCAGAAGACTTTTCTTTACGTGTTCAAAATATTCGCAAACAGCTCTGGGACAGCGCTATCCAAAATCGTAAGAAAGGCGATAAAGTTACTCGAATCTACAACAAGCTAAAAATAAATAATACACTCTACATCTGGGAAGCCAAAAAACAGACACGAATAACACTGAGTCAGCCAAAACCCTCGCGACAAATATGACAGTCCAAGCGCAAGGCCACTGATTCGATTCGATTCTTAAATTTGAATGCGAGGAGCATAATGAATAAAGTTGTAGATATAAAACACGTGTTATTAACGAGCAAACCGCACATTACAGTCATCACAGAAACCTGGTTACATGAAGAAGTATCTGATTCTGAGGTTATCCCCGCAGACTATAAAATAGTACGAAAAGACAGACACACGCGTGGTGGGGGCATAGCCATTATTCTTACAAGAAATTTGCACTATAACCGAATGCCAGATATTGATGGCGTGGAAATTTTATGGGTTTGTGTGAACATTTTTTCTACATCCCTTATCATCGGTGCTTTTTATAGACCACCTAGCAGCGGAAATGTTTTCGAAAAAATAAATGACTATCTTTCAGAGAATGTACACGCGAACTCTAGAGTTATTTTTGCTGGCGATTTTAATCTACCAGACATTGACTGGGAGAACAGTTGGTCTTCATGCCAGATATCGCAAACACTATTATAGCTATCTTTTTGTCATAATCTAAATCAAATTGTACGCTCCCCCACAAGACATATGAAGAAAAAGGCTCGATACTGGATTTGATATTTCTTTCCCAGAACCTGCTTGAATGAATACAGTGCATTGAAGTAGTGGAAGGCATTTCAGACCATCAGATGGTATTGCTTACTTTGTCTTTAATGAATGAAACACGCAACACAGAAAGACGTAACGAATACTTGGACTTCTCTAAAGCTGATGACGTTGCTATTATTGACTCGTCGGCCTTCTGTTTTAGCGATTTTCTTAGTGCTTACAAAGTGCCTGAGTACGACGTGAACTTTATCTGGAACTTTTTCGAAAATGTCGTTCTCGACTGCATCAACAAATTCATACCAAAAAGAGTAAAGATTGCCAACAAAAAAAAATATGTCGGATTAATAGGGAAATTATCCAAAAGCGCCGTAAACTCCGTAGACTACGTAAGCGATCGAAGGATAGAGGCCACGTGAAGCAGTTGGACCATGAGCTTAAGGAAAACATTGGAGAGGCGAAACATTGCTTCTTTAAAGTGACCTTATCTTCTTTTCTCCAGTCTTCGCCTGAGAAGTTTTGGAGGTTTATATCGCCCTCAAAGTCTAAGGTAAACGAGTTGCATATTGATAACGACATTGTGGACGACCCTAAGGGCATTGCTGATGCTCTTAATAACTACTTCACGTCGGTCTTCAGCCTTGACAACAATCGAGGGTCGGTCCTGGCGGCTGTGCCGGGAAACAGTGCACATAGTAGAAATGCTTTGCCGGATATAACGATTTCTGAGGAGGGTATAGTGAATTATCTACTGAATGTTGACGCTAAAAAGGCAGCTGGGCCACATAACATTCCTACTGCCTTTCTTGGTTTTGATATTCAGAAACTCTCTGGAGACGTCCACGGTACCCACCAAATGGAAAGTTGCAAAGGTTATCCCAATTTTAAAGTCTGGTGACTCAAGATCAGTTTCCAATTATAGGCCTATTTCTCTGCTTAGTACGTGCAGTAAGGTGTTGGAGCATGTGGTGTTTAAACACATATCGATATATCTTGAACAAAATAATTTTTTTACTAGTTTTCAACATGGTTTTCGCCAAAAAGTATCTACCATTACCCAACTGACAGAAACTGTACATGAATTTGCATCTGTGATTAATGTAAGGGGGCAAACTGATGTGATTTACTTAGATTTTTCGAAAGCGTTCGATCGCGTATCACACGAAAAGTTACTGATAAAGCTGTCATTAGTTTTAGATAATCCTGCTATCTTGAAGTGGCTCGAAAGTTACTTATCTCTGAGACAGCAGTTTGTTCAAGTTGACACCGCATGCTCCGGTACCACACACGTAACCTCTGGCGTCCCACAGGGATCGGTCCTGGGGCCTTTGTTGTTTTTAATATTCGTGAATGATATTGTTTCTGGAATTCCAGTAAAGATCCGACTGTTTGCGGATGATTGCGTTATTTTTAGAGAAATCAAAAGTTTTGCGGACTGTGAAGTCCTAAACTTTTCGTTAGAAAAACTGTCTAGATGGTGTGATGACTGGAAAATGTCACTAAATTTATCAAAAACTGTATGTATGTCAATTACTCGAAAAAAGGAGCCTATCACTTTTAATTATTCGATTGGGAACCGTAGCCCTCAGAGAGTAGGTTCATATAAATATCAGGGGTTGACAATAACGTCTGATCTTAAATGGAATGTTCACATCAATCAAACCGCTAGTAAAGCAATGCGTAAGCTGGGTTTCTTGCGTAGGTATACGAGGCATGCCTCCTGTGATACAAAACTACTACTGTATAAAACTCTTGTTCTGCCAGTGCTGGAATATGGAAGCGTCATTTGGGATCCACATACCTTATCTTGTATTTCAGAACTTGAGCGAATTAAAGACTAGCAGTGCGCTTTGTGTATAATATGTACTCCTCATACGTATCTCCAACAAAACTCTGTAATGACGCAGGCCTGGAAACTCTACAGGAAAGAAGGAGAATAAACCGCCTTAAATTTCTTTACCTTATCGCCAATGACGAGCTTGGAATAGAGAAGGATAAATATATAACTTTTTTTTTGCCCCAGGTCTACCAGATATACACGTAGCAAAACAATAAAGCCATATAAATATAAAAACGATACATTTAAGTTCTCCTTCTTTCCTCGTACAATCATCGATTGGAACAGCCTACCACCCGACGTTGTAAATGCTACCACATATTCAGATTTTTGTTTTCTGTTGTCGCAGCAAGTGCACCCTGCTTGAAAGTGTTTCAATGTACCACTCCTGTTACGATCTCGCAAGAGATTGACAGTATCAATAAAGAAGAACGAAGAAGAATTGGCATGCTCCCGAACTCTGCCGTTGACACATCGGCCGGACTGGCCGATCTATTTGGAGACGCAGCTGAGGGGGATGCACTAAACGCACTGTTTCTTGTATGGGAGATAGACTGTGGCGTGTTTTTTGGGGTAGGCTTTTGGGGGGTCGCGAGAGTTGACCATTTTGCATATACAGTCGCCGACCGATTATTCGGACTTCGCGGGGACCGAAAGAACGTCCGAATAATAGAGCAGTCCGAAAAATCGGCAGATTGAAAAACTTGCCTTTATTACTTCCAAGTGGGCTTAAAAAAGCCGTAAATGGTGCCTCGTTTCAGGTTACACCTCGGTTTCCGTTCGGCAACTTTCTGTTAGCTTGAGAATCGCTGCCTTCTTTTCTAGCGTTATGGTCGAGTACTTTCTGCGCTTCTTAACGACACATTGCGGTGGCAGAACAACAGATGGGGCCATGACGTCCAAGCCAGCGTTGTCCAAACAAGATGAGAGGCGAAAAATCCACGAGCGCAAAATGGCGACTGGCGACGCGAAGGAACAGAAAAACAAAGCAAAACGATAATGATGATGATGATGACGTGCAGCTAAATGGAAAAAAGGGCTAGCATAGCGTCACCTAGCGGTAAAACTCAAGAGTACAAGTAGCACTGCCAAGCCAAGCCAATCCATTTGCAGCCAACAACATAAAATTCAAAATGGCCGCTTCTTGATGGTGTTTTCCGCCGATCGCTCGCGACGATTTTGTCCGAATAATCAAACTTTCGGACTTCAAGCTGTCCGAAACATTAATCGTGAATATACACTATTTCTATGGGATAAGTCACTGTTCCGCCTTTAGGTCCAAAATATCGAACAAGTCCGAATTATCGGAGTCCGAAAAATCGGTCGGCGACTGTAAAAGATAGCCTGAAACGGCAAGAAAAGAACACTTTCGTGCCGAAACCAGCAGCCAACGACTTGATGCGGTGCCCAGTGTCGTGGATGTACGCCACACATGCATACTGCGATGACACAGGTGTACCGTGCCCTCTTTTGATTGGTGCCTGTCCAATTATTATGCACTTTAGTGTCACTTCCAGCAGATCTTGGGGGTAATTAACTCTAATCAAGTGAGGGATTTGCATGGAGCAACTCTTAGCTACCCAATGGGGACAGGACTTGGTCCTAGAGGACGTCGAAAGGGTCTTGACTATCCCAATTTTTACGGTTTTGGAGTGGTAGCTATTAAACGGGAGCAGGGGCTTGCACGACCTCTGCTGGAACGACCAGCAAAGGCCAGATCCTGTAGGCCAAAGCTGGACGCGGGAACACCTGCTCAATATTTGCGGAATCCAAGGTGTGAATGATCAGGTAGTCATCCACATACCGATAAACTAAAGTCCCTGGGGACAGGGACGTGAGCACCTTTTGAATAGCTTGGTCGACGAAAAATAGGTATACCTCACTCAGGGTGGGAGCGAGGCAGGAACCTATGCAAACACCTGACTTTTGCTTAAGGGGTGACACCACCTTCGTGTCGACTTTAAACCCGTTTCTCTATATTGATGAAATTTGGAGGGTCTATTCATCTCGTTGCCTAAATGCTCTTTATGACATTTCATCTCCGTAGGTGTCGCGGTCGAGATAAGATTGATTGAACTGCGTAGGTTTATTCTAGCATAGCAATACAGGTGTGTGTGAGTCGTGCCGTGTCTGGTCGCAATGGGGAGAGAAGGTGTGCCACGGAAGCGGTGGGCAGAGTCCAGGGTCACCCGGAGGTGGCGGCGATGAGATGATTCTCGTGATGGAGGGTACAATTTCCGATAACTTCCAGGGGGAATCACAGTAGAGGACTGTCGCCTCATGGCTAAGTCACTCTATCATATAAAATTGCTGCAGAATATGAGCATTTCTAAGGCTGTCAGCCGTGAACTAGAACAGTGGATAGGTGCGGCTATCTATTTTTGCCCTTGCAAATCCGGGTCTTTCTATGCAAAATGTACAACCTTTGAAACGCATTCCACATAAGGGGCGTTTTCTCCTCATCAGAACTCTACTTTATGGCAATAAGAACTTCATTTAAATAGAGAAATCAATATCTAGCCGCATTCCTCATTAAATTTCAGTTCAGAAACATCCACAGTGAAGAATGCATTCAGCGATTCATTAAAATGATAGATTTCCTAAAATGAAAGTTGCTGCAAAAAAGTGAAACTGAGAAAAACCTGTTTGAATTTTCCACACCACTATATTTGATTTTACAGGTGGTGGTGGCAACTGAAAGGCACCAAGCGCATAGGTAGTGCCTTCTGCTTACACCCAATCTTCTGGATGCCTTTGCTGAGTGAGTCCAAGCTTAAAACGCTTTCTTCGAGTGTCATTTTGTTGTCAGCATGTGGACATTAATTGTGAAACGAGTGAGGGATTCGGTATGCTTGCAATACACGAACCAACATCAGCAAGAATGGGCGGTGCAAGCATTGTCAAAATACAGTAGACTCGCATTAAGGCGAATTCGCTTAAGCCGAATTCTCGGATATGCCACACAAAGTAAGAACATTTGGTTAATTTCCCATAGACGCAATGCAAAAAAAAAAATTGTTTAACACGAACCATTTTGCACGCGCATTTTGGTTAACTAGAACTTCCATAGGTCCCCTTCGCGATGGCACTGCACCGACAGTGGCGCCGCGGCGGTGTTTGGGAAGGGGGGAGGAGGAGGAGGGCACCGGAGTGGCGAGATATGGGTGGTCAGGCCGCGCAGGAGAGGCAGGCACAAACACGCACGCACCGCGCGCACGTGCGAGCATAATTGAACACGAATTATGGCGTAAACTAAACTCAACTCCTTGGTCGGTTTCGGTTGACGAGTCTACGTACGCAACGGGAACAAAGACTCGCCTGCTGGCTCGGCAGTCTGTCCGTTCCACTGGTCTGTTCTTCATTGACATCAGCTCTACGCTCGGCCATCGGCACTGGACTGAACCAAAATGGAAAAGCAGACGTGCAAGTCTCTCCCGCTGGCAAGGAAGGTTGAAATACTCGAGGGGGTGAAAGCCGCAAAGCTGTCGACGACGGCGATTGCGCGTAAGTTTGGCATCGCCAAAAGTATGTTATCAGAAATAGTGAAAGAAGATATTAGATGCCTATAACGATGGTGATTTCACACCAAAGCAAAAGAGAATGCGCACAGCCGTGCATGGAACCCTAGAAGCAGTTCTCATCGCGGGGATTCGGCGAGCACGGAGTGACAACTTGCCTGTGAACGGAACCGTCTTGCGTGCCAAGGCAGAAGAAATTTCACAGTGCTTGAACATAGATTTTTCATGTGGCAACGGCTGGCTTGATCGCTTTTGAAAGCGACACAGATTGGTGTTTTGCTCTATCGCCAGGGAGGCCGTGGCCTTTGACAAAGCGGCTTCTGATGACTGGAGGCTAACAAAGATGACGCACTTACTAGAAGAGTAAGAGCCAGGGGATATCTACAATGTTGACGAAACTGCTCTGTACTGCCAGTTTCTTCCAGAGGAAACACTGTCGTTTGCTGGTGACGTGTGCGCCGGAGGCAAGCACAGCAAGCTGCGAATTACTGTGCTCGCTGGTGCTAATATGAGCGGGACTGACAAGCTCCGACTTCTAGTAATCGGCAAGGCCAAGTCTCCACGCTGCTTCAAGAATGTGAAAACCTTGCCGGTGAGCTATACGGCCAACTCCAAGTCGTGGGTGACCCAAGCACTCTTTGAGCAGTGGCTGCGTGAGGTGGATCGCCGCTTTGTAAAAGAAAAGAGGAAGGTCCTTTTCCTTGTCGATAACTGTCGCGGGCAAGGGAAGGGCTGGAGTTCTTGCCCCCAAACACAACTGCAAAACTGCAGCCCATGGACCAAGGGGTAATCAGTTCTCTAAAGAGGCACTATCGACGATCGCTGCTTCATTGAATGCTTCTGTGCATAGAAAATGGCAAAGAGTACTCAGTGATTCTCTTGAGTGCCCTCCATCTTCTGTCTCAAGGTAGAGCTGCTCACTAGAAGCCTCATGTGAAATTGAGGACTTGTTGGAGGACACTGACCCAGAGGACGTCAGCCTGGCTTCCTCATTGAACTGTAGCGGTGTTTCGTTGGACATAGCGGCATACATTGCTGTTGATGACTCTGTGGCTACTTGCAGAGCAGACAGTATCAAAACTTTGATTGAGGAAGTGCTTGAGCCACCAGCAAACGCCATTGATGACGAAGACGACAGTGAAGATGTTGCCCCGAAAGCACCACCAGTGACATTTGATGCAGCAGATGCTGCTGTAAGTGTGCTACTGCATTTCTTCCTGGAACAGGAAGGTTCCAAAGGTTTTCTCAGGAACACTAGCCACATGTCGTCTTTCGTCGCAAGACACCGATTTGCACAGGGGAGGAGGCAGTCAAAAATCACCGAATAGATTGGTTCCCTTACCACTGGTGTGTGAAACATTTTTTTTTTCTTCTTTTGGCATGGTAAGTCAAATAAATGTCCCTTTTTAAGTATCTCTTTATTGTAGGCCTTTTCATTCTGTGTTTATTGGTCAAAAGCAATTAAGACATGCCCAGCACGATAATTATGGCACTTTTGTTAAGACGAACCTCAGATAAGTCGAACAAAATTTCAGGGTCCCTTCCTGTTCGTGCAAAGCAGACAAATCCACGCAACGTTCTATAAATGAATGCTGGTTTTAGTTAGCTTTGTGTTCAATCAGGGCGGGCTTTTCGACTCTTGGCCATATGCATAGCCTCTTCTATGTGAGAGCTGGACTTCTATGGTGTTCTTGCCCGAATAGAGTTTACGCTCAAAGATATTTAATGTACTGAAACTGTGAAGAAAAGCTCTTTCCATTGAGAGTATGATCATCTATAAATATAAATATATTGATTTTATATGCTATGAATATTGATTTGTTTTTTTTCGCCGAGAAGACCTTGAGGATTATGAAGAATGCGTGTGGGTTGAGGTGCCGATGAAGGACCGAACTAATCTGCTAATTGGAAACTACTACTTTCCACCAGGATTCAGTGCTTCGCAGTTCAAACACTACTATTTCAGTACGCTTGAGGCAAAACTTGGACCCTGCCGTTATCGCATTCTTCTTTTAGGAGACTTTAATCTTCCTGGTGTTCACTGGAGCTCCCAGTGTGTTGATAACACGATCCACGATACGGCAGAAAAGGCCCGTGTCTTATTTGAGTTCCTAAGCTTCAACTGCCTTTTACAACTAAATAGTATAAAAAAAACCTGCGGGAAATGTGTTGGATCTATGTATTGTTAACGACATTGACTTTGTAGTTTCGAAAATTGACGTTTCAGTGGTTCCAGCTGATGTTTGGCACGATCCGTTTGTAGCAACCGTAAAATTGTCGTTTCAACGCCCGCATACAACCATGTGTCTTTCAACTTTAAACAGGGAAATTACCTGGGTCTTTACCATCATTTCACGAACATAGATTGGTCTCCGGTGATAACAAACACTGACGTGAATTCAGCCTGTAATGCTTTCACAGACATTGTAACAGATGGTATTCAGCATTTTATTCCACTTAAGACGAGTAAAAGGCAGAAGTTTCCATGGTGAGTTTCATCTGAACTGAAGCGTACAATGAAAGAAAAATCACGCTTTCATCGTCATTATAAACAGGGCCACAGTGACGTTTGGTACGCGAAATTTAGTAGGGAAAGGGCCGAAGTAAAGTTTCTGTATCAGAGAGATAAGGAAAACTTCAGGAATAACACTGAGAACAAACTGCTGAAAAATCCTAACAATATTTGGAAGTACAAGAATAAGGTATTGGGCACAGAAGCCAAGTCCGTTACATTGTCAAATGATTCCAGTTTTCATTCTGACCCTCATGTTGTTGGCGAAATGTTTTCGTCATACTTCTCAAGTATATTTTTGTGTGATATGCAATCTGCGAGCTCAGAGCCACGAGCGCTTAATCATGTTGTTGCGAAAACTGATAGTATTCTCGCCCCATTTAGTGTCGATCACTCTGTAGTGCACAATTGTATTAGGCGTTTGAAACCTAAGCTTTTATCGGGCTCCAATGGCGTACCAGCGTCTATTGTTAAAGGTTGCTCTGATGAGTTTGTGCCGGTCTTGGCCTACCTTTTTAACTTGTCTATTCAAAACTGTATTTTCCCAGAAAAGTGGAAGTCAGCCATTATGGTGCCTATTTTCGAATCGGGGGACTCTGCAGATGTTAGAAATTATTGACCCGTTTCCTTACTAACCACATTCTCGAAACTGTTTGAGATTGTGGAAGAAGTGCACCTATCTTGCTATTTCAAAGAAATATTAAATGAATCTCAACACGGTTTTGTAAAATCTAAAAGTGTTGAAACTAACTTAGCTGAGTATTTGAGTCACGTTGGCCCCATTGTTGCCAACCATGGCAAGTCGACGCCATTTATTTTGACTTGAGTAAAGCCTTTGACCTTGTGCCCCATGACCTACTAGTGCACAAGTTAATGGAATATGGAGTGTGTTTGCCGTTATGTTTGTGGTTTCAGTCATATCTGTCCGGGCGCATTAACAACATTCGTGTTAACGGTGTGTTGTCGAAATCATACATACAGTTGAACCTCGATTTAACGAAGTCACCGGAACCCGCTAATTATTTCATTAAATCGGGAACTTCGTAAAATTGAGGAAGGGAGACCTCGCGCATAGGCTGCGCGGGGAATCCGAATTTGTTTGCTAAATCAGGAAATTCGTAAAATTGGGTTTCATTAAATCGAGGGTCAACTGTATCATCATCCGGCGTTCCTCAAGGTTCTATTTTAGGACCCACGCTGTTTAATATTTTTGCCAAAACGTCTCTCTTTGCGTAATACATTCAAATCTGCTGCAATTCGCTGATGATATTAAGATCTTCAAACAGATAAAATCACATGTTGATTGTGTTCTGCTACAGGAGGATATTACTGCTATTTCATCAGGGTGTCTTCAAAATAAATTACGTCTGAACGGCAAAAAAACATGTGTAATCTCCTTATCAAGGAAGAAGTGTGCGCTTGATTTTTCGTATAAGCTGGACCATCAACCATTACGACGCGAATATTGCGTACGTGACTTAGGAGTGTATATTGATTCATCCCTTAGGTTTACAAATCACGTGTCAAATTTGGTTAGCTTTTGCTTGCGACTTTTGGGTTTGTTTTCACATATTACCCGTCATTTCAAAGAGCCGTCCTGTCTTGTCAGGCTTTGCACATCGATTGTGCGCTCAAAACTGGAGTTTGGCTCTGGAGTTTGGAACCTTCTGGGTGTGACCAACTCTGACGGCCTAGAATGTGTGCAGAGAAAGTTGGCACGCATTGTCTACGACCGTTATTACGGCCGCCGTTTTTTTTTGGGGCTACGAGTCAATGGTAGATTGACTCAACTTGCAATCACTAGAGGCTCGTCGCAGTTTTCGTGATAATGTATTTTTGTATAAAACTGTGCATAGTAGATTACCCTAGGCTTGTTTCTCTGCTTTCTATACATGTCCCCCCCCAGTAAACTGTCGACACCACACCATGTTTTACGTGCAAAACGTATGTTCATTTTCCCCGATTTTACGAATTCAGAGCAATTTTAATGCACTGAGCGCGGTGGTTGACGTGTTTGGGAGTGAGTGGGATTTTAAAAGTGCACTAACCATTCACATTTACTAACATCAGTGTTCGGGTTTTATATGTGTTCTGCCATTATGTGTATGTGTTTTCTTTTTCTTTTTAAAGTGTATGTTGTGCGTGAGTGTGTACCAGTATTAAGGCCTTGGCTGTTTCTGGACACAAGACAAACAAATAAATAAACAAATCATTCTAGGGTACACCGGTGCAAAGCTACAGCAGTTTGAAAATAGAAAACAGAAGTTTCATATTTCAAAAACACGATTTTCCATCGTCGGCTTACCAAAAATGTTTTATTTCTCAGTAAATACTTCAGATATTGCAAAAAAGATTTGCAGGAGTATAAGCTATTACTTGTGGAACAACAAAACATAAAAAGAGGGAAAGTTGTTTTTTCTCAAAAATGTCAATTTTAGGGCGAACTCAATAAATCCCGACAGGGGAATTCCGGAAGATTTTTGAAATTTTAATACTCCGTGAAGGTGAACTGCCTCAGATACGAACCTTAGCAAGTTGGTAGTCGAGACTGTAATACAGATCTTCTGCATTTAAGGAAAGAATTCCAAGTGCCTCGGATGTGGAATGAAAGGGTTCAAGAGTTTGTAGCAGGTTAAGAGAGTTCTGAATTCAGAAGAGATGAGGTAAGTCTAATACTGCGAGGCTTTGTTGTAGGAATAGGGCTAAGTGTTTCTGCAAGCACCGCGTTCAGAGATAACTGAGGAAGTTCACCTTCACGTAGTATTAAAATTTCAGAACTCGTAAGGAATTCCCCTGTCGGGATTCATTGACTTCATAGAGTTGTACCTTCGATCCACGCTTGTAGAGCATGGGGGCAAAGTATTTAAAAGCAAAACTCAGGCGTTTGCATAGGTTCCTGCCTTGCTCCCACCCTGAGCGAGGTGTACCTATTTTTCATCAACCAAGCTATTCAAAAGTCGCTCACGTTCCTGTGCCCGGGGACTTCAGCTTATCGGTATGTGGATGACTACCTGATCCTTCACACCTCGGATTCCGCAAAAATTGAGCAGGCCTCCTCGCGTCCGGCTTTGGCCTACAGGATCTGGCCTTTGCTGGCCGTTCCAGCAGAGGTCGTGGAAGCCCCTGCTCTTGTTTAATACGCCTCGCAAGTGGGCTCATTTTCGTCTTCTGCGCATGAGAAAGGAGGTAGCGGTGACGTCAGAACGCCGAGCCCTGATTGGCTGATCGCGACCCCCCTATCTGAGCGTCGTCTGCTCCTTCGCAACGTCGTCTGCTCGCAACGTCGTCTGCGTCTGTCTTACCTTTCCTGCGACTTTCGGAAGTGCAGGTCTTTACGAGCGAGCTCGACTTCGCCTTTCAGAGAGGGGAGACGAAATAACTCGAGCGGTACATTGTTTTTGTCGAACAACTAGCAGACGCGCATCAAGGAGGGAAGTCAAGGGACTCGCTGGCGAGGTGTCCCGAGGCACCGAGGTTTGTCTGCTAAGAAGCGAGAGTGTCCGCAAGTTCCCTCCCAAATACTTTTTCCCTCCTTGCGTGTGCGGCGAGACTCCTCACTCTTAAACGGCATCGGCGGGTTGGTGCAGTTAACGTCGTCTGCTTTACGACTGCTAGTCAAAGCGATGGCTGATTTACCTTTCCTGCGTCTGTCGGAGATTCACCGCTTTTTCACCGGCGAGAGTCGCCGCTGCTTCGGAAAATGAGGCGATGACAAGAGGAAGAGATTGAAGGGTTCACAAGGGTCGCGCGGGCATATTCCATTCAGCACGCCAGGCGGTCGTGGGCAGACGGTCTTGGCCAAGGACCGTCGGAGCACCGCTGCGCCGCTGCTAGGCCTATCTGCCGAGCTCGCTTGGACGGGGTCAGTGGAATCGTGGCCGTTGGAGCATTTCCCTGGTGTTTGTGGATCCAGCGTTCTTGTTCGTCGTAGTTTATTTCAAGTACTTTTTACTTTTTTCTTGCTGCTTGTAGTCGTGACGCGTGAGAAGTACACATACAAAAATAAACGTCCGTTGGTCGTCGCGACCAAGTAACTGAGCGACGCTGTCGGCCATGCTGAGTTGATCGTCGTAGGATTCCGTCGTAACCTGAGCAAAACTTACGATAATTTCGTTTCGTGAATACGAATTTGTTCTCACGTTTTGTCTTACGCACTCTTTCGGCGTAACATGGTTTTGTGAATCTGGCCTCTGCACTTCCGAAAGTCGCAGGAAAGGGTTCAAGAGTTTGTAGCAGGTTAAGAGAGTTCTGAATTCAGAAGAGATGAGGTAGTCTAATACTGCGAGGCTTTGTTGTAGGAATAGGGCTAAGTGTTTCTGCAAGCACCGCGTTCAGAGATAACTGAGGAAGTTCACCTTCACGTAGTATTAAAATTTCAGAACTCGTAAGGAATTCCCCTGTCGGGATTCATTGACTTCATAGAGTTGTACCTTCGATCCACGCTTGTAGAGCATGGGGGCAAAGTATTTAAAAGCAAACTCAGGCGTTTGCATAGGTTCCTGCCTTGCTCCCACCCTGAGCGAGGTGTACCTATTTTTCATCAACCAAGCTATTCAAAAGTCGCTCACGTTCCTGTGCCCGGGGACTTCAGCTTATCGGTATGTGGATGACTACCTGATCCTTCACACCTCGGATTCCGCAAAAATTGAGCAGGCCTCCTCGCGTCCGGCTTTGGCCTACAGGATCTGGCCTTTGCTGGCCGTTCCAGCAGAGGTCGTGGAAGCCCCTGCTCTTGTTTAATACGCCTCGCAAGTGGGCTCATTTTCGTCTTCTGCGCATGAGAAAGGAGGTAGCGGTGACGTCAGAACGCCGAGCCCTGATTGGCTGATCGCGACCCCCCTATCTGAGCGTCGTCTGCTCCTTCGCAACGTCGTCTGCTCGCAACGTCGTCTGCGTCTGTCTTACCTTTCCTGCGACTTTCGGAAGTGCAGGTCTTTACGAGCGAGCTCGACTTCGCCTTTCAGAGAGGGGAGACGAAATAACTCGAGCGGTACATTGTTTTTGTCGAACAACTAGCAGACGCGCATCAAGGAGGGAAGTCAAGGGACTCGCTGGCGAGGTGTCCCGAGGCACCGAGGTTTGTCTGCTAAGAAGCGAGAGTGTCCGCAAGTTCCCTCCCAAATACTTTTTCCCTCCTTGCGTGTGCGGCGAGACTCCTCACTTTTAAACGGCATCGGCGGGTTGGTGCAGTTAACGTCGTCTGCTTTACGACTGCTAGTCAAAGCGATGGCTGATTTACCTTTCCTGCGTCTGTCGGAGATTCACCGCTTTTTCACCGGCGAGAGTCGCCGCTGCTTCGGAAAATGAGGCGATGACAAGAGGAAGAGATTGAAGGGTTCACAAGGGTCGCGCGGGCATATTCCATTCAGCACGCCAGGCGGTCGTGGGCAGACGGTCTTGGCCAAGGACCGTCGGAGCACCGCTGCGCCGCTGCTAGGCCTATCTGCCGAGCTCGCTTGGACGGGGTCAGTGGAATCGTGGCCGTTGGAGCATTTCCCTGGTGTTTGTGGATCCAGCGTTCTTGTTCGTCGTAGTTTATTTCAAGTACTTTTTACTTTTTTTCTTGCTGCTTGTAGTCGTGACGCGTGAGAAGTACACATACAAAAATAAACGTCCGTTGGTCGTCGCGACCAAGTAACTGAGCGACGCTGTCGGCCATGCTGAGTTGATCGTCGTAGGATTCCGTCGTAACCTGAGCAAAACTTACGATAATTTCGTTTCGTGAATACGAATTTGTTCTCACGTTTTGTCTTACGCACTCTTTCGGCGTAACATGGTTTTGTGAATCTGGCCTCTGCACTTCCGAAAGTCGCAGGAAAGGTAAGACAGACGCAGACGACGTTGCAAAGGAGCAGACGACACTCAGATAGGGGGGCCGCGATCATCCAATCAGGGCACGGCGTTCTGACGTCACCGGTACCCCCTGCGCGAGAAGCAGACGAACTTGCCCTCCGCATAGCTACCACTCAAAAACCGTAAAAAATGGGATAGTAAAGACCCTTCTAACATCCTCTAGGACCAAGTCCTGCCCCCATTGGGTAGCTAAGAGTTGTTCCATGCAAAGCTCTCGCTTGATTAGGGTTGTTTACCCCCAAAATCTGCTGGAAGTGACACTAAAGCGCATAATAATTGGACAGGCACCAATTAAAAGAGGGCACGGTACACCTGCATCATCGTCGTATGCATGTATGCCGTACATGCACGACACTGGGCACCGCATCAAGTCGTTAGCTGCTGGGTTCGAAAGTGTTCTTTTCTTGCCGTTTCAGGCTATCTTCTATATGCAAAATGGTCAACTCTCGCGACACCCTAAAGGCCTGCCCCAAAAAACACGCCACAGTCTATCTCCCATGCAAGAAACAGTGCATTTACTGCATCCCCCTCAGCTGCAGCTCCCAATAAATCGGCCAGTCCGGCCGATGTGTCACCGACAGAATCTTGGAGCATGCCAATGAAGCAAAAAACGCCTCCCTCTATCCTTCTGTCCCGAGTTATCTATCACCCTATTGCCGAACACGTCGTGGCTTGTGCATTGTGTGCCCCGACTTTGAGGCCACATCAGTGCTAGCTTCACACAGGTCGAGGTATGGACAGGAAATTTTGGAGGCCTTCAAAATGCGCCACAGCCCTACAGACATCAGTTCCCCCTACCTAGCCCTATCCGAGGCCGACCTTACCTTTCTTTGAACAGAACTTCAGCCTTGACCTCCTTCTTTCTCCTTCACCAGTTCGTCAGGATCCTTTTGTTCCCCCCTTTTTCTATCCATGCTATTTCGGTTCCTTCCTTCTTTCCCCTTTCTCTGATAACGCGCCCCTCTTCCCCCTCTCTCGGGAAAAAAAAAACAAACCCGGCCCGTCGGAGTCAACAAAGTGGTCATTAAACTTTTGCTGCCAGTTGGGAAACGCCTTGTTCGTCCTTGTCTTTTATGTTCTTTCCTTTATTTATATTATACTTACCAGCACGCTCCCCATCCGAAGTGGAACATAATTAGCACAGATCATAAGGTCGCTCACTTTGACCTTTGGCTGAGGGGGTGAATGCCCTTCATTTCTCTTAGATTTCTCATGCAACTATTATACTCTATCTCACTAGCTGCGCGCTACTGTGGAAGCTACGGGCAAGAGAGAGAAAAGAGCCTCTTTTGTATGAAGAGTGAGTGACAGGCTAGTCTCTGAAAAGGAGCAAATCGATGTGGGGTTCACAAGAAAGGGTCAGGGTAAGAGGAGATTTCCTTCTTCCCCTTCCTTTTTAGCTGCTCAGGTTACGCTCTTGACCCTGTACCTTTGGCACTGCTGTGTGCAACTTGTGAGACAAAGTAGTACTATAGTGCGTGGAAAGAAAAGCTAACATGAATTATGTATATTGGGAGTGGCAGGGATTCATTCAAACAGTTTTCAGCCTGAAAACACCTTGTACAAGTGGAGTGTCCAGCAAAACCGAACATGATTGATACCAAGTCCTTCTTGGGTATGCACTGAAAAGGGGTGCATGAGTAGCATGTTTGTCACAAATATTTAAGCTAAAAGCTTGCCAGCCATTGTGGAAGCTCCAAACGAAGAGCTCACGATATCCGGCATCGTTGGGTATCATGGACATCATCCAAAATTGCAGTGCATCTAGCAGACCACATGCATTCTGAGAATCAATTGCCAACAGAGTGTTTTAAGTTTGGTCTCTCCCATTGTCATTGTCTTTGCCGACGCATCAAAACCTGAACAGCCAATGTCAATGTGATGAGTCTGAGTGCTACAGGTGAATGACACAGCGTGTTAATGCACTGGCCACCAATCTATGGTACAATACCAGTTTAAATCTAGACCAGCGAGATTTGTACTCATGATGTCATAATCTGCAGCTCAAGCTTGCAGACTCCAACGCTTTCTGCTGCTGAGCTGAAGAGCAGTAACACACTAAGCCACCAGTGTCCTTGCATTCATGTATCCAGCAAAACAAGAACCAGGACAAGAAAAAGAAGCATGAAAAACAAGAACCAGAACTCAGTGCCCTGTGCCGACAATTGATTCCCACAGTCTAGCTATGCCGTTACAGGCTCTTCAATTGCGAACATTGTCCGTTGGTGCACGCCTCATGTCACAATTCTTGTTCTGTACATGTGTTTTTATGTAACCAAAATTCAATGTATGGAAATAATTAAAAAATAATATGCACGTGGAATACATAGTTAGAACAATGCACTTAATTTTGCAGTAAACCTGGTGAGACTCACTCGGAATCATCAAGCGTGACAGAAGTGTGGCTCGGTTCGGGCATCTCAATGGCTACAAAAGCGTCATCTCTCACTGGAGGAGTGGCGATTCCTGTGGAGACAAGAACATGAATCATTGAATTAGAGCAACTTGACTCGAGTTAATGAATTATGCAATAAAAGACTTGAGTCAATTCAGTCAACCAACTTAGATATAATAACTACACTAAGGCTTTTTTGATTGCACAGTGATGTGATTGGCCTAAGCCATTTTGGAGCAGCCAAAACAGTGTTTTGGAGCAGCAAATGCGGCCTTTGGAGCAGATATTCTTATAAAAATAAAAATATTAGTTTTAAGTGCTGTACAAATGAAGGGCACTTTGTGTTGTGTTGTGTTCTGAAGTGACGTGTTGCAACGAAACTCGCTGCTTGTGTTCTTATTGCTCAGACATCCCAGAAGTGTACAGTGCTGTACGCATTGCCGAAGAACTCCGAAAAACCACTTGAAACCGTTTTACTGGTTCCCAACGTGCCAGATTTTTGTCAAAAGTAAGCAAACCTAAAACAATGGATTGCAAGCGTTCCGGCTGGTGCCTCCGTCATGCAGTCATGTACGCATGCACGTAAGGGCAACTTCGGCAGGCTTGCAGTTGCGCGTGCTTCGTCGCGCGAGCGGAGACAACGGCTGTTCGATCAAAACCGAAACCATGCCATGCCACTCCGCTCCGTCGCCAACTGATTCCCAAAATTTTATGCAAAATGTAACTGTCAAGCATACGACAAAAAAACAGTCCAGAGGCGCATGCTTGCCAGGCCAGCAAACAAGGTACAAGCTAAACACACACAAAAAAAGAACCGGAGCGCATCCATGCAAGACATCGTAAGTCAGCGTCAAAATGTTCTTGGAGCGCTTTGTGCAACGACTGAACTCGAGACAAACAAGCGCATTGTGCGGGTTTAGCGTCCAGACATTGCCGTCTTTTCTTTAGCTCACTTCTCTTCACCAACTTTCTTTCGCGGCAGATTTCTCACGTACAGGGGTCTCCCTCAAAAGAAAGCCCATCGAGAGAAACCTAGGTAATCATTACTTCGACACAGCAGTCTTTGAGTTAAAGAGGTATTTTTGTAGTAACGTATGATTTAAACAAGAACAGGAACATTGATGAACATGCGGTGGTACTTAGTTTCATTTCAGAAAGCTCTATATCTGCAGCGTAGTGGGGACGGCAGCACCCGACGTCGTGCGACCACGGTGACTGGAAGGCAGTGACCAAATATAGTTTACCCAAAGCCTTTGCTTTCAGGAGCGAGTGCTTCACCTCACAAAGTAATTCCCGCCGCACAAAAACGTGGTTCCGTTTCACAACATGACGGCATGGCTGGTACCCAACACGCTGGCGTCGGAGCGTCCGCACACACACACGTGTATCAATGAAAACATATAAAACAAAAAGACGCGAGACGAGACCCACAACACGACGAAAGCGCGAAACGCGAGACGGCGGGAAAACCATGCCAGACCAGCTGGACAATTGATGCAGGGTACTTTGTGTCGGGAGGCCGCTTGTGCCACATAACACACGCATGCTGAATTACAGTACTCAGTTTAGCTTCGGTTTTGAAAGGCGACCGAAATTGGTTTTCTGGCGCAGGCTTGGCGCAGATTGCCCATATTTTGGCAAAATGTAGCAGCATGTAGCAGGGTTAGCCCCTTGGCGCAGTTTGGCGCAATTGTCGCCGCAATCACATCACTGGATTACAGAGTAACCACTTGCAAAATAATAACTGTCACTACACTTAAAAAAAAGGAACAAATCATTTTAAAAAATTTCAGGTTTTACATAACTTCACTAAAAAACAACAGCAAACTTTCAAAAACAATTAAGTCTAAGCATAAAGCAGCATGAGATGTATACCATATTCCCAGACTACCTGGACAGGCCATACAAGTGATAAGAACAAACCCTACGAGTCGCTAGTAGAACCTTGTTGATACATTCTCAGTTCATATGTTTTCCTGGCTGTTACGTTTATGAATGCTGGTCCTGTAGAACACCCAAAGCTGCCTGGTTGCAGGTGCCCTTTTACGTCTTGCTCTGCAAGCCCCCCCCCCCCCCCCCCCCCCCCTTTTGTCTCTCTATGACCTTCGTGTCTGGGCAGGCATGATCTTGAACAAGGCTCAGCCACTTTCTCCATCACACACATGTACACCTGCCATGCACGGTGACTCCGTTCTCCCACTTTTGTTAGTTCCATTTCACTTGGAGCTCAGAGTTACTAATTGTGCACCGCACATGAATCAAGCATAACTCTTTCACAGCAGTCCGTTGCGTCGAACTTCACTACTCTAGACCAGGGTGTTCGGAGCAGTGGCCAATGTGGGGGACCATCTGGGTTCTCGAAGAGCTCAAAAATTTTACTGACTCAGGCCGACAGTCTTTAGCTACGACTATAACTCGACACCTAACTTTAATGATCAACGGAGTCGGCAAGGGAGTCTCCTCCGGCGGACCGAATGTCCCCGAGGCGAAGCCCGGCGTCAAGAGGCCGCCCAAGGCCAAACGGAAAAAGGACAGCTTCACCAGCCGTCTCGCCGAACCCACGACAAAAAAAAAAAAAAAGTAATATCTATCTTTCTTCGTCTCTCTCTTAAGTAACATCTTCAAGGAAAAGTCGACCTATATTTAAATAAATATGGTAGTTTTCCCTAATCATAAAAATACAAGTGAAATAAATTGCAGTGAGACATATTTCTTGTCTCATCTACAGGCCCCCAGGAGCATTATCAGTTGTTACATCATACAATTTCTTAATTGAGGTCCCATGAAAAATATAAGGTTCTACTGCTTAAGTGTAAAGCAAACAGAATGTCATTCACTACCATTTACAGAAGCCTAGTATATGACAAGAAACTAATAATTCTTGGGCCAAAGACATTCGAAGTATGTATGGAAGCTGGAAGGGAACAATAAGGGGGGGGGGGGGGGGGGGGGGGGGTGCTGTCTTTCGCTTGGTTCACATAGCTTTGACGGAGATTACCATGTCAGGTGGTTTAGCGGCGAGTGTCTGCTGTTGGAGCGGTGTCTAAGTTGGCGGTAAGTCTGACTGGCTGAGTTCCATCAAAACTTTGCACCGGCATGTCTTTTGTCTTTCCTCTTCCCTGTCGATGTAGGCGGCTATGTATTGCGGCTCCCTCGCGAATAAACCCAGCTATGTTTGACACTTGGTGTCGTCTTGTCCGTCATTTTATTTCTCAATGCCTCAGAATTTAGATTGTGATGTTTCCTGACCAGCTCGCCTGGATACCTTCGCTTCTTGCAAATAAACTTGAACAAACAAACTAGTAATGTTCCTTTACCTTGTCAAATGCAGTGCTGGACCCACTAGCGCCCACTATTAACATTTCCCAAACTTGGTAATTCTGCAAATTATACGTTAACCGCCCGATTTGACCAGACGAGCACCCGCGTCTAGATTAACACAGTTTTTAGCGAAAATGAGGTGGGTGCTCCCCCAGTATTTTACGGTATAAACATAGTCGAAAACATAACACCCACAGTGATAGTACCACGTGTCCTCAAAACACCTATAATAAAGGTGACAATCAAAATAGGGGTATTTCAAGCAACTTTATAGCATTTCTCTTTTTCACACACAAAAGTATGGGACAAAAGGCAATCAAGCAGGCCCAAAAGCCAACTGTATGAATGTGAGTCCCGTAACAAATCAATGGAGGAATCTTGTTATGTAATTGCAGTAAACTCTCATTAATTCAACCTCCAGAAGGTCACAAATTTTGTTCGAAGTAACAGAAGTTTGAATTATCAAAATTGTACCTAAATATGATGCCAGATAAAATTATGATTTGCTGTTTGGATGGCTACATATGAAAAGCAGATATTTCACAATTTCCTCTACACAGGCCTACTAATCATAAGCAGGTATGCCACACATGATGCATCGGTCAAATGTGGGACATCACTTGATTCATCCCTCAAAAATGATGTTTATCGGGTACTGTTCAGACAGCACATGGCACCTCAAAACAAAATCAAGTTTGTTCTTCCATAGAAGTGTTGTTTGCTTAATTGATTATGTACCCCCCTGCTTGAACCCCCTGTAATCTGCAATACTGCTAAAAAAAAATAAAGTTTTCTATTATGAACTATTAAGCAGGGGACAGAAGATTGATGAAATTGGCCGCCGCGCAGCAGCTTCCATAGCAACTTGCATGGATGCTGTGACGTGGATCTATGCCATGCCGCCAGGCCACACCATCCGGATAAGTTGCTATAGAAACAGCCGCGCAATGCCCGTTTTCATTGCTCGTATGTCCCCAGCTTTAGCCCAGTTGGTCGCACTTCCTACCTAGAACCGGTGCACTGCAGAAAAGCGACACCCGCAGAAGCGAGCTTTACACGTGTTGCTTCTCCGCAGTGCACCAGTGCACGGAAAGAAGCTTGCTCAATGGGGCCGCAAGATCAAAATGTAAAATTACACGAAAATGGCGCTCGAATTAAGCGTCTTATAAATACATTCAGAACTAACGGGACAGCCAAAATTTTGAAATCTGTTTGAATTTCCCAGAAGTATGATATAGCAGAGTTTGAATTATTGCAAGCATACTGTAGTATAATAAATATCTGAGGCAACATGAATTCAAAATGTTTCACTTGTATGCCTAAAATGAACCCCTAGTCAGAGATTTAAGAACTGATGAAAAAAAACTTTCTAATCAAGCCAGGGGGTGAAATGTGACGGTACCTGAAGCAACCTTGGGCGTCTCTGTCTGCAAATTCTCCTGCGACACTGCCTCGGGCCTTGCGACGGAACAGGAAACGACTGGGAGGTTCCAGACTGTCTTGGCCTTGCGGTCCCTCGCCAGGGGCTTGTTCTTCCTCCAGCTGGAGGGAATCGAGGTTGACATGTGGCCCATCTTGCGTGACTTGCCGCACACCGAGACAGAGGAATCGCTGCTGCTGGACAAACCGCGGCAGGCCATCTTCATGCGAACGCCACCACTCGTTGCCTGGAATCCAGTCTCGAAGGCTTGGTCCTGGCTCGGTGGGCAGGCTTGGCAACCCTGGTTGGAGCGGCTTGTTTCCGACGGACCACAGGCTGTGTCTAGCAACACTGGGGAGCACTGGACGCACGAATCCTTCAGCTGGGAATTGAAAGGAAGAGTCCACGATCACTGGATATTCTTAGTGCACGAAAACCCTCCTTTCCCCCACTGCCTATAGACAATGGAAGTGTCGGACAGATGTCGAAATAGACTCGATATGTGAAGCTTTTTAGCATAGTGTAGTGTGCATGTGTGTATGCCTGTGCACAGGGTGGCACTAAATGTTAAGAATAAACCAGTGAAGTCCGTAAAGCCAATGGTAGATTCAAAATGTCTGCAGTTGAACAAAGATTACACCTCTAAAAACTAGGAGGTAAATGGGTATACTTCATATCTATTATGATTTATGAAGTCACACGGTGGAATACAAATTATTGTGGCTCGGCTAAGCCAAATGGCACCAATAAAAGTTCCCCCAGTTTGAGTAAATAATGCGTTAATAAATATGGCCGCAAGCAACCAATCAGCGAGAGGTATATTTTCCCCAGTTATTATAAAATATAGATATTTGGGAGCAACTGGAACTTTCTCAGAGTACTGGGGACCGTGCTTGACCTTGTACACTCCCTTATTTCCTTAAATGCTAGATCCTTCTTGTCCTTCATTTTAATAATTTGAGTGGCCAGGTCAAGCAAAGTAGCTTGAATGTGCTACAAGCATTTAAAATGAAATAGCATCATTAGCACATTTTGTACCACATTACACCCTACACACACAACTCGCATCAATGTCCGTGAGGGAAGAAAAAGAAAGGGTGCACATATTATTTGCATATTTTTAACACATAGTAAACACGGGGACAAGTTTCAGACTCAACACAGTCAACCTATGGGTATCTGTGTGCTTGCACATCCGAAGCAACAATCCTGAGCTGTCATAGAAAGTTGTTCTAGGGTATGAAAGCTTTATTTCAAGACTCAAATATCACTGCTGTCAGTATTTGTGAATGAAGCCAACGAGGTGTGTTCCTTTCTCTCATCTTTCGACCCAATGATGTCGTGCTCTGTCCTCTTAAGATAATTAATATCCACAGATTCAAAACAGTCAACTCGTCCTAATTCGAAGCTTGCAAGGACAGCAATACACTTTGAATTAAACATAAGATACTTTGAATAAAGAAAACAACACTGAAATCAGTTGCTTTTTATTCAGTACTCACTGGGAGAAGTTGATTTTTAGTTGCCTCCACTAATGAAGACATGTATAGTGCTCCCCTAACGAAGACGTGCAGCATTAACTATGCTCCGGGAATAGCAAACCTTTCTAGGACCACCCCCCTGCATTTTCGTCGCCAAAGAAAATGCAAATATGTACTTCGTGGCGCTGCAAGCAGTTTTTGTGCCAGCGGTGCTCAGTCACTCGGCGCAGAAAGTGACGTGATCGTTCCTAGGCCTAACCCTTGCACAATGTCACTGTCTGAAACCAGACTACAGACCATGGCATGTTTGTTGACATCAATATATTCAATCGATAAAACATCTCACAGCTTTGGGTAATGCCTCAAACCAAGCTTCGTTGGCCGTGCGCGCCGCGTGGCCACGCTCGTTTTTGCAATTTACGTAGGGACGATACCGTGATGCACACGCCCTCAGCCAGCCAGGCTTGGCGTGGCTTAGCCGCCCTAGCGACTAGTGATGGGCCGAACTTTTGCCGAATCAAAAGTTTGGCGCCGAATCTTGGGATTCGGCAAAGCCGAACTTTTGCCGAACTTTTCTAAAGATTCGGCAAAAATACATTGTTACCAGACTTAACGTTGATATATCGTTTTTTGTTTGCCCATGCATTCGCGACCTCGCTGTATAGGATAGAAAAGTGGGTTCATTTCGAGGGCTTCTCGCTTTTCTTTCCAAAGTGCGAGGAGGAGGCGAGGGCAGGATGGCTTCATTATGTGCGCTTTGCTTAGGCGAGGGCTTCTCCACTTTTCTTTCTAATCTCCTTGCGCGCGACGCACGACCTCGGAACCAAACTGCCCTGTGCAAAAAAAAAAAAAAAGCTTTTCTTTGTTTTTTTTCTCTTGGTTCCTTGGATTGTTTTTCTTTTTTTTTTCCCCTTTCGCAAGCTGAGGGCTTCTCTTTCTTATCTCCTTGCGCGCGGCGCGCGACCCAAAGTCCAGACCGCGCTGTGCAAAGAAAAAGAAAAAAAAACCCTTTGTTTTTTTTTTCTCTTGCTTCCGTGGATTCTTTTTTTTTCCCGCCTTTCGCAAGCTGTTTCGTTTCGCTTTGCTTAGGCGAGGGCTTCTCGGCTTCTCTTTCTTATCTCCTTGCGCGCGGCGCGCGACCCAAAGTCCAGACTGCGCTGTGCAAGAAAAAGAAAGCTCCTCTTTGTTTTTTTTTCTTTTCTCTTGGTTCCGTGGATTGCAAAAAAAAAAGCTCCTCTCCATGTTTTTTTTCTTGGTTCCGTTGGATCTTTTATTTTTTAACGCCTTTTACAAGGCGTGTTGTTCGCCCACGCATTCGCGACCTCTCTGTACCAGGATAGAAAAGTGCGTTCATTTCGCGCGCGTGGGGGGAGGGGGTCAAATTTTTGACGTCCGAGTTGGGGGTGCGTTTATTACGCGAGGGGAAAAAAAAAGTCAAAATTTTGAGAGCCGACTTGGGGGGTGCGTTCATTACGCGAGTGCGTTCATTGTGCGAGTAAATACGGTACTTCATATCTATTATGATTTATGAAGTCACACGGTGGAATACAAATTATTGTGGCTCGGCTAAGCCAAATGGCACCAATAAAAGTTCCCCCAGTTTGAGTAAATAATGCGTTAATAAATATGGCCGCAAGCAACCAATCAGCGAGAGGTATATTTTCCCCAGTTATTATAAAATATAGATATTTGGGAGCAACTGGAACTTTCTCAGAGTACTGGGGACCGTGCTTGACCTTGTACACTCCCTTATTTCCTTAAATGCTAGATCCTTCTTGTCCTTCATTTTAATAATTTGAGTGGCCAGGTCAAGCAAAGTAGCTTGAATGTGCTACAAGCATTTAAAATGAAATAGCATCATTAGCACATTTTGTACCACATTACACCCTACACACACAACTCGCATCAATGTCCGTGAGGGAAGAAAAAGAAAGGGTGCACATATTATTTGCATATTTTTAACACATAGTAAACACGGGGACAAGTTTCAGACTCAACACAGTCAAACCTATGGGTATCTGTGTGCTTGCACATCCGAAGCAACAATCCTGAGCTGTCATAGAAAGTTGTTCTAGGGTATGAAAGCTTTATTTCAAGACTCAAATATCACTGCTGTCAGTATTTGTGAATGAAGCCAACGAGGTGTGTTCCTTTCTCTCATCTTTCGACCCAATGATGTCGTGCTCTGTCCTCTTAAGATAATTAATATCCACAGATTCAAAACAGTCAACTCGTCCTAATTCGAAGCTTGCAAGGACAGCAATACACTTTGAATTAAACATAAGATACTTTGAATAAAGAAAACAACACTGAAATCAGTTGCTTTTTATTCAGTACTCACTGGGAGAAGTTGATTTTTAGTTGCCTCCACTAATGAAGACATGTATAGTGCTCCCCTAACGAAGACGTGCAGCATTAACTATGCTCCGGGAATAGCAAACCTTTCTAGGACCACCCCCTGCATTTTCGTCGCCAAAGAAAATGCAAATATGTACTTCGTGGCGCTGCAAGCAGTTTTTGTGCCAGCGGTGCTCAGTCACTCGACGCAGAAAGTGACGTGATCGTTCCTAGGCCTAACCCCTTGCACAATGTCACTGTCTGAAACCAGACTACAGACCATGGCATGTTTGTTGACATCAATATATTCAATCGATAAAACATCTCACAGCTTTGGGTAATGCCTCAAACCAAGCTTCGTTGGCCGTGCGCGCCGCGTGGCCACGCTCGTTTTTGCAATTTACGTAGGGACGATACCGTGATGCACACGCCCTCAGCCAGCCAGGCTTGGCGTGGCTTAGCCGCCCTAGCGACTAGTGATGGGCCGAACTTTTGCCGAATCAAAAGTTTGGCGCCGAATCTTGGGATTCGGCAAAGCCGAACTTTTGCCGAACTTTTCTAAAGATTCGGCAAAAATACATTGTTACCAGACTTAACGTTGATATATCGTTTTTTCTGGCGAAAAAAGGTTTTATGTTTCTTTTTTCTTAACTCAAATGCAACATGTAATGCATATTGACATAGTTATTACCAAATAAGGTGATATTCTACAAGATAATTGTATCGGTGTCGTTTTTGTGTGTTTACTGGCAATTTTAGTGACTCCTTGCAGAAGTGGCGTGACAATGAGGTTGGGTAGAAGCGAGTGTGGTGCAGTCACGAATCACGCTACGAGAGTTTTGGTTTTGAGGCATCATCAGCGCAAGCCTGCATGTCTGTGTAACATCAACCTCCTTGGTGTACATTGTTAAAATGAAGGCAATAACGCTGCATTCTTGCTTTCTCTGGGAGTCACCGTTTTGTGTGCGAAAACGAATGCAACGGTTGCTGAGCCTTCACCAAAAGAGATAATATTAATATTGTAAATATGCATGTTTTTCGATTTGAGTCACTTGACGTCAGCTTTGCATGAAAGTATGCGTCCCATATTCGCAACTTCTCGTTCTTAACCTTTAAAATGCCAGTTTCTGGTGTTAGGACACACAAACGTTTCGGAAGATAGGGAGAGTTAGGAATGTCGGATGTGCAACATCGAGCATTATAGTTCAGTATTTAGTTTAATGCAGATACATGAAGATCGCGAAATAACACTAATTGAAAAAGGATTATTATTTTGTTTTGGAACACACTACTCCTGAGCCGAAAACAGAATTGTTATAATTGTGAGGAGTGTTAGAGTAATTGTCGGCCAATGTTTCAATGTTTCAGAATGCACCACATCATTTGTCACTTGCGCAGTGGACTGCGTAAATTACTGGTCGATCTTCTATTCTTGAGGCAGAAAATATTGAAGGGAATCACACTCGCTCACAAACGCAAAGTTACCGTGTTGCGTACTCCACACCGCACCGTAACCGCTGGTTGTACTACACTGCACGACGGTAACCGCACGACTCAACGCTGGCACGACTGCACAGCGTCCATTTGCAATCATGGCTCCGTCAGCTCCATCGCGTTCTCACGCGTGCACAGACATTTGCCGAATCTTTGCCGAATCTTTGCCGAACTTTCCTTCGAAAATTCGGCATTTGCCGAACTTTGCCGAATCTGAAGTTCGGCAGATTCGGTCCATCACAACTAGCGACTTCTTCGCACGCTACTCTCGTTCCCTCTTTTTCCCGACTGTGCACACGGTAGATAAAAGTGGTACAGTGTGTGGGGGTGCAGTTTAAACTTGGCCAACATAATCGCGAGGCTTTTTTCGCGAGGCTTTTTTATGCTCCCAAAGTTGCCAAACTTCTCAAGCACACACACAAAAAATTCTTCGAAATAATTAGTTCCAGAGGTTACACATAGAATTACTGTGCGTTTTTTCCGATAGACTTGCATCTGTAATTGCCAGGACCACGTTCCTGTTTCAAACTAACCAAAAATTGGAGTACCGTAAAATTCCGAGCAAGCGCCCCCGCCCGAGCAAGAGCCCCCCCCAACTTCACCTCTAATTTCACATTTCCGCGCCGTTCCGGGAAAGCGCCCCCTCCCCGCTCCGCACCCGTATCACGCACCGCGCTGACCGCGCCCAGGCAACACTGGCCTGCGAAGTTCAGTCCAAGAATCCAATCCAATTTAATCCTACTTTGCAGCCCGATCAGCCCGGTCACTACGCGCCACTGTCACCACTGTCGCTTTGTTTTGGGGATGTCAGGTCTTCTATGCGTTCTTACACAGTGGCAAAGAAAATCGAGGTCGTCCAATGGCATTGTGAAAACGAGAAAGACGCACACCAGACGTATGTCTCGACACATCAAACTCGACCGGATACGGGAATGGGACAAGAATTTTGACAATTTGCTACAGTCAAACTATGGGAAAGCCGAAGTTCGACGAAAGCTAAGTAACGACGCGCCGGTGTTCAGTGAATACGTGGACAACGCACTCTTTTAATACCTGGAGCGCGAAGGAAGTGCAGACTGAGCCATTAGCAACCGGCTTCTTTCTGAAGAGGCTGTCAAAATAGCCAACGGCATGCACTCGGGAAACATCGCGGAATGCTGCAAACTTCTTCTTGCAGACGACTCTGGGGTGGTTTTCAAAGTGATTAACATAGCAGTGACAAATCTTTGGCCTAATAAAGTCTATGTTCTCAGAGATAAATAAAATATTAAATCTGCACTTCGCTTTTTTTTTTCTTTTTCTGGCGGAAAACTTTTGTCGTCGCCATCTTGAATTTTGGTGCCGTTCCGGGATAGCGCCCCCCCTACATTGCAGGTAATTTTGACTTGCGTGCAGGGGGGGCGCTTGCTCGGAATTTTACGGTAAAGCTACACTGAATTACTAGGAGTCGACTATAACAATACAAGGCATGGCCCAGCATTTATCTCTAATCTGTCCAGTATAGAGCCACGTCAGTGTCTTTTGACAGAGGGCACAGCAGCTGCAGAGAGTGCCATTAGACATAATAATCTTTGGATGGTAGGCAATGTTCCTGTGTTCTTCATCAAAAGGTATTCAGTAAGAGGAAAAGGGATAAGCATTTCACTCAGCACATTAGGTATAGATCAAGCTTAAATATCCAGCCATACCAAGCTTAGGCACAAAATACCAACCATTGATAGTTCTGAAAATCACATTTACGTAGAAAAATAAAAGAACACAAAAAAAGATACCCTAAAAAGTTAAACCGTACTCTGAGAATGTTTGTTTGCAAATTAAATCCCTTTTGCCTCCCAAATAGTGCAAACCATACAGCCTACAAATAAAGACCCCAATGTGCATACTGTAAAATCCCGTAAGGGCACACGAGAGATCTCCCCTCTCGTTTTTCTGGCTAAATATCCGTAACATAAAAACTCAGAAACATCGCCCACTCCCCAATTTCCGCAAGACATCATGCGACGTCCAACAGAAATCGCGTTAACCACGCGATCTGCAGTACCGGTACCTGTGACGAGCGAGTTCGCAGCTGGTTCCCGTATTTTTGTCTACGATCTGCACGTGTAATATCGGTTCCCGTGACACGCAAGTTCATAGCAAGTTCTTGAATGTTTTGCACTGCAATCTGTGTGAGCGATATCAGCTACTGTGGCACGCAAGTTTGTAGCCAGTTTCTGCGTGTTTATCGTACCGTGAAACACAAATCTGATGTATCCACAGTGTGTGGTCTCCTTTCCTGCGACACAGTAGTTTGTACAAATTCCCGTATTTACAGCGTAACGCGAACTTGTCGTGTCCGCAATCTGCGGTATCATTTCCCGTGTCACGTGGTTTGTGGCGGGTGCCCCTGCAATTACCAATTATTTTTGATAAAGTTTCGGTATCTCATCCCCAAAGAAGCCCACCTCATGTTTTTCACTATTTATCTCTTCATTTTGGTTGGGCGCCCTTACGGGATTTTACGGTAGTTATGTGCACTAATATTACACTCCGTTCACCTCTAAGCTGCAAGTGCGGTAAAAGCCGTATGCTTGTTGGATCAGTCACATGTCAATCTTTAGCCACATGATCACGCTCCTGCCAATGCCCACATGCAGAGAGTGGGGTGAGGTGATGAAAGTGAGGTGGGGGATGGGTTCGGTGAATGCACAAATCCCACTGTAACGTCAGCTTACGGATGAAAGGAGTATAGTGATATAGGGAGGTTTTTTTCTGATACAAACGACAGTGGCCCCTCGAAGGTCGCTGTATGAGCACATATGAATAGAAAAATACTACAATCAGTATTTTTGCTTTAATTTCTAACATATGAGCTGTTGGAAAACATACAAGTCTAATACTCTTTCCAAAGATTCTTCCCTGAACCAGCTACCAATACAGGGCAAGGCAAATTTGGCACAAACTGAAACAAAATTGTATTTGTTAACCATGAAGTTTTTTTGGTGAGCGACACTTACCTCAGATATAGCTGGGGCACTAGCCGAAACATTCCTCGTGTGAAGAATTTCAGGCTCAAGTAATTGTGATCCTCCGCTGGATGTTACAGTGCCTAACGAAGTAACAATTCATGCATTAGGACATCATGGATTGAATGGGACTAGTATGTCAACATGCCGTAAATGAAAGGAATGAACATCAAGACCAGCACACTTGTTTAAAGGGGTCGTGAAAAGAAAATGTATTGGCCGGATCTTAATATTGTTATATTCACTAAATCACAAAGCTGTCAATGCCAAAGTATTATGGCGAAACAAAGTGTCTGCATTTTATAAAGTGTTTAAAAATCACAATTTTTGGACCATCTAAAACGACCATGCGATACCCCTTGGCAACATGAGCAACAAAACATCACGAAAGCTATGTAAAAAGGTTGAACAGATATTCAATTTTATTTAATCTTCAAATAAAAAGGGGGGGGTGATAAAAACATTGAGTCACTTCTTGGCGATATTGTATTAGTTGTAAGCCCCTACAGTCAAACCCGTTTATAACGAACAGCAGGAAATGCTACGATAAGTTTGATATAGCAAGTAGTTCGATATAGCAAAAACTATTTACAACGAACTTCCACGATGCGTTCGTTGTAAGGCGAGAGGTTCTCTTTCTTTCACATCTCTTCACTTCTGCCTTGTAACAACGCGCAGAATTTTTTTTTTCTTTGCATGCGATTAGAATTTTTTTTTACCTTATCTTTCGTTCTGAATCGCTTCTCTTCGTGGGCAACCGCTTTGGGCTGAAATTTTTTTTTTTTTTTCTGTGCATGCGTGCAGAGTTTCTTTTTTTAGCTTTCTGCCCTACTGAATTGCTTCACTTCGCTCAATTTTGTTCGGGGCTTGAGCTTTTAGAATTTTCTTTCTTTCCTACTTTTTTTTTTTTTTTAGGGGGGGGGGGGGGGGGGAGGAAGGACAGGCTACAAGGCGATTGTGTGCGCGTTTTTGGGAGCCTTCCCGGTGGGAAAAGTTCGATATAGCCAATGGGTTGTTCGTTATAAGAAGTACTTTTTACAAGCATTTTTATTTAAATTTTTCGCGAGTTCGATATCTACAATAATTCGCTGTACGAGGGTTCGTTCTAAACGGGTTTCACTGTACATCACGTGATAGCGGTACAGTTTTGGTTTCAAAGAGATCCGGGTCTTCTGTCATTTGGTAACCATCGTAACTACGCTGCTCGACCATGCGCAGCTGGCATTCAGTGTGGAACCCTATTGTGAATTACAATTATAACGAAACATGAAGTTAAGCAATAAAAAAGTTTTAACCCCGAGAGGATTCAAACCTAGAACTTTGCAAAGTCAGTAGCAAGGAGGGATGCACACGCATGACCTCATGACTATCAGTACATCCCTTTTGGGCGGCTTATTTTTGTGGGTGTAGCCATAGGATGTAATGTTTCCGTATTTCTCACGACCAGGGGTCGTTAGTTTTTTATAAATTTTCCTTTACTGCAATCTTCTTTGGCAGTAACTTGACACGCCACTCTTTAAGTATACAAAGGTGATTCGTTTCGCTTAGTATATTTCCAGCCCTCTCATCTTTTTTCTCCGAGCAGATCAGCACTTTATGGTTAAAGCGAGAACATATTCGCGGCTCGTCATTTGACGATCGCGTTGGGACGCGGCTTGACCAATTGGAGTTGCAAACGATTTCCTCACAAACTCTCCTGTGTAGCACAAAATACGGTAGCACAAACCTACGGTAAGGGGGTAAGGCCCGAAACCTAAAAGCCGACCGGGCTGTAATAGGCGATGCTAGAGTGGCTAGAGGTTAATGAGGTCGGCAATCTTACAATTATCCGAGCATAATATCAGACGCCAGAGGTCATCAGTCGACTCGCGCGCATGATATCATTACGGGGCCGCTGCTGGAGCGATATCCAATGCTCTGGCTTCGCCCATCAAGTTCAGTCTACGTCATCGCCATCTTGCGCAGACAACAAAAAATGTCCCATTGGTTCCTTAGTGTCACGTATTTGTAGAATTCAGGGGGAAGCACCCCAGGAAACCAAAAATACATGTTTTACGCTAGTAAATGAATGTGCACAATCAAACGATTGTCCACTCTTTAAAAAAAAGTTATACAGTAAACTTTCGTTAGTTCGACCTCAGTTAATTTGACTTTTCGTTTAATTCGATCCTGTTCGAAAGTCCCGGCGAGCGCGCATACATTTCTATGGGAGAAAAAGTTCAATAGTTTGAACTCAAGACGACTCCGCATCGGATAATTCGTCCAGGGCGAATGCGCGTAGGTTCGCATTGCACAGCACCACGGCGGAAAAACCACCAACGTACGGCGAAACACGGGCCCTTTGTTGCAAAGCCGAACGTGCGCAAATATGCGCCTGCTCCTCTACGCCGTTGAGATGGACCGTAGCCAATGACACGAGCCAGCGCAACCTATCTGGCGTGGAGTAGCGCGGAGAACATAGCACGTGGTCGGGCGCGGAGACAGCGCGCGCTCTCAAAGCGCTTTTCTGTAGCATCTTGTGCGGTCCATCTTTCGCGACGGAAAGTGCAAATTCTCTTTTACTTTTTTTTTTTTTCTGGTTGTTAATATTTTATTTTTTTTCAGTCGCCGACGGTCTGATTGTTCGGCGCCAAAGTCGGTTCGTAAAGCTTTCTCAGCGCGCGCTCAAAGCGCTTTTCTATAGCATCGTGTGTGGTCGATCTTGCGCGTCGGAAAGTGCGGGATCTCTTTTCCTTTTTTTTTTTTTGTTGTTATTTTTCTCTGTCGCCAACAGTCTGGCTGCCCGGCGCCAAAGTCGGCTCGTAAAAATTGCATTGTTCGGATTCTTTTTCTTCATTTTTTTGTACACGGTTTTTTGAGGACGTGATGTTTAGTTACGCTGCTCTCCGGAGCATGCTTTTGGACACGCGTTTTAAGCGCAGATGGCAGTAGACCATCCGTGAGTACTTTGCACAATAAAAGGAAGTTTAATTTTAACCGTTTTTCTGTCCTTTTTTAATTCAATCATTCGAATAATTCAACTAAATTTCAAGGTCCCGTCGTGGTCGAATTAACGAAAATTTACTGTAGTTTAAACATAATTGTTTTGTGCACATGGTGGCAGCGAATAACCGAAATGTCAAAATTTCGGTTATTCGCACAACACTAAATGCTAGACATCAACTAGCTTTTACCACAAATTTAGGACCATGTGGCAGAAAAGTTCTTATGCTCTGCACTTCCCAGTTGAAGCCAGTACATGTGGCAATGTTCTATTTCAGTTGGTCTTTTAAATCTAGACTCATCAAGATAAAAACATGGCACCGTTATTAACGCAACCTGCCAATGGGAGACAAGGCCTTTTTCCTGCAAACAACTGTAATAAAGGAATATTTTCAAAAGGACATGCCTGAGGTGGAAGATGCAACACAGCAGGCAGGTTTGTCCTTCTGAAATGAGTGAAACTGCCTGTGACATTCTGCTTGTTGACCAGACCCTCCATTCCCAATACCAGGTTGTCCTTCATTGACCAGCTGAAACCCTAATCAACATTACTCCAAAACTACTGTGAATATCCACCATAAAACAAGTTTGCCAGAAAGGTGTCCTAGATGTACCAAATGACTCCAGCGGGGAAAATATGACGACTTCAGCAGGGAGTCTTAAACATGTTAGCTTCAGAAAATTCTAACTACCGTATAAACTGGAATACAAGTCGAACAGGAATATAAGTCGACCCCCTAATCTACAAGTTGCAAAAAGCAAAAAAAAGTTTTTATGGCAAGAAAATGCAACCTTACCTTGGTAACAAAATTGGCCAAGTATATGGAAGGACGAGAAAACACGGCACATTTATTTAATTGCTTCGCACACGATAAAACAGAAAGTGCGCGAGCGTTACTACTCACTCTTCAAAACCTTTGTCCGACAACGAGTTCACTAAGGCAATTCAAAGAGACGATGCCGTCCCTTTGAATTGCGCCCTCGAGAGCCCGGAGGCACGAGCGACGTCAACGGCTTTTGTATGGATGCACTCCGATGTCACAGGTAGCGATCTGGCATGCAGATCCCGAATAAAATTCGCCACCTTTGTTTCAAATTCAGGGTACACTGCAGTCCTTCCACAATATGAAGTTTTCTTCGCATTGCTGCACGCCGCCAGTTTCTGTCTCTGGCCTCGCCAGTAGCGTACGCTTTTCTCCGATACACGAAACTCTCGCTGCACTGCATGATTCCCGTGGATCTCTGCATAAGCGATTGTCTTCTTCATGAAGGGTTCCGTGAACTGTCTTCTACTTCCGCTCATTATCACTCCGGGAGCGGCAACAGTAGATGTATCAAACCAAGGTGGACAAGTGAAAGTGAATCGTGACCATTGTGACAAGTGGATGAGTGCCAGGCGATTGCAAAGAAAATCAAGATGGCGGCTTCAGCCACTTAGTGTTGTGAGATTATTTTTGTTTTTCCGCCAATGACCGTTATATAAGACGAGGGTCAACTTTTTCAGGTCCATTTTCAAAAATAAATTCACCCTATATTCCTGTTTCAGTTCAAAATTAATACCCTTCCATGGTTTCATTGTCTGCATTTCTCCCTTAAAGGCGTATTGTCACGAATGACAATTGATAAAGGCGATAATAACTGAAGGAACTAAACGTTTAATGAGGCGAACCTGTGCCCAAAAATAAAAGGGAACTGATGAAAGCAGAGCGTCGCAGGCGTCGAAGTAGGCGTGACAGCAGAGTCGAAAGCTGGGGCGAAACTGACTGCAGATCGCCACGCGGAGCCCCTTATGTACGCGCGTTGGCTTCTGGAACAATCAGCCTAGAAGGTTCGGCGACTAGAACATTCGAAACTCGATCAGACGAGAATGTCCTCGAACTGACGAGAACGCAATGTTGAAAGAATAAATAAAAGAACATTCCACTGACTGGAATCGAACCTAGACTTTCTGCGTGACAGTCAAGCGCGGTAACCACTCAGCCACGCACGCGGTCGCTCGCCGATGCACGTGGCAGTATTCACACTTGCAAGTTGCAACTGTTGCGCAACAGATTCTTGTCACAAAAGCGACCAATTCAATGCAGCCACTTCCAGTCCAATTTTTTGAACCGGTCGCCTGGCAGCTAAATTAACCAGGGAAGCCTCTCAAGTGACGTGTGGTGCGCCTCACATTTGTTTATATCCAGCATGCACTTCTGTGGGAAAAGCAACCAACATGTCTGTCCAACGCCTCAACAGCCTCAGCTGGCCTCGTTTTGCGAGGTAGCTGTCACAGATACAGAGCAATGGAGGTCTCTACAGCTGCTCTGATCGGCGCTATTCAAGAATTACCCATTTCTTTATAAAAGCAGGACCCCAACTTGAACGAAAGCCCCAAAAAGAAATTGGCCCGGCAGCAAATTCACACCACTTTTTGCTCGACATATTGCGCAGCGGTAGCTCGAGCGAGTGCACGTCGATGTAGCGATTGTGCTTCATTTTATGGTTCCGGACCCAGGCCAACAAAATTAGCCTTTTTGATGTGGCGACAATGACGCACGTCTAATTGTAGGACAACGAAAAAGGAAAAGCAGCGAAACGCGAACCCAAGCCATGGTGGGGAGAATGAAATCGAAGGCCGGTCCCGGGAGCTTTTGAGAAGCCACTCGCCGACCATCTGCAGTGTGAGCGTCGGCGGTCGCAAGTTTGTACGTCGCTAGGTAGTTGGTCGCACGACTGCTGCGAGTCGCAAGTGCAAATGTGCCTCAACCCCCACTCCCCATGCCTTTTCTACGCAGAAAGGAAGAAAGGTTTCTTTGTGGAACAAAAAAAGAAATTTGAGGGAGGTTTTTTTTTCTTTGTTGCTGTAAGTCGGTCTCTAAAAATCTACCCTGCCCAACTGACCATTTGCATTGTTGAAGAACACACCTCTATGTACTATCAAAACACCTATGTACATCAAAACACTGCAATCCACTTATAATGATACCACATATAACGATGTACTGCTTACAACAATCAGTTTCAGGAAGGAAATGATCAGTTTCTAGTCCAAATACAACGATAATTGGTTATAACGATTGAAATTTCGGGTTTTCTCATTATCGTTCTAAGTGGGTTGCACTGTAGTCACTGACAGAATGAGAACATTGGGGCGTGTCTTTCAAATGCCCAGCCTCCGACATGCACTTCATGCCCAGCTCTAGCTGCATGCAAGTGCTCGAGGTGCACAAGACGCCGAAGCACCGTCGAAGCTAGGAAGCTCGCGCAGGAGGCGGGAAAACTGAAGCTCCTCCCTGCCCTTCTCACCTTGTCGGCCACTATGGCAGTTCAGTGCCCAACCGCCTGAATGCCCAATGGCTCGGGAAGGACAGCCCAAAGTGCTTACCCCTCTGCAGAGTGTGAGGAGTCTTTCCTGCCGTTTGTTTTCCTTGTACAGTTTGGCATACTCGTCAGCCGCGGCATTCAGCCTGGCAATGAGCTCCTTTACCTTGTCCTCAAGCTCGGTAGCAGCGCAGGTGCTCAGCACAACATTGTTGTTCACCTAATGGGGGTTAAGGTAGAAATCATTTACGATATCACAATTCTCAAAAAAAGGGCATTTGAAAGGACAACTCAGCCTATAAGAAGCAAAGCTTTTAAACCATCAAGGATACAAGGAATGGTGTGCATAAACATTCTTTAACAATCTTAGACCAGGAATAATATATATATATATATATATATATATATATATATATATATATATATATATATACCGTAAAATTTCAAGCAAGCCCCCCCCCCCCCCCCACTTCACAGCTAATTTCACTTTTCCACGCCGTTCCAGGAAAGCGCCCCCTCCCCGCTCCGCACCCATATCATGCATCACGCTGACCACGCCCAGGCAACACTGGCCTGCAAAATCCAGTCCAAGGATCCAATCCAATCCAATCCTACTTTGCAGCCCGATTAGCCCGATCAGCCCGGTCGCTACGCGCCATAGTCGCTTTGTTTTGGTGGTGTCAGTTCGGCTATGCATTCTTACACAGTGGCAAAGAAAATCGAGGTCATCCAATGACATCGTGAAAACGGGAAAAACGTACACCAGACGTCTCGACACATCAAGCTCGACCGGATACGAGAATGGGACAAGAATTTTGACAATTTGCTACAGCCAAACTACGGGAAAGCCAAACTTCGACGAAAGCTAAGTAACGGCACGCCGGTGTTCAGTGAATACGTGGACGATACGCTCTTTGAATACCTGGAGCGCGAAAGAAATGCAGAACAAGCCATTAGCAACCGGCTTCTTTCTGAAGAGACTGTCTAAATAGTCAACGGCATGCAGTTGGGAAACATTGCAGAATGCTGCAAACTTTTTCTTGCAACCGACTCTCAGGAGTCTTTTGGTGGTTTTGAAAGCGATTAATATAGCAGTGACAAATTTTTGGCCTAATAAAGTCTATGTCCTCAGAGATAAATAAAATATTAAATCCATGAGCACTGCACTTTTTTTCTTTTTCTGGCGGAAAAATTTTGTCGTAGCCATCTTGAATTTTGGTGCCGTTCCGGGATAGCGTCCCCCCCACTTTGCAGGTAATTTTGACTTGCGTGCACGGGAGGGGGGGAGGGGGGGGAGGGGCACTTGCTTGGAATTTTACGGTATATATATATATTTTTTTTAGCTAGACAATAGACCTTATGCGAAATTGCTCGGTGGTCTGACAACACTGAGAGCGTTGTCATTTTAATGTTGGTAAGCGTCGTCGGTACCAAAGCACGGTGGAGGCATCGGAGAGTGTACAGCAGCTGTGTTTTCCGCCTTCCAACCATGGAATGCGGACAAACAGTTTAAACAACCTACTGCAACTGTTTGACGAAACTACTGGAGGCCTGCGCACGCCGCCGACAACCCGCAGTGTGTAAACTTCCACAGTGAAGGCGTAGGACTTGCTCTGCTGCTTCGACGAGGTAGTCGCCAGCGTGCACAGGCTCCGAGAGTTTTGTCAGACAGTTGCGGTAGGTTGTTTAAACTGTTCGTCCGCATTCCATGGTCGGAAGGTGCAAAGCACAGCTGCTGCACCATCGCACACTGCCCGTACCGTTGTCTCCGATGTCTGCACCGTGCTTCGGTACCGACGGCGCTAGCCAACGTTAAAGGGATACTGAACCGAAATTTCGAGCTCACAAAACAAGGCTGAACGGATAGGCAGGACAGTGCAAAGCCCAAAAACATCACTCATACAGCGATATCTCTAACAGATCGCCGTATTTTTGGAAAAGAAGTGCGCGATTGAACATGGTCCACGAGGCCAACGAGACAAGGCACGTCACGATTCCCATTCCCTCTCCTCCTCCCTATGTCAAGTCGAGCTGGTGAACCAAAGCGAGGAGGAGGGAAGCGAGGCCGCTTCCCCTCATTCTCAAATTCTCCCGGAGGACAATGACGTCAAAGACCTCACTTGATCGTGCCCTTCTTTTTCAAAAGTACGGCCATCCGTTTGAGATATCAATGTACGAGTGAAGTTTTGGAGTTCGTAGCATCCCATTCAACACTTCTGCGGCCTTATTTTGCGAAATCCAAATTTTGGTTCAGTATCCCTTCTAGAGATTGAACTTCTGAACTACTCAAGTGATCGGAATGAAATTTGCAGGGGAGATTTACCGTCAGATGTAGGTATACTGTGCAAACGTTCAGCTCTCTACGGCAACTTTACATACCTGCATAACAAGACGTGTCACTCTTCGTTAAGAAATTTATGATATGCAAATAAACCTATTAAGCACCATTTTGACTGCTTGAATATAAAGTGGGGGATGTTGGACTTTGGGCTATATAGTTTTTATAACTCAAATGTAAATATTTCAGGAAGAGTTATTACCTCAAAATATGAGATGCGTACCTGTCCTACGTAAATTTTTGAAAACATAGTATTTTCTCAAAAAGGAGTTAAACTGAAAACAAAATAAAGTAGATAGCCCAATTCCCCAGTAAATATCAGTTCAGAAACATCTAGATTGTGGTATCAGAATACTTTTACCTTCGAGCAAAACTTTCCTTCGTATGAAATTTGCAGCAAAAAGTGGAGCTGAGAAAAATGCATTCAATGTGTTGGAAATATTTTACATCAATGTAACTATTTGGCGTATGGTTATCAAATTTAGTGTAAGAGTGTACGTATAATTAATTTCAAAAACCAAAAACCTCAAAACTAAGAATTATTTTTTTCAAATAAATTTGAAATTTAGGACACTGTTTCTCCTTAAAGGGGCCCTGCAATCATATTGAAGCGCCTGACTTTTTTGCGGTTTCCACGTCTCTTGGGGTTCGGGCAAGCCAGCGGGCACGGAGAGAGTAACTAAATATCAGTGCGTCGTATTTTAACCAGACGACGCGGAAACCTCCTCCACCTCAGGGCGACCCGCGGTGCCGAAAGCAAGCGATATGGTCCTGGCCTTACTACTGGTCAGAGCCGCTAAAAGCTTCTTTTTAGTCGAAATACAAAATATAAGTGGCGCAAACCGTTTCAATTATTTATGAAAGTAGTTTTTGTTCAGTATTTTAGAGCAGAAAAGAAACAAATGCAGTTTATAAAGTACGGAAAGAAGAAATGACCCGTCGACATACCCGCCACCAAGCGGTGGAAAAGGCGGCGCATACTAGAAAGGGGTAGTGGGATCAGGCACCGACGAGCGGCGAACGTAGAAAGGTCCCGAATGTACGCGGCGGCGCTGATGTCAAGTACGGGATCGAGGATCCGACCGGTTATGAGCGTTCCAAAGGCCTTCGATGAGTAGGTTTGGCTTGCGGTTTGGCCGTTTGGCGGTTTGGCAGCGCAAAGTGGCTCCCGTTCTGAACTGATCTTTACCCCGTGTTTGCTGTCGTTTGTGGCCAATGAAGTGTCATGCCTAATTAGTGTTCAACCGCGCAGCAATGCATGCAATGCCAGCCACCCTGGCCGCCCGCTTCATCCAGCCTAGCCACCACGTGCTTGCTTTTAGTGGAGCCCTCTCGAGCCGTCGACACGAAGTGCAGCAGCCGTGAGCGCTCGCTGAGCTCACTACCCGTCCTGTAGTTCACAGCCACTCAAGCCACGACCAAGGACGTCATGAAGGAGGTTATTTTTTGCTTGTTTTTGTAATTTTAATTTGCCTATAACTTTTAAAATAAAGCGAAATTCGAGAAAAGAAAAGTTCAGTGTGCTCAGGTTCAGTGCAAATTAAAAACCAGTCAAAAAGTCATTGCAGGGCCCCTTTAAAATGGTGACGCTCTCAGTGTTACAAGGTGTAAAATTGGGCGAGTTGATTGATGGTCATATTGAATAAGTTAAAACAGCGGAAAAAGACGAAGGACCAGTAAAAGGAAACACACAGACACAGCACTGTGTGTTTCTTTTTACTGGTCCTTTTGTCTTTTTCTGCTGTTTTAACCCATTCAATATGACTCTCCGTGTTGTCAGACCACCAAGCAATTAAGCAAAGCAAAAAGAATGAAAATTGTTTTCAACCCACAAGTTTCCTTCTTTAGCAATAATGTAGTTTTCAGCATCATGTTCAATCCTCAAAAAATGACACGCATAAGAAACATGTTAAGAGTAATTTTGATTATGTGTCTCCCAGTTTAGTTTAAGAACAGAAATAAAAAGCCACCTTTTTTATAATGGCTGCTAAGAAAAAAAAAAGTGTTAAATATGCGACCAAAACAAACTTTAAAACCTACCTCATTGTCAAATGCTTCTTCCTCGTCACTGGTGCCAACCGTGGCGTCGGCAACCTAGAATGCAATTATCGTGAAGCCTTAATGTGACGTAGTTCACACCACTTCATATATACTATGGTGCCTAGAACGTGTCTCCAAACAGCGTCTTTACCACGTCCCAAAGAGCTGTCCCTCGATTTCCTCCCGATGACGTCATAGAACCGTCACGTTGCCGTTGGCCACGGTCTTCGTAAAGTCAGAGCAGCGGAGGTGGATTTGGCAGACGCCTGTCTTGCTACAGGTCGCTCTTCGGCTTGGCAGTCCACGGACACTTCGGCAGCCAGGAGTTAGGACTATGCAACGACGGCGACACTCACACTCGCTCATACTTTTTGCCTGGACGTATAGCGACAACCGCCAGCATCGCGACACGCGGAGTTTTGCGACGTTGTTTGTTGCCACACCGAGACCGCTTTCAAAGTACAGGCGGGATAGGACGCTGAACACACTGGTCGAAGACACGTTACAGGCACCCTACTTTATAACCCTGGATCTCACAAATGTTGGTCTAACACAGAGCACTGCATAGGCCAGAATATCCAGACCCAGCACAACCCGTCCTGCACTACCCCGGTAGACACAAGGCCCTAGCCCAGCCCAACAGGTTTTCCAAACATGAGCCTGAGCAGTTGTTCCTGCAACGACTATCCAACGACGTCCAGATAATGAAGTTGCCCAATTGCCTCGCCTTTCCTCTGGCTACCACCATGAAACACCACATAGATCAGTTGAAGGAAATGGTGGGCTATCCGCCTTTTTCAATAGCCACCACGGAGTACAAACGACTTGCCAGCTCGCCGAAGGCCAGCTGAACAACAGTGTTGGTATAATCGTGCGTTTTAGCCCCCACACAAGGAAACACACTTGTTTTGTGCCGAAAAAACCAACGCCAGCTACTAAAATCATCCTTGCCCGTTCTTTCCTCCAGGTGAGAACACAAAGGTGCATTTTTTAGCTGACACCGGTGTCATTTGTCACTGTTTCCTCCAAGAACCAAAGATTGTTGCACCTGGTAACGCTCATGACTTAGGGCAGCCAACAGCACCATCATTCTAATTTACAAACTCCATGTCCAAATGATTACTCCAAGTCTGTGTCAAGCTTTTCGCAGGATCTTCGTCATCATAGATTCCTAATATCCGATCCTCAATGCACATTTTCTTTAACACTTCAATCTTTCGTCAACATCTGCAGCCGTCGTCTTACTGATGGCACTGTGCCCCTTTCAGCCTCGAGCATTTGCACAAAACTGAAATCAATTGGACTTGCTCCATTACCTGCCTAACCAAATTCACCCTACGCCATCATGTAGGAGTTGCCCCCTTGCACACACCCCTGTACGTTCACCAGCAAGAAGCAGAACATTCAACACTACATTGGGACGTGTGGATATCTTGAACATACATGGCCTTGAACACTCTCTACTTCTTTAATTACTTTGTACAGAGAGGTTTTTTTGTTTTTTTTCCATGGCATAGCAGTGTTTGCTACGAGTTAAGACAACGTTTTCTACTGCTTCTTTTTTCTAATTGTTTTAAAGGGAAGCTACGGAGCTTCTTGAAAAAAATGAGTTAGAAGTGAATTGTAGTGGATTTTTACCCCATGAACCCGAATACCTAAACCACTTGCTGCGAAAGTATTGTTAAACGCAAAAAAACACGAAAGACAGTCACTGTTTGTGACGTCATCGACGGGTCTTTTGGCTGCCCAAGGCTAGGGAGGCGGGGCTTCAGCCCTATTTTGAAATTGCTCTTATGGCTCCCCGGCGCGTCGCATTGAAACATAATTGTGATATCTGTTATTCTAACGGCCAAGTGAACACAATTCAAGTGTTTTTTCTCAAATGCAGAACCGCCTTATCTTCCCTTTAAGGTCTGCCTGGTCCCACGGACAAGCATTTATTACTTTTGTGGACCGATTTCTGTGTTTCAAATAAATTAAACATAATTATTATTATTACCCAAAATTACCAGACCGCCAAGGTGGCGTTCGACCATATAATCCTTGTAGTGGCCCACACTAATCATATGTGAAAGAACTTTGTTGATATTTATTTGCTTTTGTTTTTTAACACAGAACACTGATGCTTTTGCAGCCACCTGATTAAACAGTTGGATCCAAGATATCATAGTTGTTCGACATTCTTCATAAGGAGCTCAAACGGCGTTGCTTGTATGCCAAAATGTTGGCTCGATCGCAAACATGGATCTCGGCAATGCCTCTTTCGACAATGGCATAATGGCAGCCTCCAACGACTCCGCTCTCACTATTCACAACTCCAACGCCCTATAGGAGGCGGGGCGGTAGTTCCAAGATGGCGACAGAGACGGGGATAGATTCTGCAGGATATCCCGTGCGCCTGCTCGCTGACGCTGTTCAGCGCGCTAAAAATGATTTATTTGTCTACAAATGCGAAGCGGTTAGGGAGGGATCATATAACAGGTGACGGAGATGCTGATGCACGTTAGGAAAACGAGCATGCTGTTATTTAAAAGTTGCAGAAACCTCAAAGTTCAAAGCTTTGTGGTGAGCAACCGTGTTTTAGGCACCGGCCACGTTACTGTTTGTGGCAGAATATTTTTGAGGGTGATGAAGATATGTTTGCGCTCTGCCTGGCCATTAGTGCTCTAAAAAATCGACCGCATCTCCACATGGTGAATGATGTTGATTGGGGCGAAGCTCTGGTGGTGCTTGTCTGTGTAGACGTCGAGCCGCAGCATGCCGAGCCTTTCGTTCGTTTTCATCCATGTCAGGAAGAGAATGTGTGGTATGGAACGTGGTTATATACGCATTTGAGCATTTGACCGCAGCACCCTCTCATCTATAAACGTTGAGCCAATGCATGCAAAGTTAAACGCGATTATATACGCATTTGACCGCAGCGCCCTCTCCTGTATAGACATTGAGCGGCTACATGCAACGTTTCATCCATGACATTTCCAGCTCTTGAGTTACTACCACATCTCAGAGCCCCCTACTCGTCCCGCAGTCGTGGCCGAGTGGTTAAGGCGATGGACTAGAAATCCATTGGGGTCTCCCCGCACGGGCTCGAATCCTGTCGACTGCGGAAACAAATTTTTTCATCATTTTTTCATCTTTTTTTTTTGCCCTACACGATCACGTGTCACGAGCAGGAGCACGAGCACCGGACGCCAGACGGACGGAGGGACAGGACGGACATGGCTAGCCCCTAAGGAGCTTCGCCCCTAAAAGAGAGCCGCGAACGGTGACCGCCAAGCTTCGGAAGAGCAGCAATACACAGTATTGGTGTCTTCGCGTCACAGCCTCTCAAATCTCTGCTCACCGTCTCGGTTTTAGTGTATTGCAACACGTAATCAAACTGCTCTATGGTTATTGATAAAAAGTTTATAACCGCAGGCTACCGTGCGGTGTAGCATTACAATCGCAAGCTTGCGCTGCGCCTTTGAAGCACAATTTTCAGTGTGCGCCAGAGCATTGCCGTGCTCATCACTCTAAAAAGAATGCTGTAGTCCTTACACCCCTTGTCACATATACGACACTCCAAAACTTCAGTTCGCCGTGCAGCCCACTGACGTCAAACTGACGGCCCCAACTTTTACGAGAGGCTTGATGACGGCGCAATATAAGATATTAAACAGCTAAAGTATGCACCAAAGAGTACCTACCCGAAAAACAAAACAAAAAACACCGAGGTTTTGCCGTAGGGCCAAGAAAACCCCTATTACTTTCTTTTTTTTACAGTCATTTACACTTACGTAGCGCCGGTTGAACGTCAGTGCACAGTGCGCTGTACGTCAAACTGAAGTTTAGGGGTGTCGTACGCTATGCAAAAACTGCCTATTAACATAATCGGCGTGTTTAGGGGTTTTATTTTTTTAAATATTTTAATATACCGTACATTTGTTGTACTGTGTTATTTGCAACACTGCGGTCCCTCTGGCCAAAACTGCGCGTTCTAAGCTCTCGTCACAAACGGTTGGCTAACACAGACGCGCTTAAAGTGCTTCAAGCATTTCTTTATTTGCTTTGTAATTACCTGAAAGCAAGTATGGGTATTCTATCTTTTTAAAGTGCTTGGAATAAATGGTAATGTTCCTTGTAACGGCCTTAAAACGCGAACCCATTCCCAATTTGTATTGCTGGACATACCGTTGCGCGACGAGTTTTCTCTTATGGCAAAGAAGACTTTCCGTAGACCGTACTACAAAGCTCTTCATTATTAGCGGGAGCGTTTTCCATCACGTTAAGCACAGATTGAGCTGGCGGCCATGCACAAGACCAGAAATCCGCAGCGTATGCGATACACGAAAAGTCCCTACTGAAATTAGACCTCCCGGTCTTTTGTGCAAGGCTGTTGCAAGGCGGAGCACAAGAATTCCTTTTCTAACGCGCTCACTTTTTTCGTTAAAACGGCTTCACGCATCAAGGCCGACAGTCCCTGCCACCGTTTCCGCGCCCCGTCGCCGCTGCCGTCCCCGCTCCTCTGGTTCTTTGTTCATCCGCGGGAGGGCGAGCGGCGCGCTGGAGTTGCGAATAATCAAACTTCATCTTCCAACAGTTTGGCCCGAAATCGTGCCCGTCTAGTTTACACAGACCAAGGCCCCCTTCTAAGTGAGGCAGATCACATCACAAACGGTATGTTTCTACCAAATCTACTTCTACTTCTACTGCCTCTTTACTTCCGGAGATTGCAGCCCAGCCTGAAAAGGCACTGCATCTACCGCCAGCCAAAGACACCTGCAATCAGCTTAAATGAGTGCTGCTAGCCCGGATGACTGTGTCAGAAGGGTCCTACATCCAGCAGCTCATCACCGCCGAAAAGGATGGAAATCGTCGCCCAGCGCAGTTTATTCACCACATAAAGCAGTTGCTGGAAACGGAAGCTTCCAAAGCACAGAGCTCCATTCTGATCGTGGCAGACGACATGCCCCAGGCCGGCCAGCCGTGCCTGCTGATTGCACCACAGAACATTCCTTACTGACTGCAAGTGCCGTCGCAGCACCAGACTCCACTTCTTGGCAAGCACGAGCGTCGAGCATTAAAGACCAGCTTAATTGCGAGCGCTTGAGCCACGCCGCGCCATGAGGTCACCTTTGCAGAATACCCGGAGCTGACGAAGCCCAGCAACTTTTAACTTCCTGCCAAGCACGGAGCCACGTATCGCACGTTGACATTGTTGCACCCCCCCCCCCCCCCCCCCATCGTCTCGGATTCAAAAGCTTTTGACACGAGTTGATCAATACACTAGGTGGCCTAAAAAACTGGCTGGCGTCTCTGCCGAGACTGTTGCAAGGACATTCGCATAGACTGACCATCTACCGTAACGACAGACAGGAGATGCCAGTTCCAGTGCTCCTTGTTTGCTGCTCCGACACTCCGGAACCCCCATGTTCCCTCCACCGTGTACCACCCATCCGCAAATGGCACAATAGAGCGATTACACGGGCAGCTCAAGGCGGCAATTGAGGCACAGGACGGGCACCTTCATTAGGTCAATCATTTGCCTCTTGTCCTGCCCGGCATTCAGACCGTATTCAAACAAGACTCTAACCATGACTACACAAAATTGGTGTACGGTACGCCGCTATGTTTGCCTGGACACTTCTTCGAGATACTAAAGATATCTGCATTCCTTTCATCGTAGTAATAATTGTGTTGCGTGTATGTTTATACGGTCGAAAATTACTCAGCCCCAATGGTCGTCTAGCATCTCAACTGTGGATAAGAAATTTAGTCAGTGCAGTACAACTGCTGGCCTGGGGTCTTTAACGTGTACCACGCAGTAGTGATACAAGACTGCATGCCGATACGAGGCTCGCCCAGATCGAAATGGCCAGGGGTGATGATTAAACCTGGGATTCCTGGGTTCTGCAGCGTGATCTTTGGCTCGACATGCTCCGAGCTGCGGTGCGCTAGCACGCTCGATCACCGATCCCCTTTTCTTTCATCACAGAGGTACTTGTAAAACTTGCGGCAAATCTTCAAGCAGCTACAACCAAGGCTACCTGGTTGCCAAAACCCTAGGTCTTTATCAACCAAGAGTTGACGACACGCTCGCGGAAGGTTTAAAGAAAAGCTTGACACCACCTTCTGACGAAAAATTCACGATTCTCAACTGCACTGAGGAAACCGTAACTCTAGACTTGCAGGGTCGAACACAGCCTGTTGCAATGAACCATGCCAAGCCAGCCTTCCTAGACAACACTCAAATACCTCCGGCTATTTAGTAAGCCGTTGCCTGTGCACCAATCGGTTTTCCACCCACTACAACAAAAAATGTCTCGTGGAGCACATGACTCAATGATCTAAAAGCTATTGAGACCTACTTCTACCTTCTACCTTCTGCAGTGGCCCGCAATAACCTTCCTCGAAAGAACTTTATTATTTTTATTTAGTTTCGTTTTTAGCTCACAGCACGAGCACAAAGTAAGACGCCGACGCCCTTGCGAGCCACACGAATAAACGGTTCAATATGGGGTGTCATAGTCATCTGACATTTTCTATAATAATCATAATTTATAAGACCTCGATGGCCCATATGGCCCTTCAGATTTAGTATGCTCGCATACACAAAGTGCACACAGTACCCGCAGCTAACACTTCTTTATGAGCACTCGAGCTGATATTGTCACTTTTTGGTCCGTCGAGAAGTTGCGCCTTTCACAGAAGCAGCTGCATGCAGTGGTGAAACATAGGTATTACCCATTGCATGGCCTGCAAAACACATCAGTTCTGTGCTCAGCCTTAATCTTGTCATAACAACGCTTCTAGTCTCTGCTTCCCTACATTCTTTTATGGCTTGTGACATAGATAATAAAAAAAAGCTCGAGGTACACCTAAGCACTCCTTATGAGTTGTGAATGCGAAAGAATTAAAGCCCCTCCGACGATGTGGATGCTAGAGGCGGCGCCATGAGCATAGGCGGCGAGACGAGCAGAAGTACCGCCGACGATGTGGATGATGGAGGCGACGGTATGTTGGTCGGCAGCAGAAGCCTCCGAGCGCGCACCAACATGTCCGTTTTAACCGGCGCGGGGCCCGTACTGGCATGGGGTTGCGGCGGTTAGTTTTATCGGCGCGCTGGCGGCACTAAAGTTTCTGTATAGGCTCCCTACGGGAGCCAGAGTTGCGCGTCTGTTTTCCACGTGCTGCCGCATCGCTATTCGCCGAGATCCGATCACTTGAGGAGCTGGATCAAATACCGTGCTGGAAAGTAGACGTTGCCCGCGCTCCGGCGTACGTTCCCCTGCTTTGGAGAACTCCGCGCACCTCGAATGCGCGATGCCGCTATTTGCCGAATTCAGTCACAAGAGGAGCAGGATCAACATGCCATGCAGGAAAGATGGCACTACGGGGATGAACGTGCAACTCTGGCTCCCGTAGGGAGCCTATACAGGAACTCTAGGCTGCACTAAAGCCCCTTCATGTTTCAAAAGTAACGCACAGTGCGCCGATGCATGAGGCGCGTGCAACGTGCAGCCTTTGCGAAGATCATGACGGCACAGCGCAGCTCTGAGCTAGATTTTAGATGCCATGTTCTTCACCGAAGTGGTGCGCGGCACGTGTCTCGAGCATGTCAACAACAATGAATGGCGCCACTTTTCACAGGATAGAGGGGCACTAGGCTGCACGAACACGCAGTGCCATCTGGCGACGGTCGTTAAAACTGACGCATGCAGTGGCCAATGGAAGCCTCGTCGTCGCGCGCCAGCCAATGGGACCTTTGAGATCAGGGAAACTAGGCGCCGTTTTCGCGCTTCAAACTGATGACGTCGGCTCGCTCCATGGGACAGTTAATGTTTTGCATTAAAAGTGCGCCCCAGCTCAGGACAGCCTGGAAAGCTAAAAAGATGTTCACTGACGGGCCTGTGAAATGAAACATTGCCATCGGAGTTATGATCAGATGGTTCAACATCATCCCCAGTACTTACTGCTGCTGTAATCTAAACATCAAGCAGCATGTAGAGTAGTGTACCGCTGTACCACTAGATGGCACCACTGCATCCGCCACTATAAAAGAGGCTGAATAAACCTTGAGTGGCACTTCCCCGCTTGGAGTCAGCAGCCGTGCCATTCACTCGACATGGTGTCAGAAGTGGGCAGGATCTATCTCCGCTGATCCCGTGCCTGCGGCTTCAACACACGGCCTGGCCCCGCTGCTGCCATTCCCCGCCGAGGCAGTCACCCTCCCCTTGCCATGGACAACGTTGAAGGGTCTCCCGAGTCTGCCGCTCTGTTTCTACAAGGCATAGTCCAGCTGCGTCCACCACCACCGTTTGACTTCGAAAACCCCAGCTCCTAGCCCACGTGGCTGCTGCAGTATGAGGACTACTCGTTCACCACCGGACTCTATGCCACTCCGACGGATGTCCAGGTGCGCTCTATGCTTTACTGCATGGGCCCGCAAGCCAGGGTGGTCCTCGCGTCTACCACGCTGGGAGAGGCGGACCTCAAAAACGTCGCCGCGATGAAGGAGGTGTTCACCAACCACTTTGTCCACCCAATGAACAAGCCGTAAGAGTCGGCGCGCTTCCACCTCCGTAAACAGCAACCAGGTGAGACGGCCGAAGCATTCTTCACTGCGCTCCGAACGATGGTCAAGCGCTGCAACTACCACTAGACCGACGTCGAACAGCGGCTCAACCAAGACCGTTTTCTTGTTGGCTTGCTCGACAGCAAGCTCTTGGACCAGCTCTGTCGAAATCCGCAAATGATGTTGCACGAAGTGCTCAAGCATGTTCGCCAACACGAAGATGCTGATAATGAGCGCAAGGCTCGTGACTCGGTCGATTAGTCACTGCTCGTCGTTGACGCCGCTCGCCTTCGCAAGGGAGAGCCAGCGCCAACTGATAAACCAACCGAGTTGTGCCCTTTCTGCGGGCGCGCATCACACCCTTGCGCCGACTGTCCGGCTCGTGGACTGGTTGTCGTCCCAAGGTCTCGGGAGGCTACCGGCTCTGCATGGATTTCACTCGCCTGAACAAGGTGGTTTCTCGAGAGCGTCACGTGCTTCCTACCGTGGAACAATGCCTCGGGTTGCTCGGAGAAGCCACAGTTTTCTCCAAGTTTTTCCACCGGGTCAAGCTGTCCCCCGAGTCCCAAGAGTTAACCACGTTCATAACCCTGTTTGGTTGCTACTGCTTCCTCCGGCTGCAGTTTGGCATCATGTCTGATGACGGAGTACTTCCAGTGCCAGACGTCCCAGATATTCGAAGGCCAAGCGGGTGTTGTGAACATGATTGACAATATACTCGTCTTTGGGAAGACACACTCCGAGCACGACCGCCGTCTCCGGCAAGTCCTTGATCAGCTAGTAAAGGCAGGAGTCACACTCAACCAGGAGAAGTGCTCATTCGCCACTTCCGGTGTCAAGTTCCTTGGCGTCGTGGTAAGCGCTCAAGGCATCTCTCCAGACCCAGATAAGGTGGCCGCGATTCAAGCCGTGCCTGCACCCCAAGAAGTTGCAGGTGTCCGTCGTCTACTGGGCCTTGTGAACCGCATCAAGCGCTTTAACCCCACGTTTTGGAAGTAACCTCACCGATCCGAGCCTTCCTGGTCAAGAACTCAGCTTGGACTTGGGGCCATGCACAACAGTCCTGCCTTCTCCCAACTGAAGAAGCTGCTGCGCTCAGATATCTGCGTGGCTCGTTACCACACCACGCACAAGACCACGACCTCGGCCGAAGCCAGCTCCTTTGGACTCGGGGCAGTACTCCTTCAAGAGCAGCCATCCGGTGCATGTCGGACCGTCGCTTTCACATCGCACTCCCTCACACCCACGGAACGCCGGTACAGACACAGTACAGCCAAACGAAAAAAGAAGCTTTGGTCGTCACGTGGGTGGTGCAGTGGTTAGAGGAGTATGTCCGTGGACTTCAGTTTTTCCTCGAGACAGACCATCAACCTACGGTGGCGCTCTTGGGGTCGATGGTAGTTGACCTGCTGCCACCACGGATCCAGTGGTTTCGCTTGAAACTGACGAGTTTCCAGTACCAAGTATTCTATGTACCGGGTAAGCTGTTGGCAACAGCCGAAACGCTCTTGTGTGCATTGCAGGATTCCTTGTCCATCCAGCTAGGTGAATCAAGTCCAGCTCTTCGTTCAAGAGGTTGTCCGTTCCCACCCAGGCATCGTCTCATTGCAGCTCGAGCACCTGCGCCAGGCCCAACCCAACGGCGTCCAGTGCAGTCTACTGGTTCAGTACTGCACCAATGGCTGGCCACGACAGTCCCACTTGCCTCTCCATGTCAAGAGGTACTGGCAGTACCAGGGGGACCTCAGCGGCTGCGAGGGATTGCTTCTGAAGGGGTCACGCATCGTCGTGCCGTCTGCCCTCCAGCACCTCATGCTGGAGCTCATTAAAGTTGGGCATCAGGGCATCAACCGATGCAAAGCTCTTGCTCAGGAGTAGGTCTAGTGGCCGGGCATCAACAACCAAATAGACACACTGGTGTCTAACTGCCCCATGTGCGCTGAAACCAGAGTGCAGCGCTCGAAGCCCATGCTGCCGTCAAAGACTGCAAGTCGACCCTGGGAAGAGGTGGGAGTAGATCTCTTCAGTCTGAACGGCCAGGAATATGTTCTTCTGGTGGATTACTGGTCACACTTCCTGGAGGTCATCAGCCTGCGCTCGACAACGCACCTGCTGTCATCAATGTCACCAAGAGCGTCTTTGCGCGACACGGGATCCCAAGACTGGTGCGCAGCGATAACGAGCCTCAGTTTGCCGCGAGAGAATTCGCTGCCTTTGCCAAGTCCTACGGCTTCCACCACGTCACAAGCAGCCACCCTTTTCCACAGGGATGATGAGGACGGTCAAGGACCTGTTGCGGAGGGCGGATGATCCCTACCTGGCATTTCTGGTATACCAGGACACCCCGGGCGTAAACGGAGTACCTAAGCCCTGCTCAGCTGCTCATGGGCAGGCGCCTGCAGACTCGGGTACTGAAGACGTCGCCCCAGCTGGAGCCAGCCTGGCCCCCGTCAGTCCCCTTCACTCAGCGTGACCAAGCCAACAGGAGACAGCAAGCATCGAACACCAACCGGAGGCACACGGCTCACGCACTTCGGCCTCTCCAGGCCGGCGAGCAGGTCTGGGTACGAGATGCCAACTGTCCCGCGACTGTCATGGGGAAAGCTCAACGCCCCCGCTCATACATTGTGGAGACGCTGACAGGTGTACTCCAGCGAAACGGGATGCACCTGGTGCCAACGACGGGAAGTCCTGCAGAATGCACCACCAGCCCATCTGGCACCCCCACGGCGGCACAGACAGCCATGCCCACAACACCTGGAGCAGCTCGAATGGCCCAAGACCAGAAAACCGCATCGCCTCGGGATAGCTCCTCAACTTAACTGGAAAGACATCCCACGGTTCTATTTCTGCCTCTATGCCCCAGGTCTCGAGGTTCAGCAGAAGGATCCACAAGCCGAGAAGGCTCGACCTATGAATGCTTTGTTTTGGAGCAAAAGTTCCTCCGTTTTGTTGTTTTGTTTTACTGAAGGGAGGATGTAGTGTAGTGTACCACTTTACCACTGGATGGCACCACTGCATCCGCCACTACAAAAGAGGCTGTATAAACCTTGAGTGGCACTTCCCCACTTGGAGAGTCAGCAGCTGTGTCATTCACTCGACACAGCAGACAGAGTTAAATCGTGCGAGTGACATCGTCTTCATCGGGGTGCCCAATGCAGGCGGGAGGCCATGTTGGACAACTACCGCCCCGCCTTAGATTGCTCCTGACATTTCTCCACCTTGCGAGAAGACATAAAAACTACACCGAAACCAAAGCCCTAATTCTATGGCTCTCTACGAAATGGCACAGCATATTTAAACGCACCAAATACTTAGTTTGGCGGTGCATGGGAACAATTACATGTGATCAATGGTCTATGGTTGTGGTAACCAAAGAGTTAAACAAATTATAGAGCACTATGTATGCATGCAAATGCTTTCCTTATATGTTTAGAAAAAAATTTTTCCTGGAAATCACATGCATCTGATATGAAAATGTTCAACTAAACCAAGGCCAGCCTCCAAAACATTGGTATTGATCAACTCTAGAAAACACCAACTTAGATGTGACCTCTTCCGCATTGCTAGAGGATTACTAGCTGTGGAGGTCAACAATAGGTTAAAAAGTGAAGCTGCATTTTAGGAAAATTTTTCATTGTTTACTTTGGCATAATCAAAGTTACCAAACATACATTTAGTAAGCCTCTTTCAAACGAGCAATTTGAAAAAAAAAGAAAAAAGACAACAATAATGTATTTCAACTCACCAGCGGTTTCAGACACAGTCTCTCAACCTCTTCCCTAAGTAAGCCATTCTCAGCCATCACTTCGGAAAGCTTTTCTGAACACTGCAAACAAGAAAGCATCGGTGGCAAATGCAATGCAAGTAAAAGAGTCAATATAATTAGTGCTCATCATTCATTCTTGATAAAATTTTGCTATCACATTTTGAAAGATTGCCCAGCCGAGTACAATTTTTTTTACCATTTATCTCGTCCTAAATGGGCTTTAAATCAAAACTTTACAATAATTCCGGCTACACTCAGTTAGGTGGGGGTAGCCCTGCTCCAGCCATAATGAAAGGTGTTTAGCTAGCTAAGCACCGTTTCCTGACTCTCATTGGTCGAGAGATTATTGACGTGTGAAATGTTAGTTCTAAAACTGTTCCTCCGTGCCAGAATAGTATATTTATCAACAATATTTTTTTATGTTTGAAAAACGAGTAAGCTATTATTGCTTTCAAAAACATCCCGAGATTGCCTTCCCGCTTTGGTTACAAATGAGAAGAGACATGCTGTCGACATTTGCGGCGTGCTCAACGAGCTCGTTCATTTTTATGAGTGCGAGTTGTTTTGCATTCCCTGAAGTGTCTAGAGGAAGATCTCCTCAACCGACTTAGTTTTCAGCAAGCAACTGTCACAAGTATGCGCCCTCGGAAGCGCTGTGCGGGTAATAAAGATGTTGGTTCCCGTAAAAGCAGCCCAACTGCTCTGTGAATTGTGCAACCGTCAAGATTGCGACCATGATTTCAAAACTGAGAAGATACCTACACAGGTAAGAATTCGCATGCCATTTGGCTGAAGGCAATGAGGCATTCGCCTCACATCGAGATTGTCCAGGTATGTTCCAGTCAATTCTCCTCGAAAGGAAGTAGCTCTCAAGTTTTACAGTGCACCTGGTCTGCCAAAGCAAATATTCTGAGGTTTCCTTTTAATTGTGCTTCATGACACTCACCCTCCTTTCTCACAAGACATGCAAAAAAACAAAAAAAACAAGAACAGAAGAGCTGAAAGGACTGTACATTTATTTTGTTGATTGTTTTTAGTTCTCTCGGTCGTTTTTTACCGCCTATCAACAGACGCTTGTATTGGACCATGGCTAGTGCATAATTGAAAGCTAGCACGCCACTTTCATAGTCACGTCTTGTGAGCGTTGCTGGCACTTTAGAGGGGTGCGGAATAGCAGACGGACGCAGGCGATGACAGATGCAATCAAGCCGGTTTCATGGCTGGGTTTTATGGGCATTGCAGATGATGATAGACGGTGGTGGAATAGCAGTCGATGCCGGAGGCTGCAATGCGTCTGCTCGGACAACTAGCAGGCGGTGTAAGACGCCAGACTAGACTCACCAGACATTGCGACAAAGAAACACTAGGCTTTCAAGCGTGTTCGGCCGAGCAGCCAAGCCGATCCAGTATTAATGGGCAGGGCCATTGATCTGTGGGCAGAGCTGAGAGGGGGCCATAACCTCCACCTAAATTGCACCTAACGATGTAAATATTGCGCAAAAAGTTCTGTAGAAAAATTACAAAAAAAGAATATGCCTATTCAAAAAAATATTCTTTTTTTTTCATTTACATATTTTTAATGTTTTGTGAGAAGCCTTCAAGAACAGCCAAGAAATAAATATACAAGACTTAAAAATGTTAGAAAATAGTAGATTCACGACATATAAGGTTTGCAGCACCCAATATGTTGGTAACATTAGCTTTGTGCTTTGCAAAACATTTTGCAAACAGTACTGTATAGTTTGCACGTTCTAGTTTGCATGTTACTGTTCACACTTTAGACATAAAAATTTCAGCTGGGACATCAAAAAAGTTTCTAGAAAGCCTTAAAAACAAGTTATCCTTGTATGACAGTGACGTCAGACACCCTTGCACAAATCTGGACTAGTTTTCAGGGAAAGGCCTGTAGCAAAGGCACAAAAATACTCCATACCTTGCCCTTGCTCTCTTTTAGGGACACTAACTCGGAGTGTAGCAGCAGCTTGGTGCTCTCATGTGCACAGAGCTGTTCCTTCATGTTTTCGTAAGCTTTACTCAACAGTTCACAGTCCTCCTGAAACAGCAAAGCAAACTTAGAAAAACAAGTCTCTTCTTCCATTTTTGTAACCAGGACAGCACCAGTTTGCCCAGCATTAGACAAGAGACAAGATTGGGGGAATTCTTCACTTCCATTTCTGGGAAGAAAAAAGGTGTGCAAAAAACACAGAAAGCACCTCTAGAATGTGCACGAAATTCTGAAGAAAACTGGGGTCCTGACCATTAAACTCCTGACATTTCCTTGTCGTCTTAAGTATCTTTTTACACCGGCTACCCACAGTCACAGCATGGAAAAGAGCCTTCAGAGCACCACTCACTTCCAACCGCAGGTAAACTCTAAAGAATGGGGCTTAAACCAAAGCTAATAAATTTCTAGAATTTGCAAGTCTTTACATACGAGGCTTTCAAATTACTGTATAAACTCGTGTAAGGGCCGCACTATTTCTTCCCGATTTGAGGGAAAATTTTCGAGGTGTGGCCCATACACAGATTAAAAGAAAATATCTGTATCCACATTCCTAAATGAACTTACATGAGCGCGCTCGGCAGCACTGGTCGGAAAAGCCTTCATTCCGGAATCCGGACTCAATTCTCAGTCGGATTTAATTAATTTACATACTGCGCAATACGCTTTTCTTTTTTCCGTACTTGATAGCATGACGGCAACTTTCGGCTTGAATCCCGTATGACTGTTGAAGGGGTACTTGCCCAAAGCTCTCAGATTGCGCGAAAAGGCGGACAAATCACGACGCTTTGACACAAATCGAAGAACAAAAGGAAACCTCCCCAGAGCGTACAGTGGCGTTCGGAAACCTGAGTGCACGCGCGAGCCGAGCCCGCTGAATCCCCATTCCTCGCGCTTGCCACGGAACCTGACATATCCTTTATTTTTTCTCAATGCCTTGCCGCAACATAAATGCATCCCGACAGTGCGGCCAACCACAATCGAGGTCGACAGCCATTATGCCATACGGTGATACGGATGAGTGGAGAGCAAATATCAAGGATGCGGACACGTGCTGCTACGTGCTCGGGCGGTTGCTAGCGCCACCTAGCGATATATATTCATAGAAACATGGCATTACAGTCGGCGCGCCTCAAAAACAAGAAGGTGCGGCGCATACGCGAATAATTTCTGTAAATTTTTTTTGCAATACTTTGTCCTAAGTACGGGGGTGCGGCCCTTACATGCAATTATACGGTAGTTTACATTGTACACTTTAGAGTCAGCAGGACATTTGATATAAATGCAGCTTAATCTTGTAAAAAAATATGCCCACAGAAACAAAGTAAGAAAAAAAAATAGAAGGTGATGCCATGTAATTCTATACACTTTACCAGAAAAGAATAGAATCTTAACTAGAAGTATAATAAAATAAGCGAGGCCGTTCTGTGTGAGACCGGCATCAGAGCTGCTAAAAACAAGAGACATTTCTTGAATATGCTTGGAAGTTGAATTTGTGACAGTCATCTGCACATATAAGGTTGCAACATATGTTGAGAATTGGTAATGTAACACACATCGCTAATATGCATAAGGTCAACATAGTCGGGAAATTCTATTACAGTAGTATGGCACAGATGTACAAGCATAACCTGCACGACACTGTTAGCATGAACAAGCGACTGCCAGTTTTTCTGTCTTTATCCCAGAATTAAATCACCGTCATGAAAACAACTACGTAAAATATCGAGCATCCTCCCATTCCACAATAAGCGCCCACCCCTCAATCTTGTAACCTTCGGAAAAAAGACAAAGGACATATCTTTACACATGGTTGACCTAAGGAGCGCCCATCCCAGTTTTATAAGATTATCTCCAAATGTTGAGTGGATGCTTGCTCAGGATTTGACGGCAGCGTAGTGGACAATGCTTGTTTGGGGGTCCAGCATATGCTATAAAATTTCATACTCGTCAGTACCTTGTCCGAGTACAACAATGGGAGAAAGCACCAATGTCAGGTTCACAACACCCGTGTCGTGCAGTGTATATTATGAAATGTAAAACATACTTCGAGACTTTGATGATTACACTTGAGGATGTCCATTTCCCTGAGAGTAGCAGTCATCTCGGACACCTTGTGAGTCAGTTCTGCCTCCTTCTCTTCATACATGCCCTTGTAGAGAGAAACCTCCTTCTGCAGATCCTTAGCGAGTGCCTTATTGAAAGACAAAGCGGATATATGGTTCATTAAAAGACAAAGCAGATATATAAGGTTCAGAATACTTTTAAAACACAGGGGTGAAAAGGCAGGAACCCTCGTAAACCATGAAAACAAAGGAAAGCTGTAAGATAATAAATTCGAGACCAGGCAAATAAAAAGAAGCTGCTTGTTGCAATTTTTTTCTATTTTCTTGCCAGAAATATCTTACATAGTAGTGTGCTGTTTTATGGCAATTACTGCACCTTTACATATTTTCCCTGACTACACAAAACAAAAATTCCTCACCAGCTCCATGCGTTTGAGACTGCTTTTATATATTGCATAATTTATAATTGTACAGTAAAACCTCGGTACCACATACCCGCATAGGCCGTAGTTCCGCTTTAAAAGTAGCTCAGTCAGATCCCCGACATGCCTCCCGTTAAACCTAATGCATTCAATGCCCGTTTAATGCGTAGTCGCTTATCGTGTAGTTACCGGTCAACGCGCACTGTTTTCACTTTTCGGTACGTACTAAGTTCGAAGTTGCTGCCAGCGTGCGGCCGGGCCGTTGCGCTCCAGAAGCAACGACCAAGGCGGGAGCGAACACGCGAAGCCGACCCAGCGTGAGGGCGAGGGCAGCGGGGGCGCGAGTTCGACTGGTTCGGCGCCGCGCAACTCGCCGCCGTTGAGCAGGCGAACCTACGAACATCGGCAACGTTGCTGGCGGGGGACCAGTCACCAGTGCAGTGGCGGTGGTTGACGCGGTTTACACAGTTTACGGGCCCGGCTGGTGGGAGAGGAGGAGCGGAGCTCCTCTGAACAGCGTTGTTGACGTCGCGGTCGCAGGCTTGGCTGGTTGCGCATGGTTGCGGTTTTCTGAACGGGATTTCTCTTGCTGCCCTGCCCTGCCCTGCCCCCCACCCCCCCCGTGGCCGCCACTCGCGCGCATACGCAACACGCATACGTCGGATTTAGGTTTCGCGCCTCCGCTGCCGCGCAGCTCCCGCATGCCCTCGCTACGGAAGGGGGAAAGGGAGGGAGAAGGACCAGAAGGACGCGATGCGCCATGCCAGCCATGCACCTTGCTCCTTGCCCCCTCCCTTCTCTCCTTCGCGGACGCACGCACACACGCACAAAAAAAAAGTTTACTTTTGTTTGTTGCTCACGGCGACTCGTGGCGTTGCTCGCGTCTATTTGAAGACCCGGACATAAACCGCTAACACTCCCGTCGGCTTCGAGGCCGATCTAATATTGTATATCAGAAATAAATGCCGTTTTGTGTTTAATTTATGGTGTTTTACCGGTCCTTTCTGGTCAACCTAGAATCGAGGATTTTTTTTTTTTTTTTTTCGGCTTTGCCGTTTTGGAGGGTCGGCCTAGAATCTAGTAAATACGGTAGTTGGTGTGTATTCGTCATTTTCTCTTAAGCCGTACTACCGCTTTGCACGTACTTAATCCGCGTTTCCCACCGAACTACGTCTTATCGAGGTTTTACTGTACGTAACTCTATGTGGATCCACACAATGGGCCATGGGGCCCTTGCTACCCAGTTCATTTTCACTCCAATCTTTACCTCAATCCGAACTGCTCTACTGGACAATGAACACCAGAAGTTTGTCCTCTTTGCGACATGCCACGGTAACAAGCTCCCATCAGATTCGTCAAAAAGGAAGTATGGATCTTGCAAAAATAAGGAAATACAATTGGGAAACAAACAAAATATCCCAAAAGACAAGCCATCCGCCATGAACGTTAAGTGGGGTGAAAAGAGCAGGCGGACTAACTTTAAAAAAAAAAAGACTAAACGAAAACGCTCGACAATGTTTTTCGTACACTCATGCCTACATCAGCTGGCTTAGGCCAAGCCATGAGTACCATTTAGAAGAGAAAGAATGAACTTCATTTATTCAATTGCCTTGTACGGTATCAAATAAGCAGACTACTGTTGTCATAACTCCAATTTCCTGCACCCATATCACAAATTTCCTGAACCCAGATAAGACGATATCTAAGGTGGGTCTTTAGTTGTTTTTTTTCTTAAGAAAGAAAATTGGACAAAAACAAGAATAAGCTACTTTTTCGGATAGACAATATGTTTCAATATTACTGCAATAGACGGAGATGCAAAACACTAAATCAAGGGGATGTGAAAACACAAACCAAAGCATTAATAACAGCCCAAGTTTGTAAATAAAATTACTTGGGCATGCTTGCCCTCAAGCGTAAGCTAGCAAACAGGAGCATGCATACAGAGCAGTTCTTGTGGGTCATTGCACAAAAATCCAATCTCGGAGAGATTGGATAACATTAAATTGCAGCTCTGGTCCCACGAGCGAGGAAATTGATGCAGGCCCATTTGTGCCATATTCTTTGTGAAAAAATAAAAAGCTCTAGCTGTAATCAAAAGCACACATGCAACTTACAAGCTAAAGGTCATGTTACTTGTATTGGTCTGTTTTTGACCAAGGCAATTTCGTTCGTCACCTACAAATGTATTTGAGTAAAGCATTCAAAAATTTAATGAACTTCCAGAAGCTGCCTCTACTACCGTGTCCATTACTGTGGGGTCAGTTTCCAGTACTGACGACAATGTTCAACTTTGTCCCACCTTCCATTTCTGGTAGTGAAAACATACTTAGCCTAGCTTCTTTTCTTTTTTTTTTTGTTACAAGCTAAGGTAAATAGTCGTCATTATCTATTTCCCTTTCTGGTAACATTCCATAAAATAAACCAACAGGCACTCTCTATTACCCCAATAAATGATGCTTCCAAGGCTCACTGACCTTTTGTTGCAACAGGTCATGGCTCAGAAATTTTACTTCTTGTGAAAGTCCAGAAGTTTTGCTCTGCTCTTCCTCAAGGCTGAGCTGTACCACACGCAGCTTGTGTTGAAGCATCTTGCAGTCGGCCTGTGCAACCTGCCGAAATAGTAACACTTCAGATGAGGCCAATGTGAGATGGGTACGTCCTCACATGCTATTGGCCAGGTTAGCCAAAAAGGAAGTTGCCTATGAAAGGTGCCAAGTAACCTCAATTTCAATATTGTATACCACGGTCTTTTCTATGCTGATATTTAACAAATGCATCACTAATAATCATACATGCTGGCAGTGTAGCCTGAGCAACATAAGTCAGCAATGAAATGTGCACATAAAAGACATCTAAGTCTTTGCATAAAAAAGTTTTTTTTTAGAGAAATCAATTTCTTACAGCAAAATGTTTATTAATTATGCCAGAGCAGGCCCGCAGCCAGGATTTTGATTTGGGAAGTGTGTGTTGTGTGTGTGTGTGGGGGGGGGGGGGGGGGGGGGGGCATGACAAAATGCTGTATGAGGGGGAGGGGGCAGAGGAGGCCCCAGCAAAATGGAAGATTTCAGGGGGGGGGGGGGAAGGCAGGCCCCATGCCCCCCCCCCCCCCCCCCCCTTGGTTACGTGCCTGTGCCAGAGGAAGGCACTCACAACCTCCAGAAATACAGAGTGCAACACACTTTGTTCCAAAGCAATGGATTATTTTAGTCAAACTAAGAGGTTGCCACTGGAACTACCAGTATGGTGGAATGTGCTGTTTCTGTGGCATTAATTTTAATAATAATTGATGAAGGTTGAGGTGCGATGCCGATCTGTACAAACCAATTGTAACAGAGTACCGATGTCGCACTCGCACTATACTTTGTTTCAGCATAAGTAACTTGGCAAACAGTGAAAGCTACGACCCCCAGTGAGACAATCAGAATGTTGGAGTGAAGCATGTGATAATGCAGTCATACAAATAGTTATCTCCACGCTACCATGCATATTTTTCGGAGGACCGCCGGTGCTTGTTTGAATTATTTAGAGTAGCGATGTGGGCGAGTTGGTTCAGTATGAATTATTTTAGTTCTAAGCATGAATTATTTACACAAAAACGTGAAGTCCTTTCGCAGCCAATGAAGGGAGGTCTGTCAAAGTAATCTGTCGACTGTGATCTTTCAGGTATGGAAAAAGGAGGGTGATAAGATCGAAGACAAGCACATTAATCAAGAAGAGCAAATGTAAAAAACAATAATGTTCTTTTTTTTTTTTTAATACAAGTCAGAGTGAATTTTTAAGTTAGAGAACAGAAATGCCCACACCAAAAGTGCAGGGTCACAGTGTATTCAGTGCAATGAATCGGTTTATACAGTCATAACCACGCAAGAACTGCAAATGCCATGACGTTGCACTTTGGGTGCTCCTCGATTGGCCTTGTCGGCTCGCTCAACCGGCCCTCATAGCATCGGCTGCGCTCTGCTTACGGTGAAACAAAGTGTGACAGAACTGGGCAGTTCTGAAGGCTTCACTTGCCAAAAACGGCTCACGAGTGCTTTTCAAGGTTGGGGAGGAGATTGAATGGTCACACTCCCCCGGCAGTTCACTTCGGCTGCAACGAATAAATTACTCGTTTGTTTCCGACGCACCGTTCGGCGTTTGGCTGCGACTCGTGTTCGATCCAACACGGAAGTCCCAGCCGAATGCCAACGCAGCACTCGTGTTCAATCTCTGCTCCGTGCTCGACCAAGATCTAGTCACTGCCACGATGAAAACGGAGGGAAGAAGTTCCAGTTGTCCCACCTCCAGCGAGTTTCCTAGCTTCGATAACACTTGGGCGTTTCGCAAGCTTCGAGCATGCATGCACAGCCAAGACACGGCGAAAGGCAAGGAGTCTATGCTGGAGGTTGAGCATTCATTCAAAAAAGACACCCGTCGTTCGCACCTACTCAATGACCATAAATGACATGGACCCTACGTCGTAAGACTTCGGTGCACCGGGCCTGGTATAACATACACACCGAGATGCGTGGCAAACGAGCTAGACAAAGTGCCCTCTATACCAAGAAATTCTGTAAGGGCACCCACCCGAAATGGAGATAAATGGCGAGAAACTTAAGGTGCAAAAACAAACTTCATAAAAAAAAAGTTATAAAACATTGCGCCACCTGCTACTAACCATGTGAAACAGGAACCGACACCGCCAATTGCAAACATGCCAAATTTGCGTCTCGCGATACGACAAACACGCGGAAATTCGCTATGGACTCCAGTGTCACGGTAAAAGAGATGGCGGATTGCGGACGGAGCAGGTTCATTTCGCATGGTGTGAAGGACACATGGGAACCCGCTGCAGACTCGCATGTCACGGGAACCGATACCGCAGATTTGCGTTTCACGGTGCAATAAATGTGCGGGATCAACTCGCATGTCACGGGGACCGATATCGCATGCTCTGATCACGGACAAAAACGTGTGAACCCGCTACAAACTCCTTTGTCACAAGTAGTGGTACCGCAGATCGCGCGGTTGATGCGATTCCCGTCAAACGGCGCGTAATGTTCGATGAAAATAGGGGGTGGGCGGTGTTTCGGTATTTTTATGTTATAGATATTTAGCCAGAAAAACCGGATGGGCGATCTCTCGGGAAAGGGTCTGATCTGCTTGCCAATAAAGATGAACTAGCACCTTATTTGCCGTTTTTTTCTTAACATTAAAAACAACTGTGGTTGCTCCCTTGTCACAGTCATTGCTTGATCGACTTAACGTCTAAAATACTAACCTTCCACCTCTCACTTAGCTTTGATGGGCCAATTGGCTGCAAAAGGACCTGACCATGTCGTATGAATAATTATAACAAGAGTCGTCAGGCAGGAATAAAATGCATGTTCACATGTAGTCATTAACCTGATGTGTGCCTACACAGTGAGAGTGCACTCTTACTGTGCAGAGCTGTCACACTGCCACACTACTTAGGTCACGCAAGCTGTGGCTTTCGAATTTGCCAAGTTCCGCTGAAACGAAGTATAACAGCCCTCTACACTGTACAGTCAATGACAATACATTCTGGCACAGCAGAGTGCCAGCTGAAGGGCATAAAATGTTGCATGGGGTATCTCCTGAATACAAAACAGTGAAACCTATTGCCACAGTGCGAAAAATAGAAATATGGGAGTCTATTTCAGCTTCCCTTTCAACAGCACTGGAGGCCCATTCACACTCTTGCAACCGAGTACGACCGAGAGAGACGAGACTTGTTAAAACCTCTTAAAATGTCTTAGGACGAGAGAACACACTGGCATGCTGGTGCCATCTATGCGGTGACCCTGGAACTGCATTTCACAAGAGCGAAGGTTTTGCGGGATTTCCGAGGTCAAATGTGCGTAATACCTATAAGAAAGGCTCGTTTATAATGTTGAGAAAAGTTTTTTGAGCCAAGAAAGAAAGGATAATGTGCGAGAGAAATAGAAAATATGCCGGACCACGAAGTTTACACTGCTTCCCAATAGATGGCGCCAGTGTGTCCTCTCGTTGTAAGAGGTTTTAAGGAACCCAGTTTTAAGAGGTCGCAAAAGCGTGAACGGGCCTTTAGGGTTTACCTTATGACATTTTTGCGGCTCCAACATAAATGCCACTGTGCCAGCTCACATTACCGCTCCCTCTGCATGAGTAAACGGAGCAAAGCTTGGGAATAAAAGTCCCAATAGACCACACCTGACTTGGAGTCTTTCTGAGATTATAGAAAATAACTTTAGGGCAAAACTTTAATATCATGCCCCTGACACTGTACAAGACAGACAGTAGTTTGAAGTTATTATAACTGTGCCAGGAAATGCTGAAGCTAATCAAACATGGAACAAGAGAAGGATGCCTTGAGTGGTCCAGGAAGAACATTGGCTGCTATGTCCCAGTCGACGTTTCAACACATCCATTGTTTCCCCGCTACTTCCCCAGATTATCAACCGCCACTCAGACTTGGGCAGACATGAATGCCATTGGTGAAGTAATGGCACCAGAGTTGGTTACCAAACCCAAAGATAGTAGCGACACTGTGGCTCCCTCGTTGGTATTCCCTTCTGACCACTAAAACGTGTAGAGGACCACAACAAAACTTCTCTAACATAAGCATCTAATTCTACAACATGTAGCAATATGCCATTATTGCAACCGAAAGACATCGGAAGTTATAAAAATTGTTCAGGTTTTAAGTTACCTCCGTCTCCTTTTGGAAAGGACTCACATCTACCGAGTATGCTGCTACAAGCTCACCCTGCAGGAAGACCTGAAACTCATGAGCTGTGCAAGCTCTGCTGGTTTGAGGACAATCAGCTCATCAGCATCATCGTTGGGCAGGATTCGAAACAAACCACTCCTTCCAAGAATTTCATCTCCGGCCATGTAGCAGGCCTGGTAAATGCAGTCTGGATCCAACTCCGAAACTGCAAAAGCAATGCGACGACAGTCATGCGCAAGCAATGCACCCGACAGGAAAATATGTTAGTAATAGTGAAACTGGCCAGTAGAATGGTGTCCTGACCCTGTAGCCTAGCAAAATGTGAATCTCACAGCATCATCGAACAGTTCATTATTGATTTAACGTGACGTTGGTTGGTGTATAGGTCTTGTTTCAATGTGCACGTGCTATTGAACTGTAGTGAGTAGCTAAATATACATGCTTAGACTAGTCAAGGTGCTACTCTAGACAGTGTAAACTACAACACTCAATTTGGCCTTTTGCTATGCTTGTAATCCACCATCTCTCAATGGGTTCAAAGAATGGAACCTAGCTTCACACTCCAGCCCCAGTTAGGACTAAAGCTTCTTTAACTGGAAGCGAAGGAAGCACGAGTTGTGACGTGGCCTCTGAGCATTGCGTAAACGCTGACTGAGCAGCACAGGCGCATCGTCAGGTGATACGTAGCTGTCGTGTCGACAACGGTCACACTTTTGACGTTACAATTGGGGCAGAGGTGTATGAGAAAAAATTTGCTAGTTCCCACGTTTCCAGGGGAAAAAACGTATGAAAAAGTCAAGACCCTCTTGAAGGAACATTACAGTCCGAAGACGTCCATCATTGCTGAAGGGTGCAAATTTGACTGATGGGTACGACTAGAGCAAGAGAGTGTGAAGGACTTTATCGTCGAGTTAAAACACGTAGACCGAAGATGCACCTTTGGGTAATTCCTTCAGAATGCTCTGCGTGACAGGCTTGTAGCAGGAATACGATGTGAGGAAAGTCAAACGGCATCATTTGTGGCGGACGATTTACATTTAAGGGTGCATGCAAGATTGCGCTTGACAGAGAATTGGCCACCAAGCAAACTGCCGTGTTACAGGCAAGAAGCCGTAATGAGTCGATTAACGCCGTCAAGTGGCAAACAAAGTCAGATGAGAATTTTCGAAAGCGGAAATTGTCCACAGGCACCGAAGCCAAAAGGTAGCGTGGTGGCAAGGCGCACACCCCAGAGAACTGTTGGTGTAGCATGGAGGTTTGTTGTAGCTCACATTGATCTGCTATCATACTCCTGGTAATAAACCAGAAATGTCCCAGTACCCAAGTCGAATGAATACAAATATCTCAGTGTAACGATATCAAGTGATCTTTGTTGGTCCCAGCACATTCAAAACATCTGCTCCTCCACTTCTCGTAAATTAAGTTTGCTACAATAAACCTTAAAGTGTGCTGCTATGTGACGGCAAACATTATAAAACCATTCAAGCAACATAGAAAGATTGCAAGTTTAATATTTTTAACTCGCTGGGTATCGATTCAAGTTTATATTTGACCCAATTATCATCAGCCAGAGAAACTAGACATCACCATAGCATCAGTATTCGCTCTAACTAACATTTTAAATTATTGTTTTCTAACACGCTATATTTGGTAGGAATGTCCTCGCTTGTGATCAGCCAATTGTTTAAATAAAACTCTGTATGATCGCACATTCCAAATGCCATTTCATTCCTGGTGATCGGTTTTGAAACATGCCTTTTGTGATTCAGACGATGCACTGTGGCTGACAGACTGATGGCTGTTTATGATGACAATGCAATTGCACTGTTCTTTTCTTTTTTTTTTGTAAGGATGATTATCCAAGTGTGAAATGGTGGATTAAATCTGTAGTTGTTTTATGTACTCTTATTAGTTACTTTTGCTTTGTTTTGTACCCCACCTCTACAGGCACCTATTCAAAAGCTTGCAAAATATTCTAAATGAAACAAATACATAAAAAGAGCAATACTATGTAAGCCAAGAAAAGGAAGTATAGTACATGACATAAACCCCGAGACTGCAGGTGAAAAAATGACACATACACCGTCGACCTTTCAGTGAGGTCAAATCTTTCGCTATCGAGACTTTTTATAGTATGTGTAGTGTTTTACTTGCAGCAGCAGGGTTTATATCACTTTCAATATAAACTAGCTTGTTTGGACACTTACATTCAGAAGTATAGCACTCACCATAAAATTTAGCTGCATAGCTTGGAGCAAGGGGGCAAATGTAGAATGTGGAAGAGTCGAGTTCAATGACAAAGTCTTTAGCATCCTCCCACCCATACTTGTATATCTTGATCTTGTCACCAGGAGCAACTGAATGCCCGTCAAGATGCCGGAAGGACAGCTCCACCTCTTGCCAGTTTGCAAAACAAGTACTTCCCATTTCGTCAAACTGAACCCTCTCTTCAGCTTGCAGCAATGTCTCTGATGAACTCTCCATTCCTGACGAAAACTCCATGTGTGACAAATCATTCATTTTCTCCAAGGGTTCCATCACCTGCGGTTCACCCATCTCTCACTGTCAAAAAATAGGAAGGTATGCAGAAGCAACTATGAAAAACTCTGGTTATCAGATGCAGCAATGAAATATGTTGACACTTTTGGAAACAGGGAGGGGTGGAGAATTGGCCGACCTAATAAGATAACCCAATATCCAAAACTAACTCATCTGCATGCATCATATCTATATGTAGTTTTTTATGGATTTCAAATGTTTACGGTGCAACAGTGTATGGCACCCTCCCTACCCCCGGTGGCATGAGCGCCAAGCGCACGTGCTTAAAGCATCCTGCTAGTTCATGTAGAAAGGCATTTGAAAGCATGAAATGTTTCACCATCACTTTATGGTGCATCAAACAGGCTCATTAATTGCAATGCACCTGGGTTTTTGAAACAAGGTACGCTGCCTTTTTGTGGTGCTGCACTTTTTGTAGTTTTTGCCAGATCCTTGAAGGCAGCAGCTAATGTTTAAAAGCCGACATACAACCTCGGTCTTCTGCAGGGAAGATAATCCTCTTAGCGCTTCTCCTCTCCTAAGATGCGAGGTGAGCAAAGTAAAAAGTGGAGAGGATATAGGAAAGGAGGAGACGTGCAAAAGTGGAAAGCGCAAAGTGTACGTCGGCCTTTAAGCATGGCATCAAGGTACATCTTCAATGAATGACGGTGATCGAGCACAAGACATGCTCTACAGCACATAGCCATTTAGCTTCCACAATACTACACCTGGTTAAAGGTACTGGCGAGGAGACGGAACTAGGAAGGCACTTTGTCCAGCTCGTTCCCCATTGCACTCTGTGTTTACCCTACCCAAGGCCTGTGGACCGGACTCTTTATGTCACCTTGCTCGATCGAGTGCGATGAAGGTTGGACATAGGCGCCATGTCAGTGTTCGGCTGAGACTCGTGTTCAATTGGTACTTCACCAATTGAACATGAGCCCCAGCCGAACGCTGACGCAGCATTTGTCTGCATCAGCCGAGCGTTGCGTCAGAAACACGAACAAACAATTCATATTTGTTGTTGTCCCCATGGGTTTAGCGTCAATAAAGCAGCTATGGGGGCACGACAGTTGGATCTTCTACCCAACAGAGTAGTAAGATGTCTCAAAGTGGCCGCATATTCGGGGAGCAGGCAAGTGCAATCCCGAAAAGTCATGGAGATTAGGGGTGCAAACCACATAACCTTTGGTCTTGCATAGGCAGCCAACTAAAGAAAACAGCTTCAACATTTTTAAGCTGACTAAAGTAAGGAAGGTCCTATCCTTCAGTGAACTGAGGGCATACGAGCATAAACAAGAAAAAAAAACCAAACAGAGCCGGTTTCTATTGCATGTCTGCCTAGATTTACACCACTCAAAACTTCCGTTCCAGCTTGACTTTCCCACCCGCTAGTACTTATGTACTCACTGCTAATTTTCTTTTCGTTGATTTCACTTCGCCGAGAAATGAACAAAGGATCATCGTCAGTTTCCGCGGCATTTTTCCCTGTGCCTCTATAGACCGGTTACCACGACCACCACAACCATTTCACGATAATGGGCAGCTTAATTTTATGAAAAACTCTATTTGGATTATGTTTTTGGACTACAACATGATGCTCGCAATCTTGGCAACAAGCAATGTACTAAGAACAAAACTGGCGCTTCAAACGCTTGAGACATGACGCACTCGCAAAAGCAAAGCAAAGAAAACACAGTCTAGATTTTCCGCAACATTTTCAGCACGAATGAGGAAATGAAAAGTAAGCAACGTTTTGGAACGGGAAATGTTACCCGGGACTACTGGGCATCCTCGGAGCAGCTATAATGTGCAGCCCTACTGCACGATGAAAGTTCAGCGCGACAAGATACGGCCAATACGGCTGCGTCGCTGCGTATGTTTCGTGTAAAACTGCGGGAGCAAATCAACATATCATGCTCACCCGTAGGAAGGCAGCTGATCGGATCAAAACAAACAACGTCAGACGTCCGAAAACCGAGTGCGTAGCGAATTCGAAGTGCACGGTAGATGGCGAGGGATCGCTCGCCACACAAAACAAGGTACGTGTTTCCTGTTTCTCGGTAAGTATGCCAGTTCAGTAGTCGCACGAAATACACTCGCTCGACTAAAGTAATGCCAGTAATGCTTCGATCACGTTACGTACGTTCCACTTTCCACTGTATGTGCATCACCACGTGATCACTTCGTGGTTTCATAGAGTAATATACACAAGATAAAGAGCGCAGAGCTGGCAGAGCTAGGGGCGCTAGGGGCCAGCGGCCCAGATGGAGCAGTGACAGCAGCTAGCGCTCTTAGCGGGCGGCATTAAACATAATCTGGTTCTGGTTCCGGTCAAATTAGTTTCGGTTTCGGTTTGGGCACTTTTGCTTCGGTTCTTCGGTACCCCTTCTCCTTTTCTCCCTTTCTTTCCTCCTCGCCTCCCTCCTCACTAGGCTCTCGGGAGCTCCTTGGCTCCTGGAGCCGATGATTTTTTTTTTCTTTTTTTTTATGTTGAAGCAGTTTTATTTTAATTTTTACGATATAATTTTTGCAAAATGTGTCGAACAAATTTTCAACTTATTGTACACATTGAAGTTACATAATCGCCACATTGACTCCTGGCTGGTGGAGCATTTTGGGATCAACAACAGTAAGTGGTTTGAAAACATTTTATTGGACCACATTCATATGTACATGATTTACTTCAGAAGCTCTGTATGTTTTATAAGAAATAGATACTCACAAAAATAAATTAATATGAAGGAGTTCGGCATATTGTATACTTCGTGATAGATTTTTAGCGGAACCAAGTTAACAAGAGCTTTCCACAGGGAACATGGTGAATGATTCATTCACCTTCACGCCAACTCGGGCACGGGAAATAAGTGCAGAAATAAACAAGACATCGCTATCATTACCAGTCATGAGAGTATAAGGGTGCGAAGCACACACCGGATAGTACAAAATCCCAATTTCCGGCTAATATAAAACACACGAATTGGCATAGCCTGAAATTCACTGCGGGAGAGCCATTACAAAAAAAAAAAAACAATGAGAACTTTATTCGGAATCTGACAAGATTCAACCATGATGTCCCTAAACATTCCCCGACATACATTTGTTCAGGAAAAAAGTATGGCTTCAGAAAAAAAATGTGTCCAAAAAACTATAGACAGTATATACTCAAGTGGACACATTTTCTTCCAAATATCTAGCATCTATACACTATTTTCTATAGAAAGTGAATAAATATTTGTGTTAGGGAGCCGTGATACACATTTCCTGGAAATAAATGAAACAAATGTTTGGAGTGCAAGCTACACCGCCCAATTAATAAGCACTTTCTGTTTTTGATTTGGCAACCGACTCCATTAATACGCTATTAACAGTTAAACTTATCTAGTTGCTTACCAGCAACTGAAGAGTGCAACCAAACTTTGTCCAAGTTCCGGCTAAGAAATCGAACATGCCAACACAAGCGTATTCTGCAAAACATTTTTAAAAACCTTTTGCGACATTCCTCTGAGCAAAGGCTGAAACCACCCAGCCCTGAGAGTGTGTGATACAAGGCAGCACACGCTCCTTGAACATGCGCTACTCTCTCTATTACAGCAAGAAAGTGATTTTCTGGGTTTCTGAATGAAATCAAAGGCAGCCTGTGATGGTACTACTAGGTTCCCGAAGAGTTTCCCAGGCACGTGGTATGCTTTAAGCATAAGAAAATACTGGTGAGGCCTGGTCAAGTTGTCAGACTCATCCCTTAGCAGCTTAGAACAGCCACAGCTGTAGGTTGTCTGTTCAAGGAAAAGCTTGATCAAATAGCCCCCAACGTAGTAAGTGCACGAGTCATCAATTATGTTATACCTGATGTCTGATGCCAGCTCAGAAATATCCTCTAGTGGCGGGAAGTTATCAATTGGAAAACATTCCACATTGTCTGCAATTGAACTTTCATGGTGCGAAAATATTGGCAACTCCTTGATGAGGTCAGCATTTTCATCCTCTACGTTTCCATTGTTTGACAGTCTAAACAGTTTCTTTATCCCAATGTGTTTCAGTCCTAAGGTGAACTGATACACATTTGGGTTTGTATTGCAGCCCAGCATTCCCACATAGCACCCAATGTCGTGCGAACATTCCCAGGGTGTTCTGTATGTTGAAGGAACATTAAAACACCATCCGGAACGTTCTAGGAACGTTCGTATGCAAACATTCCCTACAAGGTAAGCTGCTCAACATTCTAGGAACTTCGTTGGCGAACATTCGTATGCACAATGTTCTCGGAACATTCACCTTCGAGCAGGGACAGGTAGGAGTACAAGTGCATCGCCATGGCTGTAGAAGCCTCCGCAATGTAACCCAGCTTAGTTCAGAGGGGTGAAAATGCAGTTAGTAGATGTTCAAGCTGGTGCGCTGGGAAAGCGGTAATCTTATGCCTGCACCTTCTAAACACATCTTTCGATTACAGATATTGATCGCCCTGTGAGGAGCCAACAGTCTTAATAAGCTCCCGAATGAGAGAAATGAGGAGGCTCCGGATAACAGAAGACTGTGTTGAAGTGTGCCCAACAGTGTATGCGAGGGGCTGAACCCACCTTCTGGAAATTCCAGAGAGCACAACAACCTGCAATGGTAGAGGTTCGTTCAACACCGTCATCTGTAAATCTATGGACAATGTCGTGTGCAGGGTCATATGTCAAGTTCTTCTTTAAAACAATCTCATCAAAAATCAAGGTGCACACACGATCACGTGCATTCCAAGACCGCGTTTGGGATTCGATGGAGGACATGACACCAGGTATAATACCAGGAGTCATTTTTACCTTCGACAGCCACCTACGCAGTGAACGCTGTGTAGGAAGCGTTAAATGTAACAATAGAAAATGGTATGCCTGTGGGCCATGAAAGTTCACATGCAAAGCAAACTTCTTGAGCCACAGTGAAACCGTTTTCCTCGTCCCTTAAGCCCTAATTTTACATGCGACGAGATACGTCCAAAAACCTCTTTTGTCACAAACGGATGCACCATTTCAAGTGCTTCAGCAGCTGTTTGAGGCATTTGCTTCTGTTGCTTGCGCAGTCTTGATATTGTCTTTCTGTAACTGGAAACCTTTGCTTGTAGGCGTTTTATGACGTCCCTGGGCCTCCTTGAGAGCTTGGCGGAAGCAGGTGTTGAACGACCAGAGCCTGCCAAAACAATACCGAAAGCACATAAGTCAGGCTACACAAAAATGATAAAAGTACAACCCGACAAAAACGACACCACCAAATACCGACCACTTACCCATGCTGCAATATGTGCCCACCCGCTACTTTCGAAACGTTTGCAAAATAAACAAAGCACGTATCAAGGTCCAACTCCAGACTTAAAAACCCACCCATCTAAAATAAATGCTCATCCGCTTCAGCTGCTTCTCCAAGCACACCGATGTAAAAGGTGAAGCTTGACACGTGAACGGGCCTCAAAGTGGTGACCCCCTCTTTTCCCCACCTTTGGCTGTTCTGCATTTTTGCTTTCGGGCATAAGAAGCAAACATCTCTGAGTTTTTCATGATTATCTTCAAATTGTGAGTGGGCATTTGCTCCGCATGCTCCGTTACCACTGTTTATACACAAATGGCTGCTATCAGAAAAAAAATTAAACTAGCTAGCTTTTAGTCTTTAAGCTGCAATCATTTCACCACGAAAACTGTATTAACATAAATTGATGAACCTTTCAAATCTTGAATAATCGCGTAGTCAATCACTACATTCAACAGGACGTCATCCAAAATGAGAACTGTATGTAACAGGATTGGCAAATTACTACAGTAAGCACAGATTACTAGGAAACCACACCTTTTCAGAGCATTTCACGGTGCCACACTTCAAAGCTTATGTTCCCCGTCACTTAGAGTCCTGTAGTGATGTTCCAAGTTATTAAGGCCAGCATAAAAATGAAGTGACACATAATGTCACCTAATTTGAAGCAATGTGCATACTAAATGCAGAGGTACTTAACACAATTTTGCAGTGCTTAAATTTGTAGAGAAATTAAGTTATACTCACAGGTTCCAGATGATTCAGAATGGCCAACAGACGAAGATGGAGTGCTGTGGTCCAAAAGCTGGCCAGGAGAGCTGGCCATCTCCATTTGCTCTGGAAAATGTGTCACTGTTAAATATGAATGTTTGCATAAACCCAATTGGTGTAGGAGATTTATTTTACCACAAGCCGCTGTGGAATGTGACGCGCTGGTACCCTCCAGTGGAATACCACAGGGGCTTGTCGCCATCGGTTGTTCTGAAAAACGGTTGCTTGTCAGATATGAGCAGCTGTTTTAAAAGAAATGATCTCACCATGAGCAGCTGCCGAAGGTGACATTACGCTGCCCTCCAATGGAACATCCCCGGGTCTTGGTGCCGCCATTGGATCTTCTGAAAAGTGTTTCCTTGTCAGATATGAGCCACTGATTTAAAATAATCTCACCATGAGCTGCTGTGGGATGCGACATCCTGCTTCCCTCCAATGGAATGTCACAGGGGCATGTTGTCGCCACCGGTTCTTCTGAAAAATTTTGGCTTCTCAGATATGAATACCTGCTTATAAAACTTCAGATGGAGAATCCCTGCTACAGGCGAATGATAGGTTAGGTGTGTGACCTTTCAAAGGAACAGAAAATATTCAGCACTCTGAAAGGGCATTGAAATTCCTTATTGATGAAAATTAATGTTGAGCAATATTAATCAATGGCGAAACAAAGGATCCGGCGGGTCTTGAAAAGGCACTTAGGAATGTTGGAATATCTTAAATTGCTGTGGCCCGGTATGCTAATGCATGAAAACATAACAGCATGGGGTACTAAAGCTCACCCTGTAAACATGAGTGTCAGGAAGATGACTCAGACGGCACGAGTCCTCTTGTCGAATTCGATATGAACAGGGGCACATTGACCTGCCTTATCTTTCATTTATATCACTATTGTTTGACACACACCTAGAATGCATTGTAAGAAGTCATACTGCGCTGGCAGAACTGCCCTTCTTGATTGCAGGACACAAATTACCATAATTCAATGCAGCTGACCTTGTGCTTTAAAACAATTATCCAACAAATTGGGCCGGATATCGGTTCTCGGCAACAGTATGCACTGGGACATTACAGGGATAATGTACAAAAGTGCTAAATAGATTAGATAAAACATTTAAGCAGAAAATAACAATAAAAACTAATTAAATCGGATTAAAACGTTTTGAGACTGTCAGGAAGCATCGTTGACAGCATGCTGGCAGTTGGCACCAGTGACATAGAGTTGGTGCTGCCTAAAAGCAAAATATAATAGAAATCCGTACAGACTGCAAATAAAGAATATGTTACCTTGGGCTCTTACGGATGGCCTAAGCATTTGCGGCCGAACCGTAGGGATAGCCGTTTTGGTCAGCCTTGTCTTCCCAGGATCCAAAAAGTCACTGGCTGTGAAATGCTCACTACACAGGCGATACCCCGCATAGAGCTCCTTGGCAGTCTTTGCTAGGAGCTCAGGACGTCTGGCGTACTGTTGCCATGCTTTTGACCTGCAGAACATTGTATATACCACCAAGGTTACACATACTGTAAGGGTCAAATAAACTCCAAATATATGAGCCTTGTTTTTAATATTTCACTGCCGTTTGGTATGGCACCTCTCAGCAAAGTATTCACTTTTTGAAGAGTTTGTTTTTCTTCTTCATGCTACTCTGCAGTGCAAAACAGCTAAACAAACAGATTGCATACCCACCAAGGTATGCAATCAAATTAGGCCCGAGGCAAGATAACCCTAAAATCATAAAAAATATTGGTGTCCATAAACCAAAGTGACATGGAAGAAATCGTTTTTGCTAGTTCTCATTTCAAAATGTTATGCTTCGATCAAATGTTGTAAGGACAGCCTTATAATCTATACGTACCTTGGGTCACGTGGAATTCGAAAAAACTTGACATTCGGCTTCTTGTTTGTTTTCCCATTGTTTGGTAGTGCTCTACACCAGACCACGCAGCAGTAATTTCCGTAGGACATAACTAGGGTTCGGAGTTTTCGGTTTAAACCGATAAAAACCGATAAAAGTACGCCGAATCTATTTTCGGAAATTCGGTTTTAACCGAAAAAAGTCAGTTTGTATGTTCGGCGTTTTCGGTTTAAACCGATAAAACTGCGTCTAATTAGTTTTCTAAAATTTGGATTTTAACCGAAAAAGGATAGCTTTTTAGGGCCGCGTCTAGGTGGGTGGGGGAGGGGGGGGGGGAGGGGAGAGAGGGCTTTGCGAGGTTCGACATTGTGTGACGTCTTCGTGATTGCCCTCTTCAAAGGTTCAACTTGCAACAAAAGAGGCCTTGGATTGGCCTTTGCGGGACATCTTGTTGTCTTTCTGTGATCGGGCTTAGTTTGTCAAGTTCCTGGTCCTAAAAAAGGTTAGGGTGTCATGCACTTCAGAGGACATTGAGGAAAGCCGTTAATACTTTTTTTAACACCCTCTTTCAAACTTCCATGTAATTGAAAACATAAATACAATGAATTTCTTTGTCTTTTTTTTTTGCCATTCCGCTGGTGCCTGTACGGTCCTCAGACGGTCAGGTCGTCAGAATCGGAAGGAAAAAGAAGCGTGCTGAAGATTATGCCTGCTAATTTTGCGATTTTGAGGTGTGTCCTTTTGGAAGTTGTAGCGAAGACCACGTATGTATATGTGTGCCGTTAGTCTTTGAGTGATCACAAATATCACAGTTACAAGAATCATCTGATCCGGTGTCCGATGATGTTTCTTTCATATTAACCGAAAAAAACCGGTAGACCTTTTTTGAGAATAACTATACACCGAAAAAAACCGAAAATCGAATTTTAAAATAAACACCGAAAAAAGTACGCCGAATTTTGAAAAAATAAAAACCGAAAACGCGGAACCCTAGACATAACCCGGGACAGCGGGGGAGGGAGAGTTTAACATCTACTGAAGCCTAGCCAATGGCGCGTTCCTCTAGTCATTTGGAAGGTAGCACAATAGCGGCTGGTGAAAAAATAAACTGATGGAGAATTTAAAAATGTCACAAGATAATCTAGCTCGTGCCATGACACAATGTTACAATAAACCCATGATACATATTAACACAGACGGGTGAAAGAAATATTGTGACGTTTACGCAATCTTCATGCACGCAGTGTCTAGAGTGCCATCCCATAGCACTCCAACCAACTGTTCAAGTGACGTCCAATAGGTTTTACCGAACGTTTGAATGTCGTCCTCAAGAAAAAAACAGGAATTTTAGCATAGTACGGCCAAAGTGAGTCAGACTAATCTATCTCTACTGTTTCTGGTAAATTGGCCGTCAATACTTTGAATTTTGCTTTTTTACATAGAAAATAATGTCAGGGAACCAAAGACCCAAAATTTCGAGCTCCATTTGGTGATGTAGCGATGTAGTGGGCACCATGTTTGAATAGCAACTTTATTAAATACCTAAATTCGATACTGCGTCTCGCAGTTTTTTTCCCCGAAATTATATGCATGCGTTTGACGTCTTCAACTGCAGCTCGTATGGCGGTACACACAAGGCATGTAGCTCGCTTGAGCGACGTTCGCTGGTTCGCTTCTTTTGCACTTTATATGATAAATCAAAGCGGCGATGCGCCATTGAAAGAATACATGTCAAAATATCAATATGACTCAATGGACACCCTGCACCGAATTCGTCGCACTGCGAACGATTGCCGACCTAGCTTTAGTCAGTGAATTAAGTTCAATCTATGATAGCATAAGTCCCCTCAACAGCAATCCACAGCTGTCCGATGGCACTTGAACACGCATGAACAAAGCTCTGCCCGAGGGGCGTCGGACGGCAACCCAGACTTAGCAAATTCAAAAGCAAGCTTTACAACACAGCCCGACGGAAATACGAGAAGCTCAAGCCATATCAAGCCGCTATGCTCCACAAACTCACGCCGAGCATGCGAGCACGCGGGCGGTCATGCGTCACTTTGTTTCAAGCAAAGTCAACCGAACACGCTGCAGCAGAAAACACAGACGAACGACACGGACGGCACGGCACGGACGAACGACGGCGGGCAGACAGGCACGCTGGGCACGCCACGGCAGGCGCCATTCATCACGTGGTTTTTGTGACGTAATAGATTAGAACTATTTAGTCGTTTTAAGTACTTCAAATAATTATAAAGCATAACAATTTAAAAAATAAATACTGCTCACAGAAAGAGTTCTAATTAATTTTAACCAAATTACAAAAAAGCGCCACGTAGCGGAGGGCATGAAGCGCACTATCTGGGCCGCGATGCGGCTTTAGGGTATTGGCATTAGTGTCCTCTCTTTACGTTTAATAAGCCTAATACGCGGGTAGCGGACATTTCATCGAACACCGTTTCATCGAACGCCGTTTCATCGAATGAATGGACATTTCATCGAACGCCATTTCATTGAACGTCGCTTCATCGAATCGTCGAATTTCTCTATACCGAGTTTTGGGGCATAACACTGCTTTATAGATGTGGCGACAGAAGAACGGAACCTCAGCCTGTGTGGCGACAGAAGAACGGAACCTCAGCCTGTGTGGCAACAGAATAAGAACGGAAACCTCAGCCTGTGTGGCAACAGAAGAACGGAAACCTCAACCTGTGTGGCGACGGTGAACGTGAACTCAGCCTGTGTGGCCACCCCAATCGCACTAAGTATTAAACGTCACCTTTATCTTCTTTTTTACCAATGCGAGTCTTCTCTCTTACACCTTCCGATCTGGAGAAGGACCAAGGAAAGATAACATCTCAGAAGTGGGATATGGATCGATGACTGCCCAAAAGGACCACGAGCTTCATGTTGCTTGACTAAGTCGAAGATGGACAAGGACAAGCTTCCACACACGACCAACTCAGCCGAAGCCGCCGATCAAGGCGAAGGAGTGGATCCGTGCGTGAACTCCTTAACGTGATAGTGGAAAAAGATTGTCTGCTGAAGGTCTTATTGGAACGCCTGATTTCGACTACAGCAACGACATCATCAGCGGCGGTTGAATCGCAAGGCGTGACGACATTCCAAGTAATGCCCGACCTGAGTAAGAACATTTCGAAATTTGACGGCAGTGAAGACGCGGCATCAGCTCGGGAATGGGTGGAGAACTTGCGGCGAATGGCGACGCTCCATAAATGGCCGTCATCATTTCTGCTCGAGAGCGCCAAGTCCCACATCACGGGAGCCGCCAAGGATTGGATACGCTCACGCAGCGCTGACATCACCTCGTGGGAAAAGTTCGAGGACCATTTTCGCTGAACCTTTGTCAGCCAGACGCGTGCAGCGGAACGCTGGAGAAGGAGGCAGGATCGCGTCCAGCAACGGAGCGAAAGTACTAGCCTACTTACACTCTAAGGTTCGTTTGTGCAAGGAGGCGGGACTTGACTTCTGCGATACTCGGGAGCAAGTTATCACGGGCCTGCGTTCAAGACAATTAAGTACGATGCTGCTGGGAAAAACCCATAACGACGATGACGACCTCCTGCACGATATCTGAGAATTTGAGAGGATCGAACGCGAAAGGCAAGAACGTTTTGGTGGTCCACGTGACAAGAAGAGCATGACGGATGCGGCCAGTACCCAAGACCCAAGTACCGAGGACCCGAGCAAGAGGAGCTCCCAGCAGCTAGAAGACCTACAAGAAAACGCATGCTGCTTGCTAGACTGCGTGACTGTTTAATGTGAAGTCGTTCACTAATTTTTCTTTGCGTGTGTGCTCATTTATTACTTTAATATTTGCGTGTGTCTTCAAACTTAACGAGGACGTTAAGGCTCCAGGACGGCCGAGTGTAGACTTTTCCCACAAGTAAGCGACCCATATATTGCTAGTATCCGGCGGAACTCTCGTGCGAAGTCCAACCGCCGAGCGAGGCACCGAGGCCGCTCCCACGGATCAAGTTACACGTAGACGGCTGTTACCAGGCGGGGCCTCCGCAGAACAGACTCTCTCAACCTACTGCGCCGTTACGCCTGTGTGGCGACGGTAAACGGAAACTCAGCCTGTGTGGCGACAGAAGAACTGAACCTCAGCCTGTGTGGCGACAGAAGAATGGAACCTCAGCCTGTGTGGCAACAGAAGAACGAAACCTCAGCCTGTGTGGCAACAGAAGAACGGAAACCTCAGCCTGTGTGGCGACGGTGGACGTGAACTCAGCCTGTGTGGCCACCCCAATCGCACTAAGTATTAAACGTCACCTTTATCTTCTTTTTTACCAATGTGAGTCTTCTCTCTTACACCTTCTGATCTGGAGCAAGACCAAGGAAAGATAACACTTGTGGAAACTCACTCCACTACTTTTCTTGTACATTTCGGTGCAATTAACGGCAACACAGCTTCGCGGCATGCTGAAAAGCTATGACGCCCATGCGAAACGTGCGCCCTTTTGCCCACACCACCCGGCTCTGGCACGATCGCAGCGCCGTCGCAGCTCCGTGATGTCAAGCCTGCGTGTCGGTCTATAAAAATTAAAATAAATTACAGACCGTAACGGCGTTCGATGAAAAGGCGTTCAATGAAACGGCTTCGATGAAACGGCGTTGGACGAAATGTGCACTAATAAGCCATGTGGTTAGGAATCTCATGGCGAACTTTTGCCAAATTCATAATCGGTTCGCCTGGCTAGGTCAAACCACTGGGTCAAACCGCACGAAGTCCCACGATTCGGCGAGTCACTCGGTTCGCCGAAGTTCGTTTTATTTTATTTGTTTCAAAATTTTAGCGAGTGGAAATAGATCTTTATGCACAAAAATTTTTGCGGTGAAAAAAACCCTGCAAATTTTTTTTTTGCGATACCCTGTACTATGGTCCTATGGTGCCTGGAGCGCACCTCCGACTGGTGTTTAGCATCTTATGCTTCTCATACATCAAAAGTCGTCCCGAACACAGTGAAATCATAAGTCCCGAACTTGCAACAAAGACGTCACAGAAGCCGGACCCATGTAGCACGAGAACGTTCTGAGAATATTCCGGGAATGTTCAAAAGAACATAGGCAACATTCTTGGAATGTTGTAAATTTACGTAAGAACACTCTATCAACGTTGTCAGAATGTGGCGCAGGCACTTATCACTACATTCGGGGAATGTTTTCAACGGGATATTCTTAGACCGTTCTGAGAACAACATAGAACATTACCAGAACATTCAATTAACATTCAAATATTCTAACAAGGTTCTAAGAACGTTCTCAGAACATTTAAAGGACTTCTGCAACTTTCTTGAAATGTTGCATATTTATGCAGGGAGATCCTTTCGGTCTCCTCAGAACGTGGCGTGGGTACATCCCTACATTCAGGGAACACTCTCTGAGGCTTATTTGCAAAGATTCTGCAATTACGGTTTGCTTGGGAAACAGCACCAATGAGCCGTACTACATGGATGTGGATAAAGCTCCTCACAGGGCAATTGATATTTTTAATCGAAAGATATTTTTAAAACGCAGGGGCACAAGATTGCCGCTTTCCCAGCGCACCACCCTGAGCATGTAGTAATGACAGTTTACTCCTACCTTTCACTTGTCAACATCTTTCATTCAAAGTGTGCTCCATACATAACCGATTACTCACTCCGAGCTTAAGAACAGATACACATGGCATCCCACACTCAACTGCAGGATATACCTTTTTCGAAATATTGAACTCCACATGCTAAAAATCGGGTGTATTCAAAACTGCACCTCTACATACTCAGTGAGTGCCAAGTTCATTATCAAGTTTTGAAAAGCATTGCTTTTCTCCTACACCTTATATCACATTCCTCGGTAGATTCATATAAGATAAAACTGATTCCTTATGCCAAGTTTCCAGAAATTCCACTTAATTCGGATATTTTTGGCACAAAGTGGCATATAGTGGATGGTGTTTTGAACCACAGGTTGCGTTAGAGCTCCGTAAAGTTGGCTTCACCTGTGAAAATTCTAGGAATGTTCGCAAACGAACGTTCAAAGAATGGTGCGCATATGAATGTTCGAAGGCAAATGTTCCGAGAACATTGTGCATACGAATGTTCGCCAACGAACGTTCCTAGAATGTTGAGCAGCCTACCTTGTAGGGAATGTTCGCATATGAACGTTCCCAGAACGTTCCGAACAGTGTTTTAACGTTCCTTCAACATTCAGAACACCCAGGGAATGTTCGCACAACATTGAGTGCTACGTGGGGAGTGGCATGCCACAGAGCCGTATATTGGGAGAGTTTGGCCAGTTTATGATCTCGTCGCCTAACGCCCCCTCGCCCCCCCCCCCCCCCCCCGAGTGAGCCAATCAGCCTGCGACACTGAGTGAGAGGCGTAAGAGCATGTGCGTGAACTCCTGGCTGCTCCTAGCATAACGTTGCTCCCAGCCAACGTTACTAAAACATTCGGTTGGGAAACTCACCCTTATTGAAATCCGGACTGCTCGTGTCCACCGAGACCAAACTAAATACGATAACAGTGCCATTCTTTAGTGACCAGTCATGAAAGTTAATTTATATTGCTACTGCGAAATGGCACTGCGAGATGGCGCCACTTACAACTTGCGTGACTCGACCTGAACCGATCCGTGCAGTTCCCAGAGTGGCCGCAGCCAACGTTACTGGAGCAAGCTCAGTTTCACAGCTCCGCCTGCGAAGTGGGCTCAGTGGTGCTCACGAGAACTAGCAGCGCTGCAGTCGAGTCTTACTTCCGGATTGTCTAGCCAGTCTGAATAGCAAAACTTGAGCTTGGGCGAGTTGGTGATTCATACTAACACTTAACAGCGCAAGGAAACAGACGCACACAAAAATAAATTTCAAACACTCAAAGAAAGAACACTCACAATCACTGAACTCTGTGGCGTATTACACTTCATCTTCATCATCTTTTTTTGCTATTATACACATAGAAGTAAAAAAAAAGGAAGAAAAGAAAAAGAAAAGGAAGCTCTCAACGCGGTGGTAGCCAACGTTACTTTGGTGGTAGTAGACGACGCGCGAGACCGGGAAGTAAGATCCGACTGCAGCGCCGCTAGTTCTCGTGACCAATTGTACTCTTGCTTGTACATATCACAGCCTTCCGTGGTACATATTGGGTAGGAGCGACCATGACGCCCCAAGCGGTTAACTTTAGAACTACATGGATGGGGACAACAAATACAATGACTCAGCACTCGGCCGACATAACCGAACGCGGCATCAGCATTCGGCTGGAGTTTGTGTTCTCCGGTGAGGGGGAGGAGGGGCTCTTTTGTTACCACTCCGGCATGCATGAACAATGCTGCATGCACTGCGCCCAGCTCAGCACAAAAGCCGAAGTGGGTCAAGCTCGCGTTCTCTGACGACTGCTTTCGGGGTAGATCCGGCACTAACGTCACTTCGTCGATTGTTAGTATTTTTTACATTACACTGTGCCCCGTGCTCTATTGTAGAAGATGACATGGACATGCCCATAAGGCCTGTGGGCATGCGCACAGGCCTTGTGTTGAGTAAACACAGAGGTGTGGGGAAAGAAACGGGTCAGAGCGGCCCCTATAGTTCGACCTCCTGCCCAATAGCTCTCTCTCCCTTTCTGTATCTTCCTCTCCGCATGCCACCGTCTCAAAGGACTAGTCACGCGAAACAGTGGCTCATTTAATTTTTATGTAAAAAAAAAAAAAATGTTTCAACAACTAGTACTTGGAGTTCAGTATGTAAATTAAGCCAGAAAACAATGTCTTAAAAAAAAATTGTTGCTTGATACGTGAAGTCACTGTTTTTTGCTGGCCATTTTACTGCATAAATCTTTCGAGACCATTTTTTGGACAGAAATGCATCCAAAAGACATCATATCAGACATCTTTTATGGAGATGTCTTCTAGACGTCTAGAAAATGTATTGTAAATGCATTCCCTGGCCGAAGATGTCTGCTATAGTCAGATATAGAACGCACCACCAGCTACCAGCCAAAGTATCAAATTACTTTGCAGGCCAACAAGGAAATGCAGTAGCCATGATGAGCTCTGTGATGTAATGCAGTAAGAGTCTCGGATGCAGACTATTTGCACATGGCAGAGGAACAGAGGCCGACGATAATGAGGGTATATAGATCTAGGGAGCCTCCAACGCATGTAAACTTCACGTAGAGATATCCCCTACATGTCTCGTAGAAGTCTTGCATAGTCTCTAACAAAGCCCATGTTTTTTATAATTTATTCCAGCTCTTTCAAGATTGCTACAGGGCTATTCGTTCTCAGCGGGATCAGCATACGACTTCCTGACAAACGGACTCATAAAGTGTGTCAGAAGCTTAACATTCATATAGACAATTTTAACAGCATATTTGAATGACTCACACAAATTGGGATCAGTTTCTTCACAAAGCAGCCTTTGCCACTAAGAAATATTCACAAGAAACCACCAAGGAAAACTTCATTTCAGCTTATTTAGGGAAGAACCGTTGTACTCCCGGTGAAAGTGCTTTCAGTTGTCCATAGGACAGCCGAAGAAACGAGTATTACAAAAATACACAAAAAATCATAGGACGTACAGTCATGCATATACCAAATAGCTCCATGCGACCGGGCATTTTTTGCTGAGGAGCGCTTGACTAATGGCTTACGTTCGAGCTAGCGGTGACGTCGGACTCATCCATGTGAAGCAGGTAGAGTAGAGCCCATCAACGCAAACTGCCGTTATCATCTGCACCTGTGTCACCGCAGTCTGATTGAAAGGGGCAGAGGATTATCAAAACAGAAAGCTCGGCGAGTGGCGACCACGCGTTTGGGGGCGAGAAGAGAAAGATTAATCAAACTACCTATGAGCCCCTTTAAATCAGACTGCGTTGGCACAAATGCCGATGATAACCGCAGTTTGCGTTGATGTACTTCCTCCTATCTGCTCCACATGGACGACTCCCGACGTCAGCAATAGTTCCCAAGTACGCCACCAGTCAAGCGTTTCTCAGAATAAAACGCCTGCTTGCATGGAGCTTTTTAGTATCTGGATGACTGTACAACGGTAGGAGCTGGACTCGCCATCTTGCACAGTACTATGCAATCAAGCGTGTCTCGGAACGATGCGCAGCATCAGTTTGCAGACAGCGATTTAGTTCAGTTGCGTCATCCGACATGAATCAAAGGCAGATTAGAAAAGTTGCTACCACATCACCGAAGACCGTACAGGATTAAACAATGTATGGCCCCTGCCACCTAGAAGCTCGAAGATCTACTGAAAAGATCAGAGGCATCGAACATTTCCTGTGCATGAAACGAAACTGAAATTGCACCTCTACCAGGACATGTTGATTCATTAGAAGCAGCGGAGAGCCACTTCTTTGCAAAGCATGTCCAAAATGATACGAAAAAAGATGAGGTTTGAAGGAGAATAGGGTTCTTTTGTAGATGGTTTTTTAATATAAAAACACACCTGATCGTTTTAGACAATTATTTTTTGTTCTCCACCAAGAGGAGTAGAGCTTTTTTTCAATAATGAAAGTGGCTGAATGGGCAAATTAAAACAGCCGAACCCTTTGAAATGGCCGTGGGGTTTGCCCTCGTGACCTGAATATCCAAGGTGGAATATCCGAGTCCGAACATCCAATAAGTCATGCAAGAGGCGAGAAAGAACAACCATTGAGCTAGAAGATCCAATCAGGCCCAAATGTCCACTGTGCCTGAATATCCAATGAGGTAAAAGATCCAATCTAGCCTGAATATCCAGTGTGCCCAACCATGCCAGAGTGAAGGTCCAATCAAGCCTCGAATATCCAACAAGTCTGAATAGTATTCCAACTACTAGTCTGAATGTCCAATAGCGAATATTTCATCTCGCTAGACCTTTCAGCTCGTTAAATATTCATACACTGAATCCCTTATCACCATGAAGCAATGGCATTGAAACAAGGGATATGCAATTAACTCCCCCCCCCAACATTTCTGAAATGCCTGGGGGTGGTTGTATTCAGTTCAACGAACGACATTTGTTTCATCAACAGACAATGTTTCCATCAACAGCTCAGATTAGCTTTTTTCCCGTAATAAGCTGCATCAGACTGTCACCGTGAAGAGGGCGTGTATGAGTGGGTCAGGTGGGCTAACATTTTTGTAGTGAGCCGCTGCAGACCGTCACTGCAAAACTGTGTAAACTGGGGTGAGGGGGCGGATCAATTGACATGCACCCCAGTGATACACGCATGACGAAATGTCCCTACAGTGTGCAATTCATGTAACGAGCGTCGATGAAACGTCAGCGGCGACGAAACGTGCGTCTATGAAATGTTATCCACGAAACGTAATTCCACAAAACGATATGGACCCATCTGGGGTGGGGTGGGGGGGCAATTGCATTCCTAGACATTTCATAAATTTTATGTAAACAATAGGAAAGAGGGGAGAAAAATCTCACCCCCTTCCCGAATAGTTCCAACACTTCTACCACGGAGCACCGAGTGTCAGTGAAAATTTTTCAATGTTTTTCTCACCCCAAAAATAAACTATGCATCACCAAATACTTAGTTTCTGCCCAAAATTTGCATTAGCAACCCGGACCAGACGCTGAAGTTTTACAGCTTGCCATTATCCGATTCAAAAGACATAAGTGATTTGCAGAAACTTGAAACCTAGAAATAAAGTCCCGTTCTCGGTGGTTGGCGCTACACACCTCCACGCAATCATGGGGTTAGTCGGCCACCATTTCCTCATTGAAAATTTCTGAAAATCGGTTGCAACTTGTGGGGTTCCTTCCCATTCCCGGCCGCCTGTCTCCGAATGGACCGCTCTACACAACTCTCGGTGCAACTGTTTATTTGCGTCTGCGGCCGGCGTTAGCTTGCCCCGAGGTCGTCGCACCCGGGCTGGTCCATGGGGCCGCTGGTGGTGGTCCACGCCGCCGATGCCCAGGCGGCCGGCCATGCTCCACCATGGCTCCGGCGATCCGTCCGCCCAGGAGAGGCGTCGTTCGGTCGTCCCCGTGGTCTCTCATCAGATCCGGGACGTCGGGAGCCGGGCCCCAGGGAGCGGCCGGCAGGGCCGGCGTCAGCGGGGCCGCCCGTCCGCCAGTCCTTGGTCCCTGTCGTCCGTCCGTCGTCTCTCCCTCTCAGTCCAGAGCGCGCCTTTTATAATTTCAACCTCGGTCGATCACGTGCACCAACACGATCTGTTCCCGTGACCCACTTTTCCGGGCGACGCCCAGGCCGCGGCTCTTAGCCGAAGGCCACGGCTACACTCAGGCGTGGCTCTTAGTCGAAGGCCATGGCTATGCTCAAGGCCGCAGCCCCTTCTGGGCGACGCTCAAGCCGTGGCTCTTAGCCGAAGGTCATGGCTTCTCGCTGACAGGGCCCCGAAAAGGAGCGCCAGGCGGGATGGCCGGAGGCTCCGAAAAGGAGCGCCAGGCGGGACGGCCGGAGGCCCCGAAAAGGGGTGCCAGGCCGGACGGTCGTTGGAAGGATTCCTACAAACTTTTTAATTAAGTGACAGCGATCTAGGAAGCTTCGGCATCTGGTCCGAACCACTGGCACAATATTTGAGCAGGAACTGAGTGTTAACCGACGCAGTTTAGTTTGAGGGCTTTAGTCCGAGGGGGTACTGACAATCATCGCAATGATACCTAAACAGTGCCCAGGATAAGTAAACTGCAACATATCCTAGTAGATTTCACAGCAAGTGTTAAGTTGCAAGAAAGGGTCATAACCAGTGTTTGCTTGTGTATGCCCTTACAAGTGCCTTATGACTAATTGCAAGCAACTGCAATTATAGTTTGTTGCGATGCAAGATCCGCAGGAAATGATCACAAAAATAAGAGGCTGATGTGCCGGTGGCCCTTTTCTTGTTAACTACTGCTCAGAGGCCGGCGCTAAACTCCATAGATCTGAGAACTGACAGATTGCAGAAGTGAATCTCCAAGAAGCTCTGTGTACAAGCGGCCCCGATTTACAATTTATATTTTTGCTGCAGATAAGGGCCACATAGAGGTCGCTAGGTATGTCCACTTCCTCAAAAGCCTGCCCCTGGAGCCAAATGCACTCTCACCACACGTGTGGCAGCCTCTCCACGCGCTGCTGGAACCACTTTTTTAAAGAAACTCGTACCCCCGCCTTGAATGCTGCTTTCAGCTCATCAATGACCTTGAAATGAAGTTTTTGCAGGGGCTTTTTCATTAACCTAAGCAGGGGACAATTATTATGGCCCCGATGGGGCTATACACATGCATGACCAAACGTCCAAAACGTCCAACAGGTCATAAGACGCGTCGGAAGGATGACCAAGCCCCATCAGACGCTGGCCAATCACTGCGTCACGTGTCTTCATGCAAGGCCGTGATTGCCCACATGAAAATCAGCCCTGCTAGAGCTGGACTGTGGAACTGGTCCCAGCTAGATCCAGCAAATAAGACTTAACCCAAGTGGATCCATCTGGGTGAGCAGCACTTGATCAGGTTCAGCTATCTTTCCAATGCATCTCATGAACTGTCACATGTTTGGTCGTGCATGTGTATGAGTAGACTGGGTCTCCAGTAATTATCACCTGGTTGGGGCCATGAAAAAAAAAATGCTGCAAGGATGCCATTTCGCAGTCACTGATGAGCTAAAAGCAGCTGAACAGGTGTGGGTGCAAGGCACTTCCAAAGTGGTTTTAGCAGGGCATGGAAAGGCTGCCACACAGGTGGTGCAAGTGCATTCGGCTCTAAGGGCAGTCTGACAAGAAGGTGGGCATTTACAAGTGGCCGGTCCCATGGGTGGGGGCAAACTGACAGCCCTTTATGGGCGTGTGCACTTAAGGGGGAAAAGGGGGGGGGGGGGGGGGGGCTGAATGCGAAAGAGCTGAATACAGCTTGCAAGATGTGCATAGTTTTTATGAAACAATTATTTTAAAAAGTTCAATGCATCAGTAATTTCAAAGTAAAAAGTGAAAAAAAAAGGAATTTAGTCTACGACGCGGCAAAACAACAAAACAGTCCACTTAGTTAACTATTGGCATTATATATGTACCGTACACAATAAAATAGCAAGGCAGTGCACGTAAGTCACGCGCTCACATAATAAATTGTCGCAGCAAAGAACAATACCCTATTTCCATATTTAACAATATTTGACGTTTCTACAAGTTTTTAAAAGCTACCCCAATTTGGCCTATGTTCCAGTTTATAACTCTAATTTTCTGCACAAAATTGTCTTCGTTCGTAATATTAATTCGAAGCATTTCCCGGATTGTGGTTTGTGGAAGACACCTGAAAGCTGCGTTAGCTGTGTTGGAAAGCTAGCACGGCAGGGCTACCGCTGGAGGGTTAGTTGCCATTCTAACTTTCCGTATTTCCTCGACGTGGGTTCCCTTAGCTTGCCATGCTCGCTCTGTCTCATTTCAGAACTGCGGTAAAACTTTAAACCTCTTATCTTTGTATTGGTTGTTATATATATGATCAAACTCAGCTTTGCATGAATACTCCCACAGTTAAAGACGAGTCTGACATACCTGTGAGAGTCGAGGGCAAAGCCAATGTTCAGCTGGCTCTTTAAAGCCGGAGAATGCTCAGGAGTGACGGAGACAGCAGGTACATCGATAGATTGCAGGTAATGACACAGCACTGAGGTCACGTGCTTCTTCGTTGCACAAGATGGATTGTCATTATCACTGTCAGCTTTCCGTTTAAAAAAAGCTTCTGATGTCCATTTTCACTGCTGACCCATATCAGCCCATGGTTATATAAAAAAGTGGGATTGGGTGCGGAATGTGGCTCTTTTAAGCAACTGGGCGAGGAAGAGAGAGCCAGCAACAGCCAAGTGTACCACCCTGTCACAGATATTCGACGGTTTCACGTGTGTGAACACGATGGTGTCAACGAGGACGGTCCGACACGCCTCTCCGGCGTGAGTTATGGCCCGGGGGAGTCTCGTTATTGACATGGTGCGAACAGAGTTTCGCAGAACTGCGTTGTCCATAAGAGGACGCCTGGCCCCGATTTTGACCCCCCTCTTCTCCTTTCCCATGACCGCAACATGCTACGGGCAAAGGAGAAGAAAAACCCAAAGACACATATACAAAACAGAGCACTGGCGTGAGCATTGGCGTAAACGGGGGTGGTTTGGGGGATCGAAACCTCCTCAAAATGCCAAAGTACCCCCCCCCCCCCCCCCCCCCTCTTCCTCTTGGGGCCCGCTCGCTCTACTCCTTACGCAGTCGGTTTTACGATGTGAACGGAGCGAAGGGGGAGTGCGGACAATCTTCACGTTTCTCCTTACGATGGACCGCGGAGGATGCTACGAGCCATCAGAGCCAATCCAATGCCGCATGAGCATCACGTCACCTTTGAGATACACGCAGCGAAGCGCGTGGTCACGTGATACGTTCACATGCGCTGGATTGGCTGGTATGACTTGTAATGTCCGTTGCGGTCCACCGTAACCTGAAACGGAGTATAGTAGCTACGCCGATTTGTTCAGTTGGGCTTTTTGGAAGAATCCCGCTATGTGTAGAAGACGCTCTGTTTTGGGGGCATTTTACTGACTTTCACTCGAATGCCTGCGATTCATCACAACACAGGACTGCGGTGTTCTCGGAAGTAAGTGCCCCTCCCTGTTTTTTTTTGTTTTTTTTTGCCAGCTGGGCGCGGTTGATCGCAACTGACCGAGGGGTGACCTTATTCTTTTTTGTGTTTATTGCTGAAGGATCCAAGGAGACAAAAGTGCGTGGATTTTATTTTTAGGATAGCTTTCGGTTTCTCCGCTTGCTGGAAAAGCTATGGCGCGACGTCATTCGATCCTCCGTACCCGAGAGAGCTGGGGAAGGGAGGGGGTGGGGGGGGGGGGGGGGAGGCACACTGGCTTGGGGGGGCAACTGCCCCTTTTGCACCTCCCTGCCGACGGCCATGGCCGCTCCTTATAGCCAGAGAAGCATGTGCTTTGCAGTGTCACACTCTGTGATACCAGGAAAATGGAGCATGTGTACCGAGTAGAGCATTTTTCTCCAGGAGTTTGGGAGCAGCGTTTCTCCTGCAGATTGTATATGTTGCAACAGACTATCATGTGGTATCAAAAAGGCAATCTCTGCAGTATGACTGATGATAAATATTTGTTATTTGTTATTTACACGCACATACGACCTGCAACGCCGTGCCACTTCTGTCGTCGGGCAAGTCACTGCACACAAAGCCGCGCCTCGGGACACCTGCGTCATGTTTCTCGATGCGACAGCAACACATTGTCTCGCTCCACCACCTCCACATCGACTATTGATCCCGCAGTAACGCTGGCCCCTAGTGCAGCCAAGGCCTGTTGTGTCTCGCTCGCTCGAGTCTCACAGCCTTCATCAAAACTCTCGAGGTTCTCAGACGACATGCAAAAGACGCCAGGAACTGCAGTCCCAACTCCGTGCTTACGCACCAACTGCATCGAAGGCATGGGCAACCACTCCCCGAGGAACCTGTAGGCACGAGGCGAACAGGCGTGCAAACCAGATGCAAACTCAAGCGTCATTGGTCGATACCTGTGGGCACGCGACACACGGCTCGCGTTCTCGTGCCAATCACGAATTAGGTCTGTTGGGAGGCAGTTCGACACCCGGAATTCCTCCGAAACATGTTTCAGCAGGGAGACTTGCCTCTGGAGTACGTCAATGGTCGTCCGCTGTTGGCGAATCGTCAGGTCTCTCCTCCTCAGCCTGCGGTCGGCTGCATACAGCTTTTGCTTCACGTCTTGCAATTCCCTGGCAACCTTGGACAGGTGTGGGGACGTCGTCTCGTCGCCACAGTACGTGTGCAGAAAGAGTGCCTCGGCAGCAGTTGTGGTGAACTGCGATGAGCCAGAGTCGAGCAGCCTGTTCACCGTGCCATTGCTCTCCTCAAGCACTCTCGACAAGGACGCCGAAGCGGGTGATGCCTCGTCCAAACACGGCATGCCAGAGTCCTTTTCCAGAGATTCTTGCGGTGCAACGGTACCTCGAAGGGTATCCTGTAGTGGACGTTTCTTCAGTGGCATGCAATCGCTCACTTCAGCTTCCCTCTTCCGCACTAGCGATCTTTTCGACCTGCCACTGAGAACAGAATTATCTAGGTCAGCATTTCCAATTGCTGCACCCTCATTTTTAACGTTCCTTACTGGCAACTGCTTTGGCACTGTGGAGTTGTTGCAAGCTGCTAACCAACCGTTGACAGGCAACTCACACCTGACAGTTATTTTTCTGACAGGCACAGTAACTGACTGGCCCCTTGTTGCATTCAAACACAAAAATTGTTTTGAATCCATTCTGATCTTGGTGGCCACCTTTGTGTTGACTATTTTACTTTCTGTCGGTGGTTTAGCACTAGCTGCTAGTTTTTCATTTGCAGTCACATTTCTTTGGGCTTCTGTACCTTCAAGAAGTGCACGACCTTCAGGACAGGCCTTGCTGCTGGTTGTCGAATTCCTTCTGGCACCCACTGCACTTTTCAGCACTGAATGGCAACCAATCGCGGAGCTACCTTCCTGGGTCTCATCGATTGCAGTCGTACCATTTAATTTCTCACCCCGGTCAGGTGATGATCTGGCTCTTGAGATCTGTGGTGGCTTCCTCACTGAGGGCTTTGCCTGAAATTAAAAGTTTCATCCGACTCAACATACAATCTTACTGCTCGGTACGAAGCAGGTTACTGTCTTCTTTGACAACAACAGATTTCCAAGTATCAGACATACAGCGTGACGGTGCCGCCACTAACGCTGCCTCAAAGTTGCATCCAATTCAATCCCACATGTGCCCTCAAAGTACACTGATTGAGGCGTACTTGCACTAGATGCTCAGAATGCCTTGTGGTTTTTGGCAGCATAATGAATATAGCCTCATTTCACTATTATCATCACATAGATGCATGCTCCTGAAGAGACCAGAGTCCCGTCATTCAAAGCAGCTGAGCAGCAATGTATTCAATTAGAGTGTTCCTTAATCACTAAGAAAACATTCATGCATTCATCAATTTATCAATTCATCAATTTAACAGGTTTGTAAAATATTAATGGAGAAAACCAGAACCTCCCAAGTATGAATGTCAACTCTTCAAAGCTGACAGACTTGTGACAAGAACCTCAAGCTCATTTAAGGCATTAAATTTCTCAATGTTGCTGGCTGATGGGCCGTCCCGAAGGTTCGCACCTTTGCCTGGGTGCAGCTGAAGAGGGTCGGGACGGCGTCGGGCCGGAGGCACGGCCGATCCATGCCTGCAAAGAAGCAGCTCTTCTCAAAGTGCTTCGAACAGATCTTGTGGTGGATCTTGGGCTTCATATTGAGACGTCCCATGGCAAGGAGCCACTGCGACATCACCTCAGGTCTTCTGTGCGGGAAGCTGCATGAGACATTTGTTTTTGTTGGCATATTTGCCGCTCACAATGAGCCAGTACCTGCCCAGACCAGTGTAGCTATTTTGGTAGTTTTCCCACCCCTTATTTGTACAGCGCATAGCATATATATGCACCCTTCCTGGCAAAATTGGAACAAAATTGAGAGGTACTCAACAGGACCACCAGTAATAGTAAAAGGCTTGAGTGCTTTGTGAATTCATACCAACTAGTCCAACAGGGCAGACACAACAGATGTGCAACCTTGGGAGCGCAAAATGCCGCCCAAGAATAAAATGAAAAACACTGTCATACAAATGTAAGAATTATGCTACAGGCGAGATGAGAGACAAATGCAGATAAAATGTGAGAATGCAGTTTGAATATGTATACTAAACTTGCAAACATAAATTGGTTACCAATACAACTACAAAAAAAAATTGCAAATAAGCTCAGATTGCAGGCAAAATCTGCTGACACATATACAGCAAGTATACCAACGCTTTGATCCTACTTTGGACAGTCTGCAAAAATTGGTTTCTCAACGAATCACGCTGGAATTTACTACAGAGATGCGGCTAGGTGGTGCACGCATGAAGTTAAAATATCAACGAATAAACTTACCTCATTCAAGAAAGAAAAAGGGAGAACCCGTTTTGGGAAATCTATGGTGCCATTTCCCGGACAACGCAGACGGTGTTAGTTGACTTGGAGACGCTGCCGACAGATGGCGTATACGTCGAAAAACTTTAGCTAGATAGCCTGTTGTAGAAACCCGAATCGGCGCGCCCCCTCACGCCTTTGCCATCTGTTGGCAGCTCCTCTAAGTCAATGAGCACCGTCTACGTTGCCTGGGAAAAGGCGCTGTAGATTGCCCGAAACAAGTTCTTTCTTTCTTCATGAACAAGGCAAGTTTATCCATTGATATTTTAACTCCATGTGTGCACCCACCTAGCCGTACCTCTATAGTAAAGCTCAACGTGATACATTGAGAAACCGATTTTTGCAGACTGCCCAAAGTGGGATTGAAGCGTTAGTGTACATGCTGTAGAACACGGATACCATCATTAATACCCACACGGGGCTCTGCTTGAGGTTGTAGCACGTTCGTTGCCGAGGACGGAAGAGATGATGAGACAGACTCCGAGCTTAGATGAAAATGTTCTCAGCAACGAACGTGCTAGAAACTGGTGACCCGGACGTGATTTCTGTCCCAGTACGGCGGAAGTCGGACTGCATCCGACGAGATGAGAGCCAGGGATCCAGCTGCTGCTCCTTGGAGTTCGCCGTTGTCCATAGTCCTCAATCGGGTCACTAAATATGCGGGGGACCACGAGGTCCTACCACGTCAGTTAAAGTGAGGACATGGAAAGAGACAACAAGCGACGTGTCTGCCTGTGATGGCGCCTTCAGAGCACTTTCATTTCACGAGCTCCCCGAGGCGTGCGCGTGTACTGCGCCTCGAGCTATCTCTTTTATTTTGATATGAAAGATGGATATTTGGGTGTTTCGTTTCTCCTAAAAAGAAACGGAAGTGATGATCTCGCGTCTGATTGGTTAGAGGCTCAAATGACGGAAGAGGGAACTTTTGTCATTTGAGCCTCTAGCCAATCAGATGCGATATCGTCACTTCCGTTTCTTTTTAGGAGAAACGAAACATTTTTCGAAAATAGCCCCCCTGGGTTGCATAAGTCAATCTATCCAGTCATGAGGCAGGTAAAGGGATGCCTACCAAAAGGCCCCATGACTTACCTGTTGCAGGTTCGCCGCTGCTATCAAGTTACATTAACCACCAAACTACTATGTATGGTTTACTAACACCCAGATAGCCAATGCAAAGGTTGCTGGCGGTTTCAGATCAAAGCTGTTCTTGGAAGCAGCAGAACTTGGCTCCACTTGCTCAAGACAGGGATTGCTCTGAAGTTGAAGTAAAACAGGGCGCAACCCGACACTTCTAGGATACAGCAAAACGTATCAAGGGAGCCTCTATTTTTCTTTCTTTGAAACATGCTTATGCTCGTTTATATTGTTTATTAGTTAAGTTTCACCTGCCTTCAAAGAGCGGTAACGTCCTTTGAAGTCAAAAGTCAAACAGCCGCTTACGTGAGCTTGCACAGACACAGGTGAGATGCCGGAGTGCACGTTAAACGGGGGACACGAAAGCGCGTGAAGGTGGCAATGGTCATTAAAGACCATACGAGATCGCAAAAAAAAAACAAAAAAAAAAAAACGAAAGCGCGTCAGAGATTGCAGTTGATGAGACCGCCATGCGTTAGTTGTTGACTCTCGCTTACGAGTGGAACGAGACATCTCCTCCTTTCTGATGCCTAGAATTGCAGCCGTTTGCCGCGCAAAATGAAGGCATCTTGGCAGTCTTGGTCCTCAAGACCTTGACCTAAATGCAGCGCCTGAGTTCTTCCAATCTGAACTCAACAAATTTGTTACGGCTTCAACGCTTCCCATAAACTGTTCGTTTATGGGCGATTATTCTTCAGATAAAAGCGGCAACTCCTTCCGTGTTTTGTTTTTATTGATTGTAATATTACTAACCTATTTATGCGGAAGATTACTTGGTCGTTTCCTTTCGAATGCCGCAAACAGTAAAATGTTTAAAACTCATTTCTGCTGAGCTGTCCTTGTCAACTGCTGCGCTTGCGTCGGGTCACGTGACATAAACAATCCTCCATCTTGTGGTTGATTCGTACTGCAGCTCTGCGTGTAAGCGGGAAGTTGAATCGTAAGTTGTGCCACTGGTAGTGCTGGTGCGTGCGAAAGTTTCTCGTCCATCCAACGGTTGTGTCGAAGTAGCATCCAAGAGACTGAACAATGAAGATGAGCAAACTGTCAGATCTGGAGGGCCACGAGGACCGGGTCTGGAACGTAGCGTGGAATCCCTCCGGGACGATCCTGGCCAGCTGCGGAGGGGACAAGAGCATCCGACTCTGGGGACTTGAGGGTAACGTTCTGTTTGTACCGCAACGATGGTTCACGTAACAGGAAACACCCTGATCTAGCGTCAACTTACCGGCTTATGGTGGTCACCTTGCAAGCAGCGCGACAGGGTACACAACTGAGGAAACGGTTTTCTCAATGTCTCCGTGTACGAATGGTCATAGGAGGCGCTGGGAGTGTCAAAAGTCAACCCACTCGACAGCAGCGTCGACGTGCCCCACTCGTGCTTTTTCTGGGAACGTAGAGCCATGGGGAGTCGAATTCTTTTGCCACCATTGTCGAGTTACGATGCCGAGTTGCACGACGTTGGAGCTGTTTCCCGGCCAGTCGAATTCGTGTTTTTCTAACGTATGTCGCATCGTACCACAAAAAAAAAAAAAAAAGTTAGGTTGAAAAAAAGAAAAGTGCAAATTATATTAAACAACACAATTTTGCATATTGTAACTAATCGCGTAAAATTATTGACACAAGTGTGTGGTTATACGGTCATGCAATTTCATGCTGCTTTTTCCCCGATCTTGCAATTTCGTTACTCCGAGACCATCCGAAAATTAGTTCAGATTACGATGGAAGAAATACATTTAGGTGATGCCTCTCTGTCCGACGCGCGGACCACATTATGTTCAGCCCACCGAGCGCTCTTCACTTCGCACGGGGATAGATGGTGCCCAAGTATAGAGGGGCTTGTGAAGGTTGTGAAGGAAAGTACACATTAGAGTGCCTCAATGTCCTTCTGTTTAGAGTGATGCCATCGTTTGTAGTACCTGATGCCGACAGCACGCGCTCACAGGGAAAATACAAAGAAATCGCAGGAAACAAAATGTCGCCGTAGCACAGTCAGCGCCACGAGCGCGTGCAGGGACACGCGCTTCAGAACGAAAAATAAAAATAACAGTTCGAAACAAAATGGCCAGATATCATCACCCCAAGCAAAGCGCACAGGAAGGCACCCTAGTACACATTACGACCGGCTTTATAGGGGCGACCAGGTCACCCGAGGCAGCGCGAGCGCGCCGCATTTGCTTTTGCTTATTTAGTACTTTCTCTAGTTTGCTCAACCGCCACCGCGTTTACTGGCGCCGTAGCTCACCACACTAGCAGATAGTGTCCGCTCCCCGACCGGCGACTTTTTGACGATAATCGGCTGTATTTTAAGGACTTTTCTTGTCGTTATTGTGATTGTACGTTCGGTAAAGAGCTACAAGCTGCTCTAGATTGCATTCTTCTTTGGTCAAAAGATAACAAACTTCCCCTAAAGTTAAACCAAATGCGCTACCATGCACATCACTGCCTCGCGCCAACCTTCGACCCCTCCAACACTTTTCCTGAACCGAGTGGAGATTTCAAGAACAACGCATATCCACCTCCTAAGTGTCATCATCGACCAGCATTTCGATTTCCATCGCTACGTCCAAAACGTCTTGTCCGGGTGAAAGGTGACTCCTTGACTTCGTCATTCGGTCCACAAGAAGAGCCAGTCGCGATGTGCCCAGATTGCTGTTCACAGCACTGGTGTTGCCCATCCCGGAGTTTTGCTGCTCGGTGTGGGATTCGGCAATCAGGCAACTTGTTGCCTCCCTCGAGTCAATGCAACGTCGCGCTTCCTACCTTATTATGGCTCCAACGTGGCCCCCGAACACCATCCTATCGAACACTGCACCTCCTCCGTTCAGTCGCCAGGGACCCGCTTCAACATCGTCCTTAAAGGGACACTGACAGGGTATTTATGCTCGCCAAGGTTTTTAGTTGTACGTGTCATATGAGAGCCCAACTACCCAGAACAGAATTTGCGGCTCGAAATTCGGTTTCTTTCCGCCCGAAAACCGCCGATCAAGAACTGGCCGGTTCGAGTCTCGCTCACTCTCTTTTCCGTGGTCACGGGCCGTTTTCTAAGGTATCGATGCGACCACCAAATTTAATCAAAGTCGTGGGTCATTGAAGGCACACAGTCAATATTAAAAATAGAAGAAAATATGAAACCCATTTTTTGTGGCTTCAAAAAAGCTGCAAATACGTTGATTGAAAAAAAGGTAGCACAGACAACCGGAAGCTTTCTGTGCGTTCACTGCATAATTCTCAACATGGCATCGTTTCGCGTATCGTGGGACTAGCACTAGCGGATGGCAGCGGACGACGGGCGTTGGACCTCTACTTCAGAACTGTCGTTCACGGTACTGGCGAATTCTGTCTTTCTTCAAAAGAGAAATATCGGACCAATCAAAAAAACTGATACTCATCCCGTACGACACGCCCGACCAGCAAGCCGATTGCACGAAGACGTCGCCGAGCCGTCGTCCCTTCTCCTAGCTGAAGACATCGCTCGCTCAAACGTCAAGCACGAAGTGCATACTTCGAGTTGAATACGCACGCGTACGGTTACTTTACGAGGTGCGAATGTGCCCTATGCGTGGTGCTGCTCGACTTCAAGCCGGGAGTGCACGTAATGAAGGGAAATCGGCAGCAAACTTCCGACATACAGTCTAACCGCTGCATAACTACGCATGAGAGAGTTCCTTCAGTAGCTCAGTGGAAAGACGTCCGCTTCATACGCAGAGGGCACGGGTTTGATTCCTGGTGTGGGTGTACCTTTTATTTTTTATTATTTTTTTTTGTCAAGCATTCTGCGATGTTTACATTTCTTTTTTTACAATTATCACAGAAAAAAAAATGTTGTGGACGATACGTCGCTGACCTAAATGGTATGGATTCCATTTTTGACACCTGCGAACTCGGTGTATATCACTTTCCACAAAATGCAAGGAGCATATGAATCGGGTAGCGTCCGCTTTCCGAGCTTCGCGTAATGGTTCTACAGGTATTGCAGCCAGCCATTGATCCCGACCCGTTGATCTTTTGGAAACTTGTGCACTCTGGCCACTTTCAGATGCAGGACATGTGAGCCAACTCTTCACGCAACATCTTGGGTTGGGAGTATTCTTTTCGGAGCTGATCACGGGACTTCACCACGGCACTCGGGCACTCACTACTAATTGCCAACACTTAAATGTACAAAACAACTCATCTTGAAGTACAAAAAAGCGAGCGGAACAAACATAACTGCAAAGGAATACCACGGCGAACGGACGCATTTCGTCTATGTGCGGAAAGAGGAGAAAAAAAAACAAAAAAAACGCACGGTCGGGTGTAGCCACGTGACTTCCGCCACTCACGCTATCCTCTCCACTTCTCCGTTTCGGTTTCGGTTTCGCGCAGTTGCGTTTTTTGGCTTTATTAAAAAAATATGTGACTCTGTAGCAAAATATTAATTGGGTAGTATTCCGACACCATAATGAATCGCCTGACAAAAAAGGAAAAAAAAAATTTGGGGGGTGTCAGTGTCCCATTAAGTAGCGACCACGTGGCTCCTAGCCACGTTTCTGCTACCGCACTCCTCACTTCCTTTTGCCTCTTCCCTGCGGCGTACTCGCACTGGTGGACTGCAGCCCCTTTTAACCCAAACGCTTTGTCACTAGAACTCCTTCGCACCACATACAGTGGAACTTCGGAGGTCCCCCCGCCAGTCGCCAGTTCACGACCAATCGACAGTGTCTCACTTCGAACATTCACCAAGAGCGTCACGGCCCAGCTGCGGAGCATCTAACTCGATATTTTATTCCGATCACGGGAGTGGGCCCCAGCAGGCGGACTGGATGCACCATCCTGTACACTCGTACACCCTATAGATGCTTGGCTCACAATAATAACTATTCTGCTCAAGAAAACTATGATATAGTGACTCATTTTACCATATTCTATACACACTACGTGCTAGCATTAGCGCCTGCCTATTAAATGCGACAGAAATCATCCGAAACCAACGTTATTTCAACACGCTCCCACTGCCTTCCATAGCGGCCGCCGCGCTTTTGGTGGTGAGCTAGGGCGGCGCTAAGCAGAACACTCGGTCCCTCCAAGCCGTTCACGTGATATTTCTTGGCCCGCGCGCTCCCATAGGGACACGCGGAATGAGCAGGTCGCCCCTATAAAGCCGGTCGTGGTACACATTCTTTACTCGGTCCCCGTGTACTTGTTATCTATGACGCAACGGGCGTGGGGAGTGAGCGCGCACGTTCACGAGCAGTGTGCTCGAGCGGGGGTTCCTGACGCCATCGGACGAAAGACCTACCGTGCAGAACACCATTCCTCAGTATTAAATGATGTACGCTTCAACTGGCGACGAATAACGCGATAGACCTGCTGCCTCGGAAAACATGGCTGCCCATGGCTCCATGGAGGAGTTCTCCGGAAGGGGCTGGTCGTCGTGGGCGGAGCGGCTACAATATTACTTCGAAGCAAACGGCATCGGGGACGACCCAAAGAGGCGCGCAATGCTCCTGACACTGCTTGGTTTGACCACTTTTCAAACAGTGAAAACACTGGTGGCACCAAAGACGCCAAATGAATTTTCCTTCGATGAACTCGTCACCTTGCTCCAAGTTCACTTCGATCCGCGCCCGTCGGAGCTCTTCAGCCGGTGCAGATTTCAACGAAGAGACCATCTACCGGATGAGACCATGACTGCATACGTTGTAGCACTAAAAAAAACTTGCAGCAGATTGCAATTTTGGAATGGTACAGCCGGCTGCGGCCAGTACCTCTACTGCTGACCTGCCAAGCCGTTCGAATGCCATGGAATCGGCTGGAACCGCAACGAGTGGTGCGACTCCCACGCCATCATTTTGTTTGCGAGCTTCGGGTTGAACACCTGCAATAACGCCTTTTCGCAGAAAGCGACCCGACGTTACTCCAAGGCCTTTGATATAGCCGTACGAGTGGAGAACGCCAAGGACCATCAGCGACAGATCAAGCAAGACCTCCAGGACGTCAGCAAAGCAGAAAAATCACGTCTGACACGCCAACGGCACGACGAGGCCACCGCAACATCTGCAACGTCGTGTTACCGGTGTGAAGAGCTCCACAGCCCGAGTTCATGCAAGTTCCGCACGTTGCAGTACAGATACTGCAAGAGGGTGGGTCACATTACAAAGGCTTGCATGAAGAAAAAAAAGGCTTCTGACTAGAGCGCCGTTCACCTGATTGACCCACAGAGAATTTCTGGCTCGGCTGCTCAAGGATCAGGTCAGTTAAGTTCACTGCACAATATCGACTCATTGAGAAGTGGGCCAACGACAATGGAAAAATTCGTGGTGAGCCTCCATTTGGAGGGTTTCCCTCTTCAATTCAAGGTGGACTCGGGGGCGGCATGCTTACTCATCAACGAAGAAACGTTTCGCGCAGCTTGGCGCAGGCAACCGCCCGAGTTCTCATGCGATAACGTCGCCCTGTGCACCTGGTCGGGTGAAGGTCTGGGATCTCTGGGCACAGTACATGTGTGGGTACAGTACAAGAGCTTCAGAGTGAAGTTGCCGCTCCTCGTGATGAAATGTCCTGGCTGCAATCTGCTTGGCTGTAATTGTTTTGAACCTCTTGGTATTGGACTGAGTGGTGTTCATCAAATCTTGCCTGACAAAAGCTTGATTGATATTATATTGAAAAACACGCTCCAATTTTTGACAGTGACTTGAACCAGTACAAGGGTCTGGCGGTGAGTCTGGACCAGATACTGCTACGCCCAAGTTTCTAAAAGCGCGAACAGTGCCGTTTGCACTGAAGCCAGCGGTTGAAGCAGCATTACAGCGCCTCACGGACCAAGGCGTCCTGGAGCCGACTCAACACTCAGAGTGGGCCACACCTGTCGTGGTGGTCCGGAAAAAGGACGGCACAATTCGACCATGTGAAGACTACCGCAGCACTATCAACGCCTTCACATGCGAGGCTACATACTCTCTACCAGCCATATCAGAAGTACTGGCAAAGCTCCGTGGAGGCAGGATATTCTCCATGTTAGATCTTGCACAAGCTTACTAGCAACTCAAGGTCACCGAGAGCACTGCTGACATACGATAAACACCATCAAGGGTCTCTATCGAATCAAGCGCTTCCCCTTTGGAGTGTCACCAGCACCGGCAATGTTTCAGCGGTGCATGGATGCCACACTGGCAGGATTACAAGTAGGGATGCTGCGAACGTTTTTCGAACCGAAGGTTCGATGATCGAATCAAGGGGTTCGAAAGGATCGATAGATTTCAAATTTTGAACTTTTCATATCGAGAAATTCAATGGAAGTCGAATTTTCTAACTTGTTAAACTAAGAAGTTCGTCGCTTTTTGAAATTTCCAACTTTGCACATTATGCAATGTTTTTCGAACCCTCGAACTTATTACGCTAGAAAGTTCAATCCTTTTCAAACTTTTTACGCTGCAAAATTCGATGCTTGTCGAACTAGCGAACTTGATACACTAAAAAAATTGATTATTTTTAAATTTTCGAACTTGTTGCACAAAAAAGTTTGAAGCTTTTCGAACTTTTGATTTTTCTACGCTAAAAAATTAGATAATTTTCAAACTTATTTATCTAAAGAATTGAAAAATTTTCGAACTTTCGAATTCTGAAAAGACAAAAGTTCAAGGAACTTTAATTTTTAGGGTAAAAGTTTGAAGTTCGTCGAACTTCGAAGGACCGGCGGCCGGTTTTATTTTGATTCAAGCAGTGAGGTACATTCGTAATTTTTTTTTTTTTTAATTTTTACATGCGGTGGCGCATTCCTTGCGAAAGACAATGTTGTTTATTTCAATGTTCTGGCATGCTTAGTTTCAAAGAAATTAATTCCCGAAGGAGTGAGGCAGGACGACAGGTTTTTGACAATTGTCGTTTGTGCCATATTTGAAGCGCACTATAACCGAAGCGATTTATGGTAGAGATGTTAAACTTTTTAAGAATGATCTATGTAAAGCCTAGGTAATTTTCGTCCTAAGATATGATTATTGTTCAAGATGAGTTTCGAAGAAAATGTCCAAACATATATCTACGGGCAATTATGCCCTAAACTTGGTAACTTTTTCCGTCTAAACTGTTTGAGGTATCACATTTAAATTAACACCACAGACAGTACTTATCATTGCCATCTGCAGAATACAAAATAATGTATTTATTGTTTTTTTCACGTTGAGGAATAAATTCTAATATCTTCAACAATATTTCTAATATCGTTCAAGTTCAGAACGTCATTAAAAAAAAAAACTTTTTTTTTCTCTCATTTTACGTTTCTGGGACGTGTTTCTTTCAGCCTGTACACGTTTTTCGTAGGAAAAACTTGTTTCAAAGTTGTGGGCCTCTGAATATGTAAGAATACAACACTTCCAGCGGGTTCTTGATTTTTTTTTCTCCAGCTCTTCATCCCGCATTTATTGTTCTGTTTTTATTTTTTTTTTTTTATTAATGGCACAGTTATTTAGGTTGAAAAGACATAGCTTTGAACTTCTGAACCACTAAGCATGTGACAAGTAGTGCCTTTTGACAACGAATTTCTAACAATGACCATCTACTGTCGCTCTTCACTGAATAAAAGATTGCATACCGTATAATACCGTGCATCCGCCCATTCCACATTAAGCGCCCATCCCCAAATTTGTAAGATCTGAGAAAATACGCACAGTACATTTATATGTAAAATTGATGACCGGACAAGCGCCCATCCCCCATTTTTCGTGATTATCTCTGAAGTTTGAGTGGGCGCTTGCCCGGTATTTTACGGTAGATTCTACGCGATCTTTTATGCAGTGAAGAGCAACAGTAGCCAAACATATGCATAAATAATTTCAGACTAAGATAAGCTTGACCACGCCCTCTTTCCCCGTATTGTTTTCTTTAACAGTTTGAAATATCTGGGGGAGGGGGGGGGAACTGGAGCCTCCGCCCCCCCCCTCCCCCTCCCCTTCCTCCCTGTTTTTCCTCTTCCGACGCCACTGGTAGGGTAGAACGCTCCTCAACCTCGAGTTGTGTCGGCTTTTGTGCTTTTTGCTCGGTGTTTCTTCCTTCCCGGAAAATAAACCTCCAAAGCAATTACAAACTAAAAAATTGTCAAGGTGCAGGCGAGCTGGTGTATGTTGATTATGATGCATAATCCTGAGACTGGGAATTAAATTTTAAAGAAAAAGTGTAAGAAGACAAAAAAAGGGGACAGGACAATGTCTCAAACTCAGCTTAGTTGAGTTTGAGACGTTGTACTGAGTTGAGTTTTCAGCTGAGTTGAGTTTGAGACGTTGTCCTGAGCTGAGTTTGAGACATTGTCCTGTCCCCCTTTTTCTGTCTTCTTACTCTTTTTCTTTCAAATTTCATTCCCAGTCTCAGGATTTTGCATTATGTACAAACTAAACTTACTATATGCCAGCGTCACTAGGGCGGCGTTCGATCGGATTACTACCAGCGTGCAAGGGGGTAGGGAGGCAGTTTGATATCTCCGAATTTTTCGAACTTCAGATTCAAAGAAATTTGAAATCTTGAATTTTTCGAACTTTTGATTCCAAGAAATTCAAAACTTTCGAATCTCCCGAATTTCAAGTTAGGAAAGTTTAAAATCTTCGAATTTCTCGAACCTCAAGTAAGAAAAGTATTTGAAATAATCGAACCTGAACTTTTAGAAACTGTGAAAGCTTCAAACTTTTTTAATTCGAAACTTCATGGTGTTTTAAAGTTGCGAACTTTTCGAATTCGAACCTCGGTACGGTCGAAAATATTGAAATCTTTCAAATTCAAACCTCAGTTGGTTCGAAAATATTGAAACCTTTCGAATTCGAATGTCGGGTGGTTCGCGGCATCCCTAGTTACAAGGAGTCAGCGCCTACCTGGACGATGTCATCGTCCATGGCTCCACACCGAAGGAGCACGCTCAGCGTCTAGACTCCGTCCTTTCACGGCTCCAAGGAGCCGGCCTGCGACTACAGAAAGCCAAGTGTTGTTTCGGTGTCGCCGAAGTCACCTACCTGGGACACCGAATCAACTCAGCGGGGATCCAGGCCACAGACGACAAGCTGAGGGCAATCAAGGAATTGCCCGAACCGACCTCCAAAGCCACTCTACAGTCATTCCTTGGAAATCTTACATTTTATGATCGACTCTTGGGAAACAAAGCCACGGTGGCTTGTGCACTATACAAGCTACTGGAAAAGAATGTTCCCTGGAGATGGGAGAAACAGCATGCTGCTGCTTTCAAGAACCTGAAGATGCCGGTACTAGACAAAACAACTCTGGTTCACTACGATGACACAAAGCAGCTTATTTTGTCTTGTGATCCTTCACTGTACGGCGTGGGAGCAGTCCTGGCTCAGGTAGATCAAGAAGGCAGGGAAGCTCTTGTCGCGTTCGCATCCAGGACACTGGGCGAGGCCGAGCGGAACTACTCACAATTGGACCAGGAGGGGTTGGCATTGGTGGTCGGAGTCGTAAATTTCCACCAATACATCACTGGACGCAAAGTGGTGATTGTCACTGATCATCAACCCTTGCTCGTCGTCCTAAGTTCCCAGAAGCCTGTGTCCCAGGTTCTCTCTCCAAGATTGTGACACTGGTGCGTCAAGCTATCGGCATACGACTACCAGTTGGTCTACACAGCAGGACAGAAGCACCAGAATGCAGATGCGTTAAGTCGGCTACCCTTGCTGGACAGCGAGAATGAACCGTGTCCTCCAGGTGATGTGCTGATGATTGAGGCGCCAATGAGTTCACCCCTAACGGCCAGCAGGATTGCACAAATGACGCAAGTGGACCCAGTTCTTTCCCAAGTTTTTCAAGCTATACAGCGAGGAGCTCTCCATCATATAAAAGAGGCGATGTTCCTGCCTTCTAAAAAGAAAATCGCCGAGTTGTTGACACATCAAGGATGTCTGATCTGGGGGTCCAGGGTCGTCATTCCAACCGCTGCACGTGCCGAAGCAATGAAACTGCTCCACATAGGACACTAGGGAATTGTGCCCATGAAGTTGACAGCTCGCAGCCAGTTGTGGTGGCCAGCCATCGACAAAGAGATTGAAATGCGGTTGGCAAGTGTGCTGCCTGTCAGGAGTCTAGACCGCTTCCTCACAAGGTACCCTTGCCAACGTGGAATCAACCGTCTCAGCCCTGGGATACCATACACCTGGACTTCGCAGGTCCTTTGGAGGGGCAGATGGTTCTCGTCACTGTAGACGCATACACCAAGTAGCTTGAGGTGCCTTACATGACATCTGCCACATCCACATCAGTGATTCGAGAGTTGCAAGCTCTATTTGCAACATTCGGACTACCAAGGAAGGTAGTGTCCGACAATGGATCTGTCTTTGTGTCAAGCGTAATGACCGACTTCTATCAGAAAAACGGAATTCAAGCCGTAACCAGTGCTCCCTACCATCCGGCTACAAATGGCCAAGCTGAGCGCATGGTCTACGAACTAAAACAAGGATTGGCAAGAGACAAAAAGGGACTTCTGTCATTGAGAGTTGCGAGACTACTTTGCAAGCAACATACAATGGTTTCTACTTCAACCGGAAAAACACCTGCCTTCGTGGCAGTTGCGTCACAAGGGGGGGGGGCGGACCGCCCCGGGTGCAGGGCTCAGGGGGGTGTCGCGGCGGGCCACGAGAGGGGGGGTGAGTCGCAGCGGGTCGCGCGAAAGCGGTGGGTCACGCGAGAGCGGGGGGGGAAGGGGGGGGGGGGGGGGGGTGTCGAGGCGGGCTACCTCCCCGTGTGCCGCTGACCCTCGTGACGCCACTGCTTCGTGGTGTTTGGCCGCGAACTGGCTACAAACTTAAGCAGACTGATGACGTCTCTAGAACGAGAACGACAACCGCAAGAGATGCCTGCATCCAAAGCCTTCAAGGAAGGGCAGTCGGTGGTTGTCGTCAACTTCAGGGGAACTCTTAGGTGGATTGATGGCACACTTGTGAAAAGGATTGGCTACCGATGTTGGCTGATAGAAACTGCTTGGTAAAGGATCCGGAGGCACCTCAACCACATACGACGACGTTCATCTTCGTTGACTTCACCCGCAGCGTGGGAAATCAACGGTTCTGACCGACCTGATGTCTGTCGACGGCCACAAGACGCTCCTCCACAGGAAGACCCAACAGCTGGAGATCCCGGATCTGTAGCTCCAGAACCACGCAGGATAAATCCACCAAGGACTAGACGTTCTACAGACCGCTATGGTGACTACGTCTGAGGTTGAAGGGATGTTATGTATGACGCAACGGGCGCGCGGAGTGAGCGCGCACGTTCACGAGCAGTGTGCTCGAGCGGGGGTTCCTGACGCCATCGGACGAAAGACCTGCCATGCAGAACACCGTTCCTCAGTATTAAATGATGTGCTCATCAGTACTGTGTGGTGAAATTATGGATTTATGTTGGTGCATTGGCACTGATTGCCTTTTCCCTTGTGCGGTTGCTGTTTTTTAAACGAGAACATTCCAATGATGACTCAACGTGACAAAAATACTCATATAAATATAAAACTTTTTGACACAATCTACTGGGCTTTCAAAATTGGGAGCAATTTTGAAATAATTTTGTTAAACAGCTGGGTCGTGCTCGCATGTTTTGACCAACAGCATGTTTGGTAACAGTTCCGTAAATTGTTTACACATTGCATGGCTGTATAGGAGGTCGGGGGATTTTTTCTACCCTGCTCCTGCCTTCTTACTGAAAAAATAAATTATAATAATGTTACATAGTAGGGCCTATATAATTCTTTACATGCGCAAAAAGGTATTAGCATTACAAATGGTTTATGCATATGATGTGAACTGATACTGTGATACATAAAAACCATGTGGGCAGAAAGCATTTTTATTTATGATGACATAGCGACTGAAACGATGACAGAGTTCGATGACATACTGACTGAAATGATGACACAGTGACTGAAAAGTCAAACAGTTGTAGCGGTTATAGTAGGACATAAATCACTTTTCATCTATACACTCACAATATGGTGTCACCCTGTCTTACAGGTAAAAAAAATACCTGACAAAAATATTTTTGCTTTAAAATGTACACAAAGCTGAATTCACTGCATACTACCAAAGAATGCCATTTCCTACGTCCCGTGTTTCTCGCCCACGCTCTTAAACTAAGACGAGCACTGCTTTGCTGATTTTCTTTTCTTGAGCTTGTTTGTTCATACTCATGGTAATATGCTTACAGTGTTGTCGCATTCGCATGCTGATGTAGTAGTGGAGCAACTGGGCAATTGTTTCTTTTTTGTGTTCAGTGCATGAAAACATTATTGTGCATGTGTCAAGAACACTGTTGATTGTGTCCCAGTAGACAGTCTGGTGGCTTTTATTTTCTACAAAAAACTGTTCTGCTTTTTTCAGTAGCTGGAAAAAGTTCCTATTGGGGTGTGTAAGGCCTTCTGTTTTTCACGTTTGTCAGTGCTGCTTCAGCAGAAGTGTTCTTGTCGATGCTGAAAGCGGATTGGCATGCAGGCAGTGTGTAGCTTTTTTCATTTTCACACTCAAAAACCCAGTTACATAATAAAGAATGCAGTCCACAGCCTTGGTTCCCTCAGCCTTTTCTGTCCAGGCATCTTTGCACACCCGGTCTTCGACAGAAATTAGACTGTCAAGCTTGGTCTTCACTTGGTCAATGAGATGAGGAGACAACGGGCTCTTATCGTCCGTTCTGATCAGGGCTCCGAGATCTGACACGTCAAGTAGTGACCTGTCCCTTTCAACTACTCTACAGTTGCCGAACTTCGGAGGCATCAGGATAGAATAAATGCACAAGGTGGAAGAAATACCCCGAATTGCAGTTGGGAATGAAGCACCTCTTTCGCATCCTTATAGCATTAGCATAACTTCTTCTTCAGGTTAAGGCTCTCCTTCGTGCACGATGGTGGCACCCGTGATCGACACAGCACCAAAGCAGAACACGAGGCCAGGCACTGGCTGCACACCACCACCACTCCACCACACCGCAAAAAAGGCGAGCACGCTACGCCGCCGACACCGTGGCCGCCGAGGAGGAATTTCATACCCATGGTGCTCATAGCCTAGCGCCCTCTGCGGCGGCGCGAAACCAACCACTCCTGGTTTGAGGCTAGCTCCGAACACGGTCTGGTCGCTAGCTCCCTGCGGGAAGAGTGGCCAGAGACATCACCTAAATGTATTTCTTCCACCGTGGTTCAGATAAACTTGGGATGTCCTCTCGTTTGTTGCAAGATGCCAAACTCGCGTTTCATTTTCCATCTTTGAAAGAAGTTGCAACATTGGGCAAGTTGGCAATGTGTGGCGAAACAATGCGCAGCATGAAACATTGGGCAAGTTAGCAATGTGTGACGAAGGTGGCGAAACATGTGCAGCATGAAAAAAAAACAGCGACCTCCTATTAGCGTATTGCAGCTCGGAGAATCTGGGGCTTAAGCTTGCATTGCAGAACGTAGGATCCCCGCCCTTGACTCTCCCCTCACTAATTTTAATCTGGGTGAGCATCATTCTCACGTATGATTCTCCTGCTTTGGCCCTTGACAAGGCTGGCAGTATTGTGAAATAAATAAAATACTTATCAAGATTGGGCTAGCGTAGTCAATACTACCTGATGCAGTCTAGTCACTATGTGTTAGTAGTTGTACTGCACTGGCTCAATTTTCAACGCAGAATTAGTCGTTTTCAGGGAGAAAATTGTCAGGAATGAACGTCGCAAACGATTGACACGCTAAGAGCATTACACGACGTTAAGGTTATATATAAAGCATGCAAAGGCCCATATAAAATCAGCATAAGAAAGACGCCCCAGCGGGGCTCGATCCTTGGTTGGTATGGCGGCAGTTGGCTACTACTATACCCACTAAGCTGCATAGCGCAACTGGACAGGAAGGATTACGCTCCCAGCAAAGGTGACAGCGGATGCGGTGTGACGCCATACCATGTGACTGCTCGCCTCGTTGGCGTCGCACATCGTACAAGAGGTAGCGCTTGTGCAGCACACTCATTCACTCGGGATTGCCCTGGCTAACATCTGTGGTGCACAATAAAAAAAATGCACAAACCGCACACGGGGTGGGGTTTGTGCGGGACACATTCTGTGCTCGCTGGTCTTTGCCAGCATGGTCAAGCTTGTATAACTTTTCTACAACGTGAACCAAAAGCATGCCGACCTCGTGCTGCCTCAACAGACATATCTATGGTATATTTCAAACCTACATGGCGTGCAAGTTCGTTCACTCCTTGTGCTCCTCGTGTGTCTGTTCACCTCCCAAAGGCTGGCACCAGCATGCTTTTGTTTCCCCTCAGCCTCAACCAACGACGACGTGTGTCTGACTGCCTCGTCATTGTGTGTTCTACGTGTGTTTTCTATGTTGTCCTTTGATTGGCGTGCTCCGCCATGCGTTTCTATCTGCCAAAGACGCGTTTTGGTACACTTGTTCGCCATACGAGTTTAAATTTTTTTCTCAAAATTTCTGTCTGTGTGTTTTAAACAATGGTGGGACTTATATGCATTTTCTTCAATAAGTGCTATGAACCTGAACTGTGGAAATTCACCACAGGGGTTATATTTCTCATTTTATTTCTTGGCGAGAATATTGAAATTTGCTCTCGCTTTCACATACATTGCGATCATCGTACACATACGCCAGCTTCTTGACGCAGTTTCGCTGCGCCAACCGTACAAATAGAGAGGTGCAACTTACCTATCAACTTTTTTTCTGTAAAGAGCTGTTTATAGGGAGGTGCAACTTGTACAAGGGTGTGTCTTATAGATCGTAAAATATGGTAATTTTCATCATAATTTACACGTTGCTAGCATATTTCAGAGTAATAGACCCTTTCCGAAATTGGGAAATGATGCATAGATTATGCACAGCCGCCATTTGTTGGTCTCATCGCTTCTGGCGTAAAGCCCGTGATTGGTTCCGAGTTCGCACCAAATACTGATGCAGCACTCATGTGGAATGCGTTTCGATCCGAGTATGGTCCGAATGCTGACGAAGCGCTCGCGTACAGTGGGTGCTCGCAGAGCATGACCAACTAATGGCGGCCGCACATAATTTATGCATAATTTCTAAAAGGGTCTACTATGGTACAACGAATGTCGAACCCTGGATACAGCGCATACTGTGCGGTCAGTGCAGGAGGCAGTTGGGTGTGCAAGAGTGTGCTGCTGGACGGCCATCAGCGGACGGTGCGGGGCGTGTCCTGGTCTCCCTGCGGCAGGTACCTGGCCTCGAGCAGCTTTGACGGCACCACATGCATCTGGCGCCGGCAAGACGACACCTTCGAGAGCTGCGCCACGCTCGAAGGGCATGAGAACGAGGTGAAGGCCTGTGGCTGGTCCCCCTCGGGCCGCTTTCTGGCTACATGCAGCCGTGACAAGACTGTCTGGATCTGGGAGGGTGAGCAGTGCCTTCCCGACTCTCCGAAACATGGAGGTAGGAAGCTTCTGGAGGCGTCATCACGCCACCGGAGGTGAAGCCAGAAGTGTGGAGGGACACGTCCCCAACGATGACCAAAACCAAGAGACGCTATTGGACGAAAAGGAGAGCTGACTTGGTGCCAACAGCTCTCCTTTTCGTCCAACAGCTTCTCTTGGTTTTAATCATCGTTGGGTGCGTGTCCCTCCACACTTCTGGCTTCACTTCTGGTGGCTTCATGTCACATCCAGAAGCTTCCTACCTCCATGCTCTGAAAGGATGAATGTTATGTACTGTCCTGGGCCAAGGGAAAAGTCACTTGGGACTCCCAGGGTGTTAACTGCATCTAGCTTGCTAGCATAAGGTTTCTTGTACCCCATTCACATGATCATAAAGGTACCATTAGCTAAGGACCCTTATGGTCGGGGGCGAATCAGTCTGCGAGCCTCTGTACATGTCATGCGCTCGCACCCCAAGAGTGTGGCTTGATTCGCCAATTGAAAAGGGAGTTCTGCTAAAGGCACCTCTATGCTAGCCGTGTGAACTTGATATTGTACTGCTCAGCTCGATTTTCCCAAACCAAATATTGGTATTAAATGCCCTTATGTTGGTTAGCATTGGTCAAAAATTCTTTCCGTCTAGACAGGGTTCTCCCCAGGAATTTCTGAGAGGTGGACATTACCAGGGGGGGGGGGGGGGGGGGGGGGCGTTCGTTTCCTCCTCCCCTCCCCCGGGTACTGCCGGCGGCGCGGCGCTGTGATGGAGAAAGAAAGAAAAGAAAAAGAAGCACGCCGAGCGCCCGCGCTCTTTGTTTGAAGCTGTGTGACAGTGGTGGCAGTCAGCGATGCGACAGCGAACGATAACTTGGCGGTGCGCGGACCTGCTGAGTACGACTGCGACGGTCTGCAGCCATGTGCGCAGGCAAAATAGCATCGTCATCACGCGACATAAAAAAAAAATCGAGTGGTGGGCGGTCAGTTGGAGCAGTGGGCGGCTTGTCGGAGCGGTGGGCGGCCAATCGGAGCGGTGGGTGGCGGAGCCACTGCCGCCCACCGTGGGGAGAACCCTGCGTCTAGATGATGCCTCACAGGGTTCTGTTGTGATGTTCTTTCTCCGCTTAAATATTAGCACACTATTTTCTCTGCTTCACAAATTAAAAAAGCCTGAAATTTTATTTTAAAAAGGTCTAAACTGCCTGAATATTGCATTAATTTTTATACAGGGTGCTTTTTTTTAAACTTAACAGATTTGTTTAAAATAAAGCCGTGAAAGTTACACTTCTGCGGTTTGCGCAGGTGAGTTATACGGCCAGGGGGACATAATGTAGGGGGCTAATCGTAACAATCAGTGAGTTAATTAATTAAAATTCGTTAATTAACTTTTTAATTAAGGAAAATAGACTTATGGTTCCAATTAAAAACTTGCTGAGCGTCATCGAAAACCACTAAATCAGTAATTTTCAAAAAGACTTTGAGCGCGTGAGAAGTATAGTAGTGTACTAATGTTACCACTCATGGAGCAGGTACAAGGCTGGGGCTAGATAAGAGACAGAAAAATTGCGGAGGCGCCTTACCGCAACCGCTAGCCTTGTACCTGCTCCATGAGTGGTAACTTTAGTGCACTACTACGCTTCTCACGCACTCAAAGTCTTTCTGAAAATTACTGATTAAAGGGATACTGAACCAAAGAATTTAGTGTCCATAATAAGTGGCGCACGTTCTTTCCACGAGCCAGCAGCCGCCGGTGTGCGCGAGCACACGCAACAAAAATGACGTCAAAGACCTCCATTCGCGCTTAAGAGGACAGTGAAATGCATGGGCTTCGGTCCAAAGGAGAATAAAGACAGGCTTTTCATCTCTACAAGTGAAAGCTACGTGCTTGTTAGACCAACTAATCGCTTACCATTTACACCAGACACCACTGTGTAGATGAAAAACTTGTTTTCATTCTCCTTTGGCCCGAAGCCCATACATTTCACTGTCATCTTAACCGCGAATGGAGGTCTTTGAAGTCATTTTTGTTGCGTGTGCTCGCGCACACCGACGGCTGCTGGCTCGTGGAAAGAACGTGCGCCACTTATTATAAACACTAAATTCCTTGGTTCAGTATCCCTTTAAGTGGTTTGATGATGCTCAGCAAGTTTCTAACTGGAACCATATGTCTATTTTCATTCATTAAAAAGTTAATTAAGAATTTTAATTAATTAATCGACTGATTGTTACGATTAGCCCCCTACACTATGTCCCCCTGGCCATACAACTCACCTGCACAAACCGCATAAGTGTAACTTTCACGACTTTGTTTAAACAAATGTGTTAAGTTAAAAAAAAAACAAAAAAAAACAACTGTAGTACGTATATACATATATTTGTTTATTTTCACTCCAAAGGAGTGTGGAGAACAGGGAAAAAAGCTGCAGTTGCAACTTGACATGCCCCTGCCCCCCAACACTTGACATACAGTGCAGTATAAAATTCAAACTAAATAATCACTCATAGCATAACATTTACCTACAGAACATTTAAAGGCTAACCATCGAAGAGGTGGAGTAACAATGATGCAGACATAAACGCACAAAATATATACCGGGTCAAGTAATATAAAGTAATGATAATGCAAATATAACTGGTGAATTAGCATAAATTACACATGATACATGCAATATGCCATACATACATACATACATACTGTTAAGAATGGAACCTTCGGCGACCTTCTTCCGAGTTTCAACGCTGCGGAAACGAGTCACGATCTGTCCGGGATTGTCGCCCACCTGTCGGAGCCTGCCCAAAACGAGTCTCAACGCGTCCGTGACGTCAACGGGACGTGTGTGTGTGCGTGTGGGTTCGTGCGCTCCGGAAGGGGAGAGAGGCATGGCCTAACTTCGGAGAACCATGGCTACGACGCACTTCTGGCTACGACACGGCGGACTTTGCTGCAACGCACTTGGCGGCGGTTTGCTACGTCGCACCTTGTTCGAGGCGGAGTTTAAGCTGCACGTCCGGAGGCCTCCTGGCTCGTGACGACGACCATTCCCCGAAGTGAAGAACCCAGGGGTCCAGTGGAGGTGGGAGAATTGGTAACGTAACGAACGGTTTAATTACATGGTTGCGATACAGTCGTCAAATCCGAGAGAACGCCGGAGCAGCCTCACGCTCCGCCTTATATAGGGTCCGTTTTCTCCCTCCCTCTCCGCCAGGGCAGCAGGTGCAACTGCCAAGTACGTTGCAGCAAAGTCCGCCGCATCGTAGCCAGAAGTGCGTCGTAGCCATGGTTCTCCGCAGTTAGGCCATGCCTCTCTCCCCTTCCGGAGCACACAAACCCACACGCACACACACACACGTCCCGTTGACGTCACGGACGCGTTGAGACTCGTTTTGGACAGGCTTCGACAGGTGGGCGACAGTCCTGAACAGATCGTGACTCGTTTCCGGACTCGTTTCCGCAGCGTTGAAACTCGGAAGAAGGTCGCCGAAGGTTCCATTCTTAACAGCCCCTCCGGGGCCAGGGAAACCTCGAATGGCCGGTGGTACAATCGCTGGCCTGAAGAGGTGGGCTTGGAGTAGGCCTTGAGAAGACGCTGCAAGCACCAAACAAACTTCCAAACCTCTCACAACGGAGGCATCAGCGGAAACGTCCCCCACAACACCACGCCACACCGCAGTCAAACGCTCGGAATTCGCCAAAGACCCGCCAGACTGGATTACGGATTACCAAAATTTGGTACAATTCCGGGTATCGAGACCCCCTGTCGCCAAAAAAACTCATTTTTCCAACGAGGTCACTAAGAACAAAATACAAAAGACAAAAACTCTTCGCAATTTGTGAGGTCCTTTTTGGGTTTTAACGAAGTGCCCCCACTTAGATCCTCATTCCCGTGGATGACGAAGACCTCTGAGATCATCCCTACTATTTTTCGTGATGTCAGAAAAATCTGCTCAACCCATCGGCATTGCCGTTAAATTTGCCTTTTCTTTTTCTTACGCTGAAGTCATAGTGATCGATCTTCACGTGATTTCTAGACGTGAAAATGCGGTCCTTATAGCGCCGATAAAACAATCCGCCTTTTTCATGCCCCGTCACATTGGTCCTAGCAATCTCCTGAGCTGTACCGCGAAACCCTGACACACTAGGGTCGCTCTTCTGCTCGACTGTCAAAGACACTCTATCTACTCGTAGCAGAGGACCAAAGTTACGTGACGCCGGAGCTACGAGAGATCTTTCACTAATCCCGTCTTCCTCCGCCTTTTCCGCCGGCGCGTTGGGACGGCGTACGCTTTCTAGTGCTACGAGGTCAGGCTGTTCTACAACCTGGTCCCTCTCATCCCGGTTTTCTGCCTCCAACTCTGGGAGTGCCTGCTCCCCGTCAGCTGCCTCTGGCGCTGGATCACTCGTCAACAAAGGGGCGACCTGACGCGATTTGGACCTCGTACATGACTGAACTAGCCCTTCTCCCAGTTGTTGACCCCTTTCGCGCAGCAGGAAATCTGACCGGTTAGAAAACAAATAAGGATACTCCAACGGGACTGTTTGCGAGACAGCCGCCTCTGTCACTAGCTCTCCGAACGGGCCAGTTATCCTTACTGTCGCCATAGGCAGACAGACACTGTACTTTTCGAGCAGCTGCTTGATCCAAACTACCTTTCCAGTAAAATCGGAGGTCGTTACATACGACGGATGAACAACGTCCATCGTCGCTGCACTGTCCCGAAGCACCCTGCACGGCTTTCCGTTTACATGGAGCTCGTGAAGATAGGGACGAAGAAGCTTCAGGTCCCCGTCACTACAGTTCACATACGAGAACACAACCCGCGGTTTCTTACATCTGGCCGCTGTGTGTCCCGGCTCCTGACAGTTGTAGCACAGGAACGGCTTCCTTGCCTCAAACTGCCCTGTTGGGCTTTTCCGCGCCTCGTCTCCGTTCGAGTGTTCTGCGCTCTTTTCTGGGACCTTTTGTCCTGCTTCGGGCTTCTCGGGCCCGTTTTCTCGCGAGCCGTTGCCCTGTCGGAAGGGCTTGCGCTGATCGCTCCGGCCGGGTTCGCTTTCCTCTCCGCTCAGCTTTCTACGCGTTGCGTACTCTTCGGCTAGCTCAGCGGCCCTTTCGACAGAGTCGACTCCCACCCTATCCTGCACCCAGAGCTTGACTGACTGCGGAATGCTACGAAAGAACTGTTCGAGGCACACACACTCGACTACCTTGTCTCGGCTTTCGTACACTTCCTCGCTCTTCAACCATTCTATCAGGTTGGTTTTAAGCCCGTACGCAAATTCCGAGTAGCCCTCGCTGCTCTTTTTGGATGCGTTTCTAAACCTTTGACGGAACGCCTCGGCAGAAAGGCGGTACCGCTTCAAAGGGCTGGACTTCACCTTGTCGTAGTCGTCCGCGTCTCCAGCACTAAGGCGCGCGACAACCTCTGCAGCCTCACAGGGCAACAAAGTCAAAAGCCGTTGCGGCCATGTTTCTGGGGCGAAGCTCAACTTCTCACATGTCCTCTCAAAGTTAACTAAGAACAGGCCCACGTCTTCCCCAACTTTAAACAGCTGCATGAGCTTCTTCATTTGATACGACTCGGTCTCACTTGCTCGTACCGGAGCCCCAACTCTACTGTTCTGCGAGTTTAATCGCTGTTGTTCAATTTCGAGCTCTAGCCTTTTCAGCGCTCGCTCCTTTGTCGCTGCAGTCTGCGCTCGTTTTTCTCTTGCCGCAGCTTCGCTCTTAGCGTTCTGAAGCAGTTCCCACGCAATTTTAATTTCCTCTGCTTCCGCACTCTCAGAAATCGCTTTACTGATCTCAGATTTCTTCATCTTTTGCTCCACCTCCACACCCAATTCTTCACATAAACAGAGTAAATCTGTTCTCAGTAACCTCATCAGATCCATGATCGCTGCTCTTTAGCTTTGGCTTTGCTATAAAACTTGTCGCGAGGTTGTACACAAACCTTGCGCACGAGTCAAACACTAAGGATTCCCAGCAGTTCAAAATTAATTACCCATAATCTGAAGCCTGGCGAATCTCAAAGCAAAGTCCAAACGCTCACCCACAGATGTAGCACGATGTCGCATGGTCCAATCCCAACCGCTGCCAACCAGTTGTTCGAGGCGGAGTTTAAGCCGCACGTCCGGAGGCCTCCTGGCTCGTGACGACGACCATTCCCCGAAGTGAAGAACCCAGGGGTCCAGTGGAGGTGGGAGAATTGGTAACGTAACGAACGGTTTAATTACATGGTTGCGATACAGTCGTCAAATCCGAGAGAACGCCGGAGCAGCCTCACGCTCCGCCTTATATAGGGTCCGTTTTCTCCCTCACTCTCCGCCAGGGCAGCAGGTGCAACCGCCAAGTGCGTTGCAGCAAAGTCCGCCGCGTCGTAGCCAGAAGTGCGTCGTAGCCATGGTTCTCCGCAGTTAGGCCATGCCTCTCTCCCCTTCCGGAGCGCACGAACCCACACGCACACACACACACACGTCCCGTTGACGTCACGGACGCGTTGAGACTCGTTTTGGACAGGCTTCGACAGGTGGGCGACAGTCCTGAACAGATCGTGACTCGTTTCCGGACTCGTTTCCGCAGCGTTGAAACTCGGAAGAAGGTCGCCGAAGGTTCCATTCTTAACAACCTGCTGCCCTGGCGGGGAGTGAGGGAGAAAACGGACCTTATATAAGGCGGAGCGTGAGGCTGCTCCGTGTTCTCTCAGATTTGGACGACTGTATCGCAACCATGTAATTAAACCGTTCGTTACGTTACCAATTCTCCCACCTCCACTGGACCCCTGGGTTCTTCACTTCGGGGAATGGTCGTCGTCACGAGCCAGGAGGCCTCCAGACGTGCGGCTTAAAAACCGCCTCTAACAATACCTAGTCAAGTAAAACATAAAGTGATGAAATTGCAGACATCATGATGCACACAAAAACCATACAAAAATACTATACAACAAGGTCACATAAGAAAAATACTACTGTGAGCATTTGGATCATACCTATAAGCATAAAGCAAAAAAACGGGCATCCCCTCTGCATCGTTTTTGAGTGGTGATCTCTGCGTCTGAATGTCGTGCTGAGGATAAGATACAGTTACATGAACCAACTGCACAGCTGGTGGAGTCTGCCAAGTAAATTGATGTCTGGTTCAGTCTCTGCTCCACTGGGTCAAATCCTCTGCAAGCTCTACCACCCAGGAGTGACAGCCCAGCATCTTCTGAAGCTTCCCTTGATTACATCTTTAGGCTACTCTTCAGTTTACATAGAAAACTGTGTCATCTGAAATTGAGCTGGAGCCAGGAAGTCTCCAGCTTAAAAAAAGTTGAAGTCTTCCTGGTCAGCCTGACCAAAATTGTTATGCATTGTGTTACCGTAAAATACCGGGCAAGCGCCCACTCAAACTTTGGAGATAATCGCAAAAACATGGGGGATGGGCGCTTTTCCGGTCATCAATTTTACATATAAGTGTACTGTGCGTATTTTCTCAGATCTTACAGATTTGGGAATGGGCGCTTAATGTCGAATGGGCGGATGTGCGGTATTCTACGGTATGTCCGCTAAAGTGTGTATGTACAGACAGGGGCGTATGCCATCTGCCGTTGTGACATGATAATATTAGGCTTGTAAAAAGATTGTAAAATAAAAATCCGCAATCGGTACCGCCTCAACGAGGCACAATCAATTTAAAGCCAATTCGATATAATTGAATTGGATCCTTGGATCAAGTGAGAATTTCACCAAAAAGACAATTGGGAAGTGTACTTAGAAAAAACTGGGCCACACCAAGAAACATCCCAGCAAAGACTGACAGGGGAAAGGACCCCGCAGAGCCCGACACCAGCCCAACCCCACAAAGGGGCACTCAAGGGTAACACCAGTGGTTCGACGACGGCCGAGGGCATCCCTGCGCTGACATTTGCCGGCGTAGTGATATTTGCTTTGCCCCCCTCCCAAGGGCAGACCCCTGTCAGGGGGCCTACCCCTCAGTAGAGGGATAATCACCAGAGCCTCTGTTGCAGCGTACAAGCTGGCAGGGCGCACCTCGAGCGAGTGGAGGTTGACTTCCCATGCGGCGACAACCGCGGGGGCTTGCACCCCTGCCATTGTGACAGATCAACCACAAACAGCGGGCGTTGCGAAGACGGCGCGAGCAAGACACGAGGCCCGAGCATCGCGCGGCGAACGCACGACACCGCCATGGCAGCTGGGCTACCGAACTCATGTTTTCTTTTTACTTTTACTACTAGAAGTGGTAGTTAAACTACTTGGTAACATTTTCAACGAGAACCAGAACCCACTGGATGTCAGACGGCACTTCAACAGCAGGCGAGAACCAGAGCAACGCCATCGCCACGCCTGAGTTCAGCCGCATTCCGACGTTCGAACACAGCTCCAGCTCATAACAATCATGGTACGGGCGGCTACAATTTTCTTTCGAGGGTAACGATGTACAGGACGCCTCAAAGAAACGTGCGCACTTTGCTAACGCTGTGCTGGGCGGAAAAATACGATACGGTTTGCGCTCTCGTAAAACCCAAGCAGCCAAGCCAGGTGACCTTTGACAAGATCGTTCAGCTGCTGAAAACACATTTTGTCCCGACGCCTTTTGAAGTCTACTGCAGATCCCATTTCCAACGTCGTGACCAGGAGGTCGGCGAGGCGGTCGGCGCTTACGTGACAGCCCTGAAGGAACTTGCCGCTGACTGTAATTTCGGCACCCTTGCCGAACAGGCGACAAACCCAACGTTCCTTCCTTTGGAATTAATGTTGCGGGATCGTTTCATGTGCAGCCTACGGAACGAGGAAGTGCAGCAGCGGAGAAAGAACTGATGTTCATCAAGGCCTGTGACTTTGCAATATGCGCAGAGAGCGCCGTTTAGTAGCAACAAAAGATGAAAAGCGATCACTCAGAAGTTAACAAGGCAACCACCAGTGCAGGCAACAGGAGTTCTTTTTCACAAAGTACAAGCTAAAGAGGGACAACACTGTTGGCGCTGTGACAAACAGCACAGCCCGAAGACATGCAAGTTTAAGGCTACAACGTGTCATTACTGCCACAAACGAGGCCACATTGAGAAAGCCTGCATTTCAAAGAAGAAAGGTACCAATGCAACGATCAAGTGGGTACATCACAAGAGAATCGTTGCACAGACCATGCTAAGCAGCGGCTTCAATGCTACATGATCTCTACACTGTGGCTACTGCGTTCATTGCCTCGAAAATCACAGTAACTGTTTACATGAATGCCAGACCTGTTACGTTTGAGGTCGGCTCTGGTGCTGCTTGCACAATGGTCAGCAGTAACATTTTTCGAGCAGTGTGGCCCGCAGAACCACCAGAGTTAACATGAGACGACATACACCTGCGCACCTGATCCGGTCAGGAACTGCAAGTCCTAGGAACAACAATGGCGACCGTTCGGCACAAGGATGAAATGTGCCAGCTACCCTTGCTGGTGAATCAAGAAGCCGGAGGCAGCTTGCTTGGACGGAACTGGTTCGAAACGCTGGACATTAAGGTCAGTGGCATTCATCAGACAACTAGAAACTCTGACGTTACACAACTTTTGCAGGATTTTCAGTCTGTTTTTTCCGAGGAGATCACGGGTTGCACCTGACCAGCCATACATTTGGAATTGACAAGTGAGGCGAGGCCTAAGTTCTTCAAGGCACGGTCCTTGCCATTTGCACTCCGCTCAGCAGTTGAAGTGGAAATCGACCGACTTGAGAGGCAAGGAATTTCGGAATCAACTCAACACTTTAATTGGGCCATTCCGCTGGTGTTGGTGTGCAAGAAAGGCGGAAGCCTACATGTCTGCGGGGATTATCGTAGTACAGTGAATGAGGCAACAAAAAAGGCATCTTACCCACTTCCCACAACGGAGGAGGTATTAAAGGGGTACTCCGGCGATTTCTTCATGGTCCCCGATTTGCTTGAAATTTTGCTAAACTCGCCAAACAACATCGCTAAAATAGTATCCCAAATATTAGGTTAAAATATTTTTTTTCTCGAAGTTATTGAATTTACAATTTTGGTCCTCAACGTGTTTTTCAAACTGAAAGTCTCTACTGGCAACAACGAAAAAGTGACGTCAGTGGAAGGTAGGGGTTCACTCTTTGGACTGTAGACTTTGTTCCCAATTGATTACATACAGTTTGATGGTGTCAAATGAAGGCTTTGGAAGCTCGCTCCAGCACCCGCGCTCCAGCACGGAACAAATGATTGGCATATTCTGTTTTCTAGACTGCTTGCTCGACTGGCAAGCCTGCCCGCCACTGACGTCACGGCACTGAAAAGTGCGGGTATATTTGAATGTTGGTTTTTGCATCATTTTCATTTGCCGATTTGGCAATAACTATTATGAGTTTCGCGATACTAAATAGCATACCGGAAAGGGTAAAGGCCGGGGAGTCAGAAAATATAGTTAGTTGAGGTAGCTAAAAAAATCGCCGGAGTACCCCTTTAAGCAACTTGCGTGGAGGAACAACGTTCAGCACCCTGGACATGGCGCAGGCATACCATCAACTGCACGTGACTCCAGCTATGGCAGAGTTGCTCACCGTAAACACAATCGAAGGACTCTACAAAGTAAAGAGGCTTCCATTTGGTGTAGCAGCGGCTCCAGCCATCTTCCAAAGGTTCATGGAGACCGCACTGAATGGACTGCCCGGGGTCTGCGTGTACCTTGACGACATCATAGTCAGTGGCGCCACGGATCAAGAGCACAGAGACAGACTCTCGAAGCTGCTGCAGCGACTTGCCCAGGCAAGTTTGTGGCTGAGCAAGACGAGGTACCACTTCATTGTACTTGAGGTACAGTTCCTGGGTCACAAGATCGATGCCAGGGGAATACACACGACAAATGACAAAGTGAAAGCCATTGGAGAGGCACCAGCATAGACAAACAGGCAGACTCTGCAATAATTTCTAGGAATGTTAGCTTTTTACGACTGTTTTCTGGAACAAGGGGCTATGGTAGCATCAAGGTTGTGTGAACTATTACAGAAGGACACCGCGTGGAAATGAGAAGAGCGTCATCAGAGAGCTTTTGACGAGCTCAAGCAGCTCATCCTGAAGAGGACTGTCTTGGCACACTATGACGAGACTAAACCTCTCTTCATTTCATGTGACGCCTCTCCTCATGGCATCGGTGCAGTGTTGGCACAGCAGGACAGTTTCGGCAGGGAGGCTCCCATAGCGTTTGCGTCCCGGACGTTAGGTGCAGCCGAGCGCACTTACACTCAACTGGACCATGAAGGCCTTGCAGTGGTGTTTGCAGACGACCATTTCCACAAGTGTATTGCAGGACAACGCGTCATGTTTGTGACTGACAATCAGCCTCTACCTGGGATTCTCTGACCTCAAAAACCAGTACCACAGATGTTTTCTCCCCGCCTCGCACGCTGGTGTCCGAAACTTGCAGCGTACGACAATGAGCTGAAATACTGGGCCGGAAAACTACATCAAAATGCGGACGCACTCAGTAGGTTACCACTGCCAGACCGCATTGAAGAACCTCATGTCATCGGCGACATCTTTATGTTTGAGGCACTACCACGACCACCCCTGACAGTGGAGGTTTTGGCCAAGTTAACACAAGAAGAGACAACACTTGCAACACTATACAAAGCAACACAAGAGGGCACAGCCCAGCAACTGAAAGGAGAAGACTTCAGTCCTTACCAAAGAAGAGTCTCAGAGCTGGTGATTCATCATGGATATATTACCTGGGGATCTCGAGTCGTCATACCAACAGCTACACAAGAGCAAGCCATGACCCTGATACACGCAGGACATCGAGGAGTGGTGGCTGTGAAGGCCTACGCGCGAAGCTACTTATGGTGGCCTGGACTAGATAAGGATATTGCAATTGCAGTCACAGCATGTGAGCCATGCCAACGCACACAAACAAATCCAGCAAGGATCCCGATTCCGTCATGGACTCAACCAACCACACCATGGCACATTCTGCATGTGGATTTTGCTGGACCTGTGGAAGGACATACATTGTTAGTGGTGGTTGACGCTTTCACCGAATGGGTGGAGGTACGACGAGTAATCCATCCCACGTCTACAGCAGTCATAGAGGTGCTGTGATCATTGTTTGCAACGTTTGGCACTCCACGCAAGGTAGTGTCTGACAATGAGACAGTGTTGGTGTCTGCCGAGGTACAGACATTTTATAGGAATAACGAAATTCGACAGGTGACGTCGGCTCCGTATCATCCTGCTACCAGCGGACAAGCAGAACGCTACGTTGGCGAGTTGAAGGGTGCACTGGCCAGGGAGCCGTCCGGATTGGTGGACCTCAGACTGTCACGGTTTTTGTTTCGACATCGCTGCACAGCTCACCACACAACTGGCATCACACCAGCTAAAGCACTGTTTGGACACAAACTGCCAACTTCCCTGGATCTCCTTGTGCCGGAAGCAGAGCCAACGGTAGCAACAGAGAAACTACCCAAAAAATAACAGCTGTGAGCGGGAGATACAGTCATGGTCCGACAATTCCGCAAAAAACCTGGCTGGGTTCCTGGTGTGTTGATGAAACGAATAGGACTTGGTTCGTGGCATGTTCAGTGTGGGTTAGGAATTGTCTGCCGACACTGGAACCAGATTAGAAAATGTTGCTGCGAAGGAAATACAGAGGACCGTGCATCGGCTGGGGTATAGATGTCGAAGAAACTGACCGGTCCGACATCTCTACACCAAGTACGCCAAGAGCAACGACAAGACAACGAGACACACCGGACACCGGTTTAGTAGAGATCTAAGAGGGGAGAGATGTTATGTTCGCTAAAGTGCATATGTACAGTCTGGGGCGTACAGCCAATAACTGCCGTTGTGACAGTCAACCACAAACCCCGTGCGTTGCGAAGACAGCACGAGCAGCGACACTAGGCCCGAGCATTGCGAGACGAAGGTACGTCACCGCTATGGCAGCTGGGCTACCAAACTCATGTTTTCCTTTTACTTTTACTACTAAAAGTGCTAATTAAACTACTTGTAACACATTGTTTATACACAAACCGTGCAGTGACAGCAATCCTCCTTTTATCATCCCAAACTTTTTTTATTCATTATGAGGTGAGCTATCTATCCTCATTGGCAAATGCTATGTACCGGAAGCGGCAATATGAGCTGTCACAGCAGAAAAGTTCAACGCACCCTGGGTGTTCTAAACTGCTAAGAGGGGGATTTTGACAGTCTGCCATATTCTCCATTGTTGCATTGTGGCAGTAGGTTTTATCGCTTTGCATGATGGAAGCTTCCCATGCAACATCTTACCCACTACCCCCGTCGGTCGGCACTCGATTGTGCCATCTCATGTTGCTGCCGACTGTACAACCTTGCGTCAGGAATGGTGGTAGAGGCAGCAGAAATGAGTTTTCGAGCTGCCTGTTTGTGTACAGACCCTTTGCCAACAGGTGAATTTTCATAAAAATGCTGTTTCAGGTACACTGCAGGGCTGTATATCCAAAAGAACTATATTTTGGTATACAGATTGCCAGCAAGCAAATTGAAACTCTAGCAAAGTTGCCCTCTGTTACAAGATGTATGTGTTTTTCAAGATATCCAAGCAGTCCAAATAAATCCTCTATAACAGACTCGCTCTGGGACACAAGTCTTAAAGGAACTTTTTTTTTTTGCAGCGGAGTTGTTAAGGGCTAGTTTACCCAGGATCGTGTCCGCCAACAAATAAATGCCGACACAACACTTCGGACAGCTACCGCCATCTATGAGCGACGGTGGCAACCTTTCCAGCTTTTACACTCTGGCTTGCCGACTTGCGGCCGGCCATTTATTCATTCCCGCCATAGTACAGCTTCGCTGGTCTTCCTTCTTCACCAGAGTGAAAGGCTGAAAGTTCTTTTTGCACGGCTGACATTGAAGGAAATAAATGTGTTTTCGTTACTTTTAAGCACCAATGCACATAAATAAGCATTTTTTTACAGGTCTGATTTTATGCCACACCTTCAGAGAACTGATCTCGTCCGTGGTTCATTAGGGTTTTGCGTTTGATGGCTTTCTCAACGGGTTGCGTGTGACAGTCCACTTCAGAATCACCGTCGGTGAATGAAGGTATCCTTTTTGCAGTTGGGGAAGACGAGGAGTTTGAATGTGCCTCGGTGCAGACCTGTCACTCTCAGGACGTCAAGAAGGTTCTCTGGCACCCTGATCGAGACGTAAGTCATTTGCTCATGCTCAACACACTGAGGCTAGCTAAGAGTCGCCATATGTTCACAGAATATCAGAGCCCTTCTTGTTATTTCCTGTAACTTTCAATGGCATTAACAGATAGCCAGTACCAAACTGAAGTAGTAGTCATTGGAGCTTCAGAACATTTAGGAAACATCTGTAAACCAAACTCCCTCAGTTAGATTGTGGAAGGAGCCTGACTCTAAATAGTATCTTTTGATCTAAAGTGCACAAGTCAAACTTTTGCCAATTTATTCTCTTTGTCTGTATACACCTTTCCAAGAAACACTCGACCCCAGGGGCAGCAAACTGTTTTCGAGCCCATTCACTGGGTTTGAGGCTAGACTCTCACCGGCGTCCCTGTTAACCCTAACCGAGTGGACTGTGATTTCGGTAGGCCCAGCCTGCGTAGGCGCAGTTTCAAACACTGCTGGCGGATAAATTCTCGTCTTTTTCCGCTGTATTTTGTGTTTTATGGTGCATGTTTTTTTCCCGGGGTTATTGAGAAAGCATTGTACCACATCTGAAAAAAAAAAAAGCAATAAAAAACCTATAAACTATTTTTGTTGGGTACGCGCGCGACAGAACGAATGCGACTGGAATGTATCGTTCTAGTTTTTTGTTGTTTTTTTACGATAAGTTTTGACTGCGCCGCGCGATTCGCCGCCTGTCAAACGAGAAAGCGCTTAGCTGTCGAAAATAATTTACAACAGAAGATAGCCGAAAGGCATGCATTTTTCACGCTCACAAATGACGTGTTTACCGATGGACAGGACACGGACTTACAATTTCGCAAGTGTTAACATTCAAACAATATAGTGTACGTACCACACGATGCAGCGTTATCCGAAAATAATTTATTTGAGAAAGATCTGAAATAACACAGTCACAGTCGACGACAGTCACATCTTGACGATCAGATGGAATCCAAGCTGACTTCGTTTTGGGGCACGTTTTGGGGAAGGCTTCCTCTTTTCACAGCAGCACTAAGGCAAAGGAACGAACGCGACTGACCCGTTTCCCACCCCAACCCGGACAACTATTTTTGGAGATGACTGAGGATTCTACGCGGATTATCTCTGGGAGGGGGAACAATGTGCGCAAAATTGCATAGAGGGCCGTTCGACATCCTTCACCTCCTTCGTTTCCCGTGAATGTCGAGCAGAAAAACTTGAATGGCAGGCACTTACCAGCCTTATTTCTCACAATGGAAGATAACACAAAAAGGGTACGCAGCACGCATAAAAAAAATTAAGTGGAAACTTTCAAGAAGGGCAAGAAAATGTTGAATGCAAAACCGCAAAAATGTAGGTAGAGAACCGCGCTGAGCGTGTCTTCACAGTCCAAGAGAGTGGCAGAAAATTTCTAGCTGATGGAGGGCACGAGAGTCGCACCAGCCGCATCAGCATCAGCAACATGGCGGCGGCCTAGGAACGTTTTTTGGAAAGGTGTATAGTTGTTCTGCGAGAACTTACTTATCTGGCACTTGCAGTTCCATCCAGAAAGAGCAGGATGTATGAAATCAAAACTGATGAGGCCATAAAATGATTTTTTACCTTTTACTAAATAGCAATTGGGTGATTTCAGATAAGATTGATCAAAGGGTGGCTGGTCGACATTTTTAAAAAAACTGATGTTTTTATATACCATTGTCAAGTGTCTGGTATAAACAAATCCACACATTGTTTTGACCAAAAAAAAAAATTTGGGGACAGGAAAAAGTCGTAAGGAAGACGTGGACAGTTGCATTAACACACACTGATGGAGGGGGCAGGCTTGAAACTGAATAACTAATACGATAAAATTAGGAGAATTCTTATACTTTTTATAAACAAACTATGGTTATGGCATGCTTGTAATATATAGTAACAGTATTTATTTACATTATATTTCTTTTCTGAAAATTGCCAAACATGCCTGCTCGAGCGAAAAATGGCAAAATTTGGAGGCCTGTATCTCATGAAATAATTTAATCGCCATTATATACTTTTCAGACAGTATTCTACTTATATATGGCTATTATGTAATATATATATTAGATACCTCAGTGATACGGTAGTTGTGATATATTTAGGAAAACGTGGGAAAAATGACCGCATCTCCACGTGGTGAATGATGTTGATTGGGGCGAAGCTCGGGTGGTGCTGATGATACTGATTTTGGTCATAGGTAGTGCTGATGGTGCTGATTTTTGACGCTGTGCAGCAGCTTCTTGCGCCCTGGTCTCCGGAGCAGCTTGCTGTCTGCGTAGACGCTGAGGTGCTGCATGCCGAGCTTTTCGGTCGTTTTTATTCATGTCAGTAGGAGAATGTGTGGTTTTCTTCTTTTTCTTTTTTTAAGAAGACAGATGGGATGGCATCTCAGAACCCTCTACTCTTTTTTTTTCTTCTTTTTCTTTTTTCATAATTTTTTTTCATATTTTTTTCCATTTTTTTTTTTTTTGCCCTACACGAGCACGTGAGCATGTGAGCTCACGAGGAGGAGCACGAGCACCCGACGGCGGACGGCGGACGAACATACGGACATAGCTAGCCCCTAAGGAGCTTCGCCCCTAAAAATCAGGTTAAAATTTCTTGATAACTTATATAACAATCGCCTCCTACTCAGCAGGGACACATTTCTGCATGATCCTTTTTATGTATCAGGAAGAGCAGACAACCCAAGAAAAATACAACCCTACTCTTGTCGTAGTGATATTTTTGCCTTTTTGTTTTTTTTCAAATACAATCGAAAAGTGAAACAAGTTGCCAAAGGGTGTATTTTTGCTTAATTTTCAAAGTGGTGTTTTATGTTAAAATTGTGTTTTTTTTGTGTGTGTGTTTCTTTTTAATATTTTAGTATTATGTGAGTTTTGCATGATATTATTCTTAAATTGTATTTGTGCTAAATTAAAAAAAAAAAAAAAATTGTGAGGTACAGTAACGAGAAAAGTTCTGTGCGCAAAGTACCCTGCAATAATGCCAAAACGGTGATGCAGGTTTCCATGTAAATAAATAAAAACACAGAAAAATTCCGATGCAAATAAAAAAAAAAGCACCACCTTCAATTTGTTTTTTAATTTGGGTACCCTGTCATACCCTATTTCGGCATTTATTTATATTAAAAACATGTTGCATTATTTTATTGAGAAAGAAGACACAACTCCTCAAACTAGGGTCCTTTTTCAAAGCCTACACTTAGCAGTGCCCTATAAGAGAAGTGACTCTGAGTTCCAGTCTCATGAAACTAACACACATCTCTTATATATTTTTTATTCAGATGAGGTCATTGATAACTAGAACAATCGGTCACACAGTTAAAGTGAGGAGAAACTATATGCACAATTTTACATACAGCTTACAGAGAGATATCATATTAGAGACGTGAATCGAGAAAAGATGATGCAGTGTGAAGTTTTACTTTCCACTATATTTTATATTTAGAATAAAAAAAACACAAAAAAAACTTGCTTACACAAAAATAAGGATAGAATACTAAAATTGTTTAGGTTGGCTATGTATTTCCGGGTACAAACAATTTCAGGTGAGGGGTGCCACTGCACCTGACTGTAGCAGCTTCGATACTCTCGGTGTACGAATGGATCGTGGCAGGCCAAAATATTTGATCCTGCGCGAGGATAATGTTTCGTTATTCTCGTAAGGTGATCAGGAAAAGATTATAAGCAATCACCAACTAAAACAGTAGGTTGAATACCCTGCAAAGAAAAGTGTGATAAATAAGATGTGCCTGCATTCAAAATAAGCAGTCTTTGGGAAATCAAATTTGGCACTTTTCGCTAAAGGCCGACCCACATAGGGCGTATTCTCGACGAATTTACGCGCGTATCAGCGGGCGTAATCACGGGATTTGGCGGGCGCTTTTTTCACAGAAGGGAAGAGGGGAAGGTCGCCAAACCCCACACGACGCTTTTCGTCGACGTCTCCTCGGCGTTTGGTCCAGTGTAGCCCGACTCGCGCCTTTCGTGAAATGAGGCAAAATGTAGATGGGCTGCTATATTATTAGGTTCCGCAAGGGAACATAAATAACTGAATGTTAATAAGCAACTAAAGCCTAATTTGCTAACACCTGTTTCAAAAATGTTCGTTGCAACCGTCAAGTTGCCAAAAACTCCCGGCAGGAGGACGGCCGCGATCTCTGCTCAAAACCCTTCCTTTTGTAATCCTTTTCACATCGCCCGCAACATCGATGGTATTTCCGTCTGTCTCAGTCGTTCATCGCTCGTTCCAAAGAGATATAGCGATCTCGTACAGTTCGCCGATAAACCAACGAACGCGACAAGCGAGCTCCCATTTCGGCGGCCGAGTCAAGCCAGCCAGCCGGCCGCATAGCTAGGCAAGCCGATTCTCGAGCAACTTCCGGCTCTCTACTCGGGAGCTGATAGGCCGGCACCGCGCCGTACGCTTCCGGATACGCCACGCCGAAATCACTAATCTCAATGACAATTGCTGGATCGCGTTTGCCCGCTCCGCGAATGCGGTCACTGGCGGCCATCTTTAGGTCGAGTTAGATCACCTCTAGCCAAGATACAGCTGTTGAAGCCACTTGGCAGCCACCATCATCTATCCATGGCAGACGGCGCTTTGGCAGTTGTGGTGGCAGGCTGCTTCAAAATAGCGTGAGTGATATTCCGTGATTGATTAAAATTGTTTGACGAAACATGTTTTAAAAACCCGGCGTGAACGGTAGCCCGGTGTTTGAGGACCCGGTGAAAGTTTCACGAAATCGCGCAGCACCAGGGAAAAGCAGCACAGCACGCATCGAAAGTCGCATCAAAAGAAGCATCGAAAGCAGACGCCGGTACGTAGTCTGCTTTCGATGCGAGCTGCGCTGCTTTCCCCCGGTGCTGAGCTTTCGTGGAACTTTCGCCGGGTCCTCAAAGACGAGGCTACCGTTCACGCCGGGTTTCAAGAATCTGCTTCGTCGAACAACTTCAATCAAGCACGAAATATCACCCACGGTACAGTGTACTAGATCTACGGCTATTTTATGGCAGCCTGCCGCCATTGCGCTCTCCGCCATATTACTATGATGGCTAGAGATGATATAACTCTACCTAAAGATGGCCGACCGTGGCCGCATTCCGGTCCATAGGCAGAGCTGGTCAAACGCGATCCAGCAATTGTCATTGAGATCAGTGGCCGAAATACGCCGATGCGCCGAGATCTGTCTCGGTCGGATCGCCGAATACGCGCGTATTTACGCCGACCTCGGAAGCGCTCGTCCCGACGCCCGCTGTACGTCGGGATTACGCCCGCCAAAACGCCCGCAAATACGTCGCAAATACGCCCTATGTGGTTCGGGCTTAAGGCTTTCCTCGCTGTACCCATTTAATAAAGTTTCTTTCAAACAGATCTAACTGTCCGTGCTACATTTACGTCATAGGTCCCTTCTGTTGATGACTTGCACAGCCGCCACGCGTACCAAGACTGAATGCCAGGAAAGGCGCGCACCGTCAGCCACTCTTCTTGTTTTTGTTGACGATACCAAACAACCTTATTTTTGTCCAGATACACAAGATGCACGCCTTTCAGTTTCTCGGATAGAACGCTCACCATTGTCCTGGCCGTCTGAACTGCGTTTATTGAACATTCTCTCTAGTTGTCCAGCGTGCCCTGGTGCTTCACAAATCTGCCAACTCCATCGCATGCATTTTTCCCATGTCCAGATGCAGAAAATACCTAACCACTGGGCTTGTGGGCAATCGTTCTGTGCAAACGGGTGAAGCTGGTAGCGAATCTTGAAATGACTGTCGGCCCCGTCACTTACATACGTAACGTGCGAGTACAGTCTAAGCTCATTACAACAGACCTGGTTACAACAGACATTTGGATATAACATACCGATTTTTTAAATTCGGTTGGTTTTCCTCTACATACCATTGACTCAGCTTCATATCTGCATACAACATACTCCTCTTACACCAGATCAAAATCTTGGTCAAAATCAAGGTCTGTTATAACGAGCTTACCCAAGCAGCACAGAGTTGGCCAAGCATTGTCCAATGGCTGGCAATGGTGTTTTGGCCAGTGGCCAGACAGTGGCCAGAGATTGGCCGATGACTGGCCTTTCTCTGGCCATTGGCCAATGGCCACAGGCCATCAGCCAATGGCCAAAGATTGGCCAATCAATGGCCACTCTTTGGCCTCTGGCCACAAGACTATCCCCAGCTATTGGCCATTGCTTGACCAAAAACTGTGCTGCTTGGGATAGACTGTATACCGCAACATTCTCTTCATCCCACTCTCACTTTTTCTAAAGGAGCGGCGGCGTCACACATGTCCTCACTGATGATGGCAAAGCTGTTTGTAGATTTTCTTGTCGTCACTACACATGTAAATATTGTAACTTTTTTTTTTTGTGGTATGCTTGAACTTTGTCAGGAAGCACGATGGCCCAGTTTTCAGCAAAGTCAAAATGAAAGACAATGCTCCCACGTTGCATGCACTGCTTTTCATCGTAGATCACTTTACCTTGCGTTTGTCAGGTATGGTTGTGAAATATCCAACTTCCAACCGTTACTTGAATGACTTTTAGGAAAGTCTCAGGCTCCAATGTTTTTTTCACAAGGTCGCCGGGCTCCCATGTTGCAAGCACAATCTCTTCATCCTCTGGGATATGAAGTTCCTCGAGTGTAAGAGACTGGCCTTTTGGGCAGTGATCACAGTCTCCTTGAAGACACAGACCTGTTAGTGCATTGTACAAAAATGCTGAGTTCATTTTACCAGTGTTTAATGTTGAGCCTGTAATGTTCTCTAGAGCGGCAATACAAGTGTAATAATTGGCACAGCGCACACAAACACACACTTCCTGGTGTGGAATACATTTGACCCATCTAGGGCGCAAGGAATAAAATTTCATTAGGCCAACGCTGGAATCAAGATGCTTTTCTTCGTATACACGAAAGGCCTCTTAGATTAAGCTTGTCATGAAGCGCTTTGGCACAAATGTTTTCTCCCCATCAAGCATGACAGAGATCACGTCCTTCTGGTTGGGACTTTGGCGGGAACATCATAGCTGGTCTTTTGTGAAGTACTCTAGGGCCGCAGATACATTCTCAGGGCTCGCCTTGCACCTCGTGTGAGGATCCGGCTCATACTACATGCCATGCTTTTCCTTACCTAGAGCGTAAACACTGTCTTCATGTTAACCCTTCCTAGGTTAACATGGCGACAGTGTTTATGCTCTATTGTATTCAGGCAGGGCTTGAGTATTTGGGGATTCTGCAGTCTGTCGGTGTGCCCCTTTGTGCCTGATATTAATGCGAAAGCATTAACTGTCCCCTGGAGCGAGCCGATCTCATAAGTTTGAAGCGCGCCAAATGGCACCTTAAAGGGATACTTCAACGAAATTTTAAATATTCCCGTCGTGTTCAAAAATAGGTTGAATATGATCCACAATATCCGTAAATGACAATCGCACGTTTGTATTTTGATCCTGGTGGCTGTATTTCTCGTTATAAACGGCCCACTCTGGCAAGCGCTCGGAGAAGGCCCAGCTTAGAGCACGTGGCATCCAACGCAATCGTGACGTAGGTCGTCTTGAGACGAGCAAAGCTACGGCGAGGCTGACGCTGAGAGGATGGCCTAGTCGTTCCAGCGCCCGAAGCGGCTGCTTTTGTACGAATTCTGAGTGACGGGTTAATCTTCTATAATCTTGTAGGGGGACAATAGCGACTTCTGCGACACACAAAAGGGATTCTCGGGAAGAGGGGAGTTCCTCCTTCCCCCCTTCTCTCGTCGTGGCCGGAGGCGAGACAACCTCCGTCACTAGCTGTCAAGGTTCCTAGACGAGCGTTACAAACGAGGCGTTAGCGACATCCACCAGGTGCTCTTTGCTAATCGTTTAATTCGTTTTAAAATTCCTTTTCGAGACTTTTTTTAACAAGATATTGGTATGTTCCATGTGATACTGCTCTTTTGAACAGATATAGACCAAAAAATGAGCGCCGAAATTTCGTTGTAGTATCCCTTTAAGTCCTTTTACCAAGTGAAGCCAGTTCCCAGCTATGAAACCACGTGAAAAGCCTGACAACGGCACCTAGTTTCCCCGACCCCAAAGGAGTGGAGTAAAGCTGATGAATTTCGCCTTCAATTCCATTGGCTGACGCGCGTCTACGAGGCTCCCATTGGCCGCTGCGTGCTTCAGTTTCAACGACCGCTGCCCCATGGTGCTGCGTGTCTGTGCCACGAGCGTGCCTGTAACACATGGCGTCCAAGGTCAGAGCTGCGAGGAGAGCTGGGAGAGCGTTCGCACGGCCGACGCGAATACGCCGCAAATGAAACACGGGAGCAGAAGAACGGCACGCATGCTTTCGCATTCACAACTCATAAGAAGTGCTTAGGTGTACCTTGAGCCTTTTTATCACCCGTAACGCCAGCAAGTGGGATGGCGACAGGCATGACTGCTCAGTAAACAGGCATCTGCGGCCATATTTTGCTAGTTGAAGCGAACCCCCTTATCCTTGACAGCGAGCGGGAAAATGCGAAAAAATATTCTATCGTCCGTTTTGCCAGAACAAGCGAGGAGTGTCGTCTGCTACTTCCGTCACCTATTGCGCCATAATCATGATCTTCGCGAGGAAATGATTGTTGCTAGCCACAGAACACTATCACGCAGAAAGGGAATGCTTGGATATGCTTCCATTCTAGATATAGGTCGAGGATATCTATCAGAGATAGAGGGGAAGGGAGATGGGCATATGGTGTCGTAGGCACGGTGGAAGAAACACTTAGGTGATGACTCTCTGTCCAATGTGGCGACCACATTATGTTCGGCGCACCGAGCACTTCACTCGCACAGGGATAGAAGGCGTCTAAGTGTGCGGTCCCTCCCAGATCGACCGCTCCGGCTGTTTCTTTCAGCAGTGGTCCCGCATTCCCTCGCTCACCGCTTCTTGTACCTCACTGCCGCCACGCCACCACCAAGTCGCCAGAGTCCGTAAATCTGTGTTCTCTTCCTTCCTCTTCTTCCTTTTCGGGTTAAGACTCACCTTCGTGCACGATGGTAACACCTGTGATTGGCACAGCACCAAAGCAAAACACAAGGCTAGCCACTGGCCGCGCACCACCACCGCACCACCACACCACGAAAAAGGCGACCGTGCTACGCCGCCGACACGTTGGCCGCCGAGGAGGGACCTCATACCTGAGCGCCCTCCGCGGCGCCGCGGAAGTAACTACTCTTGGTTCGAGGCTAGCTTTGAACACGATCTGGTCACTCGCTCCCCGCGGGAAGAGCGGCCAGAGTTGTCACCTAAATGTGTTTCTTCCACTGTGGTCGTAGGACAATGAAGTAAATAAAGTTCCCAGTGATTGATGGCTGCATGATCTTTTCTCGGATCACTAGTCCATAATATGATACGTATTTGTACGCAGTAGTTTGTCCTCACTTTTACTATGTGAACGATTGTTATAGTTATTAATGGCCTCATCTAAATAAAAATATTTAAAAGATGTGTGTTAGTTTCATGAAACTGGAACTCAGAGTCACTTCTCATATAGGGCACTGCCAAGTGTAGGCTTTTAAAAAAAACCTACTTTGGGGACCTATGTCTTCTTTCTTAATTATATAATGCAACATGTTTTAGAGCACAGCCCTTAGGCGCCCGTTTCCGGCTTGAGCGGCGTCGCCGTCGGCGTAATCGTGAGACCATGTGACCCTCATGAGGTCACGTGACCCCCGTAAGGTCACCGTCCCCCGTGAGGTCACGTGACCCCAATGAGGTCACGTGACCCCGGTGAAATTACGTGACCCCGGTGAGGTCACATGACCCCCATGAGGTCACGCGTCACGTGATCTCACAGTTACAGCGACGGCGACGCCGACGTCTCTCGGAGGGAGGAGTAGCAGGCAGGATGAGGAGGTGAGCAGGAGGGAGGAGGGGTATACCCTCCTCTCCGTTCCTTCCCTCATCTTCCTCAAGAGCTGCACTCTAATTCGGCGTTACAGGGAGTTGTAAACGGTTTTCATTTTTTCATAGAAATGATTACGGAATTCGCTTGTGAATGAGGCCAGCTGAACATAAAAAACACACAGAGAAAAAATATAACATTCGCACCGCTGGACTAGCAACATTTAATGATGCCTCTTTTTCCTTTTCTTCTAATCCTTGATTTCGGTTTTCTTTTTCTTTACACTAAAATTTCTTAATTTTTTACACTTGATTTAGGTTTTCTATTTCTTTACGCTTAATTCGAAATTTCTTTCCTTTAACGCTATTTCTTCTCATTTAACGCAGTGACCTTTCTGCTGTCAGAATGTTCTCATCCCTTTTCTTCTGTCTTGTTTGAGCGATCTTCCTCTTCCTCTACCTTTGCCTGGAACTCATATCACTCTGCAGGAAAACCTTCTCAGAGTTGTGTAGTGCAACGGAAGGGGCACTAACACAGTCCTCGCCTTTTTCTTCGATGGCTAGGGCTTCTAGTAGTTCACGGGCGAGTTGATTTTTATGTCGCCCCACGATGTTTACGTTGCACAACGTTGCCTCGCATTTGCATGCGCGACAATGGGCTGCAAGGTGTCCTGCTGCTGTCTGGCATGTTCCCTGGTTCTATCATTAATACAGCGCCCTGTCTGCCCAATATAACACCTTCCACATGTTAATGGGATGTTATAAATGACTTCTTTTTGACATTGGGCGTACCTTGTTTTGTGTGCAATGTTACACGGCTCTTGGTGCTTACGTTGGTTTTCGTTTACCCTGCCGCACATTGAATAGCCCTTGTTTGGCGCGGAGCTTATCACCTGGACCCCTTGCCGGCCTGCAATCTTTTTTAGTCGGTGAGTGATGCCATGGAGATATGGTGCTACCACTATGGGATGTCCAGTCTTTTTCTTTGTTGTTCGCTCGATGCCTTCCTGTCCGCGCTTCAACTTCTGGGAGATCTTTTCACATATTGATACCAGTAGTGCTTCCGGATACCCAGCATCAAGTAGCCTGGATATCTGAGTGTCAAAACTCTTCTGGATCTGGTGTTCGCATGACTTCTTTAAGGCAGATGTTAGTGCCGTGGTGGCGACCCCACGTTTTACGTTCTTTGAGTGTCCGGATTCGAATGGAAGAAACCCTTTGCAGGACCGAGCTTGGTATCGCCAGCAGACGTGTCCATCTTTAAATTTTAAGGCAAGATCGAGGAATCTGATAGATTTGTTTACGGGTAGTTTATGAGTGAACTCAATTCCTGAGCAGCTCTGTTCAAAGCACCTCATGACATACTCGCGGCAACCGTTGTCTTGTTCTTCTACCTCCGTGTTACAAAGTATTAAAAAATCATCAATGTAGCGGAAGATGACTTTAATCCTGGGATCTTTCATGCTTCGTTGGATGGCAAGTCCGCATGTTGCAAGAAACACATCGCTGAGGTAAGGAGCCACTCGAGACCCGATGCAAACACCCCTCTTCTGCACATACTGCTGATCTTGATAGGACACCACCGTCGCCTTCAGGTAAACACTTAGCAATTCCAAAAAGTTGTCGAGGGGCATGCCCGCCACACTTTGGAATGATGTGAAACCTTGCTGTTCAATTGTTTCTCGAAGTATGTTTAGGAGGCCTGAATGGGGGATGGAGTAATACATATCCTTTATGTCAAGGGAAAATCCAGAGGTAATGTTAGAACCATTTTCCTGCAGAAAGGAAATCACACTTTCTGAGTTTGGAATCTTAAAAGGGTCCTGGTACCTGCACTTGGGACAGTTGTTTGGCCAGGAATGTTGACACTTGCGCTTGCCAAGTATTTCTTTCTGACACAATTGCCCGGAACGGAATTCCCTCTTTATGTGTCTTGGCTGAGAAAAAGACCGACAATTGGTTATTCTTCGATCCTTTAACTTTGGTGACGAGACTGCCTAACTGGTTATTTTCTAGTATCTTCAGGATGGCTTTTTTCGTTGATGTAGTTCTTTTTTGATCAACTGGAATGAAATTCTCTGCAATGGCGTGATCAGCTCTTTCTCCGTATTTTCCTTTATCGAGGACGACGAACCCTCCCTCCTTGTCTGATACGCATAGTTTTAGATCTTTGGTCCGCAATTCTTGCACTGTAGAGCCAAAACTCATTTTCTGATGTTGAGGGTTCCTTAGGCTTGCAAGGCAAGCAATCCCTTCATTTATGATCTGCGATGCTTTTTCTTCCGGAGTATGACAGAATACCCAAATTTACAAAAAAATCAAAGGTGCTGTTTTTTTTTAATGAAAACTGGAAACAGTGCGAAATAAACAAAGGACAAGAACGAGAAGTGAACGAACAGAACGCTGTTTCTTTTTTTATTTGCATCGGAAATTTTCTTCGTTTGAAATTTTCCCCATGTTTGCCTAAATATACATGACTATCATATCACTAAGATACCTAATATATAGATTAAATAATGGACATATATAAGCAGAATACTGTCTGAAAAGTATATGATGGTGATTAAATTATTTCATTAGATACAGGCCTCTAAATTTTGCCATTTGTCGTTCTAGCAGGCACATATGGCAATTTTTTGAAAAATAAATATAATTTAAATAAATATTATTACTATATGTTACAAGCAATCTCTACCCATAGCTTGTTTCTAAGAAGTATTAGAATTCTCGTAATTTTATTGTTTTAGTTATTCACTTTCAAACATGCCCCCTCCATCAGTGCGCATTAATGTGACTGTCCACCTCTATATGCCTTACGACTTTTCCTGTCCCCAAATTTTTTTTTGTGGTCAAGACTAAGTGCGGATTTTTTTATACCAGACACTAGAGAATGGCATATAAAAACATCAGTTGATTTAAAAATGTCGACCAGCCATTCTTGGTCGATCTTATCTGAAATCACCCAACTTGAATAAATCTTTGATATTCAGAGCACCCAGAACAATCTTGAAAAACTTTCGCTATTGTCTAATCGCAACTGGCATGCTCACCTTCAAATTTAACCCAAAACAGGAAGACTTTTTTTTTTGTGCCGTAGTTTTTACAGGAAAAGCATGAATCAAAATCTGAGTCGGCTTTTTTGGTACAGTAAACTCTCACTTGAGCATACTTCAAGGGACCCAAGAAAATAGTTCACTTAACTGAAAGTTCACTAAACTGAATGTATTCACTAGAACATGGAACAGCATAGGGCACAGCATACATTGAGTCAAAAGTGTGAAATGCAATTTATGGAGCCTTGTACGTCAATATATACAAAGTGCATAACAGTTACATTGCTGCCTTCCTCATTTTGAAAAAAAAGTGTAATTTTCATTTGCACTGGCACTCTTAAAGTGCATGAAGTAACAAAACTGTCCAGAGAGTCAAATGTTTTAGAGCGCAGCTCTTAGGCGCCTGTTTCCGGCTTGAGTGGCGTCGGCATCGGCGTAACCGCGCACATTGCATTATGGGAATAATGCAAGCGGGCGTGACCACATATTGCATTATGGGAAAATTTCCCCACTAAGTTTAGCGGGAAATTTTTCCCGTTAAATTTAATGGGAAAAATTTCCGCCAAATTTAGCAGAAAAATTTCCCACTACATTTAGCGGAAAACTTTCCCTGCTAAATTTAGCGGAAAGATTTTCCTGCTAGGTGGGAGAGGAGCAGAAGAGGAGGAGGGGAGGATACGGAGGGGAGGAGGGGCATACCCTCCCCTTCGTACCCTCCCCTCCTCCTCCTCAAGAGCTGCGCTCTAATTCTACATTACAGTAAATTGTAAACGTGTTTCATTTTTTTTTTTTGCACTTCCTCTGGCACAGCTTGTTGCTGTGACTAAGCCATATTGCAATGGCATTGTTCACTAGCTTGGAACATCCCGTGGAGAGTCGTTTCCTCTTGGGATTGAATGCAGTTTCTCCTTCAAGCTTCGACTTTTGCTTCACTGTCGTGGACAACGTCGACGTTGGAATCCCATAGCCCTTCTCAACGTCCACTCGCTGCGCTCTAATTCTACATTACAGTAAATTGTAAACGTGTTTCATTTTTTTTTTTTGCACTTCCTCTGGCACAGCTTGTTGCTGTGACTAAGCCATATTGCAATGGCATTGTTCACTAGCTTGGAACATCCCGTGGAGAGTCGTTTCCTCTTGGGATTGAATGCAGTTTCTCCTTCAAGCTTCGACTTTTGCTTCACTGTCGTGGACAACGTCGACGTTGGAATCCCATAGCCCTTCTCAACGTCCACTCGCCTTTGACTGTTGTCCAGACGCTGAAAGATTTTGAGCCTGTCTGATAGAGACAACCGCTTCCATTTCGTCGTACTCATTACGAAAGTGGGTGCACAAACTGCCGTCCTGCCGTTGTTACCCAAAACTAAGATGGCCGAACGGAACCGATGACAAAGAAAAAACAGACACACCATGTAGTTCGTTTTCGTCTTCCGCACCGCCGCTTTTCCTCGGTGGCGCTGTAGATGCCAGAGATGATATGCCACCGCTGTAGAGGTGGTGGTGGCGGCGGCGGTGCGGCGGGCATCGGCTACGCCAGCACTGCAGAGCGTAAAGCTTCGTTGAACTGATTGAAAAATAATCCTGGGTCCACCGATCAAGTTCGTTGAACTGAAATATTCGCTATTCCAAAATTCGTTTTTCGTTTAACTGAAACATTTTTGCCATAGAATGCATAGGAAAACTACAGGAGATTTTTTTAAAGTTTGTTATTCTGAAATCTTTGTTAAACTGACGTTCGCTCAAGTGAGAGTTTATTGCACTCCTACACAAATGAGCAGCCAAGTGTGTTGAGACATTGGACACTGTAAATGCTTCCATTGACCATTGCATCTTCAGGATCATGGCCAAAACAGTTGAATGCGGCTAATGGATTGGAGTCGAGCATTGAGTCACCAGTTGCTTTGCGCTCAGTAACAATGGATCTGTCAGCGAATATTCTGCTTCACATTTGTGGCCAATGAATGAGATGACGGAAATAGCCAAATTCTAACAGTGTCCAGTGCACAGCGCAAGGTATAAGCATTGCCAACCCAGGCACATGAGTGTGATGAACGTTGATGGCATGAACCAGCAGAGTTAGTCTTACGTCATAAGGTGCCCTGGACAGCTTTACCGTAAAATCCCGTAAGAACGCTCACCAAAATAAAAAGATAAATGGTGAAAAACATGGGGTTCTGCTTTTGCTTTCACATCTTTGGAGATGTGCAAGCAAAATTTGATAAAACTTAGTGACATGTACGGGAACGGGGCAAGGAGCCTGCTACAAACCACATTAGATGGGAACTGATTCCACAGATCGCGGACACGACAAATTTGAATTCAATATTGCGGTAAATAAGCAGGAAACCACAACAAACTTGCGTATTACAGGAGCCTATATTGCAAAAAAAAAAAAAAAAGCGTGAACGAGCCACGAATTTGCACGTCATGGGAACGGATACCGCAGACTGTGGACGCAGCAGATTTGCGTGTCACGGTGCGATGAACATGGGGGAACCCTTTGTGAACACGCTTTCGCACATACTAGTACCGCAGATTGCGCACTCATTGTGATTCCCGTCAGGCATTGCGTGATCGATATCTGGCGAAAATTGAGGGGTGGACAATGTTTCGGAATCTTTATGGTATGGATGTCCGCCGACAAAACGGCACAGGCAATTTCTCGGTGACAGGCGTTGATACAGGATTTTATGGTAGTCGCGAAGCCTCCTCTGCAAAAAAATAAAACAAACCTCTTTGTGTAGACGTGACTCTCTCATAACCCTGATGTAGGAAGGGACACTGGCTAGAGATTTAACTTACAAAATACTCAAGTGATCGGAATAAAATTTGCAGGGGAGATTTAACATCAGATGTATGTTTATTGTGCAAACTTTCAGCTCTCTAGGACAATTTAATATACCCGTATAACAAGATGTGTCACTCTTCGTTAAGAAATCTATAATATGCAAAAGAAGCTATTAAGCACCTTTTTGATTGCTTAAATATAAAGTGGGAGATGTGGGACTTTGGGCTATCTAGTTTTTTATAACTCAAATGTAAATATTTCAGGAAGAGTTATTACCTCAAAATTTGAGATGTATATCTGTCCTATGTCAATTTTTGAAAACAATTTTTTCTCAATGAGGACTTCAACTTGAAACAAAATAAAATAGACAGCCTGATTCCCCAGTAAATTTCAGTTCAGAAACATCTTGATTGTGGTATCAGAACACTTTTACCTTCAAACAAAAGATTCCTTCGTATGAAATTTGCAGCAAAAAATGGAACTCAGGAAAATACATTCAAACATTAAACTCTTTTACTTTGTTACTGCTTCACAATTTGTTGAAAATATTTTATATCAACTTAACTATTTGGCGTATGGTTATCAAAATTACTGTAAGGGTGTATAATTAATTTCTAGAACCGAAAGCCTCAGAGTTGAAAAATGAATTTTTTCAAAAAAGTTTGAAATTTAGGCCCATGTCCCCTTAACCGCTTACCTAATTCTGCATCGTTAGAACACGTGTCGAGTAGTGACCTAATATGTGAGATGCTGATTTTTTCTCAATCTGTGTTGGCCTTGAACCCTGTACCGACAACGAGCAGCATTCAAGCATCTCATGTTGTGTCAGAGACTCTGAGTACACCTTGACACATGTGTGCCAGTATCTGTGCCCAGAGGTCGTAGGCAATTATAATAGAATTTCATTATTTGGGAGTAGTGGATCTACCAGCCAAGGTCATAGGTGAATGCCTTTTTTTAAGAAGAATAATAGTGTAATGATACATAGTAACCGTGTTGAATGAGTTATAAATACATTGGAATATATAAAGGTCTGTTCAAAGTCTTTCTGGGGTTGTCAGGAATGACCTGGCAGCAGAGATACCTCAAATTGCATCTGCTTAGAGACGATTCATTTCTGAAGTTTAATGCATTGCACAAGGGGAGGAAAAGAGTACATGAAAGCTGCAAATTGTCGACTGATTTCATATGAAGAGATTAGTAGCATGGCATAGAAGTTGAGTGTGTCCTGCCCCACTAGTAAAGTGTAACAATAATGCAAAATTAAAAGCAACCTCGTAAGCCTTCAACATTTCAAATTCAGCTATGGCCTATGACAGATCGACTATAGATACTACTCTGTTCTAAATGACAGGATCACCCGTGAAGAGAGCTTGGCATCTGCCATGGTCGGCAGGCTCTTGGCTATCGCAGACGATGGAGTCTCTCTGCTGAGGTCTGGCCAAATTTATGATGGCAGCCTGAAGTTCGGTTGACTGAGAGCGAGTGGGTTTCAGGCTCTTAATTGTGCACCTTCAGTATGCTTTACGAAGTGTATTTAAGGCTGCTGTGCTCCATATAACCTGTGGAGATCTTCCAGTGCTCAACAGAGGTAGAGAGCAAGTATGCCATATAGGGTAGACCTTGGTAAATTCGTCTGCCCCCAAGTCTTACCGATCTGGGTTGTAGTGATCACAGCGCACTAATCCCACGAGTTCACATGAGCTTCCTAACCCCATGAGTTGCCGTCCGTGCAGCTGATTCCACGGACGCTAAAATTCTGGCTCACAGACCCTACAGTCTTTGAGCGAATCAGCGGCCATTCCTTCTGATAGTGTCCTTCGTGGTCGCACGGGTCGCCCACCCCTAGGGCCGGCACTGTGACGCGGCAGGGGGACACCTGACAGCTTAGAAAGCTTCCCAAAAGAGAAGAACGGAAGAAAGGTCTCTTTCTTTTTTTTTTTTTTAGCATTTCAGAGCGAAAACCGCATTTCTGGTTCTTAGTAAATCTTAAACTGAATATTCTTTTGTGGTGCCATTAATTTAGGGGAGACCCTGCTCTTGATAATCTTTCTGCAATTTTTCATTCAATTTATATTACATTATCAAACCCACTATAATTTTTGGTGCTAAGCACAAACATGATCTCATTGTTTTTCTATCTATTATAGTTTCCAAGAAAACCTCAATTTATCACATAGGTACGTTTCCACCCAACTTTTATAGAAAAGCTATGGTACAAAGTGTGTCTGTATAATCTAAAAACATTAGAAAGTGTGGATGGTTAAGCATGTTTGTGCCTAAATTACGATAACAAAAGAGGGACATGGAAGACAAACAGACGACACAGGCTTTCATTGTAATAAATTAGAGTGTGCAACAAAGCCATTCTTGTAATTTTAGCTTCATTCTAAAAAAGTTATGATAATTAAAAATGATTTCGCTGATGATTAGAAATGAGTCATTGAAGCCTTTGCCAATTAGAAGTGTTTGTGGTTAACACTTTTCAGAAATATTATCTTAGTTACATTGCCTGATTTATGAAATATCCACCCCTAAAAAAGGTACTTAGATCGAAGTTCTGGATCCAAAGATACTTTGGACAGAACTTTGTGTTGCAACAAAAAAAAAAAAATGAATTTAGAGAAAACAAGAAAGTTTTTCACAACATGCTTGCAAACAGCTCGAGTATGAAACTCTGAATCAATGTAACTACTGTCATTTCTCGTTATAAGAAATTGCTTTATTCGAAGTTTAGTGCAATTCTTACCAAAATGCATGCATTTTGAACCAGATTATTCTAAGCATATCGGCGGCCGACCACGCTTATTATGAAGGCCGAGCCGCCGAAAGTAAACCCAAAACACTGCCACGGTGCACCGCACATAACGGCAGCCTATGCGCCGCCCCACCACGGGGCAACGTTACTGTTTCGACGCTATACACGGTGTTCGCAACGCCCGCAGCAGCGCTCATTGATTCGCTCAAGTTCCATCAGGATCGGGGGGGGAGCAAAGGCAAAAAAAACCAACCCTTAGGGAGCTCCGGTGCGCATTTTTGACGTCATGTGTTTCTTCATCCAAGCGAAGTGATGCGTTCACTGTTTGCTGGCCTACTTTAGCTCTGGGCTTTGCACACAGCGGCCTTTCTCACATTTGCTTGCTTGACTAGTTAGCTGGTGGTTCCCAGAGCTGCAACAATCTCTTCAGGACTGTGCTCAAAAAGGTTGATGAAGCATTCAAGGGCAATTTCGATTCGTTTGCGGTTACCGATGTGGACATTCTCGTTCTTGCTTCTGCCACGGATTTGTTTGCAGCCATGATGAGGACCTTCATCCGACACCAAAGCGGCATCTGATGAAGAGCCTCGAGTGCCAGCAAAATGTTTAGTGACAACGATGACTGCAGACGCGATACATCCTTAGTTTTCTTTGCAACAATGTGGAGTGCGGTGGCGGTGATTATGATTGAGATACCTAAGGGAGCTGGAGGAGGCACTAGCGATGTGGGGCATACATGCTCGGCAAAATTTTCTCACCTTGTTTTTTTTTCTTCCTTTTTTAACGCCTGAGTAAAGATTTTGTCAAGTTGCTTATCACTAAGGTTTGTTTGTTTGAATACTTGTCTTGAGGCTTCAGGTATTCCCGAGGCTACTGTTACTGTTTTTATGGCTCTCCCGCTTTTATCAAATTACCGCTTATGTCAAACTTTCTTGCTGTCCTATTGACCTCATTATTACTAAGGCTCTGTGTTTTTAGATAAATCCAAAAAACTCAAAAACACTCGCCTGTAAAATTTTCATCAATTCAGATTTATCTGATTAGCTCCAAATTTTCGATTCTTTATCTCAGAAGAAGAACAAGACGGTATTCTACAAATAAGTTTGTCTAGAGCACAGATTCATTGGTTCTGAGTTTCCTTTAGAGTCTCAGATCATTGACAAAAATGAGGTGTACCGCTTATCTGATCAAGGTTCGGTCAAGACAATGGGTCATTTACTTCTGGGTCACGAGAAAAACCACTGTTCAGGTTTCCAATTTGAGCCATACTACTTTGGCTTCTTAGGAAAAAGGAAGGTTGAGATTTTATAACAGTGAAAGCTATGGACCCTTAGATTTTATTGGAGTAGGAGGAAGGGCGGCTGAAATTTTTATATTCCTCGCTTCGCCACTTCCCCGGGCCCATGCAACAAGAGTGGTGGAATGGTATCGGAAGAAAACTAGTTTCCCAGCGACTACGTCCGTGAGTTCCTAGATTTTAAAGTATCAGCATTTATTGAAGCACCACTTGTTGCCAAGTTTTGTCATGAGACACTATATACTATCACCAATGTCAAGGGTGCTAACGCCAAATTTCGCTGAAGAAATATAATTTGATACTTGAGAGTTCTGTGAATTTTGGGCGGAACTTTCAAAATTGGGAACAGGGCGAAATTAAACTCCAAATTCCGAAGAATCGAAAACCAAACAAAAGTAAACTCCAATAAACACCCTCTGAATTTCATTAAAAAACAAAATGATAATCCTAATTATAACGAGGGTTCACTATGTGTTAAAGTGCACTTCCTGAATGTAGTAATTAGAAAATATGTTGTAAGTTACCAATAAACCAAAAAAAAAAAGAATATTCTCAAAAATAGTTTTTATTTTATTTCTGCATTTCAAGATTAGAGCTTGCGCGTAATGAATTTCTTGTTTGTTTATTTTGTCACTTTTATTGCAAGATAAAAGTGGGTGACACTGCCATACTTCCGACTTTGCAAAAAGCTTTCAGGGCTTATGAGACTTTTTTTTTTTTTTTCGTATATTGATTTATTTGCCCCTAAAACCAGCAGCCCATGCATGTTGTCTGGGGAGATTCATTCTGGCTTCCAAATGACAGTCTGCCTTCCTGTGCTCATCTTCTTCGTTACGACGCAGGAACTGGCTTCCGCGAGCTACGACAACACTATACGCTTCTTCTGCGAGGAGGTGGATGACTGGCAGTGCTACTGCACCCTGGACAAGCATGCATCCACCGTTTGGGGTCTCAGTTTTGGTCCAGGGCCGGAGCCGCAGCTGGCTTCGTGCGCCGCCGACGGCTCGGTGCACGTCTGGGGCACCAAGGGGGACCGCAGGAGCTGGGAATTGTGCGACACCCTGGAAAAACACCCAAGGCCTGTCTACGATGTGTCCTGGTGGGTGTTACATACTATCATAGACATTAGAAGATTGAGCAACCTGCCACAGTTTGATATACTTCCTAGTTTTTGGAATAAGCTCTGCTCCAGGCTAGGGCTTGAGTTCAAAGTTAGATCCCAGTCTAGCTCATTTACTTGTTAAGAGATAATGGAGCTTGTGGAGACTGCAAGTGTAGCGAGGGGCTAGATAGAGTGCTGGTTCCCATATTGTTGGGGGAAAGGGATGTTACCACAATCTTCCCAACTTCTGTCTGCAGTAAGTTAAAGGACAACTCCAGTCGAAAAGGAAACCAAAATAAATGACTGGTATCGCTTTAGTGATTACGGCCGAAATATTACGTCAAAGTGAAGCTGCATGCTCCACTAACCGATTCTAAAAGTGCGACCAGCTGCTCTTTTGCAGGCGGCAAGAGGGTTAGCTTTTAGTCAAGAAACACTCGCACAGCACCCTTCTGACGTCATGTCGCGGTGGAGCTGCCATTGATTGGTTGTACCACGTACCGCAGCACCACAGTGACATCACGTCGCGACCGATTGGATTTGGATTTGGATATGCGGCTAACCCCTTTATATCGGGGGATCCCAGAGTACTGGATCTAGCCAAATTTATCTGTTATTTTCTTCTTGGTTTTTCTTCCACCAGTGGTCCAATCTTCTTTTTGTCCATTCCACCAAAGGTGTGGGCCGCAGGCCCCTGTCTACAGTGCTGTCGGCGTCGTCGTTGCCTCTGTCGTTGCCCTCTTCGTCGATCTCTCGGAAGCCCAACGCCACCGCTATGTCTCCGCCGCACGGCACCTCCGGTTGCAGGCCCGTGCACTCCAGGATGACGTGCTGCAGCGTTTCTTCAGCCCCCTGTGTGCACAGGGTGCATCGCACGTCGGTGTCTTAGTACTTGGCTCGAAGCGCTCGCGTTCGCAGCATGCCTCCTCGGGCGTCGAACAGAAGTCCACTGCCTCTGCCGTTCTCCATGAACTCCACCTTCCTCACTTCGTGTTTCTCCCCTGTGTACAGGGCAAGTGCCGGCTTCTGTCCCGCCTTCTCCTTCCACCGTTGAGTCTCGGTCTCGGCGACTCTCGTGCAAATGTTTTCCAGTTGTTGTTCTGGAGTCGGGTAGAGGAGAGGGGTGTTTATGCGGTACCGGAGGGCCAGCTGGCGTGTCCGTCGCACCCACCTAGTCGAATTATATACCCTGTGACCGTTTGGCTGATGATCAGTGTTGCCATCCCTGTAGCAGATAGTTTAGGTTTTGCCATAGACACCCGAAACCAAACTTTGAGCCGTGATATTTTTAAAACTACACACAGTATTGAAAAAAAATTATATACCCTGTGATTCAGGGACACTGCTTTAGCTGAAAAAGGTTGTAATCCCAAATTAAAAGAAATATTGATCGGAGTTGCATTTTAAAGAAAGATTGGCACCGGCAGTGCGTAGTCAACATTGAGTCGGCCCATCTTACCTATGGCTCCAAGGAAGGTGATGTTATCCAGTGGCAAGTGCAAGATCTTTGAAGAAAAATAGACACACCTCCTCATAGTAATCTTTTGCTTGTAGCCAGTTATTTTGTGCTGTATCAAACCTAGAGAGTAATGGATTTGTTTGCTGCTGTTTGTCACTCTTACGCATGGCAGAATTTGGTAAGGCAGTTCAGCAACTCGCCCTCTCTTCTTAGATGTGCCAGTCTTTTTTAAACCAAATAAAATTGAATAGAGGCAATTGTGACTGTGCTTTTGCTAGCACTATGATAGCTCACAAGACACAGTTGGACATGGCCCAAAAGGCATCCAGAATGATTTAAAGCATGTAAAAATATAAATGTGTTAACCTGTTTAGCTTACAACCTTCGGGAACCAGGCAACAAGCAAACAAAGCAATTGGGCTTGACAAAGTTGCGATTTTAGGACACTGGAAACTCTTCCCGTAGCAATTTGCGCAAGTAGTTTTCAGTTGCCTCTTCAACAAACAGTCGGGGGTGCTTAAAGGGACCATGAAATGATCTTTTTACTTTTGCCAAATAACTTTTACATTAAACCTTCGATGTTCACAGAACATTGAACAGGCATCCGCTTTCGTTTCGGTTAATTAACTTTCACACGAAAAATGATTAAAATATTGAGATTTTCTTCCTCTCCAACTCACCGCAAAAGAAGCCGCGGCGTAATTTTAATGACTGCGACGTGCTCTGTCACCCGAACTGGAAGTTTTCTTGGCAGTAGGAGAATGGGAGCGTTAGCGTCGAGCTGGCGGTGTGCCGGTAGGTTTTACCACAGGGTTTTACTGCGCTGATGGCGTTGATGCCGCTGCCATATTTTCTGAATCAGCTCCTCTCATCACCGCGATAGCCATGGACACATCGCAGCTGAGCGAAATTCAATTAGATACGTTGCGCTACAGCGACAGCATGGGACTGGTCCCATACGCCGGTACTCCTGTTGGAAACTGCAGCGACTCTTCCGACGAAGACTGCAGTTCCTCGTCGAAATCGGACACGGAGTGGCGACTCCAATGTACGGAATGTTCCGAGCATACACGGATGACCTTAGACCTGAGGTCCCTCAAACCGATGAGCCTGCACCTTGTGCTTCAACGTGGTTCCTCGAGTTACAAGCGGTGAAACTGCAGCCGTTTCTTTTTAAGCTCTTGACTGCACAGTCTGCAGTTCGGGCATTTGCAACAAGTGCAATAGCTACGACTTCGTTCGTTGTGACCAGTGCGACCGGAACAACCGCTCTCCACCGCACGTACACACTCCTGGAACTACTGCAAGAAGCGCAGCAGGTCGTCAGCACGACAGCCGCTTCTTCACCGTCGTCAGCCCTTCCCGTGGTGTTGCTAAAAAGAAGGGGACGCGCTGTCACTCACTGGCGTAGCAGAAAATGCACAGAGTTTTCTATCGGCTCAAGCTTTATTAACTTTTATTTTGTCAGGATACGCTAGCTGGGCATAGTGGATGAGAAAAGAAAAAGATGCAGTACGCTTTCTTGGACGATCATGACTTTAAAACACAACTTTACTTATAGTTCAAATCTCGCCACACTCCTTTCCTATGTTTGCAAAAGACGATGTAATCTTAGCAGAAATAAAGCAACATCGAAATATGATTTCGTGATCACATAGACATTGCGATTGTTCAGGAAAGCTAACACTAATCACTTTTCTCGGGTGATGAAAGCAACTAGTAATACCAAATACGGTATAGCTTCGCCAATACTGGAAACTCCTCCGAAACCGCATGGGAGCGGCGGCAAACGCGACAGTGGCACCTCTAGCAGACTCGGAGTCTACAGAAGCAGACAACGCAATGGAAAAGTGTAGGCTTTGCGACTTTCCTTGAGCTTTGCGAGCCTTGTTTCGTCACCCCAACAGCTGAAACAATCCATTACGGTCAGTCCACTTGCAAAGCACAATCCACTGATCGCAACTGCAACAACGATCAAATAACAACGCGTGCAGAAACAAAGATAGAGCAGTTTATTTAGCGATCTCAAATGCCACTCAGGGGATCACACGTGTTTGGAGCACATCTGGGAAGCGGAAAAAAGGCTTTAGCTACTTGAACTACGTTTTAGCAGGTTACTGTTGATCCATTACAGAGCGCGTTTTCACAATTTTTTTACCTGAATAGGTGGTCACTAAAACGAGCACAAACATGTTCGGATTACCAGAGCAAGTGCACCAGCCACTGCAGTATAACAAAAACAAAAGGTGAGGAGAACAATTATCGTGCAAACTCTTCCTGAACTTTGTAGGAAAGATGGGGTTACCATCTCAGACGAAAATAAAAAGACTTTGGGAACAGCCGCAAACAACGGCAAATAAAACAAAGAACTAAGCAGAGGATACAAAGATACAAATAACCCAGCAAAGACCTCCTTCGACAACAACAATCGTTGTGGCGCTTATGAACAAAAAAAAAAAAAAAAAATGGAAAGCAGCAGCAGTTTGGGTACCTCACTTGCTGGGCGTCAGTAGGAGCATTGAAAATGAGTGGTGGACGTCGCCGTCGTTGTTGAGTTCATAACAAACAAAGCAGAAACAACACGTCGAAACTGATGAAATAAGAAAAAAAAAAAAAAGCTTCACTTTTTTTTTTTTCAGCTGCTTGTTAAGATATATAGAATAAATTTCAAAAAGCACATATGAAGATTTCAATTTAGAAACTCAATCAAAAGCGAAAATAGGAGGTTATTGCAGACGACAGTGGAAGAAAACACAACGAAAAAGTTGCAGACGTCCCTAAAATTGTCCAGGCATAGCGAAAGCAGACGAACCAGCTGTAGGAAGCGCCAAAGTGAAGGAAAGAGAGTAAAAACTAAGCCAAACAAGTCAAAGCAAAATATGCGGTGGTTCGATCATCAAGCAAACAAAAAAGAGAAAAAAGCAAAAAAAAAACCACTAAAAAATCATAAAAGCAGGAGGAAGAAAGAGCGCACCAATGTAACGTGGCCTCAAAAAGAAAAAAAAAAAAAAAAGAGAAAGATTTGGCAAATTTGAAGAGTTTGTAAGACGGTCCAACGGGTGCCGGCCTTTGTTGTACAACGCTATCCTCTTTTTTCTTTTGCACATGCGAGAAGTATCTTTTTTTTTTTTTTAAATCTGCTTTTATTCATTTTAGTAATAGCGTCAGATTGGCATGTGCACAATTGACTTCTTCCAGAGCATAATGACATCGCAGTAATGTATGTGTTTCAAAATTGCCTTTTGCTTCTTCATCCGGAGACAATCTTGATAGGATTAGCCAGCTCGCCTATTCGACAAAACGGTTATAAGCAAGACGTTCATGAGAAATGGGAATTGCAACAACAAAACGAACTGATTGATAAGAACAGTAAAGTTGAAACGTAGCTATGTTCTAAAATTTTTGTACATTGCCCTTTTTCCAAAAAACAGCGCGAAGGTACATTCGTGTTTTACCTGGCTTACATAACTTGCGACAGAGTGTTTTCTTCAGGAGAGCCCCAAAATTGCACCCTACAAGCTGTAACATCTTTCCCACGTGAAGCAAATAGCCTTCATTCATGAGGTGGCACCTATTTTTTAACGTACAAAGCAGCGAATACCCGGGACAATTTTTTTTTCATTGGTCACCTCGCACTGAAATAGGCAAAACTAACGTGTTGTGGAAAATTTGTCTTCTAGCGGAGACTCCGAGCTCACCAGGGGCGCTGCGATCACTTTTCGCCTGCGCTCCGCAGGAGTTGCCAGTATTGGCTTACATGGTATTTGGTAATACCTTGAACTTGAGCACACACATAGAATGTGCAAAATGAGAAATCCGGGCGGTGCTCGAGGACAACAAATGATAAGAAAGTACCACTGTAGTCGAAGTAAACAAAGACAACGGCACGAGCGTTTCTGCTGTCTTGTGGGTGCCGCCACAACATTGCCACACGAGTAGATGGATCTTCCCTTCTAGGGTGTGCTGAGTTATCATCACACGACGAAAATGTAATCAAGGATAGCGCTCTACGCGGAACAATGAGCTTCCACCACGCCGACCATGTCAACGATCACCACCGACGCCATGTTTTTCAGCAGAGAGCAGGAACAGCGCAGGCGCAGTCTTATCTTTCTCTTGCTTCGTTTGCCACATGATAGATGGCGCATAGCTCTGAGCATTAGAAAATTCGGCAATTTCCGACTTGATTTGGCTGACGTGCATTGGCACCGCAGATGCAACGCAGTGAAAAGGCAGAGAGCTTTTGAAGGAAAGAAGGTATGAAGGAGTCAGCTTTTCTTTTAAAAGTTCCATAGCGAAAATCTTTTTTTGCTCTCTATTTTTGTCTTTTTTTTTCACACCTTTTACGACGTGCGGTGGATGAAATTCGATTTTAAAATTGTTTCATGGTCCCTTTAAGCTTCGCCTTTAAGAGTGGAACGCGATAGCGTTATTGAATCCTCGGCCCACTTGTGGCACATTGGCTCTGCACGCCTGGCCTTCGTCTCTGCCTTCTTGGCTTCAGTCTTATGTGGCTGACCCCGTCGCCGAGCAGGAGCAGACATAGATGCGGCATCCGCACTCGTAGAAGACGACGGCTCAGAAGAGCGTTCTGCACTGGTAGGCAGCACAGCATCCATCGCAGACGTGTTCACTCCTGGCGGCCCAGCCAGCCTAGCGGAGGCCCTGCAGCACGGTATGCATCCTCCACAGGACGAACGATGACTGCAGGATCGCAGCACCACTGGGCAGACTCGGTAACGGAGGGAAATTTCCGATCCTCCGCGACGGATGGAAACTGTGCACTGCTCCAGACAGATGCACTTAGGTCATGTGGCTGTCACGTCATGATCCTATCGACCAATTAGGATTTTCGTGTCGCGCCACCTTTTTTGGCACGACATCGAGGCCGGTATGACACGAGCTCCTTAACACTGTCGTGTTAAAAATTCAGCCGATGCCTGGCTCGGTGTCTGTGCAGGTGTCGGACAAGGGGATTCCTGGCGACAGCTTGTGGGGACAATGCGGTGCGGGTCTTTGTCAAGGACGGAGGTGACTGCAGTTGGCGCTTAGGCTGCACGCTGACGCAGGCCCACTCTCAGGACGTCAACAGCGTCTCTTGGAGTCCCTCCGGCGGGCTACTGGCCTCGGCGGGAGACGACGGCTACGTGCGCCTCTGGCAGATGGACTAACTTTAGGCTACCCAATAAAGAAAGGGGGGAGGGGCACTTGTTTGTTATGTTTACGCAGTTGCCCTGTGTGCCGTCTATGTATAGGTAGGTTGGACAGAATTGCGCTGACACAGTTTAGTACTGCTTTCCTGTGGAAGAAAAGATACCTGGATGCACCCTTGCTTGCTGTTCTGGTGAACAAAGACCACTAAATGGAGACACACTCTGAAATAGACATGAGACTGTGGAGAGGATGGAAAAGCCAGAGTGAGAAGCCTTACATTGGGGTGGTAGCCTCAAATGGCCTACTGTCGAGACCAGTTATAACAAAGTCGGTTATAACGAAATAGCATCTACAGCGAAGCGATCACGATTTCACATTCCCGTTTGCACTCTTTTAATGCATTTGTGTCTGTTTTAGCGAAGGAAATTGAGCGGCTCCCGCGGATATGGAAAAGAGAAATTTTGTAATACTTTCAGTGATGGAAGTGCTGTGCCATTTGCGCCAAATTGCGCCATGAACGAAAGTCTGCTACATCTCGTGCCAAAGCGTCAAGGCCCGTTCACACCCTTGCGACCGAGTTCGACCGAGAGAGACCAGACCGGTTTTTAAGCCTCTAGCGATCTCTTAGGACCAGCTCCGCTGCTGGTCCTCAGAGATCGCAAGAGGCTTAAAAACTGGTCTGGTCTCTCTCGGTCGAACTCGGTCGCAAGAGTGTGAACGGGCCTTCATTTTCGCTCAATATTGTGCCATAACTGCGCCAGGATGGGCTTAAAGCAAAATATAAAAAATAATTTAATATTGGTCGGCTCTCATATTTAGAAAAGTAGAAGGAAAAAAAATGGTATGAATATATTTCACGGCGTCTCTACTCGCCATATAATTTGTTTCATCTTAGGTCTGAGCACAATTGAAAGCTTGGATGCATACAACCTCGAACACACATACTAAAAGCGCGAGTCACGGGGCATTCACTGCACCCTATTGGTTTAGCCCATGAAATAACAGGTACAGGGAGATGAATGCCATGATGTCGCGCTTTTATGCTGTTTAATTGGTCCCATTGGAATCGTAGAGTCGGCTGTAGCGTTGACTATAGGTGAAACGAAGTATAGGGATTGTTCGTCAATCGCTCTGGCCGGTTGATGCGCTGGCCAGTTGATCGTCGACATTGTCTAAATTACCAGACTATGTCTGCGAGATCAGGAACTAAAAGTCTCGAGAAAACTTCGCAAAATAGCAGGATGGTGGTATACTGTGATAAGACAGAACCAGGATCTTGTTCTCCTGGTGAAATCACTCCATTATCATGTCTGCCACATGCCTTCGTGCCGTGACTGCAGAGCACCGTGGCACTTGCGGCGCTCCTGTGAACCTTCACTACATCTCACCACACATGAGCGTGCATGCGTCGGGCTTCACCGCTTTGCACCGGAGTGCTAGGAGCAGCGACTGACCTGTTGGAGGGTTAGCGCAAGAGGCACGGAATTCCTTCTCGGGATTATTACAGATCGACCTTCTTTGTCTCCATTGCAGATTAACCTCTAATAATAATTTAAAAAAAACAGAAAAAAAACACTGGTTTTTATTTTTGAATAAATACGGTAGTTCTTGTGCAGCTGTCGAATGAACGAGCAGTGAATTTTGATTTAACTCTAGTTCCAGTGCCGCTGAAAAGCAGTGTCACATTTAAAGCACAAGTGTAGGCTTTCATAATATTTGTCAGTGGTTGTTTTTGTAGTTTATGATATTAGAGTTTTGAGTTTGGCAGGTTCATAACACTTGGGGGACACGTTTTCATTGGTGTAGTGGATATGCTGGTTTTTGCTGGCATTTTGCAGAAATTATATTTACAGGCCAATTAAACTACCGAGTGTAGAACGGGTATGAGAGGGAGGCTTTATCGCAACTGAAGGGTTGGGCTATGATTTATTCTTTAACCATTTTTTGTACCCGTTTTAAATGGACCCCGCTCTGATCAGAGCCTTATTTCAAATAAAGAAGGCTATCTGTTCCTTTTGCCTCCTATTTATTTTTAGCACAAAATGTGATAAATAATATGATCCAGTATCAAAGAGGAACTGGCAATCATTATCTCAGACAAACTCATTTAGATATGCAACCACTTTTTTTTTTTTTCATTTGCATCTGCTTTAAAAGCGTTAGCGGCTGCTCCATACCAGTGTTTTGAATGCCACAGAACCTTCTACAAAAGGTTCAAATGCTGCTTCCATCACTGTACTTTAAAAAAAGAATAAAATGCGGAACGTTTGCCAAGTCTCGGACCGCCGCTCTTTGCTGCCGCAGCAAAGAAGCCCCCCAGAACAGGCTGCATAAGATGCTGGAAAGGCCGCCGGTGGCAGTCTGCAACGTCGTCTGCTCCCCGCTTCTTATCTGGGAAGCGGCTTTACCGCATCGCACGCGGAGAAGCCGTCGTGGGGCGTTCGGAGAGCTTAAGAGATCGAGCAGTTGCCCCATCTCTTAAATCGGCTTTCTATACCGACGACAAACAAGCTACTTTGTTTGCTTCGTGATCCGTGTCGGCGTCTGGTCGGTAAAGTCGCTCTTACGCGTAAGTCGACTTCGCTCAAGCATCGATTCGGTGAATTATCGCCACTCAACGATGGAGAGTCCCGGCACGTCCCGGCACCACCGGCACCCTGACGGGGAAGACGAAGGCAATCTCCTTGAATCAAAAGCGTGCCATCCTCGGTGTAGTGCGCATAAACGTAAAGAATGCCTTCCACCACCGGCGCCCTCCGTGGGGCTGTCGCAACTTTCGAATCTGTTTTGGGGGCGAAGCTCCTTAGGGGCTAGCCATGTCCGTCCGCCGTCCGCCGTAGGCCGGCGTCGGGTGCTCGTGCTTCTGCTCGTGAGATCACGTGCTCACGAGCACGTGAGCACGTGCTCGTGTAGGGCAAAAAAAAAATGGAAAAAAAGATGAAAAAAGAAAAAAAAAATAGTAGGGGGTTCTGAGATGCCATCCCATCTGTCTGCTTAAAAAAAGAAAAAGAAGAAAACCACGCATTCTCCTACTGCCATGAATGAAAAGGACCGAAAAGCTCGGCATGCAGCGCCTCAGCGTCTACGTAGACAGCAAGCTGCTCCGGAGACCAGGGCGCGAGAAGCTGCTGCACAGCGTCAAAAACGCCAAGCGGACCCGGAGTTGAGAGCTCTGGAAGCGGCGGCAAAGTGTCAACGCCGACAGCAAGCAGCAATACCTATGACCAAAATCAGTATCATCAGCACCACCCGAGCTTCGCCCCAATCAACATCATTTTTCTATCGGAGCTTCTCGCAGTTGGCGTGAAGCGGCTCCGATATAGCAGAGGACGCGTGCAGGGAAGCCTCGACCGCTTTTTGGAGGCTCGATAAACATGTACCCGTGACAACCCGTGTTTACCTTTTTTTTTTCTTTTTTTTATGCTATTTGTATGAGTTCATATATAACGAAGAAGCGCACATACCGAAGCGATTCCCGTTGACTTCGTTATAACCGGTCTCGACAGTATATAGAATGGCACACATACTGTAAAAGAGCAAAGAGTGTTAAGTGGGTTTGCTTAACACTTCATAACTGTTAGTGCCTGCACGTTGTACTTATCAGTTGATAAAATTTGTCTATGCTGTGAGAAAGAAGAAAGTCCTACTTCTATACTGTGCCATTGCGAAAAGATAAGAGGAACACAAGTTTTTTTCTTTTACGATTTAAGGGTCGTTATAGGAACTACTGGTGAGGTGGAAATGTGTGTCCATCCTGATTTCCAAATTAGGTAGGAGAATTTGAGGTTTGTGAATACATTTTCTAAGCAAAATGTGAAAGTTGATGTGTTTTAACTAGCTGCGCTTTGCACTGTGCACGATTGTGTAAGTGCTCTTATGCATAACCATGTACATAGTGCTGATTATGCTTTTCGCGTCTCAAAAATAAACTCTGCGTCACCGAACGCTCGGTCCCCTCCCGGATGTGGCACTAGCATTTGGGTTAAGATGGCAATTAGTTTCAGGACTTGCCATTATCTGAATCATAAGTCATAAGCTATTTTCGGAAATTTTCAGGGAATATCGCAGCCAGATGACTGCAAGGAGCAAAGAGTATGCGGGCGAACTGGTTAGAAAACATAAGCTAAACTTCGAGACGCAGCCAGATGAGCCTGCAAATGCCAGTGGTGTGATTGCAGCGCCATACTATTTTGCTAAAATGTGAGGAATTGGCGCCAGATCTTATTTTTACTTTTTTTTTTTTTTTTTAAGACTGAAACGACAGTACACTACCGCTCGTCACCGCGCGGTAGTGTACTGCAGTGAAGCGACAACTGTTGCTTCGCTGCAGCAAACCCGCGCTGCTCTGTATATTTTGTTTTATGTCAACCAACGAGGTTGATGTCAATTCTCCTTCAGTTATTACCTTTATATACGTTTCATCCCTTTCATGGTACAGTGAATACAGTAAAAGAAAAATAAGTTAACTTTAGCAGTAAATGCAAGCCTGGGAATAACCTAAGTAAATTCATCTGGATTTTTAATTTTTTATTATTATTTGAAGGAAGAGCTGCAGTTTAATTACAACTTAAAAAAACAAACATCAATTTGGGAGCCAGAATTGTGTATATTTGAACATTATTTTAGTGGAATATACTATTTGGTTTACGTATGATTTCGTACCTAAAATAACCATGCACAGCAGTTCTTAATGCACTTCATCAATCAGCATCTTCTTCTAACTGTGCCTTGTGCTTCTACGCGCAATTAAACTGCTAGCTAGGGAATGAAACATGCCATGCTTTTGATGCCATTTAACAGTTTCACAGAGGCAGGAAGGCAAAGACGACATAAGCACGTAAATCTTAGCATAATACATATTCGCACTGGTACGAACAAAAATAAATGTGTGCTTATGGTCTAAATATACCTTTTGTTGCTAAAAAAAAGAGCACAGCAAATTGTTGGGCAATTGTATTGCTCGTGAAACGTGCGGCATGTCTGGCCCGCTGAGATAGTAGCCTTTGCTTATGCCGGTCTCCAATAGTAACATCGAGGGATCGCTTAGCAGTACGCCTAGCCCGCTGAACTGGTCGTGTTTGTTCAGTCCTATTCCTCTGGGATTGACATCTACGCCCTCGGCGCTTTTCATCAGTTAGTTTAGCGACTGGCTTAACTTGTGGCATGTACACTTGATAGCAATTCCTGGAATGGAGATACCGGCACAAACCCGGGTTTTAAATCCCTGGTGTTCTTCCAGGAACCTCCATAGCCGCAGATGTTTCTCTTACGACATCCAATCACCATCTGGTGGGCGAGTGGTGGCTCGTGAGTGATTACGCAATCACTAGACAGTGAGGGCGGCCTCGCGCGTGACATCATACCTTAACCAGCCAATCATCGTGGATCTAGGGGGTGTGACGTCATCAGCTGGCTCAGCCAATCGGCATCGAGTTAATCCGCGGCTTCATTTTTCGGCTTCACAAATTTCTAGGCTCCCGGACCTTGAAGAGACAAAGCATGTTTCACTTTAATATACCTTATTATGTTCCAAAGTGTGCTCCAAAACGACTCGGACGAATCACATCACTAAAATACGCGGAGATTAATATCTTGCTGGGAATGGGCCCCACTTTCTCATTAAAATTTCCGAAAATCGCTTATAACTTTTTAAAATTAGATAACGCTGAGTTATGACGCTTTGGGGCCTGGTCCAACTGCTAGCGCCACATTTTGGTGGAGTCTGGGCTTGCGGAAATGCGTGGTCTATCCTTGAAGGGGAAGAACATGCTTAACATGCAGCCTTGTTTGACGTGTAAGAACAAAATTTCAGCAACGTCAAATGATATTAGAACTAGTTCACTTACATCTTCGGGTGAGAATTATAGTGTATGATTTTTGTGTCGTACATGGTGGGGATGCACAGCCCAAAGAACAGGGATGAAGAAAAGACAAACCCGACAGGACACTTGCAACTGAAGCTTAATAGCCGGAAAGGCACGATCAAAGCAAACAACGTTAGTTAACAATTAAAAGAGCACGCATACAGACTCGCCAATCAGAAACCACGCCATCACCGAGATTAACACACTACGTGGCACAATTCATTCCTGGCTGCAGGAACGCAACCCTCTTTTCCGATAGCGCCACAGGGTTCGCTGACGCACCCCTGTCACAATCTTGCAATAAAGAACGCCTCAATAATTTATTTCGTCGCTCTTTCTTTTTGTGCTCTGAAGGTGGTGATTTTGTCAAAGGCAGGCCCACACTGACAGATCTTGTTCTTTGCACGGGGAACAAAACTGAAAACTGCTTTGGCGGAACACTTTCCATAGGCCATGTTTGCTGCGAGGAAGCGTTCCTCCTAGCCCGCCTAGGACGAATACTTTCCCACAGGCCGTGTCATACTGCGGGGAAGCGGTTGAACCAGGAGCCGTCGGCCATTTTCAACAATTACTAACACCGACGAAAGTCGGCCACACTTCTAAAGAAAAAAAAAAAAAGACAACATATAGATGTAAATTAGTCATAAAAGTAAAACAGAAACAGTTTTCATCACACGCGAAGCCGCTGAAACTGGCCCGCTCAAGCAACTTAAAGGGACACTGACCGGATATTTAGGCTCGCCAATGTTTTTATTTGTACATGACATATGAGGGCCCAACTAGTCAAAACACAATTTGCGGCTCGAAATTTGTTTTCTTTCCACCCGAAAACCGCCGATTGAGAACTGGCCGGTTTGAGTCGCGCTCACTCTCTCTCAGTGGTCACCTGCCGTTTTCTAGGGTTTAGACAACCACCAAAGATAATCAAAGTCGTGGGTCATCGAAGACACACACTCAATAATAAAAATAGGCAAAAATATGATACCCATCTTTTGTGGTTTCTAAAAAACTGCAAATACGTTGATTAAAAAGAGTCGCGCAGTCACGTGACTTGCAGTAACTTTCTCCTCCTCTGTATTTCTTCTTCCTCCCCAGTCCAGTTTTGGTTTCGGTTTCGAGCAGTTGCGTATTTTGACTTTATTAAAAATACACCTGACGCTGTAGCAAAATATTAGTTGGGTAGTCTTCTAACACCATAATCAATCGCCTGTCAAAAGAAAAAAAAAATGTGGGGATGTCAGTATCCCTTTAACTTACTCCAGGTTACGATGAAAGAAGAGAGTGGTAGGAACAAGGACAGAAAGGAGATTAAAATTCCATTCGGGCTTCGCGCATCTCCCGGCAAGGGCACTGTCGGATCGGGACTCCCCGCTGGCGCGGTCGCTCGCCGCACGGCCTTGAAAACGTGTGCTCAAATAAGGACTGTTCCTCGAGCTTCTGTCATGCTGCGCCATCTCATGTCGTTTGTCAGAAATGGGAGCAAACCTTCGACACACTTGCTCCGTGGCAAGGCGGAACCCCGAGAACATCGCCTGAGTGAATAGCTGGCGCCCTCTTTTCAGGGTGATGACACCCTATACGCTCAGCAGGAGAGGCGGAGCCGCTAACTATGCTGAAATTCTTCGAGGGGTCAAGATTGCGACTGACGTAGCAGCCGATGCAAATGGAACCACCCTAAACAAAGACGGCGCAAACAAAATAATTGTCAGCGTGCAGGAAGTCGGGAAGAAACTAGTTTGAGGAAAGGGGAGACTAGAGAAACTAGGGGAGACAACATAAACCATACCGTCTTTCAACACAAAGCATTGCTTCATTTTGGAATTTGGCATTTTTTTTCGAATTTCCCTCTGAATTCGACCAGGATTTCCTGCCCGTTGTGTGTAATGGCGCTTCAAACAGATGGCGCTACTGTGTGTGGTGTCCAGCTACTTTCAGTGTCAACGTTAGGCGGTAAATTTGTATGATGCCGGGAGTTTTGGTCGTTCAAAGGTATCATCCAGTGGTATCATCCAGTCCTAAGTTTACACAAACCTTATCTACCGGTAAGAATCCGAGCTTTGATGACGTACTTACTCAAGACACTACTTCAGCCACAATTGGCAAACACAGAGCTGGACTACGAGTTTCAAGAAGTATACGATTGAGCATACGGGCCCGAGTGAGACCACGCAATGCAGCTCTTCGGTGAAGTTTGAGCAGAACGGCATATCTTAACGGCGCGAATAGAGGCCTTCAAAGGCAGTACTGCGAACCGTCGGAATGAGTTTGCGCTGAACTGGGAACACAATTCATACATTCTAACGGTCCTCACGCAGCAATGTTATACAACTGTACGCCGGTACGGTGCTCATCCGGATTTAAAGGAGCTGTGCAACAGTTATAGTGATTTGCTTAAATAATTTGGGAGTTGGTGTCTCCACCTTCCTGAGTAAACAAAAAACCGCTTTTGCCTGCATGTCCTAGTTTTTATTTTAAAAATGGACGAAGATTGAAGTTTTTCGGCGCCTCTCAACTCCTTCACTAACTTCCGAGTCACGTGCGCTGTGACGTCAATGGGGAAGGCGCGGGGTTCCGGTGAAGCTCTTTCTTTAGAGCCATCAGTAAGCAGCGAGAACTCATCCGCTCGCGACCGCGTGACCACGTGCTGGCGGACGCAGCGCGAACAATATGGTGAAAGGAGGAAAGTCTCATCCGGGTCCGGCCATACCCGTCCGGCCCTGTCCCCCCTAGGGTGCCTGCATGTTTCCGCCAGCGGAGCGGCGGAAACATGTAGGCACCCTAGTCCCCCCTTCCCCTCCGGCTTCTTGCTGCTGTTCCGCTGCTGACGCTTTGTAGACCTAGGATAGATGGCGCCACTGAAACCCCGTATAATAAAAGTTTTGTCGATGATACCAGGTTTTTGACGCATTTATATTTATGTTGGAACGACAAGATTTATAGAAAAGTTACCTTTTATCGAGCAGGTATTCGCACAACTTGCTATCTTTCTACAAGATTCCCCATTGACGTCATGCCTTCTGTTTCTCATGGCCGCCGCTCGCGGCTGCATGTCGAGGAATATTCTAATTTTCGCTTCGCGATTACGTGGCGGAATCGCAACATTTCGAAAGAAGGAGGTGTGTTTTCTGTCCTTTGTGACAAGGTGAACCATGCCAAGCGCGAGCTTACGCTCCGCATGCTCCGAGCTGCGGTGCGGAGCATGCACAGGCGCCCGTAGCTGTGAATGCAAAGCCTCAGCAGCTTTTGACAGCGTCCAGTTCTCGATTTAAAGGGCCACTGACAACCTGAACATTGATATCTTCTTTATCTTAAACGCTTAAAAACGCGTGACATAAAAAAAGGTTCAGCGTGAAAAAAAAAAAAAAGACAGCGTGCGAAAGAGCCGGTCAATGATCCGCATCCTCCTCCCCAAGCTAAGACCCTTCTCGCTTTTTTAATGCGTTAGCATTAGTAGGGAGTTGTAGTAGATCGTTTTTCTCCCCCGCTACGGTATCCCCGAAGAAAACGCCGCTGCTGCGCACGCGCGCCGCCAGCCTTGTCTGCATAGTTCAAGGTCTTGTGGCGGATTACGAAGCGCTATCTGGGTGCTTAGCGGGCTGCGGAAACGGTCTACTACAATTCCCTAGTGCCCTGGTACATGCGCTAACTTTGGACGGGTTTGGAGCACACGTATCTAAAGTTTGCAACGTCGCCACGGGATGGCGCCACAGTCCCACTGCTGGGAACTGGCTAGGAAGCACCTTCTGCAAGCGTCGACAGATGGCGGTGGGGTGCATATTTTGAGAGGCTAGATAGAAAGCATAGCAACGGAGGCCGCACTGGATTGGCTGCTTATAGGGAGAGACGCCTTGACGTAACACCTAACAACCGAAGATCACCGGCGACGTCCCCCTTCGCCAATTTCGGCGCCGCGCAGAGGGGGACGGTGGGTGTATCACGGGCGCGTGTCAACCCGCCCCGGCCTCCCCATTCACGTTGCTTCTCGGCTACAGTCTGCGGATGGCTCATTACAAAATATTACCCACCTTGGCCCACCCGTACTCGCCGCTTCACGGCGCACCGCCGGCGGCCCAAGAGCCCAAATACGCCCTAGCCCTGTTGTTCCCCACAGGACCTCGGTTGCTAGGTGGTGCGTCACCCCGTCGCTCTCTATAACCAGCCAATCCTGTGCGGCCGCCTTTGCTATGCGTTCTATCGACTAGCCTCTCGAAATAAGAGGCGGGATGCGCGGGTGCGCGCTTTGGACGCCCTCGGAAGCTGCTGCCGAAGGCTTTGGAGACCTGTGGACGCACACGGGCTGCGGTTCTGCTCTTCGGCCTGCCACGCCATTCTTGACGCGCAGTCGTCTTACCATGTCACAGAGCCGTAAGCGCAGGGTGTCGTCGCCCCTGTATGCGCAACATACAAGCACAACAACGAAATGGCTTTGTCATTTTCTGCGCATCGCGCGCACATCCTTCATGCACCCGCTAAGTGGCCTGACCTACTTGCACTAGTGCCACTAAATAAGCCACGCTTCAGGGTAACGACACTTACCCATCGGATGGATCGATGCTAATAGCTGGACCCTTTATAATGGGCGGTAGCTTGCGCCACCTAGCCAGAAATCTTGTGGCTTAAAATCATGCTTGCCAGTTATCTGAAGCTCTATCTGAAATCACAAGAAACGCTTTTCCGCCCTCCACAGACGTTTGAACAGCTCACGACAGAGCAAAGCAATATTACATGAGCTTCCTAAAACCGAATCTAATGCTGAGGAAGTCACACTTTTGTATCATGACGATCGGCAGACACGTCTGCTCTGCACAAGCACCAAGGAGGCGGTGCCCACAACGATATCGGGGAACAGAGTGCCGATACGCTAAGCGTCGCTCATTTAGTGGTTCTAGCTTGCACCGTGGAGAAGAAGGGGTTTCGGGAATGTTCACCCCGCGGAAAAGTGCTGAGAGGCTGCATTCACCATGCTTTGTTAAAGGGGCCCTGCAATCATATTTAAGCGTCTGCCTTTTTTGCGGTTTCCACGTCTCTTGGGGTTCGGGGAAGCCAGCGGGCACGGAGAGAGTAACTAAATATCAGTGCGTCATATTTTAACCGGACGACGCGGAAACCTCCTCCGCCTACGAGGGCGACCCGCGTTGCCGAAAGCGCGCGAAATGTGACGTCTTTGGTCCTGGGCTTACTACTGGTCAGAGACGCTAAAAGCTTTTTTTTTAGTCGAGATACAAAATATAAGTGTCGCGAACCGTTTCAATTATGTATGAAACTAGTTTTTGTTCAGTGTTTTAGATCAGAAAAGAAACAAATGCAATTTATAAAGTACGGAAACAAGAAATGACCCGTCGACATATCCGCCACCAAGCGGCGGAAAAAACGGCGCATACTAGAAAGGAGTAGTGGGATCAGGCGCCGAAACGGAAAGGTCCCGGATGTACGCGGCGGCGCTGCGGTCGTATACCGGCTCGAGGATCCAAGTAGGGGTGTCGCGAACCGGCCAAGGTTCGAGTTCGACCAGGTTCGACTTTTTCGAACTTTTAGTGGAAAATTCGACGAACCTTGTATTGAGGTTCGACTCGTGTGCGCATGCGCGACAAGCTGGCCAGTTGGCTTCGGATTGGATGGTGATGGCTAAGGGATGAACTAAGGGCAGCGCTGATTGATTATTTAGTTAATACTCTACAAAAAATTAAGTTATTAACTGCTTCCGTTGTTATAATCAATTTATTTTAATTGCAGCTGTTCACAAAATTAAAATAACCCTTTGCATTAAAAAAAATTCTCCAAACCTAGACATGCATGTATCAAGGTCTGGCCACACTGTCCACTAAGTCGAACCGGTCGAATCTTGTGAAAAGTTCGAAGGTTCGTCGAACCGGTTCGACCCAGTCGAACCCCGAAAGTTCGACTTAAAAATCCGGTTCGACAAAAGTTCGCGACACCCCTAGATCCAAGCGGTTCCGAGCGTTCCGAAGGCCTTCGGCGCGGGCCCTGCTGGCGATTTGGCCATTTGGCGGTATGGCAGCGCGAAGTGGCTCCCGTTCTGAACTGATCTTTACCCCTTGTTTGTCTGTCGTTTGTGGTCAATGAAGAATGCCGAAATAGTCTTTAATCGCTCAGCAAATGCATTGCGAGCCGCCCTGGCCGCCCGCTTCATACAGCCTATCCAACACATGCTTTAGTGGCGCCCTCTCGCGCCGTCGACACGGAGCGCGGCAGCCGTGAGCGCTTGATGAGCTCACTACCCCTCCTCTAGTTCACGGCCACTCAAGCCAGGACCTACGACGTCATGAAGGAGGTTATTTTTTGCTTGTTTTTGTAATCCTAATTTGCCTATAACTTTTAAAATAAAGCGAAATTTGAGAAAAGAGAAGTTTCATTAAGTTTCTACGTTCACTGCGCTCAAGTTCGGTGCAAATTAAAAACCAGTAAAAAAGTCATTGCAGGGCCCCTTTAAGCGCCGTTCACACACTTGCAACCGAGTAAGACCGAGAGAGACAAGACCGGTTTTTAAAGGGGCACTGACACATCAAAATCATATTTTATTTTATTATCCGAAACGATTAAAAACGATGCCGGGACATTACCCTCAAAATTCGAAACTTGGGAATTCAGTATTTGTGAATAAAAAAAAAAAAAAAACAATATCCAAATGCCGAATTTGAAGTTCCCGCGCGATCCTCGCCAGTGCAGTCAGTCAAATTTTGCGGTCTCCTGCGACTCGACTCTCTTTCGGACCTCCGCTCCACGCTATGAAGCAAAGCGCCGTTGCCACCGCGACCCCAAGCGAGGAGGAGGTGAGCAGGCGGGATAGAAGCTAGGGCGCCGGCGCGGGAAAAAACCGGTTTCTTCCCCGACTCGCACCGAACTCTGATTTTTGGTATTTCAAAAAGAGGGGCCGTAGTGCGTTCGCAATTGCGTTAAAAAAAAACATGTTTTACGATTGCCGTTATTAAATGTTATAAAAATGTCGCCTACAAAGCTTCTAAATTTCCTAATTTTTGACGTCACCGATCAAAAGAAGCGAGGAGGTGAGCGGCGGGAAATATAAACGCCAAAAAAAAAAAAAGGCGCGCGCGCGCGCGGGGAAATTTTTTTTTCGCGATGCGTTTCTTTTTGTGTGTCTATGACTACAACTTGCATCGTTTTAGACAATAAAAAAAAAATACGACCTTTGGGTTGTCAGTGACCCTTTAAGCTTCTTGTGACGCCGGAGGACCGGATGCGCTGCTGCGGAGCAGGTCCTCCGCCGTCGCAAGACGCTTAAAAACCGGTCTTGTGTTTCTCCGTCCTACTCGGTTGCAACGTGTGTGAACGGCGCTTTACATATAACCGCTGCTCGAAAGGCTAACGCCTTTCCTCGAGAATCAGCGTGGCAGCATCAACAATAGGCTCGTTCAATGTACCTGCACCTCCTGCACCAGTGCAGAAATCTGTAGGGCAGTGCACTTCCGGTATTTGCATTGAGATACGGCCGGAAGTACACCGCCCTACATTTTTCTGCAGCAGTGCTGGAGGTGAAGGTAATTCGAACGAGCCTAATTTCGGCCCATTTTTTTTTTTCTCTTTTTGTGATGACGTATTAAGCGGACACATTTTGCACTAATTTAGAGATGTCGCAAGTTGCTTGTCTGAATCAATTAACAATAGCGTTCATGAAATACGTTTTGTGTACCGATTGCAAACGCCTTACGCCGCCAAATTCAAATAAAAAAAAAATAAAAAAAATTGTAATTGGAAAGTGTTAGGCCGCATTCACACTGGAGTTCGAATCGCAACCGCGAAGCGGATCCGCTAACTTTCATCATCAACTGCACGTGAATTTGTATTGCATCTTTAAGCAATTGACCGGATTCGGAATCGCTTTGCGGATGCTGTTGAGTTCCCAGTGTGAATGCACCATCAAGGCTGGTTCACACAGCAACGTTTTTTTACGTCACGAAGCTTACGTACGCTCGCGTTGTCTGCAAGTCACAGGCCATCCGTGCTTCGTAAGAGTAGCTTGGCGCGCGTAATACGAAGTACGGATGTGCCGGTGACTTGCGGTCGTACCTCGGCGTAGGTGTACCTAAGCTTCGTACGCAAAAAAAAAAAAAAAACGCTGCTCTGGGAATTAGCCTTTAAAGGGGTACTCCGGCGATTTCTTCATGGTCCCCGATTTGCTTGAAATTTTGCTAAACTCGCCAAACAACATCGCTAAAATAGTATCCCAAATATTAGGTCAAAATATTTTTTTTTTCACGAAGTTATTGAATTTACAATTTTGGTCCTCACCGTGTTTTTCAGACTGAAAGTCTCTACTGGCAACAACGAAAAAGTGACGTCAGTGGAAGGCAGGGGCTCACTTTTTGGGCTGTAGAATTTATTCCCAACTGATTCCAAGCAGTTTCATGGTGTCAATTAAATGCTTTGGAAGCTCGCTCCAGGACCCGCGCGCCAGCACGGATCAAATGATTGGCATATTCTATTTTTAGACTGCTTGCTCGACTGGCAAGCCTGCCTGCCACTGACGTCACAGCACTGAAAAGTGCGGGTATATTTGAATGTTGGTTTTTGCATCATTTTCATTTGCCGATTTCACAATTAGCGCCGAGAAGTTTTGGTGGCGCCCTCCTGTGGTTCCCCTTTGTGACGTCATTACCTTGCAAGCAACAAGTTCGATGGTGTTTTTTATTAGCATGGTGGAAGCTTGAAATCATTGCGCTCTCAAAGGAACACTGCCAACACCGTCAAAATTAAAGTTCTTTCATTCCTCTTATTTCCGTCGATGATAAATCCCCTTTCCGACGTCATAGTCAGCGTTCGGCCAATCGTGGAAGGCCGACCACAGCGATGCTTTCGGTCGCGCACGGGGCTAATAACTAATATGAATTTCGCGATACTAAATAGCATACTGGAAAGGGGAAAGGCCGGGGAGTCAGAAAATATAGTTAGTTGAGGTAGCTAAAAAAATCACCGGAGTACCGCTTTAAAGGGATACTGAACCAAGGAATTTAGTGTCCATAATAAGTGGCGCACGCTCTTTCCACGAGCCAGCAGCCGCCGGTGTGCGCGAGCACACGCAACAAAAATGACGTCAAAGACCTCCATTCGCGGTTAAGATGACAGTGAAATGTATGGGCTTTGGGCCAAAGGAAAATAAAGACAAGTTTTTCATCTACACAGTGGTGTCTGGTGTAAAAGGTAAGCTATTGATTGGTCTCACAAGCACGTAGCTCTCACTTGTAGAGATGAAAAGCCTGTATTTATTCTCCTTTGGCCCGAAGCCCATGCATTTCACTGTCCTCTTAATCATGAATGGTGGTCTTTGACGTCATTTTCGTTGCGTGTGCTCGCGCACACCGGCAGCTGCTGGCTCGTGGAAAGAACGTGCGCCACTTATTATGGACACTAAATTCTGCGGTTCAGTATCCCTCTAATGTCGATGAATCGGCCGTCTCCTACCTCAACATGGCGACAGAACAAACGCTTCAAAAACGCGTTACATAAACACTCTCGACCACCCTGCGGCTGTGCCGAGGGTGTGCCGCGGGTGCGTCGAACTTGGCTAGCTGGCCCAGTTCTCAACATTTCTGCGTTGAAAGGGATATGGACGATTGGAAAGTCAGCGACGGCGCGGACAAGTTTTGTTCTCTTTTTGTTTTTTGGTGTCGGATAAAACTTTTGGGTTTTGAGGGAGCAATTGTCGAGCAATCAAGGAACTTTGGTTATTCCTCACGCCGCTCACCAGCATCTGGAACACGCCATTTTCTTCTTGACATCTTTAACAAAGCTTATTAGATGCTTTCACTGCCTAAGAAAAAAAAAAAAAAAAAAAAAAAAAAACAACGAACTCGGACTATAAAGTGACGCGCCGTCCGCACGTGGGAAAAGGACACAGAGCAAACGCAAAGCAAAATGTGTGCCCGATTGGCACGCGCGCGCGCCCGTCATTGCCGTGAGCGATGAGAGAGAAACGACAGTTACGGCTGGAATTCATCCGAAAAGGCAAGGAGTGCACCATTCGGTCATCTACGTCACTAATTTTGGCTGAAGTTACAGAACTGGCGTTTTTATTTTTTTTAGATGCGGAGCATCTCTTGCTCGGGTCTATGTCCCGCGGCGTCGTAGTCCGCACTCACACTACGCATGCGCAACTCTCCTCCTTCCCTCTCTCCAACAGCTGCGCGTTACTCTCTCCGCTCTCTCTCTCTACCAGCTGCGTGCACTTCGCGTGCGTCTCTACCAGCTGCGTGCACTTCGCGTTCTACTCACACCGCGCGCGCATGCGCAACTCTCCTCCTCTAGTCTCCTCTCCTTCAAGTGTGAATATAAGCAGCGGTAGCGCGCTGCGCGCGTTCAGTTCAGCGCTGTTGACTCCACTTCACTCCGTTCTTCCGATGAAGTGTGATGGAAGCAACAGTCCCGTCAGTTAGTGGGTTGGCGCAAGCAAGCGTCAGCACCACCCCACAAACTAACAGCAACGCTACGTCCACTGAAGACAAAAACGTTGCTAACAACGTTACTAACACCGTTAATAACGATCCGCGATGCTCCGCATCACCCCATGGTTCCCCTCGGGAAGATGGCGTAATTTTTTTTTTGGAAAGGTCGATATGCGGAGCGCAAGTTCGTCTGCTTCTTGCGCAGGGTTTACACTGACGTCAGAATGCCGAGCTCTGATTGGCTCTGACGGAGGGATAGTGTCTATAAACCTCAGTGCTAGCTGCCTCCAGGTCTACCCACTATCCTTCCAATCGGAGCCCGGCGTTCTCACGTCACCGCAACCCCTGCGTAAGAAGCAGACGAACTTGCGCTCCGCATATTCCGTTTCACTTTCAGCCCGACAGCAGCCGATGGAGCCAATCAAGCGGCGCCGAATGCGCATCGTCACAGCGTTCGTTGTCTTTATGCTGGATGAATGGATGTTACTGGCTATACCCTTTGTAACGGACGGTAGCTTGCGCCACCTAGCCCGAGTCCAAAATGCGTTTTCTATCACCGGCTAAGCCTTCAACGACGCGCCGCCGCGTATTCGGTCACCGCTAAACACCACGAGACGAACAAGCTGCGAACGCCGCCGACGCGAACTGCGCGACTGTCAGTGTTGCCAAGGCGGGAAGAGTGAATATCCGCTGAAACCAACCACTTATAAGGCTTTGTTTTAAATGCGTCATATTCGTAAAGAGCGCAAAACGAATTCGACGAAACGAGCGAGGAAATCTATATTAATGTACTTTGGAGTCTTAATTAGCCTTCGAGTGTTTGTTGGGGAAGAGATTGCCTAGATGCGGCGGGGAACATGCTTGGTCCGTAACACTGTGCATCGAAGCCAGGCGGAAGCCAAACCGCGTATGCTACGTCCTGATTAGCCCATGTCTTTCGCCGCGTGTTGGCCGCTTCCGGTAGTGGCGGCTAACCCTCCACTACGAAGAAACCGCCACTGCGCCTGCGCGCCGATGGCCTTGGCTGTAGAGTTCTGGGTAGGGGAGGGGCTGAGCGGAGGGGGAAACACGGTCGACTAAAACTCGCTAATGTCCAACTCCGCTAGACATGCGACGCAAGAGCGAACTCCGCTGGGCGAAGTTCCTCGGTCATTCGCCGGATATTGGCTCTATTAAGTTCAGCCTTGAGATGAGTGTTTTTAGTGCCATTACACTTTAAAGGGTGTAAATTATTTTACTGTGTAGATGAACTTGCGTTAGGCGAATCCACGCGATTCGGAGACTTTAAAGCGTGTTGTTGTTGGCACCGGAATTCCGCAGTTTGTCACCTCTTCGCGGAATTCATTGCGTGGCGCGGCTTTTAATGTTGTTGAGTCTCTTGCAAATTCGGTTGGGTGAGCGAGCGGACTAAACGTGGTCTGCTTGGCGATGTAGTAAGGACTCGGAAAAACAACGTGAACAGCTGTTGTTTAGGACTCGGAAAAACAACGTGTTCAACGGTTGTTTAGGACCATGGGTAAGCACATCGCGTACTTGGAAAGCGATATACTCGCGTTAAGGTTTCCCAATGACCAGGGTCTTTTTCCTTTGCAAATACATTGTTTTTAACCTCAGCATTTTTAGGGTCATGCCTAGAGGTCAGTTCCAGTCGTATGCAATAATAAAAATATTAAAAAGACTCGATGTCAGAGTTGTCGGGGGCCCTTTAAATAGGACAACTCCGGCTTTCTCATAACGCACGCATTTCCGCAAAGCAAATTTTGATTAATGTAGCCATGTCCTAACAAGAGTGTATTAGAAGGAGGCCGTGTAAAAACCAAGCACCGAGCATAGGTTCCTAGATGCTAGAAAGCCTCTATACTCTGTCTCGTCCTATGATGGACTAAAGGCCAAAGCCACGGGCCGCCAGGTCCAGTAGCGTTCCACGCTAAACTATGTCATTGTTAACATTGATTAGGGGTGGACGAATAAAACTGCGAATCAAAAAGCGCTGCATCATTTCTATATCTTCGACACAGCAAAAAGCCCGTATATCGTGGCATTCTTTGCAATGTCAAATCGTTGAGTCACTACTCGTTTCGAACCACTGTCCACCCATCCCCATCAGTGATCCGAGACGCGGGCACCGATACGTGCAGCGAAGCGAAATACCACGCGATTTCTAAGTGGCTCGTGATTGGATCTGGAGGCTCGTAGCTTTTGCCTTCAGTCCATCGTAGGGTGAGACGAAGTATAGGAGAGCGATGCCACTTTTTTACTGCACGCAGCTGCGTGCGGTAGAAAAGTGGCACCGCTCTCGTTGATTTGTTAGCGATTCTTTATTTGTGACAGCGCGTTTTCGAGCTCCAGGCTTCCGGATATACCATATTTGAGCGACGATAATTTCGTGCATACTCATTGAGCGTACAAAATGCTGAATAAGCGTAAATAAAATAGCACCCTTTGTGCGTCGCTGGGCGCTGATCTCTGCAATACCATCGAGTGAAAACGACCTGCTTGCAAACAGATACGGAAGGTGGCATCTCTTTCGCATCTGATATAGCGCGTCCACATCAAGCAACTAAGCGAACTCTTGATGTACGTACGTCACACTCGACCTATTGTAGTGCGAGTCGACCGCTCAGCGACACAAAAGGAGTCTCCGGGCGATAACCCATCTCGGACGTGACGTCAGCACGACCGAGTACCGCTCGAGAGGCGTTATCTGTCTGGCCAGAATCGTCGGTGCACGCCCCTCGCCCGCACCGCAGCTCCATTATAGTAACTCGTTTCAAGTCGCCCAGTTAGCGGCGTAGTTTTCTTCTAGACCGCCGCGTCTTCTCAGCTCGTCCGCAACGATGAAGCAGCCCCTGTCCGCTGTGGTCCTGTGCCTGCTTGCCGTGCTGGGGAGGCCGGCGTGGGCCGGTCTGCTGAGCGTCCTGGACATGCCGCAGCACGACGGCGTCTCCAGGGTTTGTCAGCTCGCCACCGGGGATTCTCTGAGCCAGGCGGTCGCCGCTGGGACGCCTCTCGTCGTCAGAGTCGTCAAGGGCGCCGCCAAGAAGGAGTGCTCCTCCGAGGATTTCATCGAGGTGAGGCTGTTGCCGTCGAATATTGCCAATCTGCCCAGTTGCGATGCGAAGGACGTGTATATTGACTCGAGCGCGCGCAATGCAGAGACGAGATTGCGAGCGAAAATTGATGTCGCTATACTGCTTGACTTCAGTAAGATTGCATCGCAAGTTGAATTCACCTTAATGTTTCACCCAAGTGAGAGGGCTTAAAGGGGTACTCCGGCGATTTTTGAGCTACCTCAACTACCTATATTTTCTGACTCCCCTGCCTTTACCCTTTCCGGTATGCTATTTAGTATCGCGAAATTCATAATAGTTATTGCGAAATCGGCAAATGAAAATGATGCAAAAACCAACATTCAAATATACACGCACTTTTCAGTGCCGTGACGTCAGTGGCGGGCAGGCTTACCAGTCGAGCGAGCAGTCCAAAAAAATAGAATATGCCAATCATTTGTTCCGTGCTGGAGCGCGGATCCTGGAGTGAGCTTCCAAAGCATTCATTTGGCACCATTAAACTGCTTTAAATCAGTTGGGAACAAATTCTACAGTCCAAAGAGTGAACCCCTGCACTTCCAATGACGTCACTTTTTCGTTGTTGCCAGTAGAGACTTTCAGTTTGAAAAACACGGTGAGGACCAAAATTGTAAATTCAATAACTTCGTGAAAAAAAAAAAAAATTATTTTAACCTAATATTTGGGATACTATTTTAGCAATGTTGTCTGGCGAGTTTAGCAAAATTTCAAGCAAATCGGGGACCATGAAGAAATCGGTGGAGTACTATCGGAAACAATATGAGCGGGAACGCGCCTCCGCGTGTCTCCGCTACCTGAGGCGCCGCCCTGCGGCGCCCTTGTGAAGTTTTGCGCATGCGTGTAAAACTCCTGTCGCTGTTCTCGCTTTGACTGTTAACCCCCGTCTGTCGTCTGCTATGCGCGCGCTGGCGGCCGCTCGCGCTGTCGTCTGCTATGCGAGTCGTGTATTTCCGTCGCAATTCAGACAAACGACTAAACATGATTCAGGAGTTTCCTGCGCGATAATGCAATGCCCACATTTGATACGTCATAGGTAGCTGGCTTCTTTCATTGGGTCGAGATACAGCAATAACATGCCGATAGATTCAAAACAAAATATCTGCAAAGCTTAGCGTTCAACCACGCGGAGCCCGGAAAAGATTCAGTTTAGTGAAAAATGGCTAGAGTTCCTGACGACGAACGGGTCAACATAGTTGAGCTGTCCCTGTTTTTCCGAGTTTCCGCTCCATTCCTGTTTCCAGTTTCCGAGTTTCCTGTGTCCAGAAAAGACACAGTATGAGCACTACTAATAAGCCTGTCGAGCCCATGGCCGATGGCATAACAGATGTTTTCACGTGTCAGGGCCACGTGTTCAAAAAATAAAAGCATTGTGCTTCACTGAAGACTTTGGTGCAAATCAACACCATTAAAGCTGTCCAGGGCAAACACGATTCGCGTAGGAAGCGCGGGTGTCCGCCGGAGCACGCAATGTTGTGCGGCAGAAGACAGCACGAGCGGCCGCCAGCGCGCGCATAGCAGACGACAGACGGGGGTTAACAGCCAAAGCGAGAACAGCGACACGAGTTTTACACGCATGCGCAAAACTTCACAACGGCGCCGCAGGGCGGCGCCTCAGGTAGCGGCGACACGCGGAGGCGCGTTCACGCTCATATTGTTTCCGATAGTACCCCTTTAACGCTGGACAATGTTTATAACGGAGAAGGAGTATGATGCTGTACGGTCTAGGAAAGCGTACGTTTGACCTTTTTTTATCGCCCTCAACCTTTTCATGTGGCGTATACTCTAAATTTTTATAATGTAATCAAACTATTTTATCGTTTTACTGGTATTTTTATTAGAAACGACAAACACATTAGTCAAAGAATGCGCCAAAAGTTAAATATTTCTTTGTTGTTTTTGTGGTATGGTGCGGTTTCGCTAGGACATAGTCGGCGACAGGTCAAGAACGAAGTGGAAGCTCCTCCCACCCCTTTCCACTTCAGCGGAGACAACGAGGGAGAGGACGTCGCCTTCTCTCCAGCGTCCGCTCTACGAAAGTGGAAAGAGGTGGGAGGATCGAGCTTCCACTTCGTTCTTGACCTGTCGCCGACTATAGTACGCGATATTTCTTCATCGCCACATCAGCTCTTTAAGTGCTAATCAAACGATTTGTTAACTTGATTTTATACATATATACATATATACAAGGTAAAATCATCCCTGCACGCGACTTGCACATTCATGCATAGCCGCACCCTCTGACTGAAACAGATTTTCTGACCATCAAGGTTGTATCGGTACACAAAATATTGTTTCAACAATCCATTAAGTATTGATTTAATGCGTGAACCATATCATGAACATAAAGCATAATCTTCTTGGTACTATTTTTGCGCGTTCGTTTATCCTGAGTATGTTGACGTAAAAGCTCCTTTACTTCAGCCGTGTACCGACTTTCTAGTACAAAAGAAAGAAACTGCTTGAAATTAGTTTTTTGTACGATAATTTGTATTGATTATGCTACCTCTCATATTTCGCAGGTTGCAGCTCAGCTTTTAGAGGCCCACGGCGTGAAGTTTTGTGATGTGCCAGAAAGTGTTATCAAGGAATCTAAACCAACGGAAATCGGTGAGGAATATCGAGTCGTTTTGTTTTGAATACTGCGAGGAGAATGAAAGTGCGAGAGCTTTATGGTACTTTTATGCTTTTATTATTGTAGAAATCTGATTAGTGTTTTTGTCATCTACAATTCAAAAATAGTTTTTTGTTATAATTTTGAACGGTGTGTCACAACACTTAACCTTCTCAAACTTCTCTAAAAGTGCCACGACAGGCATCCAGATTTTTTATTGGCGCTTAGTTAGATTTATGTGGATCTAGGAATGTGGCTAAATCATTTGAACCAGGCGGCGACTTGCACCATTTGACAAATACGCAAATACAGGATGAATAACTGACGTTTATAACCTATGAAAGAAGCGTTAGTTTTCGTTTTTTTCCCCCACGCAATGGTAATCTTAGATAGAAAAGCGAGCAGCGAGAATGCAGGGAGTCTGTTTTTGCACCATACGTGCTGACGTCTGCAGCAGTAACTGTTCTAAAGAAAAAGCCTAAAACAAATGGGATCTTGCACGCGCGTACGTCAACACCTTATTTTGGTTATGTTCTTCGAATCTTTTATACGGGAAAGGCAAGCGCGTGCGGCGTGTGCACCTACATTGCAGCATCCTCTTTGATGCTCGGGTAATTTAGCAATAGTCAGTGCTAGTAAGTAACGGAAGCCAGAATTTTATCATTGGGCTTTGCTTAGTTTAGTCAATTTGGGACCTGTTCACCATCTGAACTTTCGACTGAACAGGTTGAGGTCTCAATCTTTATTCTTTATGCAAGAACGAGGCGTGCGCAAGGCCAAGCTTTTTGATTCTAAGAAAACAAAATCGTCTGCCCGTGTAGAACACGAGTAGAAGCCAAAGATTAGACTGGTAGAAGAAGCCGTAACTTGTTTATCTGCTGCAACTTATATAATAGAGTGGGGTGTATTTACTGACAGCCCTTACCTGCGGCATGTCCCGATTATCATATTTAGCGCCATAGAAGCTGTTGTTAATGAAAAACTAAACTTCTCTCGTATATTATCTAAACAACATTGAAATAACCATTCTTGTATCGAATCATCACTGTCGTTGATATTCGATTTTACGTAGACCATGAAAGTTTTAAAGCGGACATGTTATAGGACCGATTCAGTGCCCAATTCGCATGGTTTGACTTAAGGTGTCCATGCTGTCTTTTTAAAGGAGCATAGAACGACCTTGTCTACTTCCGTTAACTACTACGTAACATCACTCCCTAACGTTAATAACTGAGCAAACTTGCCTTAGTTCTTTTTAGGCAACGGCAGTCCCCAACAAAAAAATCTCGAAATATGAGTGTCGTTCATTCCCTGAACTTGGAGCCAGAACAAGCGGCCACGTGCCTACCATATGCCGCCAACGTTAATCATAGCCACGCGCTGGGGTGCCACTACCCGAGTGTCTGCCACTACCCGAGTGTCTGCCACTACCCGAGTGTCTGCCGAGGCATTGATTGTTACGAGCCGAAGTCGAGTGCTCGCGCAGTTTTTCGTGTCCATTCCATGAGTCGCGCTCGACTGTCGTCAGGCGGGTGGTTTCGAGCCCACAATTACGTCATCAAGTTTGGCGAAGGCAAGACTGAAATAGTCCCCTTTTTTTCCTCGCAATTTCACCGCGACAAAAGCTTCTGAATCAGTGGCGGTCTGTGCGAGTATACTTGGGCCAGACTAGGACCCAGTACGCCTCTGCAAAGTCGAGAGCATTCCAGCCTGATATCGTTTCATGACCCCTTTAAGCCGGGGTCACACTGCGTGTACATCATACAAAATACGGTATGCAAACAGATTCGAACGCAAGTCACCACGAGATCCGTGCTTCGAATTCCACATGACAACGAGTTCAAGAAGAAACTTGGCACGCGGCATTCGAACCACAGATGTCTGCATCTGCAGACAGTCTTTAGTGTGCATGGGCAGTGTGACCCCGGCTTTGCTGCTCTCGTACTTTCATGAGCTCAGAAAGCCATTCTTTGGCATTAAGATGAATCCTCTAAGAATTTTTTTTTAAGACTACAATTGACTTTGTCTTGTTTCCAAATGTACGCTTTTTTGCGCATTGATCAAAGCCTTTCTGATATGTTAGCCGATATAGAATCAATATTTTATAACTTATAATCGGCAGCTTTTTTGAAGCATCGAAATAAAATATTTGATTAGGACTAGTTGTCTAGGCGGCATTGTGTCGTCATAATGTAATACTTTTTTTTCGCCTAGACCTTTTTTTTTTCTCTTTGTAATCTTGGCGGAATTAAGTGAATGAGCGTTTGAGCAATACGGCAATGACAGAATATTTCTGTCCTGGTCGGGGCCCAGTTTACTAGTCTCTCTTTACATCAGCCCAGCTGCATCCTTTTCTTTTATACTAATGTTTCAGTCACTGTTGGAGATCTACACTTGCACCGCAGTGGAAGGCGGACTCCATACTACGGAACAAAAAGCGCCTCTGCCTTGATATCCTGGATTCACAAGGTAAACCCGACTTGATGTTTTTCGCACCAAAATGCACTCCCCGCGTTGTGACTACATGTTTGAAGATTCATGGTAATAAAACCAGAGACTCAGGAACACAGAAGGGGACGAACACAACACAACGTGTATTATTGCATGTTTGAAGATAAATGAACACACACATATTTACCTCGCGTAAATGAATCTACAGGTATATCTTTCTAGAACGATGGACTGCTAATGGAATAAAACCAATACATGAATTATTCCCAAATGACAGTTTCGATGTATCTGATCACGCTATCGTGCCATTACTTTCGTTCAGCAACTAATCTGCGTTTCGTGATGTCGATTGGTCATGCTATATTTCATTATGGGCCGAAGGTTCTGATTCTATGAAGTGAATATGCTGCGAAAATCCGAATTTCCAAAGCGCTGTGTGGAATGTCCTTTATTTTTTTTTTTTAAATCTGGTTTCGAGTTTACGATGGAGGATTTCGCCCTGCGGTGTCACTCCTGCGCTTGACGTTAAAACAGTGACTTGCGCCGCGCGCAAAGCACGCTTGCCGCTGGCCGCCGGCTGCACAAACCTTCGTGTAGCGGCACAGATCAATGCTACCCGCTCACAATACTATTTTACGAAATTCAGTGTTATCTGGTGGCTCAAATAAGTTTCCCTTTTGCCGTACTAATGGCTGTAATCGACCTGCAGTCTGGTATATTTCCGGGCGTCATCAGTTTCGCTAGTCAACAGCAAACGAGAATGTGTTTATTTTATTTATTGTTCATACCCTCAAGCCCTGAAGCATTATAAAAAAAAAGTAAAGCGAAAACAAATACCGACAATACAAAATTATGTGGCGAGAAATACAAACATAAAACAATACTCTTTTGGTAAAACAGAAAGCAGCATCTGCTACGAACAAAATAAACAAAAGCAAGCGACTCATGTTGGCTCATAACACAGAAATGTAAACAGAGATTCGCCAAAAATGTAATAACCGGGTATAGTTGCGATATCTGCTGGAAGGTGGTTCCGGTCGTTTGATGTATGCGGGATAAATGAATAAAAAAAAGATCTTCGTTTGGCAACGTGTTAACCCAAATTTATTTTGATGGTCCACACGGGAAGAGCAATAGGTAGGCTATGTAAAGAAAGTCTTGTAACGACTGATGATGGTACACCTCATAATACAGCCAAAGTCGAAAAAACTTTTTACGCAATGACAAACAGGGTAAAAACAAACTGGACTTCATTGATGATATACTGGCTGTTCGATTATAATTAGACAGCATGAAACGAACGGTGTTATTTTGATCTAGGTTAGAGCTTTATGTAGAACGGCCTGGGTTGGATCCCACATGCAGGCTGCGTATTCGCATTTAGACCGTACGAGGTTGCTACAAAGAATGCGTTTTAAGTTAACTGGAGCTGTTCTGAAGTTTCGTCGTAGGTATCCTAACATGCGTTTAGCGTTGGCTATTATTATATCGACATGAGTTTTCCAGGTTAAAATCGATGATACTGTAACACCTAGATAACGGTACGAGTTTACGGATTTCAGTTGAACGTCGGTCAGTGATGTGCTGAAGGGCGCGCGCCTTGCCGTGAAACCCGCGTTAGTTTGCATTTGTTATGGTTTGGTTCCATACACAATGTTTTTGCACCAAAGAGTAATTTCATTTAGATCAGATTGTAAAAGCCGTACATCGTCATTACAATGAGCTTCCTGATAAATTGCAGGGTCATTCGCCTATAAATGTATGGAGGAAGAAACGCAACTTGGTAAATGATTAAGGAATATTAGAAAAAACAACCGGGCCTAAAACCGAACCTTAGGGTATGCCCGATACCACATCAGTCAGGAAAGAATTATTACCATTAGAGTTACATTTTGAAAGCGGATGGTAAGAAAGCATTCCAGTAATGTTAACAAATTAGACTCTAGGTTTAATGAAGAAAGATTCAGCATTAGTAACTCACAATCAACCTTGTCAAATTATTTAGAAAAATCGGAAAAAAATGCAGTCAGCCTGATAATTGTCCAGTAAAGCGTGCAAAAAATGGGTGAAATGAAGCAGCTGCGTCGGACAAGAAAATGAGCCGCGGTAACCATGTTGAGAAGGGACAAAAAAAGAATTTGATTCTACCGTGTGTTCCAAATAGCAGTCAGGCTCTTTAAAATCGACCGCAAAAATCAGTTTTTTAATCTATCACGTTCTGATTTTGTATGGCGTTGGCCGCAGGTGGTACATTTTTTTCTATAAAATTCGCAAAGAGCGAACTTACCCGAGGAAAAAGAAAAAAAAAAAAAAAAAAGCTTAACTTCTATGGAAACGCAGCGAAGCCACCGGTCTTCAAACCACAGGGCGCCCTATGGTTTGAAGACCGGTGGCTTCGCTGCGTCGCATTGTACTGCGTCTCGAATGTATGGGCCTCGCATCTTCTATTTCTTCCATAATCAGTAACTACAAGGCCGTTATTAGTACGGCACGTGGGCCATTTCTCAGATGATATTGATCAAAGTGACAAGACTGATCAGACTGAATTTCGGAAAGGGTATAGGAGCTTCTGTGGTTAGTCCGTCAAGGCAGAGCAATTATCTTATAGACTCAGTGTAAAATTAAGTGCGTTGCTAAAACATGTCCGTTTAATAAATATCAAGAAAAAAACAACAACAAATAGTTCAAGTCGTTCTAAAAATTGGGCACGTATATTACTCTACCCCCCCCTACACACACACACACACACATACCAAGAAAAAAACGCATTATATACTATGGTTTTTGCAGCGAAGAACATGATATGAACCTTCATTAACTAAAAGAGCAACGAATTGCTCTATTTGATCGGCACAGTTATTGTTAAATTTGTCCCACTTTTGTCTTTCAAGAAAAGTGGGTAGCAAACAATCGGGGAAGGAATGATCACGTGAACTGCAAGATCGAGATACGTTATCTCGACATCGGCGCTTTTATTTTAAATTTAACTCGTGTAGAATGAAGAGGAGCACCCGATATCACCACGTTTGCAGTCAGGATGAGCCCATTTCACCACAAGAGTAGCTTCGATAACAAAGTTTTTAGTTGCGGTAGAGAAGAAAAAGTTGAGGATATGCTGTTCGTGATAACTGCGTCGCGCTCTTCACCTTTAGGCGTTATTTTCATGATTACTTTTTGTTTAAAAAACAAATCAATAATCACACATTTTATGACTCCGTAAACACAGGCGTTGAAAATCACATACACGCTTTAAATCGCCGGCACCTTTTGTAAAATTCGTGGTTAGACTTCTCTTCCGATGTTCCGGACTGGCAGTGTTCGTTGTCTCGTCGATTTTCTCAATGTCAATAAAAATGCAAAAAAGAAAAAGAAAAAAACTAGAAAAACAAATCGCTGCATGTTTTGTCCCATTTTGTAACAAGTTTCTTTTGAGATATAAGTTTCTTTGTTAAACGAGGCCACTTCGCAGACACCGGCGTGTTCGAGCACATAGTAGTAAAAATACAAATTAAAATACCTGAAATGAGGCGCATGTTTACGTAACGTTGCTTTCAGGCGGGCATTACCTAATCACAAGTTGCCTTCCTTTAATGGCTTGTCCAAATCTAAGTTGTTGCTACACACACCAAATGACGCCTTATGCAGCACATGTCTCATCTTTTCTGCGCAGTGTTTGGTCTCAGTAACATTTTTTGTTGTTGATGTTGAATCTTGTTTCATTATAGATGAAGTATCGTAAAATATCCGTCATCAGCGGAAAGGTCGACAAGGCTGCATTTGATCAAGTGCTGCATTTGAAGGTCGTCGGCTTCTTCATCAACGGCACCACGGGTTAGTCTCCATAATTAGGGATGCCGCGAACTTTTTTCGAACCGAAGGTTCGATGATTGAATCAAGCGGTTCGACAGGTTCGAAAGATTTCGAATTTTCGAACTTTCCATATCGAGAAATTCGACGGAAGGCGAATTTTCGAACTTATTAAGCTTAGAAGTTCGACGCTTTTCGAAATTTCGAATTTATTACGCTACAAAATTTGATGCTTGTCTAACTTTCGAACTTGATAGACAACAATTCTATGATTTTCGAACTTTCGACCTTCTTGCACTAAAAAGTTCGAAGCTTTTCGAACTTTCGACTTCCTACGCTAAGAAATTCGATAACTGTCGAACTTTCGAACTTCTTAATCTTAAGAATTAAAAAATTGTCGAACTTTCGTTTCCTGAAAAGTCAAAAGTTCGACGAACTTCGAACTTTTAGAGTAAAAGTTCGAAGTTCGTCGAACTTTGAAAGACCGTCAGGCGGTTTCATATGGATTCAAGCAGTGAGGGACATTCGTAATTTTTTTTTGCAATTTTACATGCGGTGCCGCATTCCTTGCGAAAGACAATGCCGTTTATTTCAATCATCTGGCATGCTTGGTTTTAAAGAAATAGATTCCCGAAGGAGCGAGGAAGGACGACGGGTTTTTGACAATTGTCGTTTGTGCTATATTTGAAGCGCGCTATAGCCAAAGCTATTTATGGTAGAGGTGTTAAACTTTTTAAGAACGATCTATGTATAGCCTAGGTAAGGGTCGTCTTAAGATATGATTATTTTTATTCAAGACGAGTTTCGAAGAAATATCCAAACATCTATCTACGGGCAATTATGCCATAAACTTGTTTTTTTTTTTTTTTCGTCTACATTGTTTGAGGTATCGCATTTAAATTAACACCACAGACAGTACATATCATTACCATCTGCAGAATACAAAATAATGTATTTATTGTTTTTTTGTTTTCACGTTGAGGAGTAAATTAACTCATGGGAGAAGATTTCTAAAATTGTTCAAGTTCAGCACGTCATAAAAAAAAAAAAACATTTTTAATTTTTTTTTCTCATTTCACGTTCCTGTGACGTGTTTCTTTTGGCCTGTACACATTTTGGTAGGAGAAACTCGTTTCATAGTTTTGGGCCTCTGAATATGCAAGAATACAGCACTTCTGGCGGGTTCTTGATAGTTTTTTTTCCTCTACAGCTTTTTATTTTTGCATTTATTGTTATGTTTATTTATTTATTATTTTTGAACAATGGCACAGTTATTTAGGTCAAAAAGACATAGCTTTGAACTTCTGAGCCACCGAGCATGTGACGAGTAGTGCCTTCTGACAACGAGTTTCTAACAATGACCATCTACGCGATCTTTTATGCAGTGAAGAGCGACAGTATCTATACATATGCCTAAATAATTTCAGATTAAAATAAGCTCGACCATGCCCTCTTTCCCCGTATTGTTTACTTTAACAGTCCGAAATATCTGGGGGGGTGGGGGGGGGGGAGAGACTGGAACCCCCCCCCCCCTTCCCCCTCGTTTTTTCTCTTCCGACGCCACTGGTATGGTAGAACGCTCCTCGACCTCAAGTTGTATCAGCTTCTGTGCTTTTTGCTCGGCGTTTCTTCCGTCCCGGAAAATAAACTTTTAAAGCAATTACAAACAAAAAAAATTGTCAAGGTGCAGGCGGGCTGATGTATGTTGATCATGATGCAAAATCCTGAGACTGGGAATGAAATTCGCAAGAAATAGTGTAAGAAGAAAGAAAAAAGGGTACAGGATAACGTCTCAAACTCAGCTGAGTTGAGATTGAGACGTTGTCCTGAGCTGACTTTTCAGCTGAGTTGAGTTTGAGTCGTTGTCCTGAGCTGAGTTTGAGACGTTGTCCTGTCCCCTTTTTCCTGTCTTCTTACACTTTTTCTTTCAAATTTCATTCCCAGAGCTGAGTTTGAGGTCCTGTCCCCTTTTTTCTGTCTTCTTACACTTTTTCTTTCAAATTTCATTCCCAGTCTCAGGGTTTTGCATCATGTACAAACTAAACTTACTATATGCCAGCGTCACTCGGGCGGCGTTCGATCGGATTACTACCAGCGTGCAAGGGGGTAGGGAGGCAGTTTGCCAGATCTCTTCAAGGTTTTTCTGAGCCTCAACCACCTGCCTGCCCCTGGCCGTTTCGAACTGGATGAGTATCGTTAAACACTGCGTTCGTGTGATCACTTCTTCGTGATGCACGTTAATGACCACCCCGGGCTGGCGGTAACAATTACTGATCTATGGTCACACGTCACTCTGCACTGGCAAATATTCCAGCACATCCGGGAAACTCGTCTCATTTAATTGCCTGACCAACTTCGCGCAGTCTAAATATCACACCCGAACTTTTCTAAACCTGATTTCGTGAAAACCAGTGTTCGAGGCGGGGTTTAAGCCGCACGTCCGGAGGCTTCCTGGCCTTTGACGACGACCATTCCCCGAAGTGAAGAACCCAGCGGTCCAGTGGAGGTGGGAGAATTGGTAACGTAACGAACGGTTTAATTACATGGTAGCGATACAGTCGTCAAATCCAAGAGAACAAATGGAGCCCTCACGCCCCGCCTTATATAGGGGTCCGTTTTCTCCCTCTCTCTCCGCCAGGGCAGCAGGTGCGACCGCCACGTGCTTTGCAGCTGGGTCCGCCGCGACGTAGTCAGAAATGAGTCATAGCCAAGGTTCTCCGCAGTTAGGCCAGGCCTCTCTCCCCTTCCGGAGCGCACGAACCCACACGCAGACACACACACGTCCCGTTGACGTCACGGACGCGTTGAGACACGTTTTGGGCAGCCTTCGACAGGTGGGCGTCAGTCCTGAACACGTCGGGACTCGTTTCGGGACTCGTTTCCGCAGCGTTGAAACTCGGAAGAAGGTTGCCGAAGGTTCCATTCTTAACAGCCCCTCCGGGGCCAGGGAAACCTCGAATGGCCGGTGGTACAATCGCTGGCCTGAAGAGTTGGGCTTGGAGTAGGCCTTGAGAAGACGCTGCAAGCACCAAACAAACTCCCAAACCTCTCACAACGGAGGCATCAGCGGAAACGTCCCCCACAACACCACGCCACACCGCAGTCAAACGCTCGGAATTCGCCAAAGACCCGCCAGACTGGATTACGGATTACCAAAATTTGGTACAATTCCGGGTATCGAGACCCCCTGTCGCCAAAAAAACTAATTTTTCCAACGAGGTCACTAAGAACAAAATACAAAAGACAAAAACTCTTCGCAATTTGTGAGGTCATTTTGGGCAAAGTGCCCCCCCTTTGATCCTCATTCCCGTGGATGACGAAAACCTCTGAGATCATCCCTACTATTTTTCGTGATGTCAGAAAAATCTGCTCAACCCATCGGCATTGCCGTTAAATTTGCCTTTTCTTTTTCTTACGCTGAAGTCATAGTGATCGATTTTCACGTGATTTCTAGACGTGAAAATGCGGTCCTTATAGCGCCGATAAAACAATCCGCCTTTTTCATGCCCCGTCACATTGGTCCTAGCAATCTCCTGAGCTGTACCGCGAAACCCTGACACACTAGGGTCGCTCTTCTGCTCGACTGTCAAAGACACTCTGTCTACTCGTAGCAGAGGACCAAAGTTACGCGACGCCGGAGCTACGAGAGATCTTTCACTGATCCCCTCTTCCTCCGCCTTTTCCGCCGGCGCGTTGGGACGGCGTACGCTTCCTAGTGCTACGAGGTCAGGCTGTTCTACAAACTGGTTCCTCTCATCCCGGTTTTCTGCCTCCAACTCTGGGAGTGCTTGCTCCCCGTCAGCTGCCTCTGGCTCTGGATCACTCGTCAACAAAGGGGCGACCTGACGCGATTTGGACCTCGTACACGATTGAACTAGCCCTTCTCCCAGTTGTTGACCCCTTTCGCGCAGCAGGAAATCTGACCGGTTAGAAAACAAATAAGGATACTCCAACGGGACTGTTTGCGAGACAGCCGCCTCTGTCACTAGCTCTCCGAACGGGCCAGTTATCCTTACTGTCGCCATAGGCAGACAGACACTGTGCTTTTCAGGCAGCTGCTTGATCCAAACTACCTTTCCCGTAAAATCGGATGGCGTTACATACGACGGATGAACAACGTCCATCGTCGCTGCACTGTCCCGAAGCACCCTGCACGGCTTTCCGTTTACCTGGAGCTCATGAAGATAGGGACGAAGAAGCTTCAGGTCCCTGTCACTACCGTTCACGTACGAGAACACAACCCGCGGTTTCTTACATCTGGCCGCTGTGTGTCCCGGCTCCTGACAGTTGTAGCACAGGAACGGCTTCCTTGCCTCGAACTGCCCTGTTGGGCTTTTCCGCGCCTCGTCTCCGTTCGAGTGTTCTGCGCTCTTTTCTGGGACCTTTTGTCCTGCTTCGGGCTTTTCGGGCCCGTTTTCTCGCGAGCCGTTACCCTGTCGGAAGGTCTTGCGCTGATCGCTTCGGCCGGATTCGCTTTCCTCTCCGCTCAGCTTTCTACGCGTTGCGTACTCTTCGGCTAGCTCAGCGGCCCTTTCGACAGAGTCGACTCCCACCCTGTCCTGCACCCAGAGCTTGACTGACTGCGGAATGCTACGAAAGAACTGTTCGAGGCGCACACACTCGACTACCTTGTCTCGGCTTTCGTACACTTTCTCGCTCTTCAACCATTCTATCAGGTTGGTTTTAAGCCCGTACGCGAATTCCGAGTAGCCCTCGCTGCTCTTTTTGGATGCGTTTCTAAACCTTTGACGGAACGCCTCGGCAGAAAGGCGGTACCGCTTCAAAAGGCTGGACTTCACCTTGTCGTAGTCGTCCGCGTCTCCAGCACTAAGGCGCGCGACAACCTCTGCAGCCTCACAGGGCAACAGAGTCAAAAGCCGTTGCGGCCACGTTTCTGGGGCGAAGCTCAACTTCTCACATGTCCTCTCAAAGTTAACTAAGAATAGGCCCACGTCTTCCCCAACTTTAAACGGCTGCATGAGCTTCTTCATTTGATACGACTCGGTCTCACTTGCTCGTACCGGAGCCCCAACTCTACTGTTCTGCGAGTTTAATCGCTGTTGTTCAATTTCGAGCTCTAGCCTTTTCAGCGCTCGCTCCTCTGTCGCTGCAGCCCGCTCCTGTTCTCGTTCCTCTTTCGCTGCAGTCTGTGCTCGTTCCTCTCTAGCTGCAGCTTGCTCCTCTTTCGCTGCAGCCCGTTCCTCTTTCGCTGCAGCCCGTTCCTCTTTCGCTGCAGCCCGTTCCTCTTTCGCTGCAGCCTGTTCCTCTTTCGCTGCAGCCTGTTCTCGCTCTCGTGCCTCACTCGCTGCAGCTTCACTCTTAGCGTTCTGAAGCAGTTCCCACGCAATTTTAATTTCCTCTGCTTCCGCGCTCTCTGAAATCGCTTTACTGATCTCAGATTTCTTCATCTTTTGCTCCACCTCCACACCCAATTCTTCACATAAACAGAATAAATCTGTTCTCAGTAACCTCATCAGATCCATGATCGCTGCTTTTTAGTTTTGGCTTTGTTCTAAAACTTGTCGCGAGGTTATACCAAAACCTAGCGCACGAGTCAAACACTAAGGATTCCAAGCAGTTCAAAATTAATTACCCATAATCTGAAGCCTGGCGAATCTCAAAGCAAAGTCAAAACGCTCACCCACAGATGTAGCACGATGTCGCATGGTCCGATCCCAACCGCTGCCAACCAGTTGTTCGAGGCGGGGCTTAGGCCGCACGTCCGGGAGCTTCCTGGCTCGTGACGACGACCATTCCCCGAAGAGAAGAACCCAGGGGTCCAGTGGAGGTGGGAGAGAACTGCAAGATAGAGATACGTAATCTCGACATCGGCGCTTTTTTTTAAAGTTTAACTCGCGTAGAATGAAGAGGAGCACCCAATATCACCACGTTTGCAGTCAGGATGAGCCCATTTCACCACAAGAGTAGCTTCGATAACAAAGTTTTTAGTTGCGGTAGAGAAGAAAAAGTTGAGGATATGCTGTTCGTGATAACTGCGTCGCGCTCTTCACCTTTAGGCGTTATTTTTATGATTACTTTTTGTTTAAAAAACAAATCAATAATCGCACATTTTATGACTCCGTAAACACAGGCGTTCAAAATCACATACACGCTTTAAATCGCCGGCACCTTTTGTAAAATTAGTGGTATCGACTTCTCTTCCGATGTTCCGGACTGGCAGTGTTCGTCGTCTCGTCGATTTTCTCAATGTCAATAAAAATGCAAAAAAGAAAAAGAAAAAAAAAACTACAAAAATAAATCGCTGCATGTTTTGTCCCATTTTGTAACAAGTTTCTTTTGAGAAGTTTTTTTGTTCATCGAGGCCACTTCGCAGACACCGGCGTGTTCGAGCACATAGTAGTAAAAATACAAATTAAAATACCTGAAATGAGGCGCATGTTTACGTAACGTTGCTTTCAGGCGGGCACTACCTAATCGCAAGTTGCCTTCCTTTAATGGCTTGTCCAAATCTAAGTTGTTGCTACACACACCAAATGACGCCTTATGCAGCACATGTCTCATCTTTTCTGCGCAGTGTTTGGTCTCAGTAACATTTTTTGTTGTTGATGTTGAATCTTGTTTCATTATAGATGAAGTATCGTAAAATATCCGTCATCAGCGGAAAGGTCGACAAGGCTGCATTTGATCAAGTGCTGCATTTGAAGGTCGTCGGCTTCTTCATCAACGGCACCACGGGTTAGTCTCCATAATCATACAAGGTGTTCCTTTTTAGGCTTTATACGTACTTGTCTCAAAAAAGGCCATAGAAGATACATTAATTTGGTTTGTGCAGGTGAGTTATACGGCCAGGGGCACTTGCTATAAGGGATATTCGTCACGATAAGTTAACTAAAAATTGTGAATTGAAATATAATCCACGAAAGTAGACCTCTGGTTTCAATTATAAACTTGCCGAACTTCATCAAAAACCACTACATCAATCATTCCTAGAAATACCGAGCTCGTGGGACGCGCAGTAGTGCGCTAAAATTACCACTCGCGCGACAGGCACAAGGATGGGGTGAGACAACGCGGATTAGAGACGGAAAAACCGCGCGGGCGCGTTATCGCATCTGTAGCCTCGCTCCAGCTGCACGGGTGGTAACTTTAGCGCTCCACAGTGCTGCCCACGGACTCAGTCTTTCGAATATTGACTGATGCAGTGGTTTTCGATGACGCACGGCAAGTTTCTAATTTGAACCATGCTTCTTTTTCTCCAATAAATATAACTTTAACATATTTAGTTGATTAGCCGACTGATCGTTAAGATTACCACCCTATACCATGTCCCCCTGGTCGTATAACTCACCTGTACAAACCGCATCAGTGTAACTTTAACGGATTTTTTTTTTTTTTTTTTTACAAATCTGTTGAGCTTAAAAAGAAACCCCATTTCTAATGCCGTCATGTCCTGGACACGGCAAACGTACGCGGGTTCGGATACTAGCCTAAAAAAAATTGCCGCATATTTTTTTTTAACTTTTCTGGTCACCGACTTCTGAATGGTGAGTTTTCTTTTTGATAGAGAAGAATTAAATAGACCTATTGCTAAATGACCTAGGCATCAAGGAGAATATTGGAATGTAGGTCTACGCGCCGCACGCTCGCCTTTCCCGGATACACGATTGGAAGTAAATAACATAAATAAGACGTTGACAGCCGCGCGAGCGAGATGCCATTTGTTTTTAAGCTTTTGCTTTCGAAGTGATAAAGCTAGTCCTTCCTTCGAGGCTCTCTCTCTTTCTTTCTCTCTCTCCATCTTTCTCCAACTCACAACATCCTCTTCCACTCTCCATTTCTGCACCATCATCTCTTCTTGGCTTTCCCGAGTTGCTCTTTAAAGGGATACATTCCCGTCGTGTTCAAAATAGGTTGAATATGATCCACAATATCCGTAAATGTCGATCGCACGCTTGTAGTTTGAGCCTGGTGGCTGTATTTCTCGTTATAAACGGCCCACTCTGGCAAGTGCTCGGAGAAGGCCCAGCGGAGACCACGTGACATCCAATGCAATCGTGACGTAGGTCGTCTCGGGACGAGCAAAGCTACGGCGAGGCTGGCGTTGAGAGGTTGGCCTAGTCGTTCCAGCCACTGAAGCGGCTGCTTTTGTACGGATTTTTAGTGACGGGTTAATCTTCTATAGTCTTGTAGGGGGACAATAGCGACTTCTGCGACACACAAAAGGCATTCTCGGGAAGAGGGGAGTTCCTCCTTCCCCTCTTCTCTCGTCGTGGCCGGAGGCGAGACACTCACCGTCACCAGCTGTGAAGGTTCCTAGACGGGCATTACAACTCACAAGCGAGGCGTTAGCGACATCCACAAGGTGCTCTTTGCTAATCGTTTAATTCGTTTTAAAATTCCTTTTCGAGACTTTTTTTAACAAGATATTGGTATGTTCAATGTGACACTGCTCCTTTGAAAACATATCGACCAAAAAATGAGCGCCGAAATTTCGTTGTAGTATCCCTTTAATGCTGCAGACGCCAGAACTTGCGGCGTGTAGACCTACATTGCCAGCATTCTCGTTGAGAATTAGGTAATTTAGTACTAGGTGTATTCTTCTATAGCTGCGCATGCATCTCCGCAAGAAATCTAGCCATCTCTACTACGTTCACCCTTAAAGGGGCGGTGCAACGATATTCGTTTTGAGCGTTTTTCACTTTGTATGAGCTTACTGGCACTAGTGGGACCCAAGTACACTCGCACGCAACGCCACTGACCAAGAAACCTATTTGTTGCGGTGTAATTTCAAGGAGGAAGCGAGCGTTTTCTTTCAATCTCCTTCGCAAATTTTGATGACGTACCCTGGTGGTAGCAGCATCCTCCAGGGACGATATTTGAATGCGGCTCATAGATTGGACCCGAGCATTGCGTGAGCACTCGATTTGGGCTCGTGATAATTACTAGCTCGAGAAGCATTCGGGTAGTGGCCCGTGTCCAATCGCTGCAACGACGACAATAGCCGAGCTATAACAATGTCTGGAACTCAGCGCGTGTCCTGTGCTTTGCCAACCCCAGCACGTGGCTATGATCAACATTGGCGGCATATAATCGGCTCCAGATCACGTGGCCGCTTGTTCTGGCTGCGAGTTGAGGGGGTGAACGCCGCTCGTTCTTTAATTTTTTACTGGGACTTCTATAGACCTTTCCAATGTTTACAAAATCATAGTCCAGCGTGCGATCTTCACAGCCCAGCACGTGCGTGTTCGTCGCTTCGGAAAGCGAGCAAAGCACGCGCCATACGCACGAACGCTCAAAATGGCACCGGCCAAAAGCTCGTTTTTGGAAAGGTCTATAGGGAGTATTCACTGGCGGCCATAGCTGTGTGCTCGGCTGCGGAGCGCGTGCTGAACGCGAGCTTCCACAGTTCTTTCGCCACGTGCATTCCGCACCACCAAGATTGCCGGTCTTGGCAGCCTATTAATGCGAGCTCGTTCTGAGCATGCGCTCTAAACAGTGACCTCAAATATGGCGGCCAGTGAAAAACGAACGCGTGTTTCAAATGTCATTAACGTCAGGGATCCGTTCTAAGCGGTATTTGCGAAAAGTACAAAAATTGTTGCATCGCCCCTTTAAGCTGAGAAGCTCCGCCTTCAGCGCGAGCTCGCTGGCTTCCGCAGTGTTGTGGTTGCGGGTGCCTGCGTGTTCACACTTGTGTTAAGGCCGATTCAGACACTTGCGTTTGACTGCGTTTGACTGCGTTGCGGCGAGAACCGAAAGCGAGTCACCGGCCCATCTGTGCTTCGTATGAAGCGTGGAATACAATTCAAGGACTCATCTTGGCACGCGATATTAGCAGCAGGGATGTCCTGGTTTTTCGCATCCGCAACGCAGTCAAACGCAGTCAAACGCAACTGTCTGAACCAGGCTTTAGCAAGGGCAGAAAGCTCCCGCTGAAGGTGGAGTTTCTAGTCTCAGCTTAAAGGGTGAACGGAATATAGTTGGACAACGCAAACAATTTAGATTGCAGTCATAGCGTGTTTGTCGTCACCTGCCAATCGATCAGTCGTCATAGTGAACCCGACTCTCCGTCTGTAGGGGCAAAGTTCGCATCAGAACTCAGGTCTCTGGTGGGCGACACGCCATAGTTTCAGCGGCGAAGTTATGAAGAACCTGATGTCAATTACCTAAATTTGATACGGTACAATCTCGACAAATTTGGTTCGAGTTATGTTAGAGCCTATTAGGCCCAAACCAGGCATTTTATTTTAAGCCTAGATTAAATCAGATATAATCCGCGGATAACCCTTGTACTTCCTATATGTACCGATTTCGTTTGACGGAACGCACAATATTCGCGAAGGTAGTTGAACATTTTAGGAATAGCATGAATCTCAATGTCATACGATATTTCAAAACTAACAATAATAACAAAAAAAGCAATAAAGAAGACCGTCTGGACTTTGAACAAACGTTCGCTACCAAACAATACATCTCCGCAAAATGGTTGGAATTTAATATAATATTACTGTATAAGCTTTAAGTTTCCTCGTAATATGCTTTGTTCATTAACTAAATCTCAAACAGTTACGCGACTGAAAAAGAAGGAAAAGTCCAGAGGACAACAGCGTCAAAGCTTTACCGGGTGAGACGTTAATTGGATTAAAATATTTCTATTTTCTATTGCAGATTTCACTATGTACCAAGAGGCGTGCGCCGCCAAGGGTGGGGCGCTGGAATGCTACGTTGTCTTTGACCGAAATGTGAGTATCGAGGGGCTGGCGTGCTACGAATAGCTGGAATTTTTGGTGACTCGTATTGTAAGAACTTCACTGTAACTGTTCACATTTTATTTTAGGTTGCCAAACACATGAAACTGGACACGGTTGGGCAAATTGCCATCTACAGTCCTTTCAGCAAGTTGCCAATTATACTTCCAAAAAATGTAAGTAAGCGCTAGTCGACATGTACGCTGTCAGAAAACAAATAAAAGGATGAGCGGTTATAAGTTTGTTCATTAGATATAGGTTTAAAATTGTTTTGTAAACTTACAGCGCACAATAAAATATGAGTGTTCGAATAATGTAGGTCTTTTGTATGAAAAGCAGATATTTTATAATATTCAAAGCATTTTCTACAACGGTGCAAAAAAAAACCGGAAAAATAAATTAACTTTTTGGTTATGGTAATTATAAAACTGCTGGTTAAAGCAAGCGTGTTGTAATTATGAATACTTAAAATAGAAAGAATGAAAACACCGAGGGCGTTCACAAACAACCACTCTTTCAATGTGTGGTTAGAACTAGAAAAATCATAAACATGGACAGTCGGTACGGTAGCTCAGTCCTTCAGCTGCCTTCACGATTATAACGCTTCGTTTCTGCCCTCTCCCATGATTTATCTGGATCCGGGTCGACGTGCGAAATTTTGTGCGAGAAAAGAAACATTCGCCGTGGCTAACTGAGTGTGGTTGTCTGTGAACGTTTGGCCGCCTCGATGGCTCCGGGGCAAAACGCCGGCCTACGGATCCCCATGTGGCGGGTTCGAATCCCGGCCGAGGTGCCCGCAATATGACGGAGGCATATTGCGGAGAAGGCGCCATGTAACCAAGCTTTCGGGTGCACGTCAAAACAACCCCGGGTGGTCGAAATTAATCCTCAGACCTCCGCTGGGGCGTGTCAGATGCTTTTTTGTTGGTAGGCACAAAAAACCCCTAAATTTGACATCGTCTGTGAACGTCCTTCCTGTTTTTATTCTTCCCATTTTAATTATAAAACTATAAAATCTGTTTTGTTTCGGTTTTTTAGACCGGTTGCCGAAATCATAGTTTCAGTTACTGGTCTAGCGTGTTTCAATATTTTGGGTTTATTTTGGTTCGAGACAATCACACTTACATTGCTTTATATTGCCGCGCGAGCCGCTGGCCGAGTGGGCAGCGCGGCCGTGGCCTAACGGTTGTCGTGCTCGCCTCCCACGCCAAGAGCCAGGGTTCGATTCCCGGGAGTTACGCGTCCTTTTATTTATTCTTGCAGTTTAATGTTCTGGTGAATTCGAGAACTCTGTTGCTTGTTCGAGGTGCGAATGTTCTAGTCGACGAACCTTGTAGGTCGATTGTTCCAGAAGCCAACGCGTGTACATAAGGGGCTCCGCGTGGCGATTTGCAATCAGTCTCGCCTCAGCGTTCGACTCTGCTCTTACGCCGACTTCAGCGCCCGCGACGCTCTGCTGTTATTTTGTTTTCTTTTTATTTTTGGGCACAAGTTCGCCCCATTAAACGTTCAGTTTACTCAGTCATTCGCCGCCTCATCACTTGTCATTCGTGACAATATTAAAAAGCCCAACTTTCTTAGAGTGGGGCTAAACATGCGCTCCGACGTATATTGTTGCTCTAGTAAACCAAACACCTCACTCAATTTCAATTAATGAAACCATTTAAAAATGATTGCTGCAATTAATGAAGCCATTTTTAAATAGAAATCGATCTGTGACGTGTCACAAAATATTTGTCCCTAAATTGGCCCTTAGTGCATTTGTTTTGCAAAAAGTTGCCCAAGGTGAAAGCTGTTTCAATCAACAGTTATGAAAATTTATAAAAAGAGAACATAGGTCGAGCCAATTTGTTTTACATAGAAACTGCTATATAAAGAAAGACTGCTAACACTTCGTGGATGTTCCCGTTTTCTGCTTTGAAACATTAAACATTTCTAGTGACCCACTAAGAACTTCCTTTTGGGTTAGTATGTTTTAGTGAGATGAGATTTGTCTTGACCCTCTTCATGTTACTCACAAAACGGTTCCCGGGATATAATACTTGTACCCTACTAAATGAGCCGGATTTTGTGGAATTTTTCAACTTCGTTCCATACATTTGACCGACGCGGTAGTGTTCTCAATAGAAAAAAACAAAAACGAATGTGATTTCGATTACCCACGCCAATAAATTCTACTCTATTGGATTGGTTTTTCACTATAACTCATGTAATGGCAACTTGTTTGAACGTGCGTGAAATACGAGAACTATAGACTTAGTTACCAAACTGACCCTGTAATGCGTACAATGTTGAATAATTCCTAAATTTCTCCCGCCTCTGCTACTTTACATCTGATTTCAGACCAGTTAGCTCCATTTGTTGGTTTAATTTGTGAATGATGTGGCCCAAAAAAATTTGAGCGATCTGTGATGTGCTTTACTACCTGAAATTAATGTAAACATAGTCACTGTTCCATGTTATTAATTTTATAATAAGTTCCGTTTTTTCACGTAACTTAACATTGCTATGAGTTTTTCGCGAGAAATGTCGATTCTTCAGTTTAAGCAGTACTGCGTGAAAACTTTATTTTGTTCCTACTGTTAGTTGCTGATCTTTAGGGCGTTACTGACATCTCTGCTATAAAGCAAAACTTTGGTTATTGGTTGATTCTCTTGTTCTAAAAGATTATTAGCCCGATTCGACGCAATAAAAGTGTATTTCACTAAAGGTAAATTTGCATTTAACGGTAGCCATTTTGTACGAATGCGACTTCACTTCATACAGATAGTGAAATGAGAAAACAGCGGCGAGCAAAAAGCACCAACTCTCAGGAGCATCAAACATATAGGATGTTCTGTTTTGTTATTTAAGGCTCTAACAGCAAGTCATTAAAGAAACTCGGTAATATCATAACCGGGGTTAACACTAACTTTGTAGTAGTGGCATGAAGGAAACCATGAATAACATAAAACAACTTACTTGAAACAGTCAATTTGTCGGGCCTCCCTTAATTTTCACATTAAAAAAAATTTCACTTTCTTAATGTACTATCAAAGACCATATGCCATAGTATAGAACGTTTAACGGGTCACAATACACGTCGCACGAAACGGTGCATTTCAAATGCCGAGAAAATGCCAGCGTTCTCGGTGAAATGCGCAACAACCGAAACTGTCCATTAATGTGAGGTTCTGGCCCCTTTGTCTTTTTAGTATGAAGTATACCATACGAGTTTTCTACAGCCGGTAACCCTACATTGGCGCACAGCATTAACTGAAAAAGAAAAAGAATGGTGTGGTGTTGAAGATCGCGCCATGTGATTCTACATTGGTTGTTAGTCAATAGGGAGTTTTCGTAGACCGTGTTTCTCCCTCCGGGTATCGTAGCGGGTTGCGGAGAGAGTTGCGGGACGGTGAAAACGATCTACGAAAACTCATCTTGTTAGTGCCGAGCCAGTATAATAGTATATCGGTTACCGTTTCACTATTCCCGGTTTCAGCTAACGCGAGTTTCAAATAAGTTTTATGCTGTTGCGGAAAAAAAAGCTCTTCAACGGTTCTTGGTTTTGGTACCTGTTTGAGTCTCTTTATCAAAGCAACCAGCCGCCAGGAGAATGATCAAAACAAATGAAAACGCTGTTTAGATTTTTTAGCGCTAACACAATTCCTCGATACACAGCCGGGGTGTTCCACTCACCATGTCTATTCTGAACCCCCTAGCCCGCCAACGTGGATGACATTATGGCCTTCATCACAGAGCATGACCACATCAGTCTCGTCAAAGTGGACGAGCACAATATCCATGATCCCAAAGTAAGTTGATTGGGCTAGAGCCATAGCCGCAAAAAAGGGGCGCGTGAGGACGTTGTTTCCCTACCGAAAAAAAGAAATAGCGCCGGGAACGATGCTTGAGACCCCACCGAGGAGGCGGCAGAAAGGTGAACTAAAGTGCGCCGTTGAAGCGTGACGACAACGGGCTCCTCGTCTGGCGATTGGTTCAAACGATAGACGCGCTCTTGGTTTCGATTTCGGTGGTGAGATGTGATGAAAAAAGTTCATTTGAACGTTGGATAATCTTTTAAAGTTGTAGTTGGGAATTAATAGGTTTCATACCGTGTATAAAAGCATAATCTGAAGCGATCCCTCCGTTTGTCACTGGTTGAACGCATCCCGCACTGCTACCTCGGGCGCGTAACAATCATCGAGCAACCGTGGAAAAAAAAGAAAAAGGTACGAGCGCCGGGGGCGGCGGTCTTTTGGTTCTGGTTTCGTGCGTCGTCTCGTGTTCGCTTTGCGAACTGGTGTCTCACCAATCATGCCGCGTTTATGTGCAGTAGTAGGTTGCGCGAAAGGTCGGCTAAAGACGTGTGGTCGATCGGGCGACGTTAGTTTGCATAAACTGCCGACCGATGCAGCAATGCGCAGCATTTGGTTGCGCGCCGTCGTCTTGCGTAGACCTGTGGACAGCGGTGTCATGATTTGTTTGTTGCATTTCCGACCAGAAGACTTTGAGCAGCACCTTCACGTAAGCCGGAGTCGCTCTGAGGCGGCGACCGAGGAGCTGGTGGTAGGTCTATGGCGCCTTCGTAAAGCGCCAATCCAGAGTTCTGCGTCCTTACCACCATCTCCCGTTCAGTCGGCGTGAGGTCGCTGAACGGGAGCTCAAACTCGTTTGCGAGCGCGGCGTTGCCGCGTATTTCTTCCAGGTTTTCTTCACAGACCGCCGTGCACTATAGCGAACCACGGGAACCGCACTGAGTGTGCACTAAATCCTACCGATGCCGACAGTGCTCCTTGACGTCACTTCTCTTTCCAGAGGCGAAAAAGGGAAGAAATCTGAATGTTTGTTTCGGTTTCGCAGATTTATTTTCAGGTACAGAAATAAGAGTCACAAAGTTCTAGAAAAAATTGTGTGGCATGCCAGGACCCCAATGCTTCCGAAAACACCTTCTTTAAAAAAAAAATTAAATTGCCTTCATGGTCCCTTTAAGCAGCACTGCGTGAAAACTGTTGCTTCTGTTCCTACTGTTAGTTGCTGATCTGTAGGGCGCTACTGACATCTCTGCTATAAAGGAAAACTTTGTGGTTATTGGCTAATTCTCTTGTTCTAAAAGATTATTAGCCCGATTCGACGCAATAAGTGTATTTCACTAAAGGTAAATTTGCATTTAATGGTAGCCATTTTGTAGGAATGCGACCTCACGTCATGCAGGAGTTGGTTCTTTTGCACCAACTCCTGCGACGCCCTGTCATTCTACATTGGTTGTTAGTCAATAGGGAGTTTTCGTAGACCTTGTTTCTCCCTCCGGGTATCGTAGCGGGTTGCGGAGAGTGTTGCGGGACGGCGAAAACGATCTACGAAAACGCATCTTGTTAGTGCCGAACCATTATAATAGTATATCGGTTGCCGTTTCACTATTCCCAGTTTCATCTAACGCGAGTTTCAAATAAGTTTTATTGCTGTTGCGGAAAAAAACAAGCACTTAAACGGTTCTTGGTTTTGGTACCTGTTTGAGTCTCTTTATCAGAGTAACCAGCCGCCAGGAGAATGATCAAAACAGATGAAAATGGTGTTTAGATTTAGTAGCGATAACACAATTCCCCGATACACAGCCGGGGTGTTCCACTCACCATGTCTATTCTGAACCCTCAGCCCGCCAACGTGGATGACATTCTGGCCTTCATCACAGAGCATGACCACATCAGTCTCGTCAAAGTGGACGAGCACAATATCCATGATCCCAAAGTAAGTTGATTGGGCTAGAGCCATAGCGGCAAAAAGGGGCGCGTGGGACGTTGTTTCCCTACCAAAAAAAAAGAAACCAGTATAAACTGGATTATGGAACAGAAAATCTACCCGGATTTCTTGCTGGAAACCTGAAATCCAGTAACATTTTCTGTTCCATAATCCAGTTTAAACCGTTTTTTTTCGGCAGGGTTATTTATGCGTTAGCATGAGAACGCTCGTTATTGACGAAAACCCGGCGGTGTCTTCGTTTGTCAGTGCCGGGGAGCGGGAGAAGGAGGGGGAGAGGGTGACGCGTGCCACGTTCCTATTGATTCGAAGCGCTGTGGCTGACCTCAGCATCCTCCAACCTCTCCCTCTCTCCCCGGCGCTCACAAATTGAGACACTGCCGAGTTTTCACCAAAACTATACATTTCGTTTTCGTCAAAGTTACGCGCACAGCTGAGACGGAGCCAGAGAGAAGGCGCCGTGCAACAGCGCCTAGATAACAAAGCCATAGTGCTGAACGAGATAGCGTCATCAGAGAAGGCCAAAGCTGAACACAGATTGGAAACGAGTGCTGGGTCAGCGCTCTTCTTCGAGTTAAGTTTGAGCCGAATGGTTGACTCAATCAGTCGTGTCCCAATCTGTGCCTAGCGTTGGCCTTCTCTGATGATGCCATCTCATTCAGCACTACGGCTTTGTTACCTAGGAGGTGTCGCGCCGCGGCGCGGTGGCATGCGGGAGTGCTCAGTTGCCGCTCTGTCGTCGCCGGTTGTTCTTCGCTGTGGGTTTCTGTAGTAGCGGCGCGTGGGCTGTGATGTGTGTGTAGTTAAAACAATGGAAGTGGTTTCCTCCTCTAGTGATATGGATGCGGTTACTTACACGAGTGGTATGGATGTGGTATTTCCACGAGCGATGTGGATGACCGTATCCAAGGGTGTCGACGTACTCTGACAAGTGCTGATTGTTGGGCGAGTTGGTATTGTACACGAGAAAACATGATTGCGCTTTAAGACAAGGACAGAGGGAGAACAGACACCACAGAACGCCCTTAGGTGTATGTTCTTCCTCTGTCCTTGTCTTCAAGCACAATCATGTTTTTTGACACTCTGACAGGCAAAGTACAAAAACGGGGTGAAAAAGATTACAGGAAGACCATTGGTGGACTCTTTGGGAACCCGTTAGCATGACCCTTGTGAAACGCTACACACGCCCCCCTTTGGGAAACGATAACACTGACCCCGTAGCGAGGCCATAAAGAGGCAGCGAAATATGGAGAAATGAAAAAAGTAAGCCAAAAGAGAAAAGTGAAGGCGTCAGCATTAGCGCTTTTCAAAAGAGGACGTGTGTGGCGTTTCCAAGGTTTATGCTAATGCATTCCCTAAGAAATCACAAACGGATCTTCCTGTAATTTTTAAAGAATGGGTAAGCTGTTGCTTCTTCGAAAGATGGATGGATAATGGATGCATGCATGCATGCATGCATGCATGCATACGGCAGAACCCTTAATTGGGTGCAAGGGTACATGGTCATAGTTTATAATTACAACGGATAATGTTCACTCAGTATAGAATGGATGGATATTAATGGCTATACTTTTGTAACGTGCACGTTTCCCATCCAAGCGCTCTCCCCGCGGACGCGCGGGGTTCTGCGTTCGACCGAATTTCGCCGAAAAGGGGCACTAACAGCTACCACTGTACAATAGTAGGCGGATAGCCATACTCCAGTACGTTTTGTCTTTGAATCCCGAGCTGGGGTGAAACAGCCAAACTTGGCTGTACATAATTTTATAATGCGCGCGTGATTTACTTGGTTTTCTGTGAGGAGTAATGACTTTGCTACACCTGTACATTCCTTAATTTATCTGTCGTTCACTAAAAGGCCAATTTGGTAAAAAAGGCGAAGCTGAACAATAAACGTTCTTCCCGGTCTTTTCCACCCGTGGTGCGCCTCACTTCCTTCGGTTCGAAAATTGACTACGCTCTTCAAGTACAAAAAACAAAAACAAAAAAAAACGACGTAAAAAATAATTGGCATTCCTAATTATTTTATCCCCAGCTTCTGTTACACCGTTATGACCATTACGTTTTGTTGTTGTTTTCTTGGGGGGGGGGGGGGGGGGGGTTATTATTGTATGTCTCTTGTGCTAATTAGTTACGTCGGCATAAGGTAGCACGCATGTACTGAGTGTGAGCAATATAATAAAATGGAGGTTTGAGTTGCACGATATATTTTTCTTCTGTTCCAGCTTGAAGACCCGACTCGTGTCAACGTGCTCGCGATTGCGGAGCAATCTACACCGCTGGGAGGCTATCTTCTTCGCTTGTTGTACAAGACATTGAAGAACGTCACCAACTCCACGAGCGCAACAGCTGTACCTTTCCAGGTTTTGTGGATTGATCCGGCTATCCTACCGGCAGCCTACAGGGTACGTTTCGACTTATTTAATTCCTAATCTCTCCTTAAAGATTTGAAGACAGTACAATGTGGCAAAGCCGGTAACACTGCTAAACATGAGATTCTCTAGGAACATGCAGCTGGTGAAATGTCAACATTATAGAAGATAACGATCATCCACACCAGCGGTGTAGCCAGGAATGTTTTTCAGGGGGTGGGGGGGAGGGTGCCCGGTATGCCCGATTTCTGAGGTGCCCGGGATGTTCATGACTTGGGGTGCGGAGAGGGGAGGAGGGTCAAAATGCATGTGTATATTACAATGTCGGCTGGATTTTTTGGGGAGGGGGGAAGCACCCCCCCCCCCCCCCCCCCCCTGGCTACGCCCCTGATCCACACCGGTATCGTCATTTCAACATACGACTGTGCAGTGTTTTAAAGTTTACGAGATCAGAGTGCAGTGTAAAAATAAGTTCATCGCCAACTGAATGTGTGCAGGGGTTGCTGATTTTGGGCTAAGATTCATTGGGTTGGAGGCTGTAATGTTTGGTTGAAGCTGGAAATGTGAGTACTGAGCAATAATAAACGAATATTTAAAAAAAAAAGTTAATATGCTTTTAATCATATTGGAAATGTTTTGAAAGCTCCAAAATGCGATTTGGGATTAAACATTCGAAGCAATCGATGACACATAGGGGCTCTATGATTACTGATATTGCTGGGTAAACCAGGGCATGCTTATATTGTTCTAGTGCATACACAACGAAATGTACCGGACACAACGTACGTAACTTCCGAGAATTTTAACCTGTTGTATGTGTTTGTCCCACAGATGATGGAACAGTTTGGCCAGCAGACTGAACCTCCCCATTTGGGAACACATAACGCGCTTACGGTAAGACTCCTTGTAATCAAGCCTTTCATGGCACTCAGTTGGCTTGTTTTTACCATATGTTTCACCTTACTTATAGAATGCTTACAATTAAAGCTTTTTTTGGCCTTATAGAATGCTTACAATTAAAGCTTTTTTTTTGGCCTTGTTGGTCTTTCATTAGGGCCAGGGTGTTTGGTTTGACATGAAGCTACTGAACACTTCTGGTGGAAAGGGGGTCGATGAAGAGAACGTGCAGAAGCTCTTGGAATGGGTTGCTGGTCTGACGACGTCGGCATCCACACAAGGCAAGTGTAGCACTATAGTAGGCTCTTTTTTCTTGCTGCTTGAAGTCGGGACGCGCGAGAAGAACACGTAGAAAAATAAACGTTCTTTGGTCGTCGCGAAGTAGTAACTGAGCGACGCTGTCGGCCCGGTCGGCCCTACTGCGCAGGTGCAGTAGTTGCTTCGTTTACCACACGATAGATGGCGCGGAGAAAGCGAACAAGAAAACTCAGATCTAAATATGTGGGCAACAGTGGGGAGGTGGGTCAGGAAATGACAGTTAAAAAGAAGGTTAAGGAAACAGAAGTATATGGGAAGCCGGTATGCAAACAAAATCAGCATTGGAGATGTACAGGTTGTGTAAAACAGATATCGATAAAGAGAGCTCTCTCTATGACAATTCAAGGGGGAGTTTCCTGCTATTTGAAGCCAGAACGGGAGTGTTGCGGACTAAGACATATAGAGCTAGATATCAGGAGGTAGACACCGTGTGTGGAGCTTGCGGAGAGGAGGAGGAGACGGCTGAACATTTGGTACTTTACTGTAAGGGGCTTCACCCTGTAGTGGCTGAAGAGCCTATTAATATAACAACTGCACTGGGATTTAGGAATAGTGAGTTGAAAATAGACATAGGGAAGGTGGAGATAACCAAGAAGAGATTATCTGACTGGTGGCATAGGTCAAGGGAAGGGTGAATATTTTCCTATTCCTTACTGGGCGACCCTTTCTGCGGAAGGTGTGTTCACCCGGTTGCATAGAGGCGCCTCCGTCGTACGGACCGTAGCTTTTAAGACTAAATATCTAGATTTGTAACTCGTAAATTAAATAGCTTAAAAAATACTGGCTAGGTGGCGCAAGCCGCCGCCCGATTCAAAGGGTTCAGCCCCATCCATCCATCCAGGGTAAGACAAAATAGCTAGGTGCCGTAAGCTACCGCCCGATCCAAAGGGCTCAGCCGTATTCATCCATCAATCATCCTATCAAGTTTGGCAACTTTCGTCACATCTTAATTATGCTACAAAATGTGGATCTGAATATTATTTAACAAAACTTTTAGGAAACACTCGTCGGCTATCTATTTATGATCGCGTTGCTGGTGTGGTAGGCTCTTACCCAATAGGCGACGTGGATTCGGCTGACGTGCTGCGTTTCCGCGGATGCATCGCAGTGAAAAGGCAGAGAGCTTTCGAAGGAAAGAAGGCGCAAAAGAGTCCAGTTTTCTTTTAAAAGTTCTACAGCGAAGAATTTTTTTAAGCTCCCTATTTTTGTGTTTTTGTGTTTCTTTTCACACCTTTTACGACGATCGGTGGATGAAATTCAATTTCAAAATCGTTTCATGGTCCCTTTAAAGAATCACTACCAAGCGCTGGTTTTGAATGTGTTGGCTTACCGCTGCGTTCAACTGGTTTGATGGCCTTTCTTTTACACTTTCAGCAGAGGCCGGCCGGCAGTTCACCGAGGTCCCGGTGTCGCAGACCGTTCCCGAGGGCAGCAACGTGGTGCTTCGCTGCTCCGTGCAGGGCGCGGTCGGAGACTGTCTCTGGCTCAAAGATGGCCGCAACATCGGCTTCAACCTGGCCCGTCTGCCTCACCTGACCTGGGCCGGAGACCACGCGAGCGGCGACTGCAGCCTCGCCATCACCGGCGCGCAGCACGGACGCGATGACGGGTCTTGGGTCTGCGAGATGACTGGAGATGCCCAGCACCCGACCATTACCTCGCCACCAGCAGTCCTGGTTGTGTCCGGTGAGCTCGTCCGTTTAGTCTACACTGAATCTGATATTGATCGACATATTCGTCAAATTCTCAACGATAGAGACTTCTCTTCACCGCACTGTCCGCCAGAAGTGTCTCGGAGCATCAGCAGGGGATAATTCTGTGGCGCGCCTCCATTAGATTCCCGAGAGCAGCCGAAACGTGCTTTCTGAATGGAAGAAGAGTTCTGCGCATGCTCCGGCCCTCCTCACGCAATGGCGAAAGCTTGAACTGCAGTTGGCGCCTGGTAGTAGGGTTGTGCTACCTCTTACCTCCTCCACAATTCCACCTACCATAATTAGAGCTTTCGTAATTTAATGTCATCTTTATGTGAAAATGGTTCGCTGTTGGTAGCGCTTCAGAACGCCATTCTCGGAAATCATCGGGTAAGAATGTTTTGGTATGAAAATACGCGGAAGCGTGTTCAAGCGAGCGCGGGCACCCCCTCGAGCAAGCAATCTGATGCCTATTGTTGAGTGAGCTGCACTGATCTAGATTGAGCTCCCCCAACCTTCTCATTTTTACCATTGTGGCTTGTTTTTAGTCCCCAAGTTCACAAAAAAAAAAAAAAAAAAACTTCCTGGCATACAATGGCATCACAAGTGATATCTGCTATCCTCTTAGTCAGCAGAAAAACCTGCTATTGGGGTTAACGAAACAAGCAAAGTCCTTTAAATAAAAGTCACGTATGCACACATCAAGTTCATTCAGATGTGGTCAGCATAAAAAAAGTGCCAACAATTTACGCAGAATCTTTCCTATTTAATAAATCAGAAATCGGGAAATCGTGCTACGAACGCCAGTCAGACGCCAGCTTTTCTGCGATCTGTGTTTACAAGTTTACGTAAAAACTTGCAAGAGTGCTGGCGCTGTATAACCCCCCCCCCCCCCCCCCCCCCCCCCTTCCAGAATCGCCTTAGATGGATCGGGGAAAGCTGCGCTTTAATACATTCCCCAACAGTTGTCATCGCCTATTTTTTATAAGAAAGTTTTGTTTCGGGGGAATGTAATCGAACGAAAGTTATATTAAATCTATAGTAAATACATTTTAATATGCTCGCTTTTTTTCAGGTGCTGCGAAAAGGCCCATTCAAGAACTGTGATCACCTACCTAATAGAGCACCGAATTCGAGATGCACTGAAGCGTTCGTCAAAATTAAGCAGCTGCATTCCCTTGGAAGCCATTTTTAACTCAGTTAGGTGCGGGACTGAAGTTGACGATCTACCATTTAAGCATGTTTTATTGCCTATTGTGATTACTGCTAAATGAATTAGACAAGACCCAAAACTATCCTGTTACTATCCATACTTTGAAGCCTCTTTTGACGTGAAACTCGCACACTACGTTGTGGTCCTCGCTCAGTATAGTCAGCCGTACTGTTTTAACTATACTGCCATAACGAAACATTGGGTTAAAATATTTACATTGTTTCTATAAATAAACATTTAATATATTCCACGTGACTTCCTTTGCTTTGCTTTATTAAAATAAAGATCGTGCCGGACTAAAGCTTGATTCACATGGTGCGTTTTTACTTGTGATTTTGCACTTGCGACATCGCTCGTGTGGCAAAAATGCGTGATGGAAGCTGCGGTGCTCACCGCCGCTATTTCGAAATCGCAAGTAAAATCGCAGCATGTGAATCGGGCTTATCATGATTAGATTTCACTTGCGATTTCGCAGTTGTGACGTCGCTCGTGTGGCAAAAATGCGTGATGGAAGCTGTGATGCTTAACGCCGCGACCGCGAGATCGCAAGTAAAATTGCAACAAGTGAATCGGGCTTTAAAGGGGTACAGAAGTCAATTTTTGGAGCTCATTGTTTTGCTTCAACATGAAGCAAGTTGCAGTTGGACTTCGCAAACGCCAATATTTCGCAAAAAAACCGAAGGAAACAAATTTGAATTAAACGACAACCAAAAACCTCGTGGATGTCTGTTAAGCTTTAATGGAATGTCGTGACGGCATCGGATCAAAACCAGCAGCACCACAACAGGAAGTACGTGCACTCCTAAAGATTACTAAGGCCTTAACACAATACCGATGCGCTTCAGTGCAGAGTCTCAGCAGAGTTGGCCATCATGGATTCAGCTCCCGGCTCGACAACGTTGACATTCTGCGGCTTGTTCTGCATGATTTCGTATTGCAATCATTCCTTTCGCATACCGTATTTACTCGCAGAATGAACGCACTTTTTTTCCGAAAAATCGATGCAAAGTTGGGGTTGGGGGGGGGGGGGCGTTCATTACGCGAAGTAAAATTTTGGGTCCCTATTTACTCGCATAATGAACGGACCTTTTATCCCGAAAAATCGACGTAACTTTTTATCTCTTTGCGCGCGATTTCAAAACCAAACTGCGATGCGCAAAAAAAAAAGCTCCTCTCCATGTTTTTTTTTTTCTTGCTTCCGTGTTTTTTTTCTTTTTCCCCCGCCTTTCACAAGTTTTTTTTTTTTTTTGCCCACGCTGCCCATGCATTCGCGACGTCGCTGCACCGGGATAGAAAAGTGCGTTCATTTCGAGGGCTTCTCGCTTCTCTTTCCAAAGTGCAAGGAGGAGGCGAGGGCAGGATGCCTTCATTATGTGCGCTTTGCTTAGGCGAGGGATTCTCCGATTTTCTTTCTTATCCCCTTGCGCGCGGCGTGCGACGCGCGACCTCGGGACCAAACTGCGCTGTGGGAAAAAAAAAAAAGAAAAAGCTCCTCTTTGTTTTTTTCTTTTCTCTTTGTTCCGTGGATTGTTTTTTTTGTTTGTTTGTTTTTGCCGCCTTTCGCAAGCTGCTTCGTTTCGCTTTGCTTAGGCGAGGGCTTCTCCGCTTCTCTTATCTCCTTGCGCGCGGCGCGTGACCCAAAGTCCTGACTGCGCTGTGCAAAAAGAAAAAAAAAGCTCCTCTTTTTTTTTTCTCTTGTTCCGTGGATTGTTTCTTTTTTTTTTTGCCGCCTTTCGCAAGCAGTTTCGTTTCGCTTTGCTTAGGCGAGGGCTTATCTCCTTGCGCGCGGCGCGCGACCCAAAATCCAGACTGCGCTGCGGAAAAAAAAAAAGCTCCTCTCCATGTTTCTTTTTTTGCTTCCCTTGGATCTTTTTTTGTTTCTTAACGCCTTTTGCAAGGCGTTTTGTTTGCCCACGCTGCCCATGCATTCGCGACCTCGCTGCCCATGCATTCGCGACCTCGCTGCCCATGCATTCGCGACCTCGCTGCCCATGCATTCGCGACCTCGCTGCACCAGGATAGAAAAGTGCGTTCATTTCGCGCGTGTGGGGGAGAGGGTCAAAATTTTGACGTCCGAGTTGGGGTTGCGTTTAATACGCAAGTGAAAAAATGTCGAAATTTTGAGAGCCGACTTGGGGGGTGCGATCATTACGCGAGTGCGTTCATTGTGCGAGTAAATACGATAGTTTTTGGCGAGTTTACGGCGGGATGCCAAACTGTGCGGCAGAGGCAGTGTTGGGTAAAGTACATCTAAAATGTACTTCAAGTAAAGTACAAAGTAAATTATACGTGGTGTACTTCAAATAAAGTAGTAAGTACACTGGTTGCAATGTGCTTTAAGTAAAGTACTATAAGTGCAATGTACTTTAAGAGTAAAGTACAAGTATTTTAACAAAACCGTTCATGAAGCCCTTTAATTCCCCTTTGCACTGATTTTATAAGTGGTATGCGTTGCCCAGGGGTAATCGGGGCTGCATGACCTATTTTCAAAAACAGCGGCGAATATTTGATAAAGTGGCCACAGAGTAGTTATTTTCAGGAATTGAGCCAAATTCCAGGAAATCACTGTATAGTAATTTCCACTGGAATGTTGCACCATAGGGGGTTCGATGTACTAGGAGAGAGCATGACTTCACCCCTGTAGCTTCCGCAAGCAATCCTCTCGTAGAGGAGTGTCCTCTCCTTAAGGAAAAAAAAATACAATGAGTGTGCAAGTGAGTTGATGATAATTAATCATAATGTGACACCTGAGATTGGGGTGCGAAAAAATTAAATAACTTTCAAGTTGAAGAAAAAAAACAAAAGAGAATGTCTCAAAACATTGTGACGTTCTCCTCTGTTGTCCTTTTCTTGGGCTCGAAAGTTTAATTTTTCCGCACCACAGTCTCAGGTGCTACGTTATGATTAATTTTGCTCGCCTAATGTTTTAAACCTCCTCCCTTGCGCTGATCGACCGAGAAGTAGCGAGAGTTCAAAAAGCTACGGGAAAGCCGCCCCCAGAACAAATGGAGAGATGCATCGTCTGCTCACGTTTCTGGTGAGAGTAGAATATCCCTCCCAGTATTTCTTCGGGGTTGACAAAACATCATTTCGTGATACAAATTTAACAAAACCAAATTTGGGGAATGTACTTTGAAGTCGGGAATTGTACTCTCCTCAAAAAGTACCAGAAAAAATACTTTAAGTAAAGTACAAGTACATACTCGGAGAATGTACTTCAAGTAAAGGTACAAGTTTCCTAAAACTACTTGAGGTAGTACTTCAAGTACAATGTACTTCAAGTACTCCCCAACACTGGGCAGAGGGCTCTGGAAACAGCAGTCTACCTTGTGAGACGCCAGTACACAGGTTTCCGAAGGACGACAAGCTTCGTTACCTGTGAAGTCATCTCGCACGCCCGTCCATTCCATCGTGGGTTCCTCGAAAAGTAATCGCCTCCGCGGCGAGCACTTTTGGGATGAAGACTACGTCAGGAGCCGCAGTGCTCTGAAGAGGGCGAATTTGCCGAACACGTGCAGTGGTAATCACACTTGTTTATAACGCTTGAGTGCGCGGCTTTCCCCAACGAGCGCTCGACTGGTGGCATTAGCGGCAACTAATGAAGTCACGTGAGGCAGCCTAGAACAGCACGCTTTATCGGGGGCGCCAAATGCGCTGCTACCACACTCATGGCAAACGTCATAAAGCCCCATCGACGAAAAAGAAAAACAAAAAGCCGGAGGGTCTATCAACAATGTTACTATCAAGAAAAAGATGACTCCTATTAAGCCGGCATTGTGTGTGCTACGTTGGGTTAATTAGATGATATCAAATGACGCGATTAAACAGGACTGCGTTATGTATTGAGAAGTCAAAAGCACCGACAGACGACAGTCACATTACAAGTGCCGGAATGAACCCGATTGAGCGGGCAGGACACCCTTCGAGCTGGTTGTTCCATGTTGCCCCACGTGACTAGATTAGTTTCCACGAATGCCTAAGGTCGAGCTCTCGTCGAAGAAAGGTGCGCGCTCTAACGTTATGGACAAGTGATTAGCACTCTACAATCGGTTGAAACCAGGAGTTCTTCCGAGTGTATTTTCTAAAAAGCGCACACCAGAACAACTTGGCGAACAGCTCGAAAAGAGACGCAAAGTGGTGAGTGAGCGTTCTCTTCATAAAACATCCCCGACTATAGGAATCGTCGTTTCATTAAGACACTATTCGGATATTAATGTTATGCATTATATATTCGCTTGCGAGTAAACATGTTTTTTTTTTTTTTGGTGCAAATCTAAGACGAAGTTTCGATTTGTTGCTGACGAAGACGACGTGGCAGACGGGTCATACAATTACGACTCTAGGCCGAATGGCTTCTCAGCTATCATGGCCACTATTGATGTGGTGGCGTCTTCGTCCTCACTACTGTCATTATACGTACCACCGCTCTCGTCGTGTTGGTCGGCCATCACATACACGAGCAGAGTGTCGAACCGAAATTTGTATCGGTTCGGATTCAGGTTCACGGTTTTTGGTTCAGTTCCGGGGAGCAAAAAAAAACAAAAAAAAAACAAAACACTTCGAGCCGGTTGAACCGGTTTGAACCGCTAAATTGAAATGTATTTTATATATATATATATATATATATATATATATATATATATATATATATATATATATATATATAATTTTAATTAATTAGCCGACTGATCATTACGATTAGCCCTCTATAATATGTCCCCCTGGCCGTATAACGCACCTGCACAAGCGGCATAAGTGTAACTTTCACGGCTTTCTTTAAACAAGTCTGTTAAGCAAAAAAAACACCCTGTATATACAGGGTGTTTTTTTTCAAGCTTAACAGAATTTTTAAAAACAAACCATGAAAGCTAGGTTAATGCGGTCTGCGCAGGTGAGTTATAAAGCCAGGGGGACATAGTATAGGGGACTAATCGTAACGATCAGTCGACTAATTAGTTAAAATTCGTTAATTAACTTTTTAATTAATGAAAATAGACATATAGTTCTAATTAGAAACTTGCTCAGCGTCATCGAAAACCACTAAATCAGTAATTTTCAGAAAGACTTTGAACGTGTGAGAAGCGTAGTAGTGCACGAAAGTTACCGCTCGTGGAGCAGGTACAAGGCTGGGGCTAGATAAGAGACGGAAAAATTGCGCGGGCGCCTTATCGCAACCGCTAGCTTTGTACGTGCTCCACGAGTGGTAACTTCAGATCACTACTACGCTTCTCACGAGCTCAAAGGCTTTCTGAAAATGACTGAATTAGGGGTTTTCGATGACGCTGAGCAAACTTCTAATTGGAACTATAAGTGTATTTTCATTAATTCGAAAGTTAATTAACGAATATTAATTAATTAGCCGACTGATTGTTACGATTAGCCTCCTATAATATGTCCCCCTGGCCGTATAACTCACCTGCACAGACCATATTAATCTAGCTTTCATGTTTTTTTTTTTTTAAATTCTGTTAAGCTTAAAGAAAACACCCTGTATATATATATATATATATATATATATATATATATATATATATATATATATATAAATATATATATATATAAATATATATATATATATATAAATATATATATATATAAATATATAAATATATATATATATATATATATATAAATATATAAATATATATATATATAAATATATATATATATAAATATATAAATATATATATATATAAATATATATATATAAATATATATATATATATATATAATATATATATATATATATATATATATATATATATATATATATATATATATATATATATAATATTATATATATATATATATATATATATATATACATGGGTGTTTTCATCTCAAATCGTACAGGCAAAAAAGGTCGAATTTTTTAATTTCCCAGAAAAAAAATATATGTTATGGCGCCGTCCCTAGAAACGCAGTAGCCACAAACCGCAAGTTCGTCGGATTTTTGGTTCTGGACTTACGAATTTTAAAAGAGGCCGCGGCGGAAAACAGTGCTTTTCACATCCGTCGTGGGTTGGATGTTTCGCTCGATCTCCCGCCGTGGATTTTCAGTCCACATTTTATTAACTTGATAGAAGGCACTCACAAGTAACAATTATCAAAAAGTAAGATTGCCCTTAAAAGCTGTGTCAAGAGCGACGGGATGAGGCAATCAGAGTTGAAACGTTTCGGGCCTGGCAGGTCCTTCTTGAGTCAATCGCAAGACTGATCACTTCCTCGTTCTCTTCTTTTAAGCGGTTAAAAAAAAAAAAGAAAAGTGCAACGCATTAAAACAAAATCGCGGGGACGTTTATGTCTCGTGAAATATGAGACACGGATGTGCCGCTGATCCGTTATTGAATAGCCCGTCCCAAATTGCACGTGCGCAAAGGCGCACGCGCAACGAAGACACAAGTTCGGGACCTTCCTGCGTTGCCTTCCTGTATCGTGGGATGCGAGACATGGATGTGCCGATGATCCGCCACCAAACATCTTCACGTGGTGAATGATGTTGATTGGGGTGACGCTCTGGTGGTGCTGATGATACTGATTTTATTGTTCATAGGTAGTGCTGATGGTGCTGGTTTTTTTCTATTGCTCATAGGTAGTGCCGAGTTCCGGGTTGCGTTTCGACTTCATTATTACTGCTTTATGGTCGGTGAAATGCAGGGCCAGTGGTTCTTCTAGCGGATCAGCTTGGATCCGCTAGAAGCCGTGGGAACGCATCTCCACCGCTTAAGTCAACGGTCCATGTCAGAAGGAGAATGTGTGGTATGAAACGTGGTTATATACGCATTTGAGCATTTGATCGCAGCGCCCTCTCGTCTATAAACGTTGAGCCAATGCATGCAAAGTTTAACGCAATTATATAAGCATTTGACCGCAGCGCCATGCAACTTTTCATCCACTTCCTCGTCGGAATGACGGGCAGTAAAGACGTGTGGAAAGTGCTCCACCCAGTTTTTTGGGCGGCAACAATTCATCGTCTGTAGTGGCCCCTGCGACCGTCGTTTTCATTGCAAGTGCCTTGATATTCAGGCTGAAGAATATGACGTCCTCATGAAGTCTGGGAAAAGCTGCTTCAAATGCAGGGATTGTACGAAGCGCCGGAATCCTTCTTCGACAGTTCTTATCGACAACGATGATGGCGCCGGTGCGACGCCCATATCTGCCGGAACCAAGTTGAACATCGGCACCGGGGACTGCGATGGCACCGCGCACGAGGGAGTTACTACAGAAATCCTGGCCCTGCTAACGGAGCTGACATCCAGACTGGATGTTCTGACCGCTGAAGTAAGGCTTCTTCGAGCGAATAATAGCGCGCTTACGACGGAAGTTGCCCAACTTCGTGAAGCAGTTGTAAACCAGACTGTCGCTGATGCCACCAAAGATGCGCAATCCCTCGGCTCGCCATCGGCGGTATCGTCATACGCGGAAGCAGCCACTTCCGTTGTCACGTCATCGGGACAACGTCGAGACGATCCTGCGACTGCGACTGGTGCGACTGGTGACATCGGAAATCGAGCATGTCAACCTGTTCCTTTCCACAACGTCCGTCGAGATGCTGCAGATGCGGGAAGCAGAGGAAATCGTCAATCTACCGACAAGGATGGCTACGCTCTCGTCAAGAAAAGGAGGGCCAAGCCCGCCACGGGAGCCAACACTGAAAGTAAGATCTCGTCTGTGCCTCGACCACCGAGGACTAAGGCACTTTTTGTAACAAGACTACTCCCCGGAACGACGTCAGATGACCTAACGGAATTACTAACAACTGTAATTGACAGAAAACCTGCTGTATGCACGAAGCTACCATCAAAGTTCGATGGCTACGCTTCGTTCCACATCTCTGTTGATTGGGACGATTTTGATAAAATCAACGTGGCAGCAGCAATCTTGCCTGTTGGTTGCCTTTTTAGGCAATTTGTCGGTACACTGTGGAAAAAGACGGAAAGCCATGAGTGAAGAGTGTACACTGTATTACCAAAATGTTCGAGGGCTAAGAACGAAAGCAGTTGAATTTATGTCCGAAGTAATTATGTGCCCGTACAGAATAATCTGTCTAACGGAAACGTGGCTTGCTGATGGCATATCGAGCAGTCAGTATTTTCCTCCCAAGTACAATGTGTTTAGGCGCGACCGTGACTTTAATTTTACTGGCCAAAGATATGGTGGCGGTGTCTTAACTGCAGTAGATAAAATATTAAATGTTCGCAGAAGGGGCGATTCGGAAGCGTATTCAGAGTGTGTTTGGCTTGAAATTATGACAAATGGTGGATTGAATTACTTGATTGGTAATTACTACTTTCCCCCCCTATCTGATCAAAGTGTTTTTGCGAACATATTAATTTTCTTTGAAGTCAGGTAGATTTTTCTAACTTCAATGTAGTACAGTGCTAATCACACTTGTCTATAACGCGCGAGCGTGCGGCTTTTTCCGGGGAGCGCTAGACTGGTGGCATTCGCGGAAACGAAACGAGTCACGTGGTGCAACATGGATCGGCCCGCTCGAGGGGTGTCCTGGCCACTCTATCACCTTGATAAGCGATAAAAGTAAAGTGCTTTATGATATATTTTTGTTTTTTGATGACGGCATCGTTGATACGCCTTCATGCTTTAGTTTGTTTATTATACGAGCAATGATGTTCGTAAAAAGCGTGCAAGCAGCCTTGCGCGTTCGCCGCCAGCTGATAGAGTGGGCAGGACACCCCTCGAAAGGGCCGTTCCATGTTACGCCACGTGACTAGCTTAGTTTCTGCGAATGCCACCAGTCAAGCGCTCCCCGGAGAAAGCCGCACGCTCGCGCGTTATAGACAAGTGTGATTAGCACTGTACATATCTATGGTGATCTTAACCTACCGGGGTTCGACTGGGAGACTGGTATTGCGTCAGCGAACAACACGAACACAAAAGTAAAAATAAACTGTCTGCTAGACTCTGTACATTTTAATGGCTTTCAGCAATACAATAGTGTGCCAAACTGCTCTGGAAATGTACTAGACTTAGCCCTGGCTACGTCAGCAATCGACATTTGCACCGAAGATGAACCACTCTCGCGCATGGACGACTACCACAAGCCGTTTGTAGTATCGTTCCATCTCAAAGTTAAAAGCGCAGATTTTTATGAGCAGTCGTGGTTTTGTTACCCACAAGGCGATTATTACAGTCTGTACAGTTATCTTAAAGAGTTTGATTGGAGCATTGTTCTAGGAGATACGTGTGTTGAGTCATGTACCAACAAACTAACGGAAACACTAAAGCAAGCTTTAGACACGTATATACCCAAAAAAATTTCTAGAAAAACTAAGTATCCTCCGTGGTTTTCGAAGTCACTCAGGCAATGCCTAAGAAAGCTGCATATGATCATCGTCTTTTCAAAAAGACAAGACTGCAAAAATGGTATGAAATGTTTAGCCAATCTCGAGCGTTGGCGAAGCAGCTCTATAAGAACGATAAACAAAAGCAGGAAAATGCTGATGAGCAAGCACTTCTTAAGCAACCGAACGACCTTTGGAAGTTCGTAAAAAAGATAAATAAAAGCAGTACTCCTTCCTCTATTGTACTGCGAGATGACAATGGTTATTGTTCGGAACCAACTTTGGTAGCAAACGTATTTGCGAAGCATTTTAGTGCTTATTTTTCTGCCGCTGACATACCTTTGACAAGTCCGGATATCAGAGGCGGCGACTTTTTGTCTTGCAACCCGATAACTGAGTGCGAAGTCATGGAGGCTGTTCGAAGGCTAAAGCCGAAGTTATCTGTGGGTATAGATGGGATCCCGAGTTTTATAGTGAAAGGCTGTGCGGAAACGATTTGTCCCGTTTTACATCACATTTTTTAACTTATCTCTGGAATCGGGTGTATTCCCGACAATGTGGAAGAGTTCTCTTGTTATTCCAGTGTTTAAGTCGGGTGACCGAAGTAAAGTGAACAATTATCGACCTGTGTCACTGCTCTGCACACTGTCAAAAGTTTTCGAAATAATACTACACAATCGTCTATACGCGTATTTTCGTCAGAAAATTGTACCCGAACAGCACGGATTTTTGAAAGGTTGCTCGGTGGAGACGAATTTGTGTTCTTTTCTGCTTGATGTTGTACCCATTGTTCATAACCGGGAGCAAGCTGATGTGGTCTACTCTGACAAGACGAACGCATTTGACAAAGTCGATCACCGGCATTTAGTGGCCAAGTTAGATATGTATGGTTTATGCCCTAAGTATTGCAAGCTTTCTGAGAGTTACTTGTCTAAACGCGAGAACTTGGTACGTGTGTCCAGTTGCTTATCGAATCCTTTCTTGGCTACGTCGGGCGTCCCACAGGGAAGCAATCTTGGGCCTCTTCTCTTTTTAATTTTCGTAATTGACCTCACTTCTTGCGTGAAATACTCAAAAATGTTGTTACTTGCCGACGACATAAAATTGTATCGACGGACAAATACTGTAGAGGACTGTATTTTGCTTCAGCGTGACGTACGCTCTATTTCTTTGTGGTGCTTGACCAATGGCCTTTATTAAACGAATCGAAACCAAATTTATTTCTCTCAGCTGGAAACGTGACGTTTTGCAATCTTGCTATGCTTTAGACACAACTGTTATCAGCCGTCTGTCTCTGATTAGGGATTTGGGTGTATATTTAGACACTGAAATTTCGTTTAATAATCAGGTTGTGAATATTGTAAACTCGTCTCTAAATGTTTTTGGTATCATAACGCGTATATCAAGAAATTTGAGAAATCCACAGTGTTTTTTAATGTTATTTCGCTCTCTTGTGCTAAGCCGCCTCGAGTTTTTTTCAGTTGTATGGAACAGCATTGAAGAATTTAACTCATCTAGTATTGGGCGAGTGCAAAGAAAATTTATACGTGTCTTTTATGATAGTTACTTGCAGTCCAAGGTATTTTATGACTATGAGAGAATATGTAAACAAATTGGATTACGCCCCTTGTGTAATAGGCGAATGACGCGTGATTTCATGTTCTTGCATAAAGTTGTTAATGGTGTTGTTGACTGCACAGCGTTACTGAACAGTGTATATTTGCGTGTTCCTCAACGGTCTATTCGCATACGCTCATTGTCCTATCCTTCCATTTTACACAACGCTGACCCTATCACCCGTCCGCAACTGGTTTTTAACAAATTCGAATCCAACTTACATGAACTTGGTATTGATATTTTTGGATGCGAACGAACATTTAGAAAGTGCATCGATGTCTTCCTTTCGTTCTGACATGTCAAAATTTGTTCTTGAGATGCGAATTCTTTTATTTAGACGTAATGCACCACTAAGAAGGCGTATAGCTGTTTGTGTGGCACTGAAAATAAAGCAAATGAATGACAGACAGATGGATGACACATAGCCGAGTGGTTAAGGCGATGGACTAGAAGTCCATTGGGGTCTCCCCGCACAGGTTCGAATCCTGTTGACTGCGCAAACATTTTTACTTTTTATAAGAAGACAGATGGGATGGCAATCAATGTGAGCACGGACGCCGGACGGATGGACAAGGCTAGACCCTAAGGAGCTTCGCCCCTAATAGTTCGATCCGCGTTACATGAGCGTGACATAGGCGGTTACTTCAAATATTATTCGCGAAAAAGTGTTTAAGACGCTTACCAAGGGAAGAAAATCACGAGACTACGAACGAATGAAACGTTGAATTAGTTTTAGGCAAAACCAGTTTTGGGGCATCTGGTAGGCGTAAAGCCAACAATACCTGGTGCCATTCTTATTCTAATCATAAAACAAATATTTTTTTTGCTCGTGTTGCATTAAACGATTAAACGGAAAAAAAAAGAAGAGTGCAGCACCGATTAGATCTATATTAAATTTCAAGCAAAAAAGAAGGTAACATTCTTTTTGAACTGTTAAAGCCCTTCGGTTCTAGTCTATTAAATTTATGAAAAAACGGAGATTCCTTTTTTTACGGTCTCTAGTGGTTCTAAAATTACCTTGAAGTATAATAAAACTGAAATCTGAAATACCATTATGATTTGCGGAATTCAAGTGACGAGAAAAGGGTCCTGGTCCGAGTGTACGAATGACTTATATAAGCTCATACGTTTTCGTACACTCGTTCCAGCTCTCCTATGTATTGAAATAGGCACTTCTTGTACTGAAATAAATAAATTACATTTTCAGAATTACAATTAAATGTGTTATTTCTTTTCCAAGTAAAATTGTTTGCTGTACTTCTGATATAGTCAGCAACCAAAATACTTGAACATAACTTACATCTATTATTATCACATTTTACGCAACCAACGGGAACCATGTTACGTCCAACTGAATTTCTTGATTGTCTAAAAATGTCCGTAAAATTACGTGGTCTCTTAAAGGGGGGGGGGGGGGGGTGCAACGATTTTATGATTAAAAGAATTTGCATCTCGTCATTTTTACGTTGTTTATCGTGTCCCGGGGATAGAGAAAACATCTCCTTCATTAAAAATGTCGCGATTCCTCTGCATAATCGCAAAGCAAAAGCCGAGCTTTTTCCTCCACCTGCAGCCGCAAGTGGCAGCCGAGGGAACTAAGGCTAGAGGATTACGTGACCTCGCTCGGCTCTAAGCGGCAGCATAACGCCCGCTTATGTCAGCAGAGAGAGGGAGAGGAAGCGTCCTCCGAGATAGCACACGGAAACCTACACGGCACTCCGAATGACGTCACTGGGAGTGCGACCAAGTGTGACCCTGAAGACTGGGAGTGAGTTAACGGGTGCCCGAAATGCCAATATTTATCTTTTTTTTTTTTTACGCAACAACTAGGATCCACAGGCGAAATCGGTTTTCTGTTTTTTACTTCAGAAGTGTCAGAGGGCAACTTCCACAAAGTTTTGACCGAAGTCCGGAAATCGGTGCACCCCCCCCCCCCCCCCCTTTAAACGTAATACCTGGTGGCTGCGGAATTATATTTTTCAAGGATGTGTCTAAGTGTAATATACTCATATGATGTCTAAGGATATTATTGAGGCTCGGTAGTTGGGATTGATAGGGTAAAACGAGTGGTAATTTATAGTTATTTCCTTTTGGATTTTGTAACAGACTATCACTGCGAAGAACCATTTGGCTTTTAGATATCGAATTAATTATTAATGGCAATAGATATCCTCTATCTATAAAAGCTCCACCCAACGTGTGAGTTTTATCTTCAAAATCAGCGCCCTCTGAGCAGAAACGTCTCAAGCGTAGCATTTGACCATATGGTATGCCTTTCTTCTTATGTGCGGGATGACACCTATTATAATGGAGGAATTGACGTCTTTTCGTGGGCTTTATATATAATATCGTTTTTAAACTATGTTTTTTTTAATTTTAGGTTTAATATCCAGAAAGTCTATTTCCGTATCAGAGTATTTATATATACATAGAGAGGGAGAGAGAGAGAAAGAGAGAGAGGTAAATTTAATATGTAGGTTAAAATTGTTTGTCAAAATTAATGAATACAAGAAGTCTGTCCTCTGCTCTATTCCACATAATAAATATATCATCGAGGAAGCGTTTATAAAAAAAAAAAAAGTGGTTTGTGTGGGACGGCATTCAACAAACGTTCTTCTAATACCATCATATAAATGTTTGCCTATGATGGAGAAAAACGTGATCCCATCGCTGCGCCGTGAATCTTTAGGTGATGTTTATTCTTGAAATGTAAAGTTATTAAGTTCTAAAGTTAAATGACATAAAAATGTTTAATACATTTTACTAATAGTAAGGTCAGTGTCATTGACATTGTCTAGAACTGCTTGTTTTTTTTTCTCATAATGAGGTATATTAGCATGAAGAGAGACAACATTCATTGTTACTAGTAACACACTATTGGAACAGAAATCGATTTGAATATTATTAAAATTAAAAAAAAAAATAAGACGATTCTTTAATGTATGAAGGAGCGCTTATGGCAATGTTTTTAATGTGTTCGTCAATGAACTCGGAGATATATTCTGCGTTTGTACCTATTCTAGAAATAATTGGTCTACCCGGGTGGTTAGGTTTGTGTACTTTTATTAGCATGTAGAACTGTCCAGGTCTAGGATTTTCTTGGGGTAGATACCTAAAACTCTTTTGGTCTATTTGTTCGTGTTTTAGTAAGTATTTTAATTCTTTTATTTATTATGTATTGAAATTTACTCGTTGAGTCGTAGTTTACCATTTTATAATATTTTGTGTCATTTAGTTGTCTTGTTCTTTCTGAAATGTAGTCAACGGTATTAACTATACAAACGCCCCCTCCTTCATCTGCCTGTGCGATAATGATGTCTTTATTATCTGCAAGTTCCTTTAGACATTAACTTTCTTGATATGTTAAATTGTTTTAAATATTTTTTTTTAATTCCGATAAGCGGATAAAATATCTTTTTGAACAGCCTCTACATAATTCCTTACGTTATCATTTTGTTTATACAGTGGAGGCGTAAAAAAATGATTTTCGTTTAAACAACGGTTTGTTATAAAGCGCTGCTTTGAAAAAGACAGTGTAGTGTAGCTGTCGTGAAAATTCATCTGAGCCTTTGTGTAATTCCAAATCCTCACTATTGTTACAGGAAGTAGGACAAAACTTTAATATTTTAGTGTGAACTAAAGTTTCATTACGGGAAAGTGTGTAAGAAGAATAATTTGAAAATACCAAGATTTTCTCCAGCCAAGTCCGGAAGGGGTTCTAAATGTTCAATATATTGTTTTTCGTTTAACGAGCGTGTGAAAATACTCTTCATATTTTTCCAAAATGGGAAGCTAATCTCGTCTCTACTTGCCATACGTATTTTAGTGATAGTCACTTCTTTTTCTTTTTTAATTATGTAATGTAATAGTTCCTTTAGAACAATCACTGGTAACGTTGGGGTAGCGTTTAAAGGCCCATACGCACATTCGCGTTTGAGCGCGGTGCGTTCCGTAGCGGCAAGCGGACGCGTTGCGTTGCGAAGAGCGCTTGCGCCAAACTTGTACGCACAGTTGCGTTGACACGCAGTCAACCGCAGTCAAGAGCCAATAAGAACGCGCTATGGTCGCTAGCAGCTCACCAGTAGTAAGCGAAATCCAAGGCAACATGGCGGCGCCCAGCGACAGCGCCGAAGTGCTCAATCTTGGGACAATCCCGCTGGCTTCCCCGACATTTTGTCGAACTTGAACCGTCGCAGCCTTGGAAAATGCACTCCCCACCGCTCCCAAAACGAAAAAGCAAGTTCTGCGAGCGGAGAACCGGATACGTCTCGCCGAGCGGCGAGTCGGCCGGGTGGGGCAAACGAACACGTCACCCTCCTCTCCTCTCTGGGCTTCTGATTGGTCGAACGCAACGCAACGCTTCGGAAAGTTGAACAAGTCTCTACTCGCTTGCGTCGCACTACGGAGCGTTGCGGGAAGGCGCGCGTGGCACCGCAAGCGACCGCTCCTGGCCGCAAGGACGCCGCAACGCACTCAAACGCGTTCAAACGCGAATGTGAGTATGGACCTTAAGACATTGTGGGGTTGCGTTTCTAGTAAATTAATATTATCGAGTGATTGTTGAATGACTACATAAAGTAGAGACATTCTGAAATTAAAAATGGTCTGATCCCATGCTCGTATATTTGTCTGTGATAAATATATTGTTGAGTCTGTATGTCTGCTAAAAAAAGCCTTTTTGGATCTTTTTTGTGTCTGACTGTTTTGTAGATATATTTTATGATATTCGAAACGAACTAACTTCTGAAAATAGGTGCGAAGAGTAAAGAATGGCTGGAAAAAATGATCCGGTATTTAATTATGTTCAATTATGGATGTTGTCTCTCTTTATACTAATATACCTCATGATGAGGGAATACAAGCAGTTCTAGACAATGTAGAGGACACTGACCTTACTATTTGTAAACATGTATGGAACATGTTTATGTATTTAGATTTAGAACTTGTGGGAACCATGAGGTTCCCTATATCCTTATCTAGGTCTAGGTTCGAGCAGGCCATGGGAATCGTTGTCACCAATGGCGACGGCCACCCGGATACAAGGAACCGAGGCCGAATCTTTACCCCCTGGTCCTGGTAAATAATTGAGGTAAATATTCACTTCGTAGTTCGCTCTTTGCGCGGCTACAGCCGGGTCCGTCCATTGACTGCCTTTTTGGGGCACCGTTGGACGAGAGACAACACCAGTACAGCGAGTCCGTTTTTGACGTGTTTATTTACTCAGATGCCAACACGCTTCGCTCTTAGACAGGAAAAGTCTGGACGCTGGCTCAATTGCCAGTATCACCCGGTCGGTTTCCCGCGCTGGCGAAATAGACAGATTCACGGGAAGTCGGAGGCCCACAAAGAAAAACCGAGCTCCCTAGAGCCAGGGCCTCCGCCGACGAGAGCCCTCGGCCCTCCTTCGGGGCCGGCTTATGTCGCCTCGGAGATATGGACGCACCCGAGGAGGCAGCTAGCAGTCGCGTCCATTATCAGTCTCAAGGGTGCGCCGGCGGCGCATTCACCCCTACGTGGGCAAGGGAGAACCGGCCCCTTTGGGGAATTCGGCCTCGGTTCCTTGTTTCCGGGAGGCCGACGCCATTGGTGACGACGACTCCCACGGCCTGCTTGAAGCTAGGCCTGGATAGGGAAATCATATAGGGAACCCCATAGTTCCCATAAACTTAATAGCTTCACATTTATGAATAACCATTACTTACAGATTCACGGCGCAGCGATGGGATCACGTTTTTGTTCAATATATGATGGTATTAGAAGAACGCTTGTTGAATGCCGTCCCACAAAAACACTTTTTTGTAAACGTTTTCTCGATGATATATTTATTACATGAAATAAAGGAGAGGACAAACTTATTGAATTCATTAATTTTGCGAACTATTTGCCATAGACACTTGCGAACAATTTGCCGTGAACAAAATGCCATGAACAACTTTGAACCGGTTACCGTTTAGTTTTCCGGTTCAGTTCCAAGATGGCGACGAAGGTTTTGGTTCGGTTCAATTCCGGTTTGGCTGAAAATGAAGGTTCGGTTCCGGTTTTCGGCTCGGTTTGGTTCTGGTTCGACACTCTGCACACGAGGCAGCTCTGCCGGCTCCGTGATCCCCCCGTGATATGCTACAGCCCTCGGGTACTGCAACTAAGCGAGACTGCAGCGTGTTGACGCCTCCAAGTGGCAAAGCTCATAACCATGGTACGGTTGGCCCTGCATGACCCGATGACGTCATAGACGTGCCGGATCCCCCGAGATGCATCGCGCTTTTCGGTGGCTGATTTTGAAGCGCTTGCCCAACTCCGGCATTTAGAACGAAAAATGTAGCCATCCGATCAAAATACAGATGTGGGATTTGTATTTACAGGTGTAGCTGATCTTATTCGACTTATTTCTTGATGTTTTTTTTGTATATTATATGTTTCGATTCAGTAACTAACCAAAAATTGCACGGAATTCGGAAGAAAGTTGTTTCAGGCTATCTTTGAGAAACTAGTGCATTAACTGCACATAAATGAAATATATAGTTTCCTTAAAAGCATATTTAAGATTAATGTTCTGTAAATACTAGCCCGGGATTCGTTTTACAAAAAAACAAAAATGGTGTGAAACTATATTTTCTCGTTTTAATATTCGCGCAATTTCCCGTATGATTTTTCAAGCATGTGACCCTCCCATTTACGCTGAGGATGCATTGCCTGCGCAAAAAAAAAAGCGCCATGCTCGCTTCTCGACTTCTGGCAACTATACTGGCCGAACAAGAACGAATGCTGCTCGCCTACATAAATACACTGAGCTAATTTTGTTTCGAATGCCCGAACAGGCACGTCACAAAATAAAAATTTCAACAAAAAAAATTAATAAATAATCGCACATTTTAGATCGCGAGACTCGTTTTCGAATATCGCAACGTACTTCTATTTTGTGTTTCTATTTCGGCACGACGTGCCTCAATATAGAAGCAGGGTTAGAAATCGTTCATCACACACAATGGGTCACGTTACGTAAATAAATGCGAGCAAAGTTTTTTTTTTCTTTTTGGGAGGAAGTTTATTTCGTGACGCACGTTTGTAATTTAGGCACTTACAAACATAATTTTGGGAGAGTTTTATGTCTCTAGGAGCGATTTCGAAGTATGCATCTATTTCGGCTGGACGTTAGAATTGTCAGAATAAGTCCAAATGTGTCTCAAGACGTAAACATTGCGTTAAAAAGTTTTCTAAGAGGGGGAGGGGGGTATTTTGTCGCATACGTGTCTTGTCCAATCTCTTAATAGAAAACGTGGTTTTGCGGTTCAGTGTCACCTTAACACTACCAGCTTTCCGACGACTCGACCACTGTCGAGTTTCCTAGGTTGGGGTGCCCACAACAGCTGTGAAATGAGCGACCATCCAGTCCAGGCTCCCAGGCAGAAAAAACGTCTTTATCTCGTGCGTTCCTTTTGAGCCGTCCGCACGTGTCTCGTGCCAGCCACGTCGCACGTGGGTCACTCAACAATCACCACAACCACCGCCTGTTTCTAAACATGTCCTCAATTGTTTTCGTTAGATGAAGATGTATAACCGGCTTATGAAACTTAGACGTAATGATACTGTCATTTGAGGGGTACCCGATACCAACAGCACGCGACTACAGCATAAAATAAGAAAATGAAAATAAAATGGCTTGTGACCTTCACATCACACTCCAGAGGCGTCGACTGCATCAACACCGTGAAGGCGGTCAAGAAATTCGCGATACCGACGGGGCGTGCTAGGTGAACCGAAAACATAAACTAAATACGAGGGATCTCTCAGGTTGTAACTATTTTTTTATTCGATCTTAAGGTTATTGTATATTCAGAAATTCGGAGACATCTGCCATGATCTCCGAATGAGACTAACCTTTTACGCTTGTATGAACTCGCGGGCACTTAATTAGAGAACGCTTTTCTGTACCTTATAGCTGTTGTCGGGGCTATTGAGAGGCTATTGTAGTCTCTTTGCGGTGCTTCTCTCTCTCTCTCTCCCCCCCCCCCCCTGATTTTTATTTTTCAAATATAGATGCTACTGGGTGTACAATTCAACGTTCACGGAAGACGTGTAAATACGAATTAAACGAGGGAGCAGACACACACACAAGTTTGTGCAGAGCTGAAGTTGTACCTCGTTAAACAGTACACTGTGTTAAAGACCCCGTGGCAGATTACGTAACAACAGACAAAGTATGCAGGCCTAGATCTACTTTATGCTACTCATTTTTGCCTTGTCGAGGGCTCCATGTGCATTCAAAATTTAAAGAAAACGCATAGAAGCTTTGCGAGACCTAACTTCTGAACAATGCTGCGATGAAAATATTTTTTTTTCTTCCGAGAGTAGCAATACGTAAGACTCAACTCTGTCGGCGCCCATCAATTTGAAGCAATATGATACCGTCTAGAATGTTTTAAAGTTTTGTTTTCATGCCAACAGGCTGCGAAGCAGAGGCCCTCTTGTGGGGTAGACGTCGTTCCAAATTCCGATTCTTGGAGTTCGCCGGTGCGTGTATACGTTTCTTGGTGCTACGTCCGTCACAAGCCGCATCGGAAATACGTTACCTTCGCCGTTGGCTGCGCCAACTTTGGAACCTCAACACGGTCACGTCCGACTGGTTCAAAATATGCGCATCGTATTTGTCTCCTCCGACAACGGCTGATCACGGGAGTTGCGAACGCTGACTTTTCTTTCAACCTTCTTGTAACTGTTTGGTAAAACGCGCACACATGTTTCGAAGTATAAAGGTGAAATGTACGCAGCCGGTCTTCAAAGAATACATCCTTGTGCTTATGGTGAAGCAAATACAGACGTTTACAGGCAGGTGTTGGTGACAATTGGGCGGGCACCCTCTTCCCCAACTCCCTTAACATTAGTTTTGTTTCCTCTTTTTTTGAGGGGAGATATGTATTTTGCTTTTCTCTTTTTCTTATGTCTTACATAGAGTGTTGTTACATAAAGTAATGTGCGTTATTTCAATCGAACACAGAGTAAGGCGTCAAACAATACGGTGCCTCTTTTACTTCTGAGGAGAGTAACTTATCTGGTAAGTTAATTGAGCGAATGCTCATGCAAGCGTAGCTTTTTGCGGAGCTATGCGCTGAGAAACTGAGGGAGAAGAGGGGACGAGAGAGCGCGCGTGGACGTCAGAACGCCGAGCTCTGCTTCGAAATATCTGTCGGTGGACCTAAAGCTAGCTCCCTAAGTCTCCAGTGCACTTCGAATGCAAGAGCTAAACGCTGGACGCCGGCGTTTCGCGTTCTAACACGTTTGACGAGTGCAAGGGAGACAAAAGCTGCTGTCTTTATATGTCTGCCCACTAATCGTTCCAACCGGAACTCGGCGTTCTAACGTCCACGTGCTCTCTCTCTCGTCCCCTCTTCTCCCTCAGTTTTTCGACACATAGGCTCCGACCTGCCCTTTTGATTGCCGGACACACAGCTTGAGATGCAGTATTGCTTATAGTGCCTCTGCATCCACTCCACGATTTAGGACCTTTGGTAGTGTGCGTCGTTCTTCCGTTGTGCCTCGCGGCGCAAGCCAGTCGTACCTGCGTCTTTTTTCAATTTAATTCAATTCAATTCAATTCAATGTTTATTTTCGCGTGCTTACCAACAGCTCAAATGCCTTTGCGGTAAAGCACGAAGCAAATGGCAAACGCCATTTTGACATCAACCCTCCGATTTTTAGCTTCTCTCTGATTTTACACTTATGGAGGTGACGCTCGGCAAGGCGTAACAATAGGCTATTTTTGTGGCATTTCCCAAAGCTATAAATTTAGAACACCTTCGCTCATGTTCGCTCGAAACCATTCGTTCAGACCCATTACACCTGACCTAACGGATTCTCTGAGAACTTGCGCTCGAAGCGCCGGTGGACCACCGCGTACCGGCAACTGACTTCCTGTCGCTGCTGCCCGGTACTCTCGTTTTGCTGCCACGTCCCTGGTTCCTTTCTCTTCACCTCGCTGTGTCCAGCAGTGTCGATCCTGCACCGCTTCGGTGAAACACAAAACCGAGGAAGAGCCGTAATTTTTAACGTGAAACGTTCTTTAGCTAAGTGTTCGGCATTTCGTGAAGCCCAAAAGTGAAACCTGGACAAAACAGTGGACACGAGACTCGACACTGCGCAGTAAGAAAGCGTTTGATCCAGATGCGAATCAAACCCAAATCTCAGGAGTCTCCAAACCCCGGTGCGCGGGCCCAAGCAGATCCGGCCTACGGAAGCCTTCTGACCGGCCCGCGGCACGCTTCTAGTATAGACCCCTTTCTAAATAATGCCCTCTGGTGGTGGCTGTGGAATCCCCGCACAATGGCGGACTAAACCTCAACGTGGCGGCACGCAGGAAAAAACACACTCATAGAAAAGGTGATGAGCGCGGTGATGTCGCACTTTCGACGCTGTTCGATTGGCTCGTCGGCTTGTAGTGTAGGCACCGCTCCGAAGTTCGCTATCATATGGAATGACTTGCACGTACCTCGATGCAGTTGTTCCGGCATGGCGCAGGGGTTCCGACGTTATAATCGGCTAGTGAATTTCGAAAGGGGTCGTAGACCCGCTGCTCGCGGTGCAAAAAGATGTGCGCCTTTATAACGAAACGGCACCGCGACGCGCTCCAAATGCGCAAACTAGAACCAGAGAGATAAGGAAAGTAACGCGGGTCCTGTCGCCATATTAATAACTGAACATTATCATCACCAGCATTACCATTCTTAAGGCTGGTTCACACATCTGCGTTGGTTGCGCTCGCATGCAACCGAAACGACCGTAGCGACAAAGTCACCGGGTTAAGTGTTCGCCGCACACAGCTTGGCAAGCGATGCAAGAAGTAGCTTCGCAAAGCAATGCACGAGTCACGGTTGTTGCGGTGTTTTGGTCTTTACGAGTATTCCGGGCGCGTGCGAACGCAACCGTTGCAAATGTGTGAATCAGCCTTTGGTCCCTTCCTGTCTGTGCAACTACGTTAAAATTCCACTGCGTTCTCGTGTACATTGCGTTTCGTGTCCTCCGTTGCAACCAGTGCACATTGTCAGCATTAGTTTTATCATTCTAAATAGTATTTTGCGCTGCGCGAATATGCCGAGGTTCGTACGCACTTTAATTAATAACCGATGAGTTTTTTTTAGCCACACGCGTTGTGTAATGTCATACATGGCTAAATATTAAATATAAAATTCAAACATATGGAATAATCCACTTAGTCTTTTCTCAATACCTCTAACGTCCATTTCTTTATTTAAAATTTTATTTCTTTTAGAGTTACTATTTTTCCCCCTGCCCTCAAGACTGCGACAGATCGCAAATCCTGCGCCTTAGACAAAACGTTTAGAGACCCCCGATCTAAAATATTACGCGAGTGTCTTTCCAGCACGTCACGACACATCGCCGTGAGTTGAGGTGCTATTTTGCGAGAAAGCCCTGCTGGGCATCCGCTCTGCACCTGGTGGGATCCGGTCAAAATGGTCCCGGTCAAAATGGTCCCGGTCAAAATGGTCCCGGTCAAAATGGTCCCGGTCAAAATGGTCCCGGTCAAAATGGTCCCGGTCAAAATGGTCCCGGTCAAAATGGTCCCGGTCAAAATGGTCCCGGTCAAAATGGTCCCGGTCAAAATGGTCCCGGTCAAAATGGTCCCGGTCAAAATGGCCCCGGTCAAAATGGCCCCGGTCAAAATGGCCCCGGTCAAAATGGCCCCGGTCAAAATGGCCCCGGTCAAAATGGCCCCGGACAAAATGGTCCCGGACAAAATGGTCCCGGACAGAATGGTCCCAACTGCCAACCCGGACAAAATGGTCCCAGCGTGGCATTGTTTATTTGCTGTTTGCAGGTTTTTTGCATGTTTTACTCTTGATGGATATCAGCAGCGGCTTGAAACTCTGTGCACACAGTACGTGCAAGGGCTCCGTCCCTTGAACGACTTTTTGAGGGGTGTGGGCCATATGAATACATTTTCGCATTAGGCCTTCGCTTCAGCAGCGTCGACTTCTTGTCTCTTAAGTGGTCTATGTAGTAAATACGCTCATAATTGCGAAATCAATTTTTGATTTTTTTAATATACAATGTTCAGACAGAGCGATGCTGTTTCTCAATAATAGAACGCGGTGGTACGACAGGTTCATTTAAAAAAACCACGTCAAGAACCTGTAGTACGTGTATGATAATGATTTTCATTCCGAATATCGTTTTGAAGCTCGATAGCGCTAATTTGAAAACAGGTTCTGGCGATAGAAAGATGTTGATTACACACGTGGAATATATCGGTAGAAATCAAGAACCTTTAAGAAATAGAGCTACATGGTATAGATAGAAGGGATTTAAAATTTGTTTCAAATGATTATAATGAAAATGTTGATATTATCCTTGAACGTGTGTCAATATAAAAGTACCAAACCATTTTGTCCTATTAAGAGCACTCAAAGTATTGATAAATTCACCTGGGACCATTTTGTCCGGGTTGGTACTTGGGACCTTTTTGTCCAGGACCATTTTGTCCGGGACCATTTTGTCCGGGACCATTTTGTCCGGGACCATTTTGTCCGGGACCATTTTGTCCGGGACCATTTTGTCCGGGACCATTTTGACCGGGACCATTTTGACCGGGACCAATTTGTCCTACACCCGCATCTGGCAGATGGGGACAGGCCCACTCGTCACAGCCAGCTTGTCATAGGAAAACTGGTCATAGGGGAACTGGTCAAAGAGGGCATCTCGTCCTAGGTGAACTCGTAGTAGGGAAAGTGGTCGCAGTGACCATCTCGTTATTGGGAAGTTCGTCACAGACTTTTTTTTAGAAGGGGGAGGAGGGAGGGCTTCATTCTGAAAGGTGGTCGCATCGAACTTGTCCCAGTTTCAAAGTTGGCACATTCTTTTGTTTGTTTGCAGGGGGGGTTCTGGTCGGCTTTTCGGTTTTATCTTTACTTTCGACGTCCCTTTGTTACCTGACCCTTTTTAGAAGCTTTGCTATGTCGGAACTTAATGACAAAACAGGGCTCACCCTGTGATATGCAGACCAGGATGCTAGGAAGCGTAGCAGTTAGGTTTCGTCTTTGGGGGCGTCTTCTCTGTTATCTCTTTACTCCAAAGGTATTTTTTTTTCTTTGAAGCGGCCCCGAATAGTTCGGACCTTCAGATAGCACGACCGCGTTTCGTAAAATGGAGCTAACTAAAACCCAGCGTGGCGCTTCCATGCTTCTGTACGTACAGGGACCTTATCTGTACGAAGGGTATTAGTATACGCGTAGCCGAGAAGACCCCGACTCTGTGTACTGGGTTTGTAGAGATCGAAAGAGTTACAAGGCCTAAATCACCACCCTCAGATGCCCTATGACGAGTTGGCCTGTGATGAGTTCTCCTAGACTCAATATTTTCATGTTTCAGAGTGGTTGTTATTGTCGGTCATGTGCTAATGAGTTTGCTTCCCTCGATAGCACGAGTGCGCACGCCCAACCAAAGCACGGCAGAAGCTAACGTGCGCGTTTTTTACTTATCGCCGACAATACACCATTCTCAGGTATGGCCCAGCGTGCAATATTTACACACCAGCACGTGCGTGTCCGTCGCTTCGGAAAGTGAGCAAAGCACGCACCATACGCATAAACTCTCAAGCTGCCAACTTAATTAATATTTGTCATCAGTTATCAAAGCCGAATTGCAAACGCAAGATTGTCGAGAAAGGTAGATTTTAATGAGGTGGAAAAATGCCCAGTTGCCCTCTTTTAAGACTTCCCCGTGTACGAGGTGCCCTATGACGACTTGACCTATTTGACGAGTTTACCTATGACGAGTTGGCTGTACATGCCACGCCTTAAGTCAATCGCTAGACTAATTGATGAAGAGCGCCGAGAGCATAGACGCCAATCGTTTTACGCGCGACACAATTTCCCAGCCATTTTCTATGTTTTTTTTTCGTATAGTCCGCTTTGCCGAAGCTGAGAGCACTGAGGAAAGGACTCCCTCTCCGAGAGCACTCGCCAACTGCACATTCCGCGCTGAACGCGCTATTAGCGGCGAGATGTTTGGGTGGCGCCCTCCTATGGTTACCTCTCGTGACGTCATTACCCTGTGAACAACAAGTTTGATGGTGTTTGTAATTAGCATATTGGAAGCTGGAAATCATTGCGCTTTTAAACCAATACAGACAACATCGTCAAAATCGAAGTTCTTACATTACTCTTATTTCAATCGATGAGGAATCCTTTGCTGACGTCAAAGTCAGCATTTGGCCAATCGTGGAGGGCCGACCACCGCGACGCTTTCGATCGGTCACGTCGCCAATAGAGGCTGCATCTCAAACTCGAACATGAAAGTCCGAAGCGCGGGCCCTCTAAATGCAACGCATTTAAAAGAACTTAAATTAGGAAATAGTGCTCTACTCAAAAGACGTAAACAAAGTAAGAGGAACTACAGAAAGCTAGAAGTTTGCTCTTTGCCGCATGTTTTAGTATTGGATATTCTTACGGTGAATGTAAATTACTAAAGAAAATGAAAAAAAAAATAATATAACACACTTCTAATTACCTGTGGCACTTTTTTATGTGTTGTCAGACAAATCAATGTGGAGACCCCCCTCCCTTTTCCCACCCACACACACACGAATTGCCAATAGAATTCAAACGTAACAAGAGTAGTATTTTTCGTTCCGTAGCGTTGGAGACGCGCAAAAACCTCGAACTCGCGCCCATGTACCAGAATGCAGCGCAAGGCTCGTCGAAATCGATTGACGCGGTCCGTTCGCTCGAGGCTTCGCGTGATGAGCTCTAGTAATGGGGAACTCACAGGGACGCGGCGCAGGCGGCCAGGAGGCCTCGGAATTGTCGAGGACCCTTTGGAATAAGAGTGACTATGTTTCGTTTTACGTGAAGTCCGACAGTAGCTAACACTGCGATCTGATGGGGGCCAATCAAACAGAGCCAAAAGGGCATCGTCGTGGCGCTCGTTGTCAGGTTGTGTGTTTGCTATTATCGGTCATACCAATCGCGCACAGAAAAAAAAAAAAAACGCATCGAGGAGCATCCACCGCGTGTGATTGGTTTAGTTGTCGATAGCAAACACGCGAAGACGATGTGCGTCGTCACGATGCACTTTCGGTGCTGCTTGATTGGGTCCATTGGACCATAATGTCGGTTCTGGTCCGACTTAAAGTGAAACGAAGTGGAGCGTCGAGCAGAACATCGCGGAGTTTTTGCAAGAAAAACAAGAAAGATCGATTTTTCAGTTTCTTTTTTTCTTTTTGAAATACTGAGACTCACGTAAAAAAAAAAAATACAGGAAGGTTTATTGGTGGATTCTTCGGGTATGCGTTAGCATGATTCTGGGAAACGCCGCACACGTCCCCCTTTGGGAAACCCTAACGCGGACCCCTTCAATTTTTGTTTTTTTTTCTTTTCGACTTTCTTTTTTGGTTCCTCTATTTTTGCTGCCTCTTTTTTTTTGGCCTTGTTACAGGATCAGTGTTAGCGCTTCCCAAAGGGGCACGTGTGTGGCGTTTTCCATGAGTCATGCTAACGGATTCCCCAAGAATCCACCGATGGATCTTCCTCTAATTTTTTTTTCGCCCCCTTTTTTGTACTCTGCCTGTCAGAGCACGTCAACGCCCTTGGATACCGTCATCCATATCGCTCGTGGAAAGAACCACATCCATACCACTTAAGGAAGGAACCGCATCCATATCATTTGCGGAGTGAGCCGCATCCATCTTTTTAACTACACACACACATCACAGCCCACGCACCGCTACCACGAAAACCCAGAGTGAAGAACAACCGGCGACGGCAGTGCGGCGACCGATCACGCCCGCATTCAACCGCGACGCGTCGCAACACCTCCTAGATAAGAAATCCGTAGTGCTGAATGAGATGGCGTTATCAGAGAAGGCCAACGCTGGGCACAGATTGGACACGACGATTGAGTCAACATTCGGCTCAAACTTAACTCGAAGCCGAGCGCTGACGCAACACTCGTTTCCAGTCTGTGTCCCGCGTTGGCCTTCTCTAATAAAGCCATCTCATTCAGCACTTCGGCTTTGTTATCTAGGAGGTGTCGCGCGGCGCCTCCTCTTCTCTGGCTCCGCGCCAGCTGTGCGCGTGACATTGCCGTAAACGAAAGGGCTCGTTTTGACGAAAACCTGGCAGTGTCTGTCAGTTTGTCAGCGCCGAAGAGAGAGGGAGAGGTTGACGCGTGCTTACGTCAGCGCCTCGGACCAATGGGAGCGTCGAACGCAAGAACTAACAAACGAGACGCCGTCGGGTTTTCGTAAAAACGAGCGTTCTACTGCTAACGCATTAAAGAGCTTTGAAACGAATGAAAATGGTCACTTACTCGATTAGCTTTGTGCAACTCTTTACGCGCTTCTGCGCGAATCAACGGTACGCGCGCGTATGTTTATTCGTAACTGCCGACCCTAACTTCCTTTATTTTTTTTTAAAGCGGCGTAGACGACAGATAAAAACAGTCGTCGTAGCGACTTGACAATGTCTCTGCCCGTTTACAGTTGAGCCCGTATCTCTATCCCAAGGGCCAGTCGACCTCTCGCATGAACATTCGGAACGTCAAATTTGCTTTGTTCTTCTCGATTCTGCGTGTTTGTGACATTACGAGCAGGAATCAATGACTATAATCTTTCATAAATTACTATCTTCCGGGTGAGCATTTGTTTTATAGTTAAGTTACGTTACGTTGCTTTTTTTGTGCTTACTCTTACCGTATACGGTGGACTCGAGCCAAAGCTAAGAATCACCAGGTCCAATCACAAACCAGTAAGAAATCACGTGGTATATTGCTCCGACGTGCGTATCAGTGCGCCACTTTAATATGGACATCAAAGAAATATACGTTGTGTTTTTTTGTTTTTTTTTCCTTGCTCGCGATCAAAATTAGCGGCCCGTAGCTTTGGCTCTAGTCCATCAAAGCCAGGGACGAAGTAGACTCTTTTTCTCTTTTTGTTTGTTTTAAGTCAGGTCATTAAAACATATAGATGTTTTCAACGTCTGTAACTTCGAGAGCCAGTCAGCTTTTCTCAACCTCTTCTTGCGGGCGTTTTATAAACGGCCTCAATTTGTCGCCGAGCGTGCAACTTCCACTCCCGTCTCTTTTTGTATTGAGTCGAAGTAAAACAAAAAGTAGAACAAAAAAAAAAAAAAAAAAAACCTTCATAAACGGAGTTTGAATTATAGTAAAATCGCACCGCAAAACAAATCCCTTTATGCCGAGTCCGGATTAGGGAAGTATGCAAATGACATCTGTTCCATCTTCCATTTCCTCCAACCCTTCTATTTTGTTTTTCCATCGTTCTTCAGAACGCACCTTTCAGACGACCGGCGGGTCCCATATTCTTTCTGGCGAGCGCTCAATAAGAAAACTATTCAGACGTGACGATTCACGCGTTCGAATCCCTCCCAATATATGCGCGTAAAATGACAACAAAAAAAGTAATCAGGTCCGCAAATGGTGGGCGAACGTGTCATCAGAAAATGCACGCACGGCGGCACGCACAGACAGCGCCTGTCCGGGCAGAGCTCGCGGCTGCCGTCGTGGTGTGCAGGCTCGTTGGAGGGGAACTGTTGCGGTTAGTCTTTAACGAGCCGCGGTGATTGTTTAAGTTGGGCGAGCATCCCTCGAGGGACGAGCGCGGCAGCGGCAGCTGGTTGCGCTGCCATAATGGCGCCGCCGGCCCGAACGGTTTTGTTCCGCTCATTCCGCGACGATGGCGAACGACTCGGTCGTCGTCGTCGTCGCGCATCGCCGTCTGCTTTCTCTCAGGGTCTCTTTCTTTCGAGCGAAATTAATTTCGCAGTTGGCTCGCGGTTGTCGCTTGCCGGGGCTAACGGGGAGGCGACAAAACTTCGAGGGCTAACCCTTGAGCGTCCGTGCTGCTTGCGAGATTCGCCCTGTCGAAGCGCCGGTGGCAGTAGCGCCGGTTAAGAAAGCGGCGTGGTTGAACGGCACACAATTGTGGTCGTTCTCCGAGATGGCGTCTGTACGTTCGTCGTGCACGTTTTTCAACTGGAAGAGGAACTGGTGCAACGCTTTGTGCTTGAGGAAATGACGCCAAAGAGGACAAAGCGTCGCAACACTGGATTGCTCTATTATTAACGGCGGCTTCATCTTATAGACCTTTGTGCAGGGAACAGCCGTGAGCGCGGAGCTCGGCCGGGGCATTGAATCGGTGTTCTTAAAACGGATGTTGCCACCGGTGGAGGAGAATAACAACGCTTTAAAAAGTTGAGTGCACTTTCCTTCTGCACGTACCATAGATACTTGTCTTCATAGGAAGTCCGTACAGTGAACATGTGCTCAAGCTTGTATACTACAAAAAAAAAGAGTGTTTGCACTTCAGCGGTGTTTGAGTAACAGCCTGGCTTTGAACTATAAGTGTAAACAAAAAATGCTTTGAAACGTGACTTTTGTTGCAAATTAATGTTGCGCTTATTTGGGCTTCGGCTCAAGGTTCTTTCAATCAGTATAGTTAAGACGCAGAAGTCGTAAAAATGCAAGTGAGTTCTTTTTTTATATTAACTTTGTAGCGAATGTTGTGCGAGTTTCTTCTTGAAGATAACGCACATGGCCCATGTTTGACTAGGTTGACTGCATTGTTCTGGAGAACAATGAAAGGCTAGTGACGTAGCGGTATCGTGAACATGGTGGTATTGCGGACGCAGTGGCGTTATGAACGTATATTGATATCGTGGAATTAGATAGATTTGTGCTTCTTTCGCGAAGTAAGTCCAATTTTTGTCACCTCGGCGGACGTCACTCATGGGTGCCCTCGCCTAGCTTCGAAGAAGCTGATACGTCGTGTGTACACTCAGGCAAATTTAGCACACATAGAATTAACGCGCACTCGCACAATTCATGTTGTACTTCACTGAAATATTTTTGTCAATGTTGAGTGCTATTGGCGACTCCAGCGAAATTGACGCCGCGTAGCGGCAACGCCGAGAAGCTCAAGAGAGGAGGTCGTTTCGATTCTGTCGTCTGCTATCGCTGCTTGGTTCTCGTAGGCAGCATAGAAACAAACGTCGTTTCCAGTAATTACTTTTATGCTTCCGCCGTTCCATTCCTAAGCACTCACTAGAAGAAGGTTTCTACCATCGAAAGATCGCTTTGCTTTCATATGTAACACTAATTTTAAGCTGAAGTGCAAGAAATGTATGGTGGTCCGCGTGCTGAACGACGAAAACGACCTCCTTTCGACCGCCATCTTGCCTGACCAGCGCGCCCCCTATAGTTCGCTGAAGTCGCGAATAGTCACTGGAGAGGTGACAAGGGCAGGGAGGAGCATTAGCTGTCTCGCCTCCAGCGTGAGCTTCCTACCGTTCCTACCTTCGACAAGGCTTTGGAGACTCGTGCACCCCGAGAGCGCGCGTGCAGCCAAACGACTCTAACAAGGTGAGAACTGCATTTCTTACCTTGCCAGAAACAATGTATACATGCATGTGTTCCCCGCACGATTGCTACCAATAACAATGTAAGAATACAATATTCGTTCAGGAGACCTCAACTGGAGTTTCAGCAATACGGTAAAATGCGCTTCTCGTAATTTATTAGTGGAGTAAATGAAACCTATCGTCGGTATCGTTCCCTACTAGAATCAATAGGCGACGGCGACGCTAGTATTCGGTCTCTACGCATTATTCGAGCGAGCCTAAATTCGACCATTGCGAGCCCGGAGTGATTTTAACATTGACATGTTTACGAGTGCGAACCTACATTTAAAAACCGAAATAAATATAATTTATATATTCCCGTTTTAGCATTCAACTCGCGTATTCCGTAATTTTTATTGCAAAACACTTTATACTACAGTATACTGACGTTAGTACATAAAACACGTATATCACAGCCTTCGTGTTTTGGCCAGCGATGTCATATCGACCTGGCCAAATTGTATTTAGGCAGTGGTAGGAAGAGTCACCACAATTTATGGCAGACTAAATGCACGTTGTTTGAGTATTCGCGTGGCCTGCAGTTAAGCCTTGAACTTTCATTTGACTGCATAAATAAGCGAAAACTCCGTTCGATCCTTTGACATACTCAGAATGATTCGAAAAAGCTCATCGCTTGCACTTGTATAAGGCAGAAAAATACTTGCTTGTGCTTGCGCGCGTGCGCACACACACACACAAACACACACACACACAAACACACACACACACACACATACACACATACACACACACGCACGCACGCACGCACGCACGCACACGCACACGCACACGCACACAAGCACGCACACAAGCACGTTTTAAGTTTTACAAGCGTTTTTCAAAAACGCTCTTCTAAATGTCTCTAACTACTATATTGCTCAACGGTATAGCTGTTCTAGAAAAAAAAAAAGGTTGAGAAAATTGAGCAAACTTGATTTCGTCAACTGCTGGCCAGAAAAACCCATGAGGTGTTATTTCGCCTCCTCGTGCTGTCAATGTTTACCAGACCCATGCGCCTGGATTATCAATGTTCAGAACACGTGTTGTACTCTGGAGATCTTTACTAGAGAATGCAGGCCACGGTGTAATACCCAATTCACACGGCAGCGTAAAGGTACCTTTAGCTTAGGTCCCTTAGCTGAAGGTAACTGTGGTAAACGGCGTTCCTGATCACACGATAAATAAAAGGAGTACTTTAAGTTGATGTCGATTGCATTCCTGCTAAACCGCGAGAGGAGCGCGTGATAAACAATTATTCCTCGAAATTGGTTTGACGCGCAGTTTTTGATTATTAAATGTGAAATATCACATTTAGAACCTAATTATTATTTGTGTTTGCTTTTGTGGCACATTATTTTGTTTCTCTAAGTCTAAGGGCGCACCTAAATGAGTCTTGCTTTAAAACGACCGCCCCGTCTGGCCCCACTGGCCCTAAATCATCTGCGTTTACGAGTTTCATTGCGAGGTGGGCGACCTTTTTCTGTGTAGCAGCTCTATTTTTCCGCAAAGTTCTCACTGAGGTAGCTAAACAGTCCCCGGCAGAAACGAACCATGTCGAAGTCTCCCGGTTACACCAGTCACGCCATCGAAAGGGATGGACGACGACGAGGATAAAAGGTCCTGGGCGGGAGAGTCGAGCGACTGGTCTACAACCTCGAAAAAGAGCTCGCAGTGGTCCATCGCGTTCGGGTTCGTAGCAGACATTGTTTTCCACGTGCCGCCGCTGTTACCTGCTAGTTAGAGTATGGGTTCATCGTTAATGTATTATTCCATCACATTCGTGTTCGCAATAATTTCATAATTTGATACTTATATATATTTAATTTGTTATAATGCATTAAACAAGATATAGTTACATATCTGTGATATTATTTTGAGTTCGTGGGTTCGAGGCTACTCCCTGTAGCTGTTAAGGGAGCTCGGCGAGCTCCGTTTAACACAGGACCTCCCGTAGCGAAAGGGACCTTTATGCGCCGTGTGATCACGATCTCCAGCTTCCTTTACTACAGGTACCCGGGCTAAAGGCACCTTTACGCTGCCGTGCTTTAGGTGAGGACACGGCGGGGTTGAACGCGCGGCGCGAGGAGTCAGAGCTTGTTCGTTCGACGGATATCCGAAAGGCTGCATTATTCCGCGGCCACCGTACCCGCGGCTGACAGTGTCGCCGGCGGCCAAACGGCGAAACTGTGTGAAAGCGGAAAAAAAATTATCTCGTTGCCATGACACCCCGGTAGATGGTGGTCTTTCTGCACGAGTGACAACCTCGCTGGAGCTCTGCGCGTGTGGAGCATGAGGCGGCACGAGCCGTCTTTGCCGTGCCCACGGGTCGACGAGTCATCTGCCGGCGCCGCTTGAAACCATAGTGAGAGAAAGAAAAAGAGAGAGTGAAAAGCGAACTTTATCCGCACCACGCGAGGAGCGCGTTGTCCTCACCTGAAGATTATTATCTTACACCGTGATGCAGGCCAAACTGTGCCCATGTCAAGTTCGTCAGCCGCATTTGACTGTGATGAGATGCGAATCATTTGGGACTCGGAAAAGTTTTATTAAAGTCACTAAGATTTCCGAAGAATGAAAAAAAAAAAAAAAACTATGCCTCTCTTATTCTCGAAATATTACAGCAGCAAGCACGTGTTTCTTTATTTTTTACAGTCGCGTGCGGGTTTTGTGTTCCAGATTAAGCTTTATGCAGCAGATAGAGACTTTCGAACCCAGTTTAATTTTATGGTCTCTTTTATGGCGCCTTGAAGTTAGAACTGAGTACGTTTAGAAGTGAAACCGTATATAGTAAAATAATGAGTAGATCTACTATTTATTTTTTACTAAACAGGGTGCTTTAAGTTCGACATATGAAGGTGTTTCTACCCCATATTAATTTTACCCACTAAAGATTAAAGAAAAAAAAAATAAAGAACCTTTTTTAAAATCTTGTAGGCACACGTTTGAACACAATAGTTTTCTTCCCGTAAACCACCAAGGAGCAAAAACGTTTATTTAGTCCGTAAGTATATTTGTATCCAGGTGAAATATATAAAAGAAAGTTGTCAAGTTGACCTGAGCCGCAAAGGGTGTTTGAATTGGTCGTTTAACGTCGACGTGCGTACACTCCTTCTTGTTCTTTTCTGCGTCCCGCAAGTGTCAAGCCACGACTATTTGATCGTTTGCGCTGGAAACTTGGAGCCATGGACGTTTGATTTTATAGTGGGATCTAAATTATTAAGGTGCAACCCCACCCTTGGTTAATGTGATTCTGAACCAACAGATGGCGGTGGGATCGCCTTCCAGGCCTGTACATCAATGCGAGAAATCGTGTGTGGTGGCGCTTCGATACAGTGTGGCCCAGAGTTCCTGTATAGGCTCCCTACGGGAGCCAGAGTTGCGCGTTTGATTCCACATGCCGCGTGCCGCCCTCGCCGCTATTCGCCGAGATCCGATCACGTGAGGAGCCGTATCAAGTGTCGTGCAGCAAAGTAGACGTTGCACGCGCCCCGGCGTACGTTCCCAGGCTTTTGAGCCCGCCGCGCGCCTCGAACGCGCGGCGCTGCTATTCGCCGAATTCAGTCACGTGAGGAGCTGGATCCACATGCCATGCGTGAACGCGCAACTCTGGCTCCCGTAGGGAGCCTATACACCTTTTCCACAAGCGCGCAGCCATCTTGAATATCATCACTTCTGGTATGCGGTAAAACATCTTTTTGATCTCTCCCCGAAGCTAGAAGGTGTTTACGAAAAATGCGTGATTATCACACATTCCTGATTTGCCTCAGCTATATTTTCTCGCATATTCCAGGTTCAGACGTTCTATTATTTTTTCGCCCCGCATACCAGATACGGAACCCACGTGACTGAGAACGACAGGAAACAGAAAAGGTCTATACAGGAACTCTAGTGTGGCCTTTTTCTAGATTCTGAATTTGACATCCCTGGTCCTTGTAGCAGCTAGCCAACGATGGCACCACTGGAAGAAGAGAAAGGCACGACGGACACGGGGGCACGAGGGAATAAAAAGCGAGCATTCCGAATCGCCATTCTGGCTGATGCGTGCTGCTTCGTACATGGTGGCAGCGGCTAAACGTATCGTGAGCGAGGCACGTAAGTGACCAGCCTATGCAGGAAGCCAGAACTGACAACAGTGGCAACGCGACCGAAGACCACGAAGGACGCCCACGAGAGCAGACAGCGAGCATCATGACCTGTCTGTTGCCCCCGCCGAAGCAGCTAGACCCAACCGGCGAGCCTTGGAATACATGGAAAACGTGGATCACGGAATTTGACCTTTTTGCGGTGGCAACGCACCTGAAGGACCAGCCAAGCAATGTTCAAGCAGCAACGCTCCTCGTCTGCATCGGAGAGGAAGGTAGGCGGATTTACAGCACCTTCACATTCGAAAACGAGGCCGACAGAGAGAACATACAAGTCCTGAAGGACAAGTTTGAGCAGCACATGAAGCCAGCTATAAACCTAACGTACCACGAATTTGTTTTTGGAAAGAGAGATAAAAAAGACGGCGAGAAATTCGATGAGTGGTTGACCGAGCTAAGGATCCTCGTGCGAAACTGCGAGTACGGTGGTGTCGAACAACGCATGTTGAGAAGCCGAATAATGCTCGGGACTAAAGACAAACAGCTACAGCAAAAGCTTATCAACGACAATCCCACTTTTGAGAAAGTACTCGAAATGTGCCGAACAAAGGAACGAACGCAGGAGCAGTTCAACGAAATCCGCAGAGAGTATGACCGAAATGAGGATGACCGAAGTGAGGACCCACCAGGAATACAGGCGCTGCGAAAAGACCAAGCGACATGCCACTGTTGCGGTTTCGTACACCGCACGAGCGCATGCCCGGCTACAGGAAAGCAATGCCTTAGCTGTGACAAAGTTGGACATTTTGCAAAATGCTGCAGCAAAGGTCCACAGTCATCTAACAGCCGACAGCAGCGCCAAGGAAAAAGAGGAAGCAAATACGACCCCAAAGTCCGCCAAGTTGAGCGCGAGGACAATGACGAAAGCGATGAAGACTATCTGCTCTGTCACCTAACAGTGAACAAAATAGACAAAGAAGACCGCTGGAGTGAGACAGTACAGATCGAAAAAGACCGCCTACGCTGCAAGCTCGACACAGGAGCAAATTGCTCCGTAATCCCAAGGAGATTACTCAGCTTGATCTCAAGTAAAAAAATCCGCAAGTGTGACACTACACTGTCATCGTTCTTTGGCCACAAGAAAAAAGCATGTGGAAGAGTTACACTGACAGTGTCAACTGGAGCCTCAACGACCCAAGAGGAGTTCTTTGTGGTCGAAGATGATGTACCAGTGACACTGGCGGGAGAACTGAGTGAGAGGCTCGGACTGCTCAGGCGCATAGCTACAGTCACAGAAGGACCCAGCGATGCGACAAAGGAAACAGCTACAAGCTTGAGTGATCCTACGGGACCATATGCAGATGTCTTCCATAGACTGGGAAAAATCAGGGGCTTTACATACAACATGAAAGTAAACCCTGGTACAAAAGGTGTTGTACGCCCAGCAAGGAAGGTACCGGTAGCTCTCCAGGAGAAGGTCAAGTGCGAGCTACAGAGAATGGAGAACGAAGGGGTAATCACGAAAGTCAAGGAGCCGACCGAATGGTCCAGCTTCATGGTAGTTGTCGCAAAGAAAGAAAAAGTGCGCATCTGCATGGATCCAGTAGACTTGAACAGAGTTCTGAGAAGAGAACACTACCCAATGACGACAATGGATGACATCGCCACCCGAATTGCCGGAGCGAAAATGTTTTCGGCTCTGGACGCATCTTCTGGGTTCTGGCAAATAGAACTCGACGAAGAGAGTTCAAAGTTGTGCACAATGAGTACTCCCTACGGGAGGTACAGGTTCAAAAGGATGCCCTTTGGGATAAGCACAGCTCCTGAAGTTTTTCAGCGCGTCATGAACGAGATTTTGGAAGACCTCCCCGGAACAGCAGTTGTGATGGACGATATACTAGTCTGGGGTAAAACCCAGCAAGAACACGATGAAAACATTAGGCGCCTGCTCCAACGCTGTCGAAATGTCAACCTACGACTCAACCCCAAAAAGTGTCAATTTGGCAAGACAGAAGTTCGTTATCTCGGGCAAGTACTAACCGGGGACGGCATCACCGTGGATCCAGACAGGATCCAAGACATCCTGGAAGTGAAAGAACCTAGAGATCCCAAGGAACTTCGTACATTCCTTGGAATGATCACATACCTCTCTAACTTCATACCACGACTGTCTGAGCGAGCAGCACCGCTGCGGGAACTGCTAAAGAAGGAGAGCGCGTGGGTATGGACAGAACAACAGCAAAGATTCTTTGAAGACCTGCGGGATGCCCTGACAAAAGCGCCAGTGTTGGCATATTACACACCAGGGAAGCCCATAACGCTCTCAGTCGACGCAAGTCAATACGGCGTGGGAGCCGTTATCACCCAGGAAGGAAAGCCACTAGCGTATTCGTCGAGATCCCTGACAGCAGCACAGACAAAGTATGCGCAGATTGAGAAGGAGTTGCTTGCTATTGTTCACGGATGTACCAAGTTTCATCATTACATATTCGGACAGCCGTGTGTAACAGTAGAATCAGGATCACAAGCCGTTGCAAGCTATTTTCACCAAACCACTGCATCAGTGTCCGATGAGACTACAACGAATGAAGATGGCTCTCAAGAAATACTCGTTGCAAGTGAAGCATATACCTGGGAAAGAACTGCTGCTAGCAGACGCACTTTCACGTTTTCCCGCTAAGGAAACACTAGAAGAAGAGGAAAAGTTCCAAGTTAACGCGCTAGAGCACATTTCAGTTACTCAAGACCGCCTTCAAGAAATCCGAGAGGCAACCGCAACTGACGCACAACTGCAACTGCTGCGTCAGTATGCGCGGACTGCATGTTAGTGTGGATTTCTTTACTCATGAAGGGCGGGATTTCATAATCATGGTGGACTTTTACTCATTTTACTTCGAGGTTGAAGAAATGAAAACCACCACAGCATCCAAAGTTAGAGTTTTGCTTGAAGGCCTTCGCAACACATGGACTCCCTTCGAAACTTTTAAGTGATAATGGCCCGCCGTTTGGGAGCCACGACTTCAAACAGCTCCTGAAAAACTTGAAGATCCAGCAAGTAACTTCAAGCCCTTACCATGCCCGATCAAATGGCATGGCCGAACGAGCCGTGAGGCAGGCGAAACAATTGCTGAGAAAAAGTACGAACACGGAAGAGTTTTACTATGCACTTCTTGAATGGCGCAACACTCCACGAGACGAGGTCCTCCAATCACCAGTACAAAGACTGATGAGCCGGCATACAAGAACGCTGTTGCCCGCCAGGCTTAAACATTACCTACCTGTTATCGTGCCTCCCAAAGCCGTCACACAACGCCTCACAAAAATAAGGCAACAACAGAAGGCAAGCTATGACAAGTCCTCTCGAGCACTAGCAGATATCGAAACAGGTTCTCAAACTACCGTCTACAACAGCCCCAAGCATACGTGGTCACCTGCCATAGTAGTGGGCCATTCTACATCAAGATCCTACAACATTCAGACCCCGGAAGGCCAAGTGCTTCGGAGGACACGCGAACACTTAAGGCCAGTGGCACAATCCCCCCAACAGACGACCTCCGAGGCTACAGAGCCAGTAAACGATGGCCAAGTTGAGTCTGAGCCGCGCCCGCTGCTTCGCAGAGGAACAAGGGATAGAAGGCCACCACAACGATATGGACATGACCACGATATTTAGACTTTACACATATCTCTAAACTCGATTTTTTTTTTTTTCTGAGAAAGGAGATGTAGCAGCTAGCCGACGATGGCACCACTGGAAGAAGAGAAAGGCACGACGGACACGGGGGCACGAGGGAATAAAAAGCGAGCATTCCGAATCGCCATTCTGGCTGATGCGTGCTGCTTCGTACAGTCCTTTGCTTGTTTATCTCTGCACGAGCTTTCTTTGGAACGCGCACGGCTACGCCAGTTCTCGTGCAAGGGGGCCAGTTGCCTACGCTCCGAGCTCACGTCTCCAGCAAATGTGGGCATGACAAAACGCGAAAATCGTCCTTAGCCAAATGGCGAGAAACATGTACAACAAAACCACCGACGCGTTGAAAAATATAAAATTGCCTGTGCGCCGTTATCGGAGATTTCAGAGGCCAATTACACATATTTCAATGTGATCAGATTTATATTGACACGAATGAAGGTAACGAGAGGACGAACAGTGAACTGAAAAATAAAGGTTTAATTGGCGAACTTGTGCCAAACAAAAAAAGTCAAGAAAGAGCCTCGAGGCAGCAGAGAAGCAGGCGGCGATTCGGCAACGTAACAGAGAGCAAGAGCGAGACTGACTCGACAAGGTCGCTGGCTGCTGCTTATCTACAGTGCGTCACCATCCCGAAAGTTCGACAAAGAAGGTTCGAGCGTCGCGTGCTTCGGGCGAGGATGAACTGGCACTTTCGAGAACAACAAAACAGGGCGAAAGTTACGTCCGGTGCAAGAATGAACGCGAATCTTCGAGAAGTCCGTGACCGAGCGTTGCTTTCTCGGCTCTGCGGGCGGCAATATGACGGGCCGGCTCTTTTGTCGTGCACGTGTTTGGCTCTTTGTGGATGTCCAGGAAAACGTGATGACGTGATAGACTTGGGTTTCCGAAATTATAGCTCGTGGAATTAACTACCTAAAAAATAAAAAAAAATAAATAAACAATTTTTTGGGCGGTCAGTTGTCTTATTTAGGTAGCTGGGTGTTTATTTTGACCAAAACCATGAGACTGGAAGACACAAAAAATGACTCTCAGGTTTACATGTTGAGTTTAGTAAACCAAAAGTAGGACTGGTGCGGGAGTCATAATAAAAAAAAAAAAATGCCGAGGTTAAAAATTAACTCACAGCAATAAATGATAAGAATTAATTTTAATACGATCTCAGTGATAAATGCAATGACTGGCCAGGCAAACATTCTGGGTCTGTGGATAGCTTTTGCACATAGTTTAAGCAATGTACAGGGTGTCACAAAACAAAATATTAGTTTTTTTTTTTTACCGCAAGAATAAACTAGGCATTGCCGAACGCTCATTCTCCGACCAAAGGTAGAGCTAGAGGTCACATTCAGATGTCAAAGTTTCAGCCCGATCCGATACCTAATTCAAAAGTTATAAGTGATTTTCCGAAAAGTACAATAGGAAAACGGCGGCCGACGGAGTTTTCGAATACATAGGGCTCTATGGCACCAGAAACCGAAAACGGGCAAAAATGGGCTCCATTTTCACATTGAAATTTTCAGAAAATTTCTTAACTTTTGAATAAGGTGTCCATTCGGGATGAAACTTTGGCATCTGGTTGTGACCTAACGCTACCTTTGGGCGGAGAATGAGCGTTAAGCGTGTTTCACATGCAGCGGTTTTGGCCCTAGAGCGGCGCGATTTCTGCCGTCGCGGCGCTCTGGCCAGCACTAGCAGTTGAGCGGCACGAGCGCCGCGACGGCAGAAATCGCGCCGCTCTAGGGCCAAAATCGCTGCATGTGAACCAGGCTTTAGGCGATGCGTAGTTTATTTTTGCGGTAAAAAAAACCTGTACATTTTTTTTTTGTGACATCCTGTACCCGTCTTAATTTGGTGATTTATGCGCGCCAGTAGTGGTGTGCAAAAATGAAAAAGATGCAAACGGGTAGAGTTTGACGTTGTATAAAATATAGTGTAAGCACGCACATGGTACGCTGATTAAGAATGAAACAGCCCTACATTTTACACTAGCGTTGAGCGTATCGAAAGTTAAGGGTGCATCAAAAGCTAAAGCTTGTACACATATACTGCTCAGGCCGTTATGTGTGAATCCTCATAGTACTTTATTACCCTCAGATTTGATGTAAGTTGTCTCCTGATTGCTTACAACAGAAAGAAGGAAACATTCTAACTCTGGGTTGATAGGAAAACTCCACCTGCTGACAGCTACCAATCATCTCGGCGCCGATTATAAGTATTCACTGCATGCCAACGATCGCGTGCTTAGAACGAGTTTTTCCCACGTGATTTCATACAATTGCACTGTTTCTTGACAAACAACAATGTTTACTCAGGCAAGCGGTCACATGTGAAGCTCAGAATATTTTGTATTGATTGTGGCACACGTGGCAAGTTGCATAGGTTTTTTTTTTTTTTTTACAATCCGCGAAATAGAATGCTCCTGGGTTGCCTTGGTCTCTAATGCACGTGGCACACAAAAGAGCACGAACTGAATCGCAGTGGGAAACGAAAACAAAAATGACAAACAAGCGTGTAATCACGCGAAAACTGAGGGCATTGCACATATACAGAAGGTAAGCTTTGTTTTACTAAATACATTAGCAGTAAAGTATTTGGTTTTATTCTGCAAGCGAAGCGGAACATACAATTAAGGGCGAGCATACTGCCCTGAACTACACTTCCAGTGAACAAGTGCACCACCCAAAGCATCGAGCTCAGTTTTATAGCTTTTGGTGCGCTCAAACCTTTGAAAACACGATTATAATCAAGTCTACCATTTCAATTTTTTTTATTAAAAGCGCCTATGTGTGTGTGTGTGTGTGTGTGTGTGTGTGTGTGTGTGTGTGTGTGTGTGTGTGTGTGTGTGTGTGTGTGTGTGTGTGTGTGTGTGTGTGTGTGTGTGTGTGTGTGTGTGTGTGTGTGTGTGTGTGTGTGTGTGTGTGTGTGTGTGTGTGTGTGTGTGTGTGTGTGTGTGTGTGTGTGTGTGTGTGTGTGTGTGTGTGTGTGTGTGTGTGTGTGTGTGTGTGTGTGTGTGTGTGTGTGTGTGTGTGTGTGTGTGTGTGTGTGTGTGTGTGTGTGTGTGTGTGTGTGTGTGTGTGTGTGTGTGTGTGTGTGTGTGTGTGTGTGTGTGTGTGTGTGTGTGTGTGTGTGTGTGTGTGTGTGTGTGTGTGTGTGTGTGTGTGTGTGTGTGTGTGTGTGTGTGTGTGTGTGTGTGTGTGTGTGTGTGTGTGTGTGTGTGTGTGTGTGTGTGTGTGTGTGTGTGTGTGTGTGTGTGTGTGTGTGTGTGTGTGTGTGTGTGTGTGTGTGTGTGTGTGTGTGTGTGTGTGTGTGTGTGTGTGTGTGTGTGTGTGTGTGTGTGTGTGTGTGTGTGTGTGTGTGTGTGTGTGTGTGTGTGTGTGTGTGTGTGTGTGTGTGTGTGTGTGTGTGTGTGTGTGTGTGTGTGTGTGTGTGTGTGTGTGTGTGTGTGTGTGTGTGTGTGTGTGTGTGTGTGTGTGTGTGTGTGTGTGTGTGTGTGTGTGTGTGTGTGTGTGTGTGTGTGTGTGTGGTGTGTGTGTGTGTGTGTGTGTGTGTGTGTGTGTGTGTGTGTGTGTGTGTGTGTGTGTGTGTGTGTGTGTGTGTGTGTGTGTGTGTGTGTGTGTGTGTGTGTGTGTGTGTGTGTGTTTTGTCTTTTGCGTTCATGTGCCATTTTCTTAGTTATATAATATTTTTTCCAGAAGTCCGAGAACTATAGTCTGTTTCATCATTAGTATGAGCCGCATAATCAAAAATGTAGACAAAAAAAAAAAGAACACGAACACGCGAACACACATTAAAAATGCAATATAACGGCTCATTCAAAATTATTCGTTAGTTTTTTAGAGAGCAGCAGTTTCGTAGGGCGACATTCTTACCCGTTGAAGGTTATAGAAAGTGCAGTACAACTGTTAGCTCAGGGTCGTTAAGTTACGATGTGGTACACGTAGGGTGCCTTCACGTGCGCTTTGCTTGGGGTGATGACATCTGGCCATTTTGTTTCGAACGCTTATTTTTATTTTTTGTTCTGAAGCGCGTGAAAGGGCGTGTCCCTGCACGCGCTCGTGGCGCTGACTGTGCTATGGCGACATTTTGTTTCCTGCGATTTCTTTGTATTTTCCCTGTGAGCGCGTGCTGTCGGCATCGGGTACTACAAACGATGGCATCACCCTAAACAGAAGGGCATTGAGGCACCCTAGGTACACGATCGCATGACGGTAGGATGGAGATGGGCGACTCAGAGCCGTATATTAGGAGAGTTTGGACAATAGGCGGAGCAAAGGCCGCCGCCAGCGCCGAATATTCCCCCCACGCTTAGAGCGTAAACTAAATTTGTGACACAGCGTCGACCAATCAGGAGACCTCTACTCCATCTCACAAATGTCGACAGTGAAGACAAAGGCACAGGCGCGTGAGCCTAGCTCAGCGAAACGCTATTGTTTGTACGAGACCTCGTGCATAGGAGGCACTTTCCAAAGCCACGCGCTCGTGCCCATGCCTTTGTCTGCACTGCTAGAACAGCGTCCTGAGACTGGCTGAAAGAAAGCAGTGCAAAGGGTGGGGTGCGCGAGCGTCTTGAGACGCGGAGTTCCGCTCGGCACGACTCAAATTATACTTCGTTTCACTTTACCTGCGAGCGAAGCCAAAGCTAGAAGCGCGAGACCAGCGCTTTTTGCATTTCTCCCCAGCTCGCGCGCTCGAGCAAAGCCTGAACGCACGGAGCTTCCGTGCTCGCGCTTCCAGTTTAGATCGGCGACTGAACCCAGGGTCTCTGCTAAAGCCCCTGAATAAAGGCGTTTTTTACAAGTACCGCTAACCATTATTGTGGAAACGAGCAAGACACGCGCCACGAGCGGGTGCTCCGCCGCCATTCGCTTTCAAGGGTCAGTCATTTTAGTGCTGCGCCGCCATTTGCCTTTAAGGACCGCTCGAGACACGAGCCTCGTGCACTGGCCCCTTTGAGGTTATTTGAAAGACCAACGCAAACACATCGAGGAGATTTAGTCCCTACAGGTTCTGCAGCGTGAGCTCCGTGCTTTGAACGGAGCTCGCGCTCGAGCATTTCTCCACGTGCTCTAATCTGCGGTGCCGCAACACACTCGGCCAACGATCCCCCACCGCACTTGGTTTAGCTAAAGCCCCTCTATCCTTGGAAAAGTCGCGCCATTCATTGTTGTAAAAATGCTCGAGGCACGTCCCGCGCGCCACTTCTGGGAAATTCATAGCGTCTGAAATTTAGCTCAGTGCTGCGCTGTGCCGCCATGACCTTCCCAAGGGCTGCACGTTGCACGTGCCTCGTGCATCGACGAAACTTGCGCTGCTTCTGAAACATGAAGGGGCTTTAGGTTTAGCCTGTGAGCTAAACCTAATGAGCTTCGCTTAGAGTATCGGCACTTTTTCCCCCGATATTGTTGTGGGTTAGTGGTTAGTAACAAATCGAACGCAACTGCCGATCGCCATGATTGAAAAGTACGACTTCCTCAGCATTACTTCGTTTCACCTTATGTCCGAGCGAAGGCAAAGCTGGAAGCGCGAGCACGAAAGCTCCGTGCGTTCAGGCTTTGCTCGAGCGCGCGAGCTGGGGAGAAACGCAAAAAGCGGTGGTCTCGCGCTTCAAGCTTTGGCTTTGCTCGCAGATAAAGTGAAACGAAGTATAGTTTCGGTGTCAGGAAGCTCACGTAATATTGCTTTGCTTTGTCGCGACTGTTTGAACATTTGTGGAGGACGGAAACGCGTTTCCTGTGATTTCAGATAAAGCTTCAGATAACTGACAACCATCATTTTAAGCACCAAGAAGTGTATGAAGCGTAGCTTATTTAGTGGCTCTAGTTTAGCCCGACACCGTGGCCCGAGCGCATAGGCACAGAAAGAGAACGAACAGCTTGACCTCGCGCTCTTGGCGCTGCTTCAGTGGCTTCATCAGCCCGTAGCGTTGGCTGCGCTCCGAACTAAGGTAAAGGAAAGCAAATATTCAGATCTTAGGGTTTCACAAGCCAAACCAACAAAAACCACTTAACACGCCACAATAATAAAAAAAAAAAAATTGCAGGTTTATTTTGACTAGCTGGAGATCTTTTGACGTGCAACCGAAATCTCAGACTGGCCTCCGTCGGATTGCGGGCACCTCGGCCAATATTTAAACCCGACAAATATAGATTCATCACCCAGCGCGTTGCCTCAGAGACACTGTGACGATTTAATGTGTTGTGTTTTGTTTTAATATCACTGCCACTAAAGAGCCACTGAGGTGGTTTTTGAAACAAAATATAGTCGAACTATTCTGAGAAGCATAGTTTGATTCCGAAAATGATTTTTGCAAGTGATAAAAACATTAATATGTTTTCGCATACGGGGTGGAATCTGAAATGGCAGACTGCATTTCATGGCGCCCATTTTATTTGAATCGCGTCGGGCATGTGTACCGACGCACAGTAGAACGCGCGCAAAAGTAGCTGTGGTGCACCCGCAGCCTCGCGCTTGTTGTTCTGACATCTCTGGCTCGCTCACTGCCGGCATCCAGGCATCTGACACCCTTACATCTGGAGCTTTTTCTGTCTTTCACGTGGCGTTCCAAGCGGCACACGACAGAAAATGCACATCAAGCTGTTCTTGAACACGTGTCGCCATCTGTACTTTATATTAAGAAACTACAATTTTCCGTAACTGAATGGGAAAAGTTTGAGGTCTTATAACATTCTTAACGTGTAATGTATCAATATGAAAGTTCTGGAAAATGTAATATCGAAGGATGCTTCATAATTTAATGTCTCGTTATTTTGATTAGTTGACGTGATTCCGTTTTTATAGCGCCATAAAATAATACAATTTTAAACTTTATTTTTTTATTTTAAAATATACATTGTCTGTAGAGTTCGTTGCTTACTTTTTTAATTTATTACGTCCAACAGAACGCTCACGTAAAATATCGTGGACGATGGGACGTTATAACTCGAGAAATAATTTTTTCAATTTTATAGACTGTGGTCTATTAAAAGCTGAATAATTAACTAACAACTAAAAATAATCGTCATATCGAGACATTAAAATATTGTTGAAAGACAGCTCTTTAATTTCACATTAGCTTTATAATTGTAGGATACATAGAAATAAAGTTATGAGCCGTCAAAAAAGCATCAAAACGTCATGCACGGTGGGGTTGCACCTTAAGTATGGCCAAGTGACCACCTCCTACTGTCTCGTTTTCGCCTTTTCCCACGTATTGCCGTAAGACAACCCAGCAGTGTCAAACTTTTCCGGCACCTTCGGCCCCTCTAGACCGCCTGAATAGTGGGAACAATGAATGCGTAGGAGTTGCTGAGACGTCAGAACGACGCCGAGCTCTGGTTGGCTTTGATTGAACTAGGTGTATCGAGGTCTACCCATTATTGTTTTTTCAATCAGCCAATAAGAACGCTGGGTTTTGACATCATCGCGACCTCTGTGCAATATTCAGACGAACTTGCGCTCCGCAAATACCACCTAGAAGACATGGCCAGCGCCTTTACCCCCAAACATCATCACTGGATGGATGGATGGATGAGGCTGAACCCTTCGAATCGCGCGGCGGCTTGCGGCGCCTAGCCAGTCGTTTTTTTCCCTAACATTTATTTAACATATAGTCATACATCTAGAGATATGTTCTAGTGGATCCAAGCAGCGCCACCTAGCTCGTGTCAACATGGCCGCCAGCGTGCCTTGTAGCGTCTCCCAACAAGCACGACGGAAGCAGGCGGCGTCGCCAAGACGGACGCGTCTGCTGCTTTGCGGCGACTCTCGGCGAGCTTCGGCATATTTGCCACTTGGGGCGGGTCGGGGATCCGACAGCGATGACGTCATGCGCAGGCCTTTTCTTCTAGGCGGTATGCGCATTGAAACTGAGGGAGAGAAGGAGACGAGAGCGCGCGGGGACGTCAGAACGCCCAGTTCTGATTGAAACGATTGGTGGGTAGACATAAAGCTAGCTGCCTTTGTCTCCACTGCACTCGCCGAACGCTTTCGAATGCTAGAGCCACACGCCGGACGCCCGCGTTCCGCGTTCTAACGCGTTCCAATAGCGCAGTGGAAACGAAAGCTGCCTTTGTCTCCACTGCACTCGCCGAACGCTTTCGAATGCTAGAGCCACACGCCGGACGCCCGCGTTCTGCGTTCTAACGCGTTCCAATAGCGCAGTGGAAACAAAAGCTGCCTTTGTCTTCACTGCACTCGCCGAACGCTTTCGAATGCTAGAGCCACACGCCGGACGCCCGCGTTCCGCGTTCTAACGCGTTCCAATAGCTCAGTGGAAACAAAAGCTGTCTTTGTCTCCACTGCACTCGCCGAACGCTTTCGAATGCTAGAGCCACACGCCGGACGCCCGCGTTCCGCGTTTTAACGCGTTCCAATAGCGCAGTGGAAACAAACGCTGCCTTTGTCTCCACTGCACTCGCCGAACGCTTTCGAATGCTAGAGCCACACGCCGGACGCCCGCGTTCCGCGTTCTAACGCGTTCCAATAGCGCAGTGGAAACAAAAGCTGCCTTTGTCTCCACTGCACTCGCCGAACGCTTTCGAATGCTAGAGCCACACGCCGGACGCCCGCGTTCCGCGTTCTAACGCGTTCCCATAGCGCAGTGGAAACAAAAGCTGCCTTTGTCTCCGCTGCACTCGCCGAACGCTTTCGAATGCTAGAGCCACACGCCGGACGCCCGCGTTCCGCGTTCTAACGCGTTCCAATAGCGCAGTGGAAACAAAAGCTGTCTTTGTCTCCACTGCACTCGCCGAACGCTTTCGAATGCTAGAGCCACACGCCGGACGCCCGCGTTCAATAGACCCGTTGCTCCCGGGCAGGTGGCGCGAGCGCGTTCACAAAACGCGACCATGTTATGCTGGCAGCACTATCCAGAAGGCGCTATAACGTTCGATTTTTCACGTGCAACGTTCAAATGCAAGCATCTGTCAGCATCTGTAGACGCGCGATAACAAAACGTCTAAAAAGAGAAAAACTAAAATAAAAAAAAAAAAATTAATTATGCAGCTCGCGGACTCAGCGTCCCGTTCATCTTTATTAGTTTATTGTGTTCTTTCATAGCTTCCGTGAGCCCGTATGTTTCACTTTACGTGATAGCGAAGCTGAAGCTACTTGCAAAGATATGTTCCCCTGAACGATGCTCGCACTGCACGAGCGCGCGCGCTTGGAAGGGACACCGCAAGCTCGGAGCTCGCTCTTGTAGCCTCTGCTACGCCAATAAACGGCTCTGTGCTACGCTAGCGGTTATAATGGAACGGAGTAGAAAAAAAAAAACTATAGTGGGAAGCGGGATGAAGCACGTTCGAAACGCGAGTCAAATATTCTATTTTGCTCGCCTGGAGCGCTGCTCAAAACTTGAGAGTAGAGTGCCTTCATACACACGCGCGCTTTTGCTTGAGTGGTGACATCTCAGCCATTTTTACGCCCAATCGTTTTTTTTTATGCATTTTGAAGTACGCGCAATCCAGTGTCAATCAGCTCGAGCGCGTAGCTTTGGCTAATGCATAGACGCCATTTTAGCGCCCAGGTCACGCAACGAGTGCGCGAGAGCGTCACGCGCTGAACATTCAGTGCAACAATGGATGTCTTCACCCTGAGACAGACAGACATGTAGGCACCCTACTTGAGAGCTACGGGCCTAAGTGGAAACAAAAGCTGCCTTTGTCTCGACTGCACTCGCCGACCGCTTTCGAATGCTAGAGCCACACGCCGGACGCCCGCGTTCCGCGTTCTAACGCGTTCCAATAGCGCAGTGGAAACAAAAGCTGCCTTTGTCTCCACTGCACTCGCCGAACGCTTTCGAATGCTAGAGCCACACGCCGGACGCCCGCGTTCCGCGTTCTAACGCGTTCCAATAGCGCAGTGGAAACAAAAGCTGCCTTTGTCTCCACTGCACTCGCCGAACGCTTTCGAATGCTAGAGCCACACGCCGGACGCCCGCGTTCCGCGTTCTAACGCGTTCCAATAGCGCAGTGGAAACAAAAGCTGCCTTTGTCTCCACTGCACTCGCCGAACGCTTTCGAATGCTAGAGCCACACGACGTGTAAAAACTTTTGTTCTTTCTTTTTTGTTTTTGCACGAGCTTTTCTGCAAATAAAAAAGACTGCCCGAGATCATGCGGTCGCGTCCATTTCTTCAGCGCCGAAAGCAAAGAGCATGGCATGGGGACTAGGGTGCCTTCATGTGCGCTTTGCTTGGGGTGATGACATCTAGCCATTTTGTTTCGAACGCTTATTTTTATTTGTTTGTTCTGAAGCGCGTGAAAGAGCGTGTCCCTGCACGCGCCCGTGGCGCTGTCTGTGCTACAGCGACATTTTGTTTCCGGCGATTTCTTTGTATTTTCCCTGTGAGCGCGTGCTGTCGGCATCGGGTACTACAAACGATGGCATCACCCTAAACAGAAGGCCATTGAGGCACTCTAATGGGGACTACCGTCGTAATCACTGCAGTGAGCAAAGGGAGCAAAGCATTGATAAAACTGCCCAAAGAAATTTTCCTGCATCATCCACAGCATCTTCACAACCGGTGCGTTCTGCGTCGATCTCATGACTTGTCATGTATTACGACAGAGTCATCGTCAGCTCTGTATCCATTTGGAGTCTCCTTCACAGGCAAACAGGAAATTTCATTTGCAGGTTATGTTCACGGCGGCTTCACATAGGATGTTCGGTGTTGCAGCGTACCTTCACATAAAATTTTCTTCTCGTAATGCCATAGGTATTCTGCAGAAACAGGGAAAGCAACGACGCAAACGAGACACAAACACCACAAGGTCGTTACCGCGGTTTTCGCCATGTTTGTTTTCAAAGACCGTAGCGAAAGACTTCGAGAAAACAAGCTGAGATATCTTAGTTAAATTTACTTTACGTCATAATTATTGAAATAATCTTTCGTATTTTCTAAAAGGATGATGTTATTTTTCTTTGTTTCCCTCCATTTTCCGGAAGGTAGCCTTTTTTCCGTTATTCGCTCGTTCTACCTCCCAGAGGAAAGGAAGAAGTTAACAAAAAGAACAGGGGGAAATGCGGGGATTTCTTCGCCCCAACTGGGTGGACACGTCATCGCGACGTAGGGGGATCGTCAGATTCTAGCTGACCGCGTGCGTGAACCCGAACGTTGGGCCGGAGCCTCAAAGAAGAATCATTCTAGTTTGAGGCTTCGCCCCTTCTTTCTCGATACGTCACAACTCGAAAGGTACCGTTTGCGACCAGAATAGCACCCCAGGATGGCTAGGTTCGACATTGTACATGTTCCTTTTAAAAGTACACGGAAGTGACGTCATCACGTCTGATTGGTTGGAAGCAAAAGTGACGTAATTTCCCTAGAAAAATGTAGGCGGAGTCGGCAAAACTGGGCGAAGTCGGCAACCGGACGTGACAACAAAGTGACGTTTCACTTTGTACCGAGTACGTTTCAAAAGGTACTAGCTCCGTAGTAGGTGTCTTTCGTTGGTCATATTTTCCAAACCGCGTCGTCGTTGGGTGATTATGCCACTTTTCAACTAATTTAGTTATTGTTTTCGTCGGGAAGATTTACCGACAGCACCGCGCAGCATTCGAGCTCCCGGAGGATTGCGAGCGTGCGACGCAGCGCCGGCAGCGAGAGACAACGTTGGCGCTAGGAACCGGAGGTGAAGAGACTGCGCCCCCCCCCCCCCCCACACACTCGTTTCCACGCCCTAAATTTTGACACATGCAGAATTCAAGAGGGGGGTCAGGTCATCCGGACCACCCCCTCTGAATCCGCCCCTGTGCTCCGACTGCACGAGAGTGTGCTCTAGGTAGTATGTCGTGACTTTTAAAACGTGCATCCTTCCGCCCGCCACATTATGTTTGTTTGAAAGAAGTGGTTTCTTGTCATCATATCTTGCGTCCATGAAGGTGTGTTGCAATCATGTTAATTATCTTGTCAAAAGAACTTGGAAGGTTCCGGAATTGAGACTGCTTTGTAAACCATGAGTGGAACATTCAAGTAAATTCATGTCGGTATCTCTCTCACACTTGCAGATGCGTGACGCCGAATGCTGGGTAAGATGCATAGAGCCACGGTGGGCGACAACGGCAACGGCTTGGAGTCATGGTTCATCACCCCTGTCCTTGGGATCCACGTGACCTCCATTGCTCGCTGCCGTTGTGGAGTGCTGCAGTGGGCTGTTGAAAAACAGATTCTCGTGTCTGCAAAGGCACCGGACTCTGCATTATCATCCATCAATAGCCACCACCACCATTATAACGACACGTGCAGTGCTGGATAACGCCTGCCTTGTATTGAGTGAGCCAAAACCGGAGTCAGGTTCCGACCCTGAAAAGCGAGAGTTGGAGTCTGAGCCGAGCTCGGAGGGGTCAGCGTCTGATGGCGAGAGGCTGGCTCCTGCCAACCTTCCAGTCGACCTCTCGGACAGGGCTTTGAGGCAACGCCTTGTCGCCCGGTTCGAGACCTGCTGCAGCCGTGCCCCTGCGCAGCGCCACACACGCCAGGATTGCAGTCCCACCCATGAGGGACGCCGCCGGCATCAAGGAGTCTGTCGCCACGACGGTGGTCTCGCCCCAAAGGACGCCGTCGGGGAGCCCCTACTGCCCTCGCCACGGTGATGCCCAGCACGGACGCCGCCGGCGACGGGGAGCCGCTCACCACCACGACTGCGGTCCCGACCACCAAGGACCCATCTGTTTCCTTGCCGTCACTGAAGCCCTCCCCGTGAAAGCCGTCAAGTGCACACTTCGCTCGCTGCTCCGCAATCATGGCCGTCCATAATCTATGCAGTCTCTTCAGCTCCAACACCTTGCACAGTTCATCGCGCAGCCACCATGGCTAGGGCCAGCTTGAACTTGAGAGAAAAACATATCGCTGGACTACCAACTATGGTTTAATACCTCCTCCTCTTCATGTGCCTCAGCTATCTGTTTCTTTTTGTTCTTTATTCTGAGAGCTGTAGATACAATTTAGTTTGAAACGACCCGCATTTCAGTGGGACGTAAAACATGCCGAACACTATTGCTTTTCTTGACGAGTTTAATGGAAGGCACACTGACGCATGCTACTTTGTTTCCTTCGATGGCCATCGTTTTATATGTTTTCGCATTTCTCGAGCATACAGGCTTTTGTTTCTTGCAAGAATGGTGATGCTGCTGAACACAACACTGCATTTACAGGTGCGGCAATGACCTGCTGTAGTTTCCTTGACAGATGCTGCATGCTCTCTTATCCTGTCATTTAGTCACCTACCAGTTTGACCGATGGGACATTTGCCACGTGCTAGGGGAATGTAATAAACAACCTCTATGTAACACGGGGCACATGAGCCAAAACCAAAGTCTTGTAAGAAATGTCGCACATTTTTTTCTTGCTGAAGTTGCAATTTACTTTGTCTTGTTAGGGTACACTGTGTGGTGGGCGAGGAGGTCGTTCGAATTGTAAAAAGAGTTCTGGGACATGTATATAAGGCGATGGTTGTTCAATAAATTTCAAGCTGTGGTAGAGACTTCATTGTTCTGTCCGTTTTTTTTTATTGTTCCTACGTCTCAGGGTTGCTATGGATGTCATCCACCAGCTCGCCTGCGTTTTATACCTTTGTTCATACAATACGCCGAGTTTGGAGCAGAGCACACAACCTTATTGCCCTGCCTCGCAGCTACTTCCTTTCAATGTATGGGTTATGCCATGAATGTAGGGTACTACAATTTTTTGCTTAGTTCTTGTCTTCTCTGTTCCATATTTGCGTCAGCTGATTGGTGTTAGTTAGGTGCAAATGTTTTCAGGTGAGCGTACCAGGACACCAATCGGATAGCCAGAATCACGTAGGCAGGAAAATTGCTTTTCAAAACTTTGCCCATTGTTCTGGTGACAATATTTCTTTAAGGCCGATACAAGAGCAATGTAGGAAACACTGGGTTTTATAGTTTTGGAATGTCCAGATGCAGACAAAAGAAACCTTTTGCATGACCTTGGTTCATACTTCCAACATATGTTTATATCTTTAAATTCCAGTGTGAGGTCGAGGAACATGATGGACTTGTTCACAGGTATTTCATGTGCTGTGTTTAGAGACGGATGGTACTGCCCGCGGATATGTGTTGAGTGCATAGCGGTGATATCGATAGCCTTTCGATTTTATGAGCAGAAGGCATGAAATGCGTGGGATAATGACAGAGAAGGCTTGCGGGTTGCCAAACCGACAAAGGTCACCTGGCTTTCCCCTGCAAAGAGCCGAGAAATACTTTAGACCATTTGTAGACCTGTAACGACCTATTTCTCGGTGTTGATTAAACCAGGGATATTGCCATTTTGGGTATTGTTTCATATCCCCTGTGGTTTTAAACACCCCGTTATTACCCTCTGTATTATGACTGGATTTGTGTCAGGATCTCTCAAGTCATTCCAGGTTTCTCTCTTCCCCTTATCTTTTGTCATGGTGCCTATTTTAGCTCTTTTTGGAAAATAAAAATTTCAGCTGTGTTTGAGACCTTTCGGTGTATGTGTCCTTTTTTACATAGAGTATCAGGGTTTATGTTATGTTGCACAGCTAGTTTATTTTTGAAAGTGCTTTATTTTTAGAATGCAAAACCGTAACTTGAAAAAGTAAAATTATATGAAAACAGGTTTTGCAATATTTCATTCTCGAAAGTAAAAATAAACAGTCGGACATTCTCAAATCACAGTTATGTCAAACATTGATCTCTTTTTTGAACACGTTTTGCAGCACACTACCTCTAGGTTGTATATCGTAACATATCTACTAATATACACGAAGGCCTGCCATATTCGAGACAAGATGAAATGCAGCTAGACAATAATGTACTGTAAGCGACCTATTTTTCGAGGGCTCAATATTTCGCGATTTAGGTTAAAGCTAAAGTTTTGGAATAATTCGTGGGTTCTAATTTTCACGACGCGGTGGGATCTCAATATAGATTCCAATGTGTTGACATCTTACCGGAATTGTTCGCGGGACCTATTTTTTGCGAATTGTAGGCGATTCGCGAAAATTAAGTCGTTTACAGCATATACAAAAAAAGACGTGGCGAAGTTTGCTACTGAGGTATTCCAGACAAGATGAAAGTAGTTGCTGTTGCAAGTTATGACTACACTGTAGGTCTCAAAAAAGGTGAAGGCGCAGGCGAGCTCGTAAAAAGTAGACATACCTTGACCTGAGACAGGAAGGAAAAGAAATTTAGGCAGGTCTCCGCGCACACAGCTGTTTTTGGATACGCTGTGTGTTGACCGCGTCCCTTTTACGAATCTTGTTTCTTCCCTGTCTCAGGGTAAGTCATATCAACCGAATGTTTCTTGGGTTCAAAAGAGCAAGCAGGCGTCTTTGTTCAGGTCGTCTGCTTGCTTCCGCGCCTTCATTACGCGCCGGGACCACGAAACGGGAGCTCTTTATGTGCAGCCATCAACTCCGCGATTCTGGCTTGCTCCGACATGTTGCTTTAAAAGAAGGCGCGAAGCGCGCATCCTGCATTCCTTGTAACATTGAAACAACTTTCTCTCCTATTAACTCCTAAATGTATTGCAAAAGGACAGAAATAAACGGTTTGTTTTAACAACGCCCAACAGGTTTTTATTGTTTTTCACTACTTTTACCTGTACTAGAACAGATGCGACGGCCAGCGACGCACAGGATTGGTTGCCGTTCGTTCACTAAACGCAGGAACTGCTCCCCGCGTCGTAGTAAATCCTACCCCGTACCCCGCGCGTAGGGACGCCTCAGGGAATGCGTAGCTCCTTCCGCTTGTCGGGGGTTGGCTCCGGACGTCGCTCAAACGGGTGACAGGTGTCAAGTTTGCGAGGTCGTAGCGGCGTCAAAGTGGGCAGACCCGCCACGTGAGTGTTGCTAGGATACGTTCCTCCTTTCCATTACGTCACTTCCATGTACCTTTTCTCAAATGTCCAACCTAGCGATCCAGGACAATATTACAAAAAGGTGCGACTATATAAGAGGGAAACAAAAACGAAGCACATGCAAGCACAGCATTATTCAATTTAGCAAAAATTTAGGTTATGAAACTTGACAACTAAGCAATCACATTTGAAAAAGAAAGAAATGCTCGGAGATTTTTTACAGAAGTTGTGGGAAGATCAATGTTGTGAGTAACAAGAAAATTAAGCAGTCGAGGAAGTGCATATTTTAACATTTGTTCACCGTAGTTAGTTTTGGAAATAGGGAGCGTCCAAATTTCCGTGTTTCGAGTAGGATATGTTGCTACACTTGGCGAGAGAGACGCCAATTCACTAAGGGCATGAAGATTTGTTTGTACTTCTGATTTATAGGCCACGCATAAACGATATTTATAGAACCTATTTACAGGCATCAAATTTAAACTTTTAAAGAGAGGTCCACTAGGGTGATCGTATGACACGTTACATATACTTCGCAATATTTTCTTTTGTATTACAAGTATTTTGTTTAAATTTGTATTCGTGGTAGTACCCCAGACTAAGAAGTAGTAATGGATGTGGGAGAGAAATAATGAATTATAAATAATTAATTTTACATTTGTGGGCAGAATATGGCGATGACGATACATTAAGCCTGCGACTCGAGACAATTTTACCGAAATATAATTTACGTGGTCATCCCAACTCATTCGATCCGTGAATATAACACCAAGTGTCTTAAAACTAGATTAATATTTCTATTTGGTTCCATTTAAAACAATATCACTAGTTATATTATCATTCTTACTTTTTGGGCGAAATAAAATTGCTTTTGTTTGTTATCATTTATTTTTAAAGCATTACATTGACTACAAGTAGCGAGGTCTTTCAACGTTTGATTTGCCTTTATTGCTAGTTCCTGACAGCAGTTACCGGTAAAAAATAAACTTGTATCATCAGCGTAAATTACGTACTTAACGTTTTTATTAATATTGACAATATCGTCAACGTATAAATTAAAAGGGAAGGGACCTAATATGCTTCCTTGTGGAACGCCAGATAGAATGGGTTTAATATCAGATGAATAACCATTTATAGCGATATTACCGTCACAAGCTCGTTTTTGGAAAGGTCTATATGAACGTATTGTTTACGATGTGCAAGATAAGATGTTATGAGAGTTGATGCATGTCCACGAAATCCATACATTTGTAATTTTTTTTAGTAGCAGATTGTGATTTAAGTGATCGAAGGCTTTGCTGAAATCAATAAAAATACCAAGAGTCATTTTGTTTTTCTTCAAAGCTTTTCAAAATGTATTGTTTTTGCTCTAAAAGTGCCAGATCACGTGGCCGCTTGTTCTGGCTGCGAATTGAGGGCGTGAACGCTGCTCGTTTTTCTTTAATTTCTTTTCTGGGACTTCTATTGCGTGGGGTGAAAAACGAACGCGTGTTTCATAGGTCATTAACGTCAGGGATCCGTTCTAAGCGGTATTTGCGCAAAGTAAAAAAATTGTTGCATAGCCCCTTTAAGTCTGCCCATTGTTCATTCCAATCAGAACTCAGCGTTCTGCCTTTCACGGGCTCACTTGTCTCCTCCCTTCGCGCCAGTTTCTGGGCGACAAGTCCTCCGCCGGCCAGGTAACCTTTGCCCCGTGTTTGTCATAACCCGCAGCCCAAATGTATACCACTCGAAGTACACTGCGTGGCACGGTTAAAAGAAACACGCGTCGTTCGTAATAATTTCTTAAGCACTTTCGGAAAACAAGAAGACCACAAAAACAAATCTCGGATTCGAATGGTATTTACAAGGACAGGAAGGTGCAGAGGATAACCTAAGTTCACAATGACTGTTTTTGTTTTATAAGTTCTTTTAGCACGTTTGAAAGACTGATTAAAAGTACAATTTCGAAATGTCCGTGCAAATAAAATGCTCAAAACGCGTTACGTCAAATCCGGGTTAAAAGTTGTTTGTATGTTTCGACTCAAAAGCATATTAGTTTTTTTAGATTTATCCCATGTGGAATTGAAGAGAGATCCGGAACCTACATGCTGTTAACATGGATGAATGTTTGGGCTTAGAGACGATTACAAAGTTTAGCCAAGGCGCCCCTATTTGAAATATTTTGCAGAAACTAAACCTCGCGATAGGGAAGGAGCTGGACTAGAACCTTTAATATTGATTATCGTGTACGCTCATTCGCACAATAATCTTTCTTATTATTATTTTCTTTTCTTGTTTATACTGTTTTTATCTTTAAAATCCGTACCAGAAGTACAAAAAAACACACATATTTCATTGTGCACTGATTGCGACAAGGCACAAAAAAAAAAAAGAAAAGAAAAGAGAAAAAGTGTCTGCGTTACGACATAGGGCAGCAGGTTGTTTCGGTCAGCTATTTTTCTTCGAAAGAAGAAAATCTTAAACGTATAAATTTTACAACTTTATGGTTTTAGTGTTAAATTATAAGAGTGTTGGTTGTTCTGGGCAAAAAAAAAAAAGTGCAATGTATTGATTTTATTTCATCCACAGATGATCATTAGCGACTGTAAAAAAGTTTCTTCTTGCGTTCCGCAACGTTTTAAGGTATGCTCTAACACGCAGGTTCGTGGAGGATGCATAGGAAGAATACATATAATAAACAAAACGCTTCAGAAAGTCTTTGTACTGTTTCTTAGTTGGATATGTTGCGCCTCGAACGCGGGTCCCGGATGCTACTTACATTATCTAGAATTGGCGTGACAAATGTTTTATACAACAGGAAGATGCCGGGTACGAACGAAAATATCACCAGAACGCTGGTAAATGCCCTCCTGACGTCGAAGGTGCTGTACATCCCCAACTCCACCAGGCTACCCAAGACTCAGTGAACGAAGATCGAGATCCTGAACACGGGAGCCACGAGGCTAATAACTTGGCTACAGAAGATGGTGCAGGACCTCAACACCCACTCGAAATACAACAAGCTAGAGGAGAAAGCCGAAGCAAGCGACCGAGCTCAGATGGAGCGACTCAAGGCGACTAAGGCAGGGCGACAGATCCCGAGGTACGTACGATACGACACGGGACGGCTGCCTCCGCTCAGACGAAAGGCGAACGACGAAGGGACAATACAGATAATAGAGTTTGCGCCAACAGCGTGTGGCGTGAGCTAGGACCACCAAGGGCGAAGGCATCACAAAGTCAGAAAGCATATATGAAACAAAAATCGAGGGCGCCCCACAGGACCACCCCAATACCTACGTCTACACGGACGTGGCAGGGCACGGAAAAGGAACATGGACCGGAGCCTACCACCTGCTCAACGAGGAAGAAACTAAAGCGCAACGGCTGACAGGCCCCCATCCACCTAAGTTGACAGAGTTCGAGGCTGTCCTCAGCAATAACTTTTACCGGTGCGACAGGGTAGATAGGTGTGGAGGTGGGGTTTTAATCGCAGTAAACGGAATCATGGAATGTTACCAAGTGAATATTGCAACCTCGTTGGAACTGGTTTGCGTACGTCTGCAAGAGGCCCATAGAAATGTTACTCTATGCGCTTGCTGTCGTTTCCCCACATGCCTCTGCTACGTTCTGAGCACATTTATATGATGATTTAAAAAAAAAAAAAATTCTTCTAGTTTACCGCTTGCTCCTGTTTTTCTGCTAGGTGATTTTTATCTTTATTTTATTGATTAGTCCGGGGAATACCCCACTACTGCTTGTAGTTCGTCTGATTATACTAATTTCCCCAGTCTTTTGTACCGATTCTTTGCCCTTAATGTGTAAAGAACCCTACTCGAATTATTTATACTACAGGAAACGGATTAGACCTCGTACTTACCACTGACTTACACCTCGCATCTTCTATAACTTATTTAGTGGGGATTAGCGATCATGCCAATCAGCACTTCAACCCACATACTTCAGTATGCTCTACAAATAAATCTACAAAACATTTTGATGCAATAATTAGTGAATTAGCTGGCTTCCTCGATGAATTTCTGCATGCGTTTTTATAACATTCAGTAGAAGCTAATTGGAGTATGTTTAAAAATAAACTAAATTCTCTAATTGCCTCGTTCGTTTCTTGTAGGTCTATTATTTCTAACTTGTTGTCTACTTGGTTTAAGAAGAAACAACGCATTTTCCTCTCGGAAGCTTATAAATGAGATGCAAAGACATATAAAATAACTGTCAAGGAGGCCGAACTAACTTTCTTTATTGTAACCCTACCTTCAATGTTATCAAAAAGTACTAAGCAATGTTTGGCGAGTTGTTTGCTCACAGGGGCTGATGGTGTCGACGATCCAAGAAAGCACTGTGCATCAGTTTTAAACGATATATTTTTTTTTGCTGAGGCGTCTGTTAATGATACTAACTCTTACTATCCACTTGTCGAATTCGCGAAGACCGGGTCACTACCGCCGAATACTTAAGGCTTATTGACCAGGATAGATCAGCGTTCGGCTAGAGTGAACTTGAAACGATTGAGTGGGGCGAGCTACGGGCTGCGCTCATGCTTTCAGTTGGGCCTCAAAATGTGGAAAGCGATTAGATGAAATGAAGCCACTTCGATCGCAGCACCACGTTCGATGCAATCGAAGCGAGCGACGACAGAGGTCAAGCTCATATGGGCAATATAGGCCTTTAGGGGCTATACTGTATTTTTTAATGATTTTGACGCCAAAGGTAACGTCAAAACACCACGTCACGACGACGTGGCGTTACGACGAAGCCACGACGTCATCGTTGACTATGACGTTACGCGACGCCAAGATGCTGTCGTAAGGCCGTCGTGACATCGTGTCGCGTTGAAGACGACGCCGTTACGCGACATCGAGTCGTGGTTGTAACGCGGTCGTGACATCGCGTCGCGTTGAAGACGACGCCATTACGCGACATCGAGTCGCGGTTGTAACGCGGTCGTGACATCGCGTCACGTTGAAGACGACGCCGTTACGCGACATCGAGTCGCGGTTGTAACGCGGTCGTGACATCGCGTCGCGTTGAGGACGCAGTTACACGACATCAAGTCGCCGTTGTAACGCGGTCATGACGTCGCGCCGTGTCGAGGTCGATGTGGACGTGGTCGTCGATGCCGAAGTTGACGTCGACGTCCCACGCAACGTTAAACATCGCTATTACGTCACGTTAACGTCGTCCTGACGTCATCGTCAACTTTAACGTCACAAAGACGCCTTGACGGCGTGTAACGTCGTCGTCTTCGCCAACATCAACATCAACTCGCCGTCACGACGAAGTCTTGACGTCATGTAACGTCGTTGTCGTCAATGATGACGTCGATGTCGTGAAGTTTTCGGGACGTCGTTCTTGACCTCGAGTTGCGTCATGTCGACAACGACGTCGACGACCTGATACTGGCGTCTTTATGACGTCGCATTGACAAGGACGCCGTCATCCTGATGTCGCGTGACGTCGTTGTCGTCGTCGTCGTCAACGTCAACGCTGACATCGACGTCGTTTTCAACGCAATATGACGTTAGAACGCGGTCTTGATGTCTTGTAACGCGCGTTGTCAACGTCGATGACGACGTTGACGTCAAGGCGTCGTCGTGATGTCGCATGGCGTTGTAACGACAAGTCAGGTCGCAGTGGCGTTATGTATTGACGTGACGCCTGACGTCTAGATTGTATAAAAATATAGCCCTACGTTCTATTGTTTATATGACCTTGACCAGTGTGCCGGTCGAGCTTAAAGGGGGACCAGCAGAAATATTCTTCAGCCTGGCGGAAAGTCCTCCTCGCCCTCTTTTGTTAGGGGCGAAGCTCCTTAAGGTGTATCCACACGACGGACCGGGCCGCGGACCGATTGATCACGTGATGCGCGGCCCGCGGGCCGCCCGGCTGCATTGAGCATCCACACGGCGGACCAAAAGAGCAGACGACAGAGCGAACGGGCCGGTCTAAAGCCTGGTTCACATGCAGCGATTTTGGCCCTAGAGCGGCGCGATTTCTGCCGTCGCGGCGCTCTGGCCAGCATCAGCGGTTGTGCGGCACGAGCGCCGCGACGGCAGAAATCGCGCCGCTCTAGGGCCAAAATCGCTGCATGTGAACCAGGCTTAACCCTCGACCTCACAGCTCCGCCAAACGCATGCAGCGAGCTGCTTTGAGGCTATTTGTAAGGAGCCAAGATGGAGGTTGAACGAAAGAGACGTTTGGCCACGGTGGCCCTGGCGTTGACTATTGAGGACGAGGAGGACTTAAATGAACCGAAAAGGGCAATCCCACAGAGCGGGGAATTGCTCCACGAGCGCGATGAAGTAAAAAGTTGCATCGTCGTACCATGCCACCATCGTCGCACAACAAAAGGTTCGTCTTCTTTGTCTTCAGCAGTTTGCGCCGAAAGAAAACGACTTTGGATTTGGATTCCAATCCAAACAAAAGTCAGCTTGTTGCCAGACTTAGCGCTTCAATTATACTAAAAACGCCGCGGTCCGCCGCCAAGGTCCGGGCAAGAAAAGTAGCTTGGCATTTCTCAGAAGCGCGGGCCGCGGACCGCCGGCGGACCTCAAATATCGGTGACGTAAGATCACGTGATGCACAGCCCGCGGACCAAAACAGCAATTTGGTCCGTCGTGTGGATACACCTTTAGGGGCTAGCCATGTCCGTATGTTCGTCCGCCGTCGGGTGCTCGTGAGCTTCTGCTCGTGAGCTCACGAGCAGGAGCACGAGCACCCGACGGCGGACGGACATACGGACATGGCTAGCCCCTAAGGAGCTCACGAGCAGGACCTCACGAGCACCTGACGGCGGACGAACATACGGACATGGCTAGCCCCTAAGGAGCTTCGCCCCTAAAAAAGAGGGCGAGGAGGACTTTCCGCCAGGCTGAAGAATATTTCTGCTGGTCCCCCTTTCACGTTAAAACGCAACGCGTTTTTAATAACAAAAAAAAAAACCCGCCTAATTCGTTCCATTTCGCTTGTAGCGCCCGAGTGGGCGTTACACGCTCGAGCTGAGTGACACCAGATTGCGTGCGCTTCAAAATGCATAAAAAACGATTGGGCGCAAAAATGGCTGAGATGTCACCACTCAAGCAAAAGCGCGTGTGTGTATGAAGGCACTCTAATACCCTTGTTACACGGGCGCACTTAACTGCAGTTACGCTAACCCCCAGTTAGCGCACACTACTTGCGGACAACATTCTGCGGCTATGCAGTCAAAGCTATGGGCGAACGTGCGCTTGAGCATCTTGAGCACCCATCGAATCAGTGCACGCGCGCTCTTCACTTTTTCTGAAATAGATGTCCAAAAGTATAGTGCGGTAACCGTGGTGCCACGTAACAGCAGTTAAAGCTGAGTTAACCACGGTTAAGGGTGCCCGTGTAACAGGGGTATAATACCCAAATCACACGGCAGCGTAAAGGTACCTTTAGCCCAGGTACCTATCGTAAAGGGAGCTGGAGATCGTGATCACACGGCGCATAAAGGTCCCTTTCGCTAAGGGAGGTCCTGTGTTAAACGGAACTCGCCGAGCTTCCTTAAAGGGGTCATGAAACGATTTTCCTACTTCTTCCACCTTAGACTTAATCCTCAACTCAAATGCGAATTGTGAAATCACGTGGTCGTGACATTCCTTCGGCACCGGTGCGATGACTCCTAGGTTCCACCGTGCTTTTTATGCACACCATAGAACTTGTTATTCTCCAGTGACAATAAGTTCCGTCAGGGCACTCATTGGCCACGAACGCGAATCCAAATATTCGTCGACGGATTGATTGTTGACGAGCGCATACGTCCGAGTGACGCAGTTCTCGTGTCCAATGCGTGAGCTGGGCTCTGCTGACGTCAGTTTGGCGCCGGTGACGCGCTTTTGGAACCGCGGATGTATCATAGTGAAAAGGCGGAGAGCTTTCGAAGGCAAGAAGGTACAAAATAGTCCGCTATATTTTCAAATGTTCGTACCGAAAAGCTGGCTTTTGACTTTCGAGCCTCTTTCTTTTGGCCAACTAAACGATATGCGATTAGTAAAGTCCCAATTTAAAATCATTCATCCCAACCCAAAATTCGTTTCATGGCCCCTTTAACAGCTACAGGGAGTAGCCTCGGACCCACGAACTCAAAATAATATCACAGCTATATAAATATATCTTGTTTAATGCATTATAACAAAATGAATATATATAAGTGGCAAATTATGAAATGATTGTGAACACAAATGTGATGGAATAATACAATAATGATGAACGCATACTCTAGCTAGCAGGTAGCAGCGGCGGCACGTGGAAAACAATGTCTGCTACGAACCCGAACGCGATGGACCACTGCGAGCCCTTTTTCGAGGTTGTAGACGAGTCGCCCGGCTCTCCGCCCAGGACCCTTTTATCTTCGTCGTCGTCCATCCCTTTCGATCGCGTGACTGGCCTAACCGTGAGACTCTGTTGTGGTTCATTTCTGCCGGGCACTGTTTAGCTACTACAGTGAGAACTTTGCAAGAAAATGGAGCAGCTAACCATACAGGGTCGCCCACCTCGCAACGCAAACTCGTAAACGCAGATAATTTAGGGCCAGTGTGGCCAGGCGGGTCAGACGTTTTGAAGCAAGACTCATTTAGGTGCGCCCTTATACTTAGAGAAAAAAGTAAAGTGCCGCAAAAGCAGACAGAAATAATATTTCGGTTTTAAACGTGATATTTCACATCCCATTATAAAAAAAAAAACTGCGCGTCAAAGAGGTTTTGAGGAATACTTATTTATCACGTGCTCCTCTCGCGGTTAAGCTGGAATGCAATCGACATCAACCTAAAGTGCTCCGTTTATTTATCGTGTGATCAAGAACGCCGTTTACTACAGGTACCTTTAGCTAAGGAACCTAAGCTAAAGGCACCTTTACGCTGCCGTGTGAATTGGGTATAAGTAGAGTCACTAAATAAGCTACGCTTTCAGAGTACCGCATTCCTTTTCTTTGGCATTTTGCCGACAATACAGTCGCTCTATCCAACAATATTCTGGTTCGCTGAGGCATCATTGGACAGCGGCAGTCACGTGAGTCGCTATCATCATCATCGCGTTTTTTTAACGCCACCATCTTGGGTCCAGCGATCCGCTGCCTGCGGCTGTTTTACTGTTTACTGCTCGCAGACGCTGAAGTCTGTCGCTCAGCATGCACCTTTTCCTTCTTACGTCGAGATACGAACAACACGACCTTGATTCGCTGCCACAGTTGCGGCTACGGCAGCTGGCGCAGGCGACGGCTAGAGCTCGGCTTGGCTCAGCCACAGTCGCTCCTCCATCTGCGCGCGGACCCAAGATGGCGGCGCCTGACGCGCTTCAGACGCGTAGTTTGGGAGTTTCGGTACTCTGAAAGCGTAGCTTTATTTAGTGACTCTAGGTATAAGTGGCTTTAAAGCCCCTCTATCCTGTTGTAGAAATGCTCGAGGCACGTGCCGCGCGCCACTTCTGGGAAATTCATGGCGTCTGAAATCTAGCTCCGTGCTGCGCTGTGTCGCCATGATCTTCCCAAGGGATGCACGTTGCACGTGTCTCGTGCATCGACGATCATTGCGCTACTTTTGAAACATGAGAAGTGGCTTGTTGTTGTTGTTGTTGTTTATTTTGGGGTGAAGAGAAAGGGGGGAGCCAGGAGATATGTGGGCCTCCAGTCAGGGGCAAGTCGCTACCTGGCTTTTTGGGAAATGGGTAAATAAAGGAAAGAGGAAGAGGAGATGGTTATGTACAAGTTTGAGCATCCGATGCATTGTAGTCCAAAAGCCAACGGGCTTGTTTAGAAATTGGGCTTGTGAGAAAATGAGTCCGAAGCGAGCAGGAAGATAGCATCCGCTGTTATCGCAGAGCCGATCCGAGATGGCAAAGTCCGTCAATGTACCGCGGAGGTCCCCATCTCGGCTCCGCACTAGATCAGGATGGTGCTAACTTGCCGTGCTACCTATTCACTCGCATACGTGAATTTAAACGTTGAATAATTGTTGTAGATCCGTCGTGTTAGTCTTGTTTTGTGTCAGCGAACATCAGAGACGATCCGAGAGCTCACTGTCCCGGAGATATTGGAGGAGAGCACGAAAGGCCTTTTCGACGATTCCCCGCGTTCCACTGGGGTTCAAAAGCTCTTGGGCAGTAGAATTAGCCGTTTTTTCCCACCCAGAGGTGCAGAAATAGCCCTCCGGCGGCGCCACTCGTCCTATCTGGAACACTCTGGTTCGGCACAACTGGCCTGCGCCATCTGAGGCTCGTGTGCCCAGATCGCGCTCCTCGGACACGCGCTCTGGCCGCATATCGCTCTCGTTATTTGATGATTGCGTGGAGCTCCGCTGGCCATCACACTCCTTCTCCCTCTGGATGCCCTCGCCATATCTATGAGGAGGACGTCTTGAATGTTGTGGTCAAGAGGTAGGTGGCGGAACCATCTGCCCATCAGGATGAACATGTAGCTTGAGCCTCTGTGGATTCCTGTCCTTCTGTTGTTGTTGGCTGCACAACCATCGGAATGGTACACTGCTTGGGTAAAGCTTGTGGGGCATTGTTGCTGATTCCTTTTGCTGAAGATGGTATTGTGACCACTTGTCCTGAAGCGTCCTCTGCGGGACTTTTGATATTATCTTCGTGCTTTCGTACAGTGCCATTATTTGTCTTGACAACCCAAGAACGGAATCCCAGTCTTTTGACGACTGTTTCTAGTATCCACAGCGGTGTTCCTCTGAAATTTCCAATGAACACGTTGCAGTTGACCGAAATCTTTCTTGGAGACGTGACTCGTTGCGTCGCTTCAGTATCTCTCTCTCTCTTTCTCTTTCTCTCTGCGGTTGTAGACGGGTTATTGCTGTTGACAATGGACCTTTTGTAGAAATACGCGGTGCGCATGCGCGGAGTATTTCATGCGCCTGGGTTCGAGAGTATCTAGTTCCAAACAATCCGCCATCTTGCATTTCTCGCCTTTGAGCGGTTTCGTTGAGTCGACCTCGGGGCGGAAGATTACGCACGATGGGGACAAAGGTGAGCTTGGGGGAGCCGTATCTAGGTCACATCGCCTCAATGGTGAACAGGATGTAGCTGACGTTTTGGGTGTGGAACGGGTGGGAGAGGCCTTGGGCGCGCGTTGTTTTCCAGTCACCTAGTCTCGAACCGATTCGCGTGTCTAGGTGGCAGCACATATTCGCCAAGAGGTCCATTCTCGACCAAACATGAGCACAGCCGGCGTCTTTCCTGTCATGAGACTGATTGTTGTATGTTGTTTAAGCGGGAATCGAGCAAGTCAGCATGACAAGCTTCCTGTCTTTTCCTTAGATAAGGCTTGTTTAGTTTTATAAACCATTCTTTCCGCTTGCCGTTGGTCGTCCGATGGTATGGAGCACTTGTTACGTCACAAATACAATTATTCTGTAAGAATTGTTCGGTCTCTGCGGATACAAACGATGTACCGTTGTCGCAGACAATCTTACGTGGTACTTCGAACGTTCCAAACAAGTTTTGGAGTTCTTGTATCAGTGAACCGGAGTTGACGTTGTTCATTTGGAGAACTTCGAGCCATTTGCTAAAGGCATCAACAACTATCAATAGCATTTTTCTTTCAACGGGTCCGGCAAAGTTAACAGGTAGTGTGTCCCAGGCACGTAGCCAGGAGGGTGGCCCAGGGGGCCCGGGCCCCCCCGAAAATCCTCAGTTCTGCTGGGACCTCCTCTCCCCCCCTCCCATCTATGTTTTGCCATGGGCGGCCCCCCCCCCCCCCCCCCCCCCCCCCAAACGAAATCCTGGCTACGTGATTGGTGTGTCCCATGGCTTCGATGGCCGTTGCTATTCCGGAACAGGTTCCTTGGGTGGTGCCCGTTGGTCCTGTTGAATCGGAACGAATCGGATGCCGGCACTTCTTCAAGGCGATCTATGTGTGGTATCCGATTAGTGTTACTTATGGCAAATTACTCTTACTATTAAAAAAAAAAGTAAAGTCGTAAAGCTCTGAGAGTTTCGTTTCAGAACAGGTCCTCATCGTTATACTGCCACGCCCGTCTACGAGCAAGCGCGCCCGTGGCCGCATGGTTATCGTGCTTGGCGCCCACGCGAAGGTCCGAGGTTTGGCCTGGTAGCGGACGTACCTTCTGTTATTTCTGTAAATGTCGGGTTCTGGTAAATCCGAAAACCCTGTTGCTTGTTCGAGGTTCGAATGTTCTACGCGCCGAACATTCTTCGCCGATTGTTCTAGAGGCCCACGCGTGTACATAAGGGGCTCCGAGTGGCGAGCCGGAGTCAATCTCAATCTTGCGCTCGAACCTGCTGCTACGCCGACTTTGACGCCCGCAACGCTCTGTTGTTACCTTCTGTTTTTTTATTTTTTTGGTTTGACCCAAGTTCGCCACGTTAAACGTTTAGTTTCTTAAGTTATTCGCCGCCTCATCATTTGTCATTCGTGAGAATACTTAATTTGTAGCACCCATCTGCAATATGTGACATTCAACAAATATCTTGGCAGTCACATAATATCTAACATGTCATGAAAACCTCATACTGCTAAGATTATCGCTAACGCTAATTCTTTTATGTTATATCTTGTGTCATTAAAAGTATTTTTGTATAAAACTCTAATTCTATGAAAGTTTGAGTATGTGGCATTAATCTTGGCAACTCGTGAACGCCTCCAACTAGTTGCGTAGTTTTTACACTCTTTTACAAAATTCGTGCTAAGTGCTAGTAGTCAAAGTCAATACACTCAAGGTATGGCGATACGTGTTTCGAGACCACATATGCTTTAGTTATTTCCTGCATGTATACTAAGCAGAGAAACCGGACGATCATTTGAAAGTGTTTTAGAGGCACCGGGGTTCTAAAGATTGGCATAACTTTTGATATCTTCCTTCTCTCAGGAACCTTATCTCTTTTTAATGAACATCTCAATATAAAATTTAAATATTGCGCACACCATTTTGTCTACCGTATCAGGAATTTGTTTGGAATATTATTCGAGCCTATTGTGCCTTCTAAGCAAAACTTCTAGCGATATATTTAGGATACTCTTCCTGATATGATGATATCAATAAAAATATATCTGAACGCTTTGTTACAATATGCGAAACACATCAGTCACGGCGAAATACTACCTGATTATATGATATGCGTTTTTATAATCGTTTTGTGCATGAAAATTCGTTTTGGCTTTCATGTAAAAAAAAAACTTACAACAATTGGGATTTTTTTTACTCAGTGTGGTTTTGTCTAGTAGAATTCAAAATTTTCTCAAGTATATTTAAGACTTGTTTCTGAAATAAAATGAGGGTTCATGCGAGAGTTAATATGCTAGATATTAATTATGAGACTGGGTAGCCTCATGAGGAGTGCGCCAATGGAAAAACAGGAAGGTAAATTTCTAAATTATGGCACAACGGGCTGGTTCCCACCAAACAAATCGTCAATCGTCAAAACTGATTATTTCAGTTGGCGTTTTGTTGATTATACTTTCATTATTTATCAGGAAAGGGTACAAACAGTCTTGGGTGGTATTACAATACCTGTAACGCGATACTGTAACGTGTTACATTTTGGTAACTTTTAACTGCTTCTAGATACATATTTAAAATTAACTGTAACAATAACTTAAATACTTTTTTGACAAAGTAACTCAAATTATCTGCAAAGATAAAGATACTTTTCGCGAACAAAATTACCCTATTTTGTGAACACTACAGCGGATTCGACCTTGTGCGGAGGTTGGGCCCCACATTAGACGCGACAAAATAAAACAATAACTTATACCTTTTTAAGTCGGAGCGAAGTGTCGGCGGAGAGGTCAGGTGTTTTTCTACTTCTGTTTTCTTTTTCTTTTTGATTGCACAAAAAAGCGAATTTAGCATTGGCTTTATTTCAACCTTTTTGTGCATGTATCTCTCGCCCCGTCTTCACCCTTTCCTGCCTCATCAACACCCTCGCCTTTTTAGACAAGCGACAGAGCGACCTCGCAGAAACACGCGACGCGTAGACACTTATAGCAGGGGACACATGAGCGATGAAAACGGGTGCCGCGCGGCAGTATCATAGCAACCGGTGCTGGCGTCCCTACGTCACTTCCGCGCGGCACGGTGGCGCGCCTAGCGGCGAGCGGCGAGCGCAGCGCGGCGCCCACTTTCACCGTTCAACGCCGAACGAGAGCCTTGTTGAATATTTTCAACAGCGATAGGTCGGAGAGAGAAGACGACGATCACGAGAGTCGCCTTAGAAGCACGCATCAATTTGTTTTGCTTACCCGCCACGGTGCGAGCCAGAAACGGGCATCGTCCCATTAAACCCATTTCCATGCTTTAACCAGTAATATCGTCCAGTTATTTTACAAAAGATTTGGTGCCGAAACCCGGGAACTCGTCGCCTCATCAGCGGCCCTTACCAGAACCGGAGGACGATCTGACGACATGGAACGGGTCAGAACAAAACGGACGGCTCGTCGCGCTCAAACAATCCGGCTAATCAATGAGGTCAGTACAGTATTTTCAAACGAAGCCTACGACCTGAAAGACCTTATATTGTTGCACGAACGATTGAGCCGCAGCAGCGAGGAGCTCAAGACCCTGAATCGGGGGTTGGAACAATTTGTGGCGGATGGAGATTTAGAGCAAGAACACGAGAGCGTAATGCATTACGAAAAACCAAGTGGCCAGCGCTCTAGTGACACTGATGTACCACATTGACCGGCTGAAGGGCAGTCAGGCAGTTGCGGCAGCTCCAGCGACCTCTCAAATGGGAGAACGACATTGCGAGGAAACTCCAACGTTGGTGGTAAAGCTACTGAAGCTGGAGATGCTGAAATTCGACGGGCGTATCGGAGAGTGGCAGTCCTTCTGGGGTATGTTCATGAACACCGTCCATGAAAATGCGCAACTGCGGAACATAGACAAGGTTCAATACCTGAGATCACTTCTCAACGGAACAGCTGCCAAGGCTATCGCTGGCATTCAAGTATCGAACTCCTGCTACTCCGACGCAGTGGAAATTCTAAAGGGACGATTTGGCGGCACCAAACTTATAATACAAGATCACCTAGCTAAGCTTCGGACTCTGCAAAATGTCAAATCATCTAGCGACATATTCGCCCTGCGCAATTCATTTGACACGGTTCAGATCCACATCAGAGGGCTGAAATCTTTAGGAGTCGACGCCATTTCGTACTCGGCTATGTTGTACGAGAGTGTATTGAAGGTTTTACCAAGGGACATAGTTATAGAGTATTACCGGCGGCAAAGCTTCGGTGGCCCAAGCACATCGGCAACAACATCGGCAAGCGGCGACCTAGACGGAATTTTGAGATATTTGGAGGTCGAAGTAGAGATTCGAGGGAGGAGGCATAGTTCAGACCGAGCCACAAAAAACAGTGGTCGATCTCCTGAACCAGCAGTACTTCACAATCGTATGAAGCCTTCGCCTACAGATAGCTTTTTTCTGCGGCTCGAAGACGCACAAGATGGAAGAGTGTGACACAGAAAGGTCTTTAGAAGAAAAGAAAAACAAACTCGCACGAGACTGGCGCTGCTACAAGTGTACAATGCGGGCTCACCAAGCACGGAACTGCTGACGGTGTATATCGTGTGGCTCGTGCAAAGGGAGGCACGCGACAACCATGTGCGACCCCCGCAGAAGGAGGGCAAAGGACAACGCCCAAGAGGAAGATTCCAAGGCATTAAATGCCTTCATAGCTGACAGTATCAGAGGAAAGGAGAAGCCGCAAGTCTTGGTGCAGACATTCAGGTCATGGGTCGCCGGTAACGGAGCCTACATCTATGCGATGGGGAGTTCTAGACGGTGGGAGTCAACGAACATTCGTTCGAGAGGACGTTTCTCGTCGATGCAAAATGCGGGTGCTCGGTGAAGCAAACCTCAATATTAACATCTTTGGATCAACCCAGCCGCGAAAGCAACAAAGACAGATCGTTGAAGTGAAATTGACAAGTCAATACCATCAGACAGAGTGCGTCCTAGAAGCGGTGGAGGTACCACATATTTGCAACGACGTCGAGATGCTCTCAGTAGGCCTTGGATTTATAGTCTCTACAAGAACAAGGCAAAACCCTCGCAGATGCGTGTTTATTTGCAGGAACCAACTCGGCTCAAGGTATCAGCTTGTTGATTGGAGCCAACCAGCTTTGGAAAATTGTCAAGGGAGAAGTCACCCGAAATACAGACCAACCAATCATGGCTATCAATACGCGCCTTGGATGGACTGTGCAGGGACCTGACGGAAGCATCGTGTTCCTTGACTAATCAGTCAAACGTGGTTGCGTACGCACTTCGTATTGACGCACTTCAGAATAAAGAAGAGAGAAGCTTACAAGCATTTTGGGACCTGGAGCACATTGGAATTTCAGGCGCTATGGTCAAGTCAGCCGACGAAGACCAGGGGGGCTATGTTGCACGTTTTGGACTCGCAGGAGACTAGGGAGAAGGAAGTGACGTCAACAACGCTCTTTGGATGTTGATTGGTGGAGTCGCTGATGACGGTATCTGCTAAGATACGTTCGTTGGTTCATTCACACCTACGTAACTTCCTTCTCCTTAGTCTCCTGGGAGTCCAAAACGTGCAACATAGCCCCCCTGGTACTCGAAAGATTTCAGGAATAAGTTCGTGTCCGCGAAGGACGGTATGAAGTATCCCTTCCGTGGAGAACCGACTTGACGAAGCAGCTCGACAATAACAGAGACCTGGCAGAAGCTAGGCTGCGTTGACTGGTCCGCAAGCTGCGGAGGGACAAGGTCCTTCTAGAGAACTACGACCGCGCTATTCATCAGTACCTGCAAGACGGTCACGCAGAAGTTGTTCCCGACGCTGTAGCAGATAACGTCACGAATGAGCCCGAACATCTCTACTATATGCCACACCACGCAGTACTGAGAGAACAGTCTGTCACAACGAAAGTTAGAATAGTTTCCGATGCGTCCTCACATAAAAAGGGACAAGACAGTCTCAACTCTCATTTAGAAACAGGCCCAAAGTTGTCAGACGAGCTGCTGCAGATCCTACTGTGATTCAGAACTAGGAAGGTTGCAACGACAGCAGACATTCAGAAAGCGTTTGTAAAGGTTTCAATCAGGATGGGGGATCGGGATGCTCTTCGTTTTCTTTGGTTCGCGACACGGTGGTTCGCGAGCGCGCCCCAGACGGTTGGGGTTCTACCGCCAATGCAAGAATGGAGAATGACGCGCGTGCCTTTTGGAACTACTTCTAGTCCCTTTTTACTCACAGCTACGCTTCAGCACCACTTTCAGACTATTGACAAACACCGAGAGACTGCCGATATGTTGGCGAAGTCATTCTATGTTGATAACCTCCTCACTGGAACCGCATATGAAAATGACGCCTTTAAGATACACACGGAAACTCAAGAAATTATGCAAGCGGCTGGAATGACAATGAAGAAGTGGATATCGAATTACAAGGATTTACAAAGGCGTTTCACTGAAGGTGGCAACGAGATTCCGGATGGACCTTCAGAAAGAACTCCAGAAACAAAGATCCTAGGTGTGGTATAAAGCCCGATGAAGACACTTTAGGGTGTCACTAGAAACTGTACTAAGTTTACTGGAGTCACGAGTCAACACTAAGAGGTTCATTCGCCAAGCATCGGCGCGAATCTTCGATATTATAGGTCTAATTGCACCATTCAGTATTCGGGCGAAAATAATCTTTCAGAAGCTCTGGGAACAATATATTTTATGGGACGCTGAGGTGCCTGTGGAGATCAGCAATGATTGGAGCACGTGGTGCAACGAACTACATCAGCTTCAAGCACTTGCCATACCCCGATTCCTATTCCACGAATTGCGAGGATTGGAGCGGTCTGCCGAACTGCATGTGTTCACGGATGCCAGTCCTCAAGCATACGGCGCTGCAGTCTACATTAGATCATCTGACAATGAAGAAAACGTCGATACTCGTCTCTTGCTAGCAAAGGCTTGTATTGCCCCACTCAAAAGGCAAACGCTCCCACGGTTAGAGCTGATAGGAGCACTCATCGGAGCACGGCTTTTGAGGTACGTCCAGAAGACGTTTGACACAGAGGACTTCACCTGCTACATGTGAACAGATTACATGATTACCCTGAAGGGGATTCAAGGGCAACCGCAGCGCTGGGAAACGTTTGTCGCAAATCGCGTTGAAGAGATTCAACGGCTGACAGTAAATTCCCACTTCAGGTATTGTCCAGGAAAGGATAACCCGGCCGACTTTCTCACTAGGGGAATTTCTGCCGAAAGAATGAAGGCTGCCCAAGCTTGGTGGGAAGGTCCAGTGTGGCTCCAGAGACCCATTTCTGAATGGCCCGACCACTGCTTTGAAGACGCTCAGGTTGAGAAGGAAGACTGCATACCTGCTGCTGTGCTACCAGCTAGAACGAGCTCTTTCGAGCCGTTGTTCGATCTCCATCATTACAGCAGTCTGCAGGAGGTAATCCGAGCTACTGCCTGGATACTTCGTTTCACGAACAACTGTTCAAGCGAAAAGCTGTCAGCAAATCACCTTTCAGCGGACGAAGTAACCCGAGCAGAACTGTACTGGATCACACATGTTCAAAACACGGTATTCTCTGAAGAGATAGCCTCACTAACAGAAAAATGGCAAGTAAGTAAAAGCTCGAAGATCGCCGAGCTCAACCCCTTTCTTGACGACAAAGGAGCGTTGCGAGTAGGTGGAAGGCTCCAAGAATTGCGTTCCACAGAAGAAGTAAAACATCCTCTCATTCTACCAGTAAACCACCGCATAACGGAGTTGATAATCTCAAGTGCACACATCCGAGTTCTACACGGAGAAGTTGCTGAGACACTAACGCAACTGCGTGAAAGATTTTGGCTTATTCGAGGCAGACAACTAGGTAAACAAAAGTATACACAACTGCCCTACATGCTCTAGATATCGGCTCAAGCCACTGTCAGCACCTACAGCTCTTCTACCTTCTGATCGCATCGAGCCAACAAACCCTTTTGAGATAGTGGGAGTCGACTTTGTAGGCCCCCTTTATACCAAGAACATGACCCCGAACAAAGTTTTCATAGCTCTCTGTTCGTGCGTAATGACTAGAGCGGTCCACCTTGAAGTCATATCAAGCATGTTTTCCCAGCCCTTCTTATTAACACTACGTCGTTTTGTGGCGAGAAGAGGCCTGCCAAAGGTCATTTACTCGGACAACGCTCTCACCTTCAAAAGGTTGTTTAAAGACATCAAGGAGGTATGGACAGCCTTACGCCACCAGGACGTTCAAGATTACGTTGCCCACAACCAGATATCCTGGAACTTTAGCGCTGAACGGGCAGCCTGGTGGGGAGGTTTTTGGGAGAGGATGGTTCGTAGCGTGAAGTCCTGCCTTCAAAAGATTCTTGGACGAAGTTCGCTAAACTTCGAAGAGCTCACCACTGTGGTACAAGAAGTTGAGGCTGCGGTGAACTCACGACCAGTGACGTTTATGCATTCAGAGCACGACGAGCCAAGTGCCTTAACTCCTGCTCATTTCCTGATCGGCAAGCGACTCACAGCATTGCCGTCATCCAAAGACGCCCAGGCGCTACAACGAAGAGCAGATGAACTCTCAAAACGCTGGAACTACCGACAACTACTACAGGGTGATACAAGGAGACGCCAGGCTCTTGAAATCGACCGGAAAATTCGGTTTCTTAACCTATCGCGCTACGACTTTGTGCAGCGTTGCCCACAGATGGTGCATTTTTTTTGTAAAATTTGCAAAGAGCGAAGTTACCTGAGGAAAAAGTAAAGAAAGAAAAAGGCTTAGCTCCTATGAAAACGCAGCGACGCCACCGGTCTTCAAACAACACGGCGCCAAGTTCGCACGGGATACAAGAGATGGCGCAAGCGGTCGCGACGCCAACTGCCGCCAACGAACGAGCATACGACGCCGAAAGCCGGCGTCTTTTCTTTAGCAGACGATATTTTCGAATCAAAAGCGCGAGCTTTTTTCACATCAGTTGTTGTTTTTGTTTCTGCGACTGTCGCCCCCTGCGGAACGCGCTCCGCTTTTGAGTCGAAAAGATCGTCTGCTAAAGAAAAGACGCCGGCTCTTGGCGCCGTATCTCGTTCGCTGGCGGCGTTCGTTGCGCCATCTCTTGTCTCCCGTGCGAAACGGCGTCGTGTTCTTTGAAGACCGGTGGCGTCGCTGCGTCTCCATAGGAGCTAAGCCTTTTTCTTTCTTTACTTTTTCCTCAGGTAAGTTCGCTCTTTGCAAATTTTACAACAAAAAAAAATGCACCATCTGTGGGCAACGCTGCACAAAGTCGTAGCGCGATAGGTTAAGTCTTAAGAAACCGAATTTTCCGGTCGATTTAAAGAGCCTGGCGTCTCCTTGTATCACCCTGTAGTTGCACAGTTTTGGAAAATATGGATGTCCGACTACCTTCTGCAGCTTCGTTCGGCACATCATGCGAATCCACAGGAAAATAATGATCTAAAGGTCGGAGACATCGTAATTATTCACGAGCCAAAGCGTCCTAAAACGATGTGGAAACTGGGACGGATAACGGAATTTAATGCAGGTCGGGATTCCCACGTTGGATCATGCGACTTAAAGTTGGCAACTGGACAAATACTACGACGGCCAGTACAACTGCTTTATTCACTCGAGGTGCCTCGTTGTCCCCCTGAGGTGGCAGCCTATTGAATATTTTCAACAGCGATCGGTCAGAGAGAGAGAGAGAGGACGACGATCACGAAAGCCGCCCTAAAAGCACGCATCAATTTTTTTTTTGTTTATCCGCCACAGTGCGAGCCAGAAACGGACATCGTCTCATTAAACCAATTTCCATGCTTTAACCAGTAATATCGTCCAGTTATTTTACAAGCCTCTGTCGTCGGTGCCGCAGCCGTCGCGGTGATAGCTTTCTTTGTGAAAGCGAGTCACCGCCATGCAGTAGACGCCTGACCGTGGCCACGGACCAGGTTTCTACTGGTCGACTTACCCTTCCCCAGGGGCCGTGAGCCCGTGATAAACGGTAGGGTCTTTTGTCCTGCGTTGCATAGAATAAATTAACAAGAAAAGCGGAACGCATTTCGAGAGGACTTTGTGTTGTTTTAGGTCACTCCTTTTTTTCACCTTGTTTGATACTAGAGAGTTTTAGCAGATCGTTCCGATACCTCCGATACTGCCGATCACAATACTCCGCCACTGCCTCCCTTGCGCATGCATAGTATCGTTATCGGGGCTATCGGAGGTATCGGAACGATCTACTAAAACTCTCTACTAACGGTCTTTTTCACTTTAAAGGGGCTGTGCAACAACATTGGGTAGGAATATTTCTTACTTTGCACCAGCTTCCTGGCACTAGTGGGACCCAAGAATACTCGAACGCAACACCACTGACCAAGAAGCGTCTTCGTCGCGGCGGAATTCAAAGGATGAACGCGGAGCTTTTCTTTCAGTCTCTCCTTCCAAAGCCGCCTTTGGCTCCTTCGCGAAATTTGATGACGGAGCTGTGGGGACAATGGCAACAGTACGATCCCCGGCAATGCGTCATCGAGCTTTGCGGTGACGATATTCAAATGCTGCTCACACAGTGGACGCGAAGACTGCGTACGCATTCAATCTGGACTAGTGACAATCGATGCCTCGACATGCATTCGGATAGTGGCCCGTGTCCAATCGCTGCAACGACGACAATAGCCGAGCCATAACAATGTCTGGAACTCAGCACGTGTCCTGTGCTTTGCCAACCCCAACGCGTGGCTGTGATCAACATTGACGGCATATAATCGGCTTCAGATCACGTGGCCGCTTGTTTTGGCTGCGAGTTGAGGGGATGAACGGTGCTCGTTTTCCTTTAATTTTTTTTCTGGAACTTCTATTGCGTTGGATTGAAAAACGAACGCGTGTTTCATAGGTCATTAACGTCAGGGATCCGTTTTAAGCGGCATTTGCGCTAAGTACAACAATTGTTGCATCGCCCCTTTAAGGGGTATTCAAAAGGGGGAGAAATCCATCCCCCTGGGGCAGGGATTGCGCATCACGTGATCGAAACGCCACCCCTTTCTGCGCCAGCGCGGTGACGTGGGCACATCCCCGAGGATGGGGGATCGCTTGCTCGGTCTGTACAAACAATCCCGGCCTGGCGGGGAATGTGATCTCGCTCAGAGGCGTTTCGTTAGAATGTCTGCCAACATGACGCAGCGTACTGATAAGAGCGGTGGCAGCGACATCGGCTTATGCCGCGCGCTTTGGAATATGGCAGCATCAGATTTTGTGGGCACACCTTTTGGCATGCCCAAGCAAGTTTTAGATGATGAAGCTTTAGATGAAGACGACGACGATGAAGTGAAGTGTCGAGAGTAGCCACCAAATTTGGCTGCTCCTCTGGAGATCCCCGCCAATATTCCCGACAGCGTGTGAGGGCAGGAGCTGGGGAGAGATCTGCCCGGCTGCTGACGTCACGCCCCCCCCCCCCCCCCCCCCCCCCAAGGATATCTCCCCCGTGTGAATACCGCTTTAATCAGTTCAAAATGGTTTAGCTTTCTGTTCCCATTTCTATTAGCGGCGAGAAGTTGTGGTGGCGCCCTCCTGTGGTTCCCCCTTGTGACGTGATTACCTTGCAAACAACAAGTTCGATGGTGTTTGTTATTAGCATGGTGGAAGCTTGAAATCATTGCGCTCTCAAAGGAACACTGCCAACACCGTCAAAATTAAAGTTCTTTCATTCCTCTTATTTCCGTCGATGATAAATCCCCTTTCCGACGTCATAGTCAGCGTTCGGCCAATAGTGAAAGGCCGACCACAGCGACGCTTTCGGTCGCGCACGGGGCTAATACATGGCTTGCTCGTGACGTCATCGCCTCGTGCTGGTGGCCATTTCTATTTGTTCTTGCCGAGAATAACAAGTTTGATGGTGCGAAGTGTATGCTGTCGAAGGTGCGCGCTCGGCAGCAATACCACCACGATGGCCGCTGTTGTGACGTCAGTGCAAGCCATGTATTGTAATAGACCCGTCTGTTCATCGGAATCTCCCTCACCTGTCAGCTGAGAGAGGGGAATAAAAAAAAGGAAATAGTTGGATGGTAATTAACCGTTATCGCTCAGACAAGAGGCTTTCATGAGCGACGAACGGCAGATGTTACCGTGGCTCGGCTAACTGCACTTTGGCCTTGTGGAATATCAGGGCGATAACTTCACTGCTCACTGCTCACTGCAGACACTGCAAAAAAGTATACGGAGTCGGGAGGTCATCTTGATCCAACCTTCGCAAGCCCCTCGGGGTGAGGTTCGACTTTTATTTCTGTACACTACAATTAGGCATGGAAACAGAACGATGGAAGGTTGACACCTCGGCAGCGCCCTCCGGTCTCAACGACATTCCCAACTTTAGGAAAGTTTTTTTACGCCTGAATACTGCACTGCCGTCCAGCGATCCCGTTGAGCGCTGGACGGCAGGGTGTTCAAACGTTATGCGCTCAATCCCAACCGCTAGCGCCACAACCTCAAGGAGTTTGAGCTTTCTGCAGTGCATAGTTAATTTACCTTGGGCGAAAAACATTGTTTTCTTTTTTTAGGGAACTCCCCTGTAGTCTACTTTTTTTGGAGCGCAAATTACGGCACGAGTATGTGGCGCGTGAGGATGATTGTTGTTGCAAAGCATGTATATTAACGCTTCGAACCGAATTTAGACGCTTCCGCCACCTAGCTGCACCTCTGTAGAAAATCGCGGCTCGATAAGTAAAGAAACCAATTTTTTCGGACCATCTAGAGTGGGTTCGAACCGTTGGTCAACGTGCTGTATGTGAACAAAAAACCAAACACTATACCTGTTTTCACCTCAAGAAAAAAGTAAGTTTTGCGCATTGTTCCAACGCGGCGCGAAATAGTTCAGACGAGATTCGGTTGTCGGAGGAAACAGCAATGCTTTTGGCGCTTGGAACGTGTACGTCTTGATAAGATAACATATATCTAATCTAAAATTCACCTGCATATGTCTTCATTATCCACATAAAGGGGAAAATTAGTAATGTTCCGCGAGGAGCCGGACTTGTTTTACTTTGGTTCTTAAAGGGCCTCTGACACGCCAAAAAAAATATTTTTTTTTCACGCTAAACGTTGCAACGGCATATCAGGACATTACAAAAAAATTGTTTCACTATAGAGTTGCGTAGTTTTTTTATAAAAAATAGAAATACGAGCCCCAATTCAAAGTTCCCGCCGTGCACTGTGACGTAACAGTGTACCGCAAGGTGTCGGGGCGGTCAGAAAGGAGGCATCGAGCTACGTCACTAAAAGTGGGTTAACCGGAAGTCGCGTGAGTTTCACTCCTCGTGCTCTCCGCGACCGTGCCTAAGACTTTTTTTCTTTTTATTATTCTGCTCTTCGTACGAGCGATCGTAGAAAACGAAGTTTCAGTTCCACTAGCTCTTTATCCCTGCACCGTTGGTTAGTTTGCGTGCTGTAAAATTCGAGGACGAAGAGTCAGTGGATCGACGTGATGGAGGTCAATGATGAAAGCGTTGCGAGTACAAGCCAGTGTACGAGTGCATGCCGTCAGTCCGATAATACAGGGCTATACTGGGCGCAAAACAAGCTATCAAGTTTTGAAGAAAAAAAACAAAAAACATTTAGAACGCTCGCAGAAATTAGGATTGCTAGCATACGACACGCCCGATCGCATTGCTGAAGGTTGAGACACCGAGGTCGTTGAATCATCGGATACTCTCCAGGCTGTAGATGCCTGCCGTCTAAAGAATACGAACTGGTGAGTGTACCAAGTACAAGTAAACATCGAGCACAAAGTACGTATTTTGTCTAGAGCATGAGTAGAACTTGTTTACTGGGTGCTCATGCGGCCGATGTATGTCTCTCAGAAATGCATGCAGTGTGATCTCTTCTTCAGTTGCTGAAATACCGGGACAGTCCCTCACACAGCACCTTCTAGGCATTGTAGTTGATCACGTCAATTCACTGACTCCGCTTCTTCTACCTTTACAGCAACATTAAGCGATGAAAAGCAAATAAAAGAAACCTTGTCTGCTTGGATCGCTCGTGGAGGTGCGGAGAATAACAAAAATATTAAAAAAATATTACACGCGCTCGCGGTAAGCACGAGGAGGGATACAACTCACGTGACTTCCGGCGATGCCTCCCTTCTGACCGCCCCGACACCTTGCGGTACACTGTTACGTCACAGTGCACGGCGGGAACTTTGAATTGGGCCTCGTATTTCTATTTTTTATAAAAAAACTACGCAACTCTATAGTGAAACAATTTTTTTTGTAATGTCCTGATATGCCATTGCAACGTTTAGCATAAAAAAAAATATTTTTTTTGGCGTGTCAGAGGCCCTTTAAGGTGAAAACAGGTATAGACGCCAACCGCTTGCTATGAAATAATATTTCCTCCCGCTGCCTCTACATTCCCCCTCCCTAGTTCATACCTGCGCGCAATGTTCATCCTCCGATATTAACGAGTGGCCTTCTTCTACTTAGGTTCAATTTCAGTCACACGCAGACACATACGCACTGCCAAGAAGCAGATTGTCCAGGTGAATCTTTTGCATTTGATTGGCTTAGCCTCCGAGAAGAACACACCCAAAGCTATATGATGAAAGCCTTGCCGTTGCTCTTCCGACGTTGCTTGATTAGCGCCTCCGTAACGCTTCGACGGCATAGGCATTCCTCCTCTCTCCTCTTCCGCCGCGCACTCCTTTGTCTTGCTCCGTCGCAATTTTATGCCATTATGGTCTTCCTAAGATAGCAAGCTGCATTTCTTGAGAGATGTCCCACATAGCAACACCATTCCTCCTATAGTAGTATGCGGCTTAACGAAGCGTCTTCACCGGCAGCAGGTGCCTCGCACGAAGCCGTGGCTTACCTGTCGTGGATGCATGTTCTTCCCTTGAAATAATATCATTGAAAATCGTCGCAGCCTAAAAAAAGATTCGAATGAAGTGTATAGAATAAATTAGTAAATAGTGAATGAATGAATGAAAGAATGCCTCTACGTTTCGGCCACTGCAATGTTTATTGGAAGGGTCACATACACCACTGCCACCCTTCTTGTGGGGGGTGGGGAGAGGGGGGGGGGGGAACTTGGCGCCAACACCTGTAAAACTCTGAACAAATACGCTGTACACAACAAAAGAGTAAACTCGCTTTCGTCACAGGTGCGGTCGAAATCACATCCCCCCAAAACGGGATCGGCGCATTTCGACCAAATAAACACGTCTTCGAGTGAACCATGGGAAGGTTTCCTTTTTACAGGCTGCTTTCATAAAAGGCAATATTACAAATGTGTGCCGGGCGGACTCTAAATATTTTTAATGAGATATATTTACAAGCAGGTAGCTGTCGTCACGCCATTATTTTCAGGCCCAGGTTAACGTTGTGGTTAACCTGAATAATTTTTGGGCATGGCGCGAAAGAGTGGATGTCATATCCTTCCGGAATTTTTCATACACCTGTAAGAACAGAAGGTTCCGGTGCTCAACAGAGTCCAACTAAAAACAAAAAAAAAAAGATAAAAACAGGAAAGGTAGATTATTTGAGTTCTACATTTTAGGAAGGGTCACCGGAGTACTTCCTGGAAACCTTAGCTCAGCGACTAGCAATTTTTAAATCAACAGACTGCAAGATTGCTGGCGTGCCATATAATGCAGCATAATCCTAATATACTTCGTTGTAGCTTACGTCTGTACGCAGCCGACGCTCCGAACTGGTGAAACCAATCAAATACAAAAGCCCCCCCCCCCCAAAAAAAAAAAACAAAAAAAAAACAAAAAAAAATATTGCTATGTTTTTTTTGTTTTTTTATCGCCGAACGTTCATTCTCCGCCTAAATCTAGCACTAGAGGTTCAAACCAGGTCCCAGCGTTTCAGCCCGAACCACTATCTTGTTCAAAAGTGATGTGATTTTCTAAAAATATATACGAGAATATGAGGCCCATTTTCACCCGTCTTCGGTTTCTCGCGCCGTAGAGCTCTATGTGTTCGAAAGCTCTGTTGGCCGCTATTTTCACAATAAAATTTTCAGAAAATCGCTTATATCTTTTGAATAAGATATCGGCTAGTGCTGAAACATTGGCATCTGGTTCGGACCTCTGGAGCTTCATTTTGGGTAAAAAATAAAAGTTTTGCGATGCGTTCTTTTTTTGGCGGTGAAAGAAAATGTAAATGTTTTTGGGGAACATTTTGTAGTGTCAAAAGCGCGCGTCACTGGGCCTGCCCTGTACATTATTGGCTCAGCGATGATAAACACGTACAGAAGCATGACGAACAGCGTGTTGGTGCGCTTTTGAAATTGTTTGATTGGTCCCAACAGCTCGTACTGTCGGCTGCGTACGGACTTAAGGTAAAACGAGGTATAGCACGATGTCTTGTCCTTTCCCTCGTAGAGGAAGAGAAGTTTGCTAAGATAACCGCTGCTGGTGGCACATCGCCGGCGAGTGTTTCCTCGTTTGTTTTCGTAATTTGTCGTGGCCTCCCGGTTGTCCATCGCGCGTCAATGACTAGTATGGCTATGGTGCCTGGAACGAGCCTCCTGCTGGTGTGTTTTGCATCCTGAACGGCCCTCGCATCAGACTGTTCCCGAAATGCACACGGAATGCGTCAGAGGAGCCGCCGGGTAATTGTGGGGCTTTATGGTGGTGCGGGTTGGCGATCCCGACAGGTGACTAAAGAAGCGCCGGCGAAGACGAGTGGACGCAGGCATCTGTCGTCGTGGCGTCCGCGGCCTTAGTTACTGAAGGGATAAAAACGGCAGGGCGTTTTTTTTTTTTTCGGTGTCTGGCCTCCAGCAGGCGCTCAATGCCCTTCGTCCTGCCTTGGCCTGCTCGTCCTGCTCTCTCCCGGCTCATGAAACGCCGCTATCGAAGCTGGGAAGGTTGGAGGCGAGACAACTGAGGTACCTCCCTGTCGTTCTTATCGTGTCGGTGACTCTATCTGCTTCTGTCGACTGGCCGGGTGCACAGTGAGAATAGGGCGAAACTATTTCCAGTTCCGCTGCTGTGCAAGCAATTGCGGCGATGTTTAACATTTTCAGGCTGTAGCGTTAATCAATCAAGTCAAATCAAATCAAGAAACAGAAAATTAAGCGTGGAAAACACACCACTCGGAGACAGGTTCGTGGCACCATTATACGGTTAACACAGCTTCTCGTTTCACCGCCTCGTACCTTAAAGACATTCGGCACCGATGAATTGTGTTTTAGAAGGCGTTTCCTAACCTCGCTGGAGACCGACACGCCCCGACGTGGCGCCCTTTCTCGGAAGAGAGAGGAACGAACGGCACTGCACGGCAGTGTATCACGTGTGAAATGACGTAGAACTGCTTGCCGTCTTTAATTGGCTGCCAAAACACTGCGAACGGCCCCCAGCCAATCAGGAAGGGCTGTTCACACTACGTTACGCCGCGTATACTTTTAGAGCGCAGCTCTTAGGCGCCCGTTTCCGGCTTGAGCGGCGTCGGCGTCGGCGTCGCCGTCGGCGTAACCGCGTGGTGCATTATGGGACGCGTGTCATCAGCATCGGCATCGTCACTGATGACTTCATCGGCATCCGCATCGTCATCATCACTGATGACGTCATCAGTGACGTCATTGATGACGTCATCGGCATTCGCATCGTCATCCTCATCGTCACTGATGACGATGACGCCATCAGTAACGTCACTGGTGCCGTCGCTGATGACGTCATCGTCACGCGACCTCTTTTGGCGTCACATGACCCCGGTGACGTCACATGACCCCCGTCACATTACCCTCATGAGGCGACGGCGACGCCGCTCGGAGGGAGGAGTAGCAGGCAGGATGAGGACGTCAGGAGGAGGGAGGAGGAACCTTCCCCTCAGTACCCTTCCCTCCTCCTACTCAAGAGCTGCGCTCTAATTCGGCGTTACAGGAAATAGTAAACGGCTTCCATTTTTTTCACTTCTCCTCAGCTTGGACGAGTCTCGGACATCGTTAGGCAAAACGCTGAATGCAGCTGCGGGTCTTCGAAAGTTTATGCGATAGTGAGCTATCGCTACCACAGCAGTTTATATACACTGTAGGCTAACAACCCAGTGTCTCTTGTACGCTTAGTTGGTCACCAAGGGTAGCAAAAAAATTGAGACGATATATTCTACTCTCACAAAGAAGAAAAAAAAAACAGTAGCAAGAAAAGCGACATATTGGCAGATTGCGCTGTACACAAGCAAGAATTCCAAACTTTGTAGGGGACTCCTCACGTATGCTCCTCCCTCACGCTGTAGGCTGAAGCACATGAATTATTTTTACGACCCTATCTAATGAGCAACAACCAGCTGCATCCGTCTTTTTCTCGCTGGCGATTTAGAAGGTTCCAGTCACTTCAATTGTTGCCAGAAAGAAGCAGGTTCACCTCGACGCTTGCACATGGTGCTTTTACAAATATTCGCACTGTTTGGGTCACGTTTGTTCGAGAGTTACCGTCGCGTGCCTGGCTGGCACTTTGCACCGTGCCCATGTCTCTTGTTACATGCAACTATCATGCACATTGTGACAAAAGTAGCCAGAATAAACAACTATCGGTTGGTCTAACTTTTTATAAATTAAAGTCATACACCAAGCCTGGCTGCAATTCCAGTTAGCTGCACGGTCCCGCACCTAAAGTTGATAAACCAAATCATCTGATACCCTTAACAAAGACGTTAAGACTACAGTATGGGTCCTTCCTCCATCTATGTCCATTCTTAATTGATTGAAACGTCCCAACCATTTTCGCACGCTCTGCAAGCAGAAGAAAATATCGATTCAGCTCCTGCGAAAATCTCTATGTAAATCAACTGACAGCGCATCCAGTAACGTCCGGATAGCTCTCACCTGATTCTTAAAGCACGCATCAGCTCAGGCTTGTCAATGAACTAACCCACGTGTGGCGTGTGGAATTCTATGACAATTAAAACGCGGTAGCGCACATTGTCCTCAACGCCAATTATAAATAAAAGATTTTTGATCGGTAAACCCGTGTGTATTGTAGGGCAGCATCTATGAGCCGACTCTTCTGAGATTGTGTTGTGCTCCCGACGAATCAGGCCTATAAGTTTCTGAAACACTTGCGTGCATATACCATATCAGTTTAGTGCCGTCTAAATATGTTTTAGCCTAAAAAAAAAAGCGAGAAACTAGTGATTGGTTATTCCAGCTAGTAATGTCGCAGTCTGCCACACTCCACAGATATCCTGACTAAGCCTGAAGGACCAGCAATCAGATGTCGGCCTAACACGTTCAACAGGGCAACGCTTAAACAGGGAGACGCTTGTGCACCCCCAGATTCTGCTTGCTTCACGTTGAGTGATAAGGGGTCTATAGTTTTGTGTTATTCTATCAGGGGGCACTTACGTGCCTCCCAGCCTGACACAGCATGGCGGAATTTATATTCTATCGAATGTTGTAAGACTTTGCTTGGTGAACTACCGGATTTTCAAGGAATCGTCAAACCCTTGCTTCAAGAATATTTAGAGAAGGCGATGCGAATCTCTTAGTGTGAAGACAGGTACATTTTGCTTATTCAATGTCTTTCTCTTTTTATGGTCCGCGCGGATCTATTCTTTCTAAAATATGAAAGACTTAAAGTACAATTTTTCCTATTTGCCCCTATTTCTGGGCGCACCCGTGGCCTACGCTTCTACTTTGAGCCACGTCGTACGTTTGGCCAATAGGAGACTGCTGATACGAGAGGCATCGTAAAATTGATAAGGTAATGACACCGGCACTGCCTTTTATAAGTAAAGACTCAGTTTTTGCCCATTCGACAACCTATGCCAGCTGAGACGCAGAGGTGGTATTTCAACATTCATTTTCTGAATGCTCCGGCGCAATGCCGATCCACGAACCAACATTTGGTTTGACTCATCACACCAAAGGCATCTTGTACCAAACGCATAAATCCTAGGTTTCAATAGCATGCTCTATCGTGGATCAATAGAGCTTCACGGAGGGGAGCGTGTCACGTTGTGCTCAAGTTCATTCGGCTGGTGTGACAAAAATATTGCCCCGAGGGAAGCTGAAAGAGAAGACGATACGGTGAAGTCAAGCGAGGCTGTGTCTGCTTTAAACCTGGCACACCCATTTCGTGTTGTAAAGTCAGTTGACAGCTAGGCTTTGAGTATCGACATCCCTTCGCTACCACGGCAGTCATTCGCTCTTTCTGCGTCGAGTAATGGTTTCTCCTGAGTGCCGCCATTCCGTTTAGCGGTGCTGCTGGCGCCAGACGTGACTCCGAGGAGCGAATCTGCGTTTCAGATCTTTCGTTAGGAGACTGAAGGGGCCATTTTGTTTTTTCGCGGGCAATTACAAATTAAGTAGCAGGCGGGTTGAAAGCGCTTCGTTCTCTCTCCGTCAGGTGAGTCTGCGAAAGCTGACCGCAGCTGACTACAGTAATCCTGCATAAACGTGTGACCTCTATTACGTTACTTCTATTCCTTAGATTATTTGGCGGCTCTAGTACTTTTGCGTGCTTCAAGCCTTGCACGGCATTCTCAAATGCCACCATTAATCCAGAGAACCGCGGTAACAATCCGCTCCACTGGTCACGCTCTTGTTGGCTTTCATAAGTGCTCGCCACGAAACTGTCGCCCTACTTCACGCTCTCATCACTGGCAATTCATGACCGTTTGTATCTTTGCGCGCAGATTAAGGACGCTTTATGTTGAACTCGTATTAACAACAAAAACAAAAAGGCTAACATAAATATTTTTGCTGACTTCTTTCACTCTTGGAGTTCCCGGCGTGTTTTCATAGTTCGAGCACAACGAAGCAGACGAGAAGGCTTGAGAAGAAGGACGTCCATAACGATATGCCTTCGTTGGAACCTAGAAGACAGAGAGGAAAAATAGCAAGCTTAAAGTTAGAACGAGAGACCCCTGACAGTATACAGGCTAAATGTTTTAGTAATAACTATAATATTAAAAGAAGTATTGTGTTCATCATTGATCTCACCCCAAGATATTTAAGAACGCATAAGCATTGTCATGTTTCCTGATTTGTATCAATTTACTTCTCACTAAAAATATTTTTTAGAGTATTACTTCGTGAAAGTTGTTTTAAGCGGCTTTGTGGTTCTGCCAGAAAGCCTTTAGCTCATTTGACTTGCCCAAACATTGCAGTTTCCCAGCTCATTAGAACCGTTCGCGAGCAGGCCTCTAAGCCGCAGCCATACAAGTCCTACTGGACAAACTCGCTGAATATCGAAAAAGCACAATTCTGCACAAACCAAAAAGATAATTAACGCATCAGAGGATAAACGTCGGGTGGTGTGTATAGCCGCGACTGTATGAGACTTAAACGCAACGATCGGGAGCGTATAAAGTTTCCGCGTATTTTATGACTGCGTGCACCGCGTCTTCCTTCTCCCGATTATTTAAGTGGAGTCGTTTGTCTAAATTACTTCTCCGCCCATAAGGAGCTCCTCTGTCGACATGAGCCCGAGCTCTAAGCTCGGAAATCCCAGAATTGGACAGGCGGGGCATCCCGCTAAGCCCGGCTTTGTACGAGGGACGCGAGCGGAGCCCCACGGAGTGCGTGCTCAACGCGCATCAAAGCTTCCAAGCGTAAATAGCGTTTACTCCGAGCGAAGAGAGAGAGTGTCCTGTTTCGACGAGTTTTCTTTAAACCTCGCTCAAAAACGTCGTTAGGTACGCGGCTCGCAACTTTCCCCCAAGGTAATGACATGAGCAACGTGAAAGAATTTGTAGAAAGGCAGGGACGTTGACGACGCATTTAATGCCCGATAGCCTTATTTTGTTAACAAAACGACAAATATTTGTATAAAAAAAATAAAAGCTTTAAGCGAGTTGTATAACTTGTATCCAGGCAACTGCACTTTTAAGATATGACCTAAGGTTTTAAGCGAAAGGTTCGCAGACACTTCAGGGACTCTTACTCTCAAGTTCTTTTCACCATGCCTCGGCTCACGCTTCTTCTAGGTACTACATCAAACGTGGTCGTGTGGTGTCTGCCACTAAGGCTCTTCGTTCCATCCCTTATTATCACACTATAAAATTTGTATAATTTCATGCTCAGGAATGAGAAGCATGTCTGCACGACGGATCTGACTGCTATTAACCAGTTATAGATACTAGAACGACTCAGCAGTGCGAACTGACCAATGGTGCGCCCGAAGGCACCTGGGGGCTTCAGCAGCAATACTTAGAATAATCAAAGCCCGCGAACAACCTCCCTCTACCGCCATGGAACGCCATCGGCCTAGGATGGCGCCAAATCAGCAGTTGGGTCCCAGCTCGAACGCTGACTGATCCTGGACACATTGATTGGACACGAGACCCAGCCGGGCGCTGACGCGGCACTCGTATCCAATCTTTGTCTTCGCTCGATCTCGCTGTGATGACGTCGAAATGATAGTGCACGGGCGTGGATTATCCTAGGTGGTGGCTCGATGTGGGGGAGGGAGAAGGAGGAGGGGGCGGGTCGCCTGAGGGGTGTCTACCTCCCTACACGAATCGACTATATTATTTCCACATACTACAGTTTTCTATCACAACATGCGCATAACTAAGAATTTGTCAAAACGCACTTTCATCCGAGGCCCTGAAGCCGGAGCTACGATGGTCGTTGCTGATGGTCTTCTCGGCTGTGCTGATGTTGACGACGTGCGAAAGCGTGGCTGTGCAGCGCAGGTGCATCCGCTCGTCCTCGAAGTGTTCTGGCCTGACGCGAAAAAAGAGCCCCAGCGTTGCCAGAAACTTGGGGTACCTCTGAAGCGGCCGCCGTACTAGGTATTCTTGACGTGCCTAGAAAAAAAAGAAAGACAAAGGAAAAGGTGCGTCATATTTTATTTTCTCCACATCTTTTTTTTTGTGTTGGCAGTATTTATAATGATGATGATCCTTATAATTTGCGAGAAGCAAATTAGATGAGACACGTTCAGACAGCGTGAGGTCGGTCTGCCATAGTGTGAGAATATTTATCTACGCTGTAGATGAGGAAGATAGTCAGCGAAGTAAGACTGTTAGCCTGCGGTCTTTAACGTGCATCGCGCAGTGGGGATACACGACTGCGTGTTTTTACCATGCTGATCTATATCTAAACGGGACGAAGCGGAAATTGAACCCAGAATCTGGCTAAGGTGACCTCTGTTAGAATGAAGGGCATAGGAATGATTAAGGTATCACGAGAAAATGCGATTAGATTTGTGATGGGTAAGTAATACTAATTGTGGAATTTAACGTCCTGCAAGTTTCAAGTGGCAGCCGACATTTCGCTAAATCACTGCATAAACTTAAGTATATCCAGGTCACTCGCTCATTTCTTTTTCTTTTTCTTGGCAGATCGGTTTTTCCTTTACTTGCTTTGAGAGGCATTATTAAACATAGGTATTAGACACGTAAACATTTTTTAGTCTGCTGAAAAGCGGATTATCCGATGCGCCTTCCCCATGTCGAAGCCATTTTATTCTTTGCAATATTATAAACCACGAGAAACGAAAAAAAATTAAATTACTATTTTTTCTAAGCAGCTCGCGTGCATACATTTTCGTCTTGCAAGCCCTCTTATTGTCAGCAGGCTATCGTGTGTCAATGCATCCGGAGTTCTGCAGGGAAACAGTACCATCTCTAGGTAGCGTTCCCGGTACCGCGTCCACGGAGAGAGCGAGCGCACACCGGCACGTAACACTGCCGTCAAGCTCTTTTATCTGAAGACCTTGCCGCAGTTATACCCTGCTGCTCTCCAGAGAGCCACGCATTACTTGATATTACGGGAAGGTACAGTGACAACCGATGAAGTTCAGGTTAGCTACTGGCGATGCGGTTATGTAGAAACAGCTGTCTGAGCTATCTTATACCTTCCTTGGCCGCAATCGGTAACCAAGGCAAAGATATGTCGAAAGAGGGACAACAGTTTGTACCTAACCGTACAAGAAATTCCTAGCGTTATAGCTGCCAAAGCATGAAGTTTTTAAAAGATGTCGAAAACGTGAGGTCCTGTCATGAAGTTACCGTTTACGTGCGTCACTTGGGCTACATTTCACGATTTTTCGGCTGCGCAATTAATAAAAAAAAGGATCGGTATCTTTGTCACCGTTCAATTAAAACGTTGGGTTTGCTGATACTTTTATGGTGAGTGGTTATTTGGGCAACGGGAGAAGAAATGTGGGGTCGCTGACCTCCTTGTCGTTGATGTACCACATGAGCTCTGGCGGCTCGTCGTACTCTGCAGACCGGCAGGTGAGATTGACCAGGTCGTTGATGCGGTACTTTGGCAGCCCTCCTTCGATCGTCGGGCTGTTCGGACTGGTCTCTGGAGAAAAAGAGATACCTTATTTGAGGGGTGCTGCTTGGATGGACTCTTTGATCTCGCTCACATCTCAAAATTTTTGGCGCGTGATAACGACTTTTAGGTTCTCATACTGGGATTTGCAGATGTACGTCGAACTTCTGATACCTCCCAAACATGCCACCTCACAAAGCATAACAGTGTCGGTAGTTTTTGTTTTTTAACGATAACGCTGTCTTAAACAGAAATTATTTATCGTTAAAATAGCTATACATTAACTTCAGCGTAAATGTCTAACCGTAAGAATGTAAAATCTAATATTTGTGGTGTAGCAGAGAAACGACGGACAATATTGCAGAAATAAATGCTGTTGGAACGAAATATATCAAAATTCAGTACCTGAATGTAAATTCAGGTACTGATGATATAACTTGGTATGATTTAAAAAATAATATTATCCCGTGAAAAATAAGTTTTTACTCGTTTAAAATATAGTAAAAAAAGATACCTAGAATAATCCCGCATTAAAGTATCACTGTTTTGTGAAAATAGTGAAATAAAGAGATCGGAACAAACTAATTGTATAGTACTAAAGAAAAGCAGGCTACATTTTTCAGTAGCATGGTCCCGAAACCATTTGTTGAAAATATTTTCGTGTATAATATTTATACTTCGTTTCAGCTTAAAAACAGCCGATACTACAAGAACGAGCATTTGGCCCTGAACAGTGCTTCCACACGAGCGCGCGTGCTTGGCAGGGACGCTGAAAGCCCGGAGCTCGCGCTTGTAGCATCAGCTGCGTCAGGCTGAAACGGAGTAGAGTGTTTCGGTTTTCAAGCGATAGCTTTATGGGCGACACTTTGCTGAGGTTTTGACCTCGTCGCTTGTCGTCGCAACCAGCGCGAAAAATGGGAAAAATATTTTTTTCCCTCCCCTCTTTCCGCGAGGAGCGGGAAGTCAGGACTCCGCCCGCCGTGCCGCGTGAAGCGAGCGAAGGCAAGCGAAGAGGGCAGCCCTGGCGTCTCGCCAATAATTGCGCAACGCAGACATACGCGCTCGAATCATGGTGCCGTTTGCTTGAAAGACTTGATGTTTAAACATCACTCGCGTTTTGCGAAATCCCACTTTGGCAGTATCCAGTTGCTACGCGTAATGTTTGATGGTTTTAGAGACTTCCACCACGCTTACCCACTTACTTCACGGATTACTGGTGGCAGTCCTCAGTGGCCTCCACACCGCGAACCACGACGTCTATGATAATTAACCACGTCGCACCTCCTTCCTCAGGTGCGTGACGGCACCATTCCACCCGCACGCCTTGTGCGACCATGCTACAGCTATTGCTTTCGTTTCTTTGCACATTGTGGACGAAAAATACGACTTTTTTATACCTGCCACAGATAATGGTGCGAACGCTTCAGTTACTACAAGTGCCTACACTACTTAGCGTCATTAAAGCACCACTCATGGAGTGAAGTTTGAAAAACAATAATAAACACCGAAAAAAGTAATTATCATCGAAAGGAACAAAAACAAGACTTCGTCGTTACCTTTGTTTTTGTTGTTTTGATCTACGTATTTTGTTTTGATACAATCGGCCAATTATCTGCGCTGCTCGGCTTTCATTCTATTGCCAGATAGAAAATCAAAACTTTACTTGACACTGCAAACGGGTGCTGCGAAGTACCCAGTCATTTGGTGAGTCTGGAGGCTTTCAAACTTCGAGCTCTCTGTTTGGAATCGCACTGCTAAATAAAAAGAAATATCCCATATTACAACATTCCGACAACATTATCTCATTATTAGCCTTACTTTCCCAAATTTTTTAGCCGAAAACATGTTGATAGCACGCCATTAACAAAATAATAGTTGCTTTTTTTTTTGTGCAGTAAAGAACAAAAGTGATCCTATAAACGTTTTTTTTTTTTGACAGCACCCTGTCAAGAACCGTGACTATAGTGACTGTACTTTTCTTCCCTTTAATCCAGATCCATACATTTCGTTCTCAAAGTATATATTTGAACTTGAAGCAATGCATTGGTTATTTTTTATATTTTGGTTAGCTCATTGATATTTTTAACAAGGCGAAATCCATGACCGCAATAAACTGAGTGTCAAACCTAAAATCGTTATATTAGGAAGCAACAATCAATCATAAAACCAGCAAAAAAACAAAAAAAAAACTTCTAGTATGTTTTTATGACGGCAGGCTTTGAACTTTCCCCAAAAAAAACAGGCGAAAAAAAAATGCAATAGGAAGTATTCACTCGCGGCGATAGCTGTGTGCACGACTGCTGAGCGCGTGTAGATGGCGAGATTCCACAGTTCTTTTGTAACGTGCATTCCGCATCCTCAAGATTGCCAGTCTTAGCAGCCTATTAATGTGGGCTCGTTCAGAGCATGCGCTCTAGACATCACCCACAAATATGGCGCCCAGTGAATACTCCTTATAGATTCCATCTTGTTTTATGAATTCATTAGTGAGCGCAGATATAAACTTGACAATTTAGGCTCACTTTAGTATCTAACAAATATTTTAAGCCGTTTTTCTACAGGTGATATACTTGTTTTTTCTCCCTGGTTTGCTCTAGCAGCGAAAATATTGATGCCGTACCTAACTCGGCCAAAACGCTTAAGATATAAAATAAATGTATCGTAAAAAAACAAAAACAAGCGAGCATGAAATCGGTAAAAAAACGGAATACGCAAAAATTGCCCCCCCCCCCCCCCCCCAAGCTCCATAAAAAAAAAGTAACATAAGTTAAACGGACACTGAACACGCAATAATGTAAAAAAAAAGTTTAGCGAAATATCTACGTCACGACGCACACTTGGAGCCAGGAACTGTTCCGGAACGTGTTTCTACATATTTCAAAACGCCGTCCTCAGAGCAAGCCTGTTTTCGAATCGGCCAAATGGGTCTCGCGACGCAAACATATATTGCGCTAAATTGTTTTCAGAAAAAGCTTAGTTTGGGATATACCAGCCATGTTCGGGCAAATAAAAAAATATTTTGGGAGTTCAATGCCACTTTATGGCTTTGTGTGTGTTTGAACGCTTCGTCGAAACGACCCGTGTTTTCCGATAGTCTTTTTTCGGGGGGTCGAAATCGTGACAATACGGGAGGATAGTTCCCGGACTGACCCGGGTAGGGGATGGAAGGCACGGTGTCCCCGACGATGAACTCCTCGCTGGACATGAGGAACACCTCCGAGATGACGCTGACGCACTTGAGCTTGAGCGCGCTGCTGGCCAGGTGCTTGGGCCGCACCTCGAACGACAGGCCCAGGCTGGTGCTCTGCAGCCCGTTCACGTCGAACAGGGACTCGTACTCGCGTACCTGGTGGAACATGGCCTGCCGGAAGAACAGGTGTCACCGACCTTCATCTTCTATACATGGAATACAGTAGTTAAGGAGCGGCTGTCTAAATTTGCTTAGAAGACATTAAGCGTCCCGTCCCATGACGTTACGGCGTCGTGTCATGGCGTCAAGGGAGGAGACGTCACACGACGTGGTCACGTGAAGTTAAGTCACGGCGCCACGCGATGCCAACCTGACATCACCTGTCGTGGGATATGCACGGAACGCGTGAGTAGGACGCAAGGACACCTTTTCGGAACTGGGGGCCACCGTAATAAAACCTCCTCTGCATTAGAGAGAAATGGGAGTTATGTAGGTGCCACACTCACCGCTCCGACGAACGAGTTATGAAGGCGCTCCCGCAGTTATGAGACAGCATGTTGCTCTCTTCCGATACATTTAGACGTTCGCTGAGAAGCGTATCATCTTGTGACGCTGTGTTATGGTTGCGGATGCGCTCAGCACGAGAAGGGTGCCCCTTGGACAGGTATCATCGTCGTCGAAAGACCCAAAAAAGCGCCAATGATGATGATGATGATTTTGTGGTTCCGCATGCGTCGTCATTAAAATTATGTTTAAGGTATTTGAGAAGGAGACTGCTTAAAAAATATTCAAAATAGAAAAAAAAATCTAATGTGGTTTACCAAAAAACTAAACGTACCAGCACAAAAGAAAAAGAAAAACCCGAGAGAAGCGTTTTGGAGCGCCACAAGTTCAACAGCAATGTAATTAGACACAGACAAATAAGTCTGATGCTTTGTGGGATTAAGATGACAAACAAGCGGAAAGAAAAGCGCTATCTAAATTCACAAGTTACTTGAATAGATCTGTATATTTTTTTTAGCATAATATCGGGATCTTCTGGTTGACCTTCAAAGTGACGATCGACGCTGGCCGGGTGTTGAGTTCGGCTAACGGCAGGGTTATAAAACTCCGCGAAAATCGGTCACACGACGGGGAGAGCTGTAATTTCCATAAAAGAGCGTGCTTTAATGACCCCCCGCTGATGGAAAAGCTCTCGGAAAAGTGCGAATACATTATATATATAATAATCAACGAGGTTGAGTACTTCTTTTTTTTTTTAGCTTTTTGCCTTTTTTTATGAATAAGTGTACTCGAGAGTGAGAAATGTACTAAACAAGACATAATATTTATGCCCTCACATTTGAAGTCTCACTCTGATAGCTCGACGTCGCAACTAACGTCGACCATTGAGGGTTTACAGGGTGCGGCCCTAAGGACCAACACATTTGACACGTTTGCACACCTCGAATTACAAATGTATATACCTAAAATTGGGAACGCGAACGTAGTTTCATAATTAGTTTTATGTACTGTACATATTTTTGAGCTCAATACTGAGCTAGTGAAATCTTAAAAATAAAGCAAAATCTGAGGTCGGGTATTTTTTATCTCCTAAAGCAGCCTGTTTGTTTGTCACTGGTTTATGAGTTCACTCCTGGGTGGCTCGCTGAACGCAAACATGCTAAATACCAATGGCAGAGGCTGGCGATTAGCGAGATAATCGCGATAATTATTACTTCTAACAAAATATATGAACAATGTCCACCTGGGAGCAAGCTCACAAACCAGTGTGCAGACAACGAGCATCCGGTGTAGGACAGAGCCATGTATAGAGAGAGTTTGGTCAATGGGAGGAGCTGGCAGAACCAGGGCGTGCACCAGGCGTAGAAAGAGGGCTTGTCATGCTCTCTTGGCCGACCAGAAGCCAAAAAGAATCCTCTAGCGGTGGTAGCGAGAAACAGTTTTAATAAGAGCATAAGGGTTAAATGTAGTACCTCTTCATGACTGAAAATATGGTGCACGTGATGTTTAGATTAGGATCATGAAATAAATGTAAGAAACGAATGTGCCCCTCGAACTGTTTTGCTGGGACAGTGTGTGACCGCTCGGACGGCAGATTCCAGGCCCACGGCGCCTGGCGTGGGCCTGGAACAGATTCCTGATCATGCTTCTCGAGTTCTTTTGTCAGTGCGGCCGTCGGCCATCTGAGATCTGCCAACTCCACACCAAAATATTAAAGAATCGCTTAAAAAATATGAATAGAAAAATAGCGGAAACGGTTCACCTAACATGTCTGCAGACAGCATGCCGTAAGTGGAACGAACTTTCGTAAAACCGTCCTATAATTACGAAGAATTGTGACGTGAATCACAACTCGGCATACGGGGATGGTGACACTTCTAACTATGAACCAACACGGTATAGGTAGGAGCGTAATCACGCGGCGTAAGGTTGGTGCGTGATTTGGGGGGGGGGGGGGATATGTTTATACAGCCTGAACTTAATCTGCCTCAACGGGTGACTTGTCTCCCAGCTGTAGATGAGAAATTTAGCCAGTGCAGTAGAAACCGCTAGCCTGGGGTCTTTCACGTGCATCACGCAGTAGTAATACAGTAATACACGACTGCATGCCGGTACAATACTCATCCAGATCGAAACGGGCAGGAGTGGGGATTGAACCCAGAATCCCTGGGTTATTTAGCGCGAGCTTTCGCTCCACATGCTCCGAGCTGGTGTGCGCTAGCCCTCTCGGTCACCGATCCCCATGTATGATGGGTCCAACGAGTACCTTGCTTCCATAACCCTGATCAGCTTAGCAATGAAAGGAGTAAAATAAACTAGTATCTCCTGCTTCCTGCCTTTTTTAAACTCAACCACTTTGAACTATGACTCAAAATGGGTGCTTGAACTGCTTTCTGTCGTTCAAGCTTGAACTACAATGAGTAGTTCATGGAAATATGTGTTTATAAGAAATAGCCAAAGCTCATGATTGAACAGACAAAATAAGAATGGTAATAACGCGGATATATAAAATGTAAAAGGTAATTGTCCAAGTTGGGAAAGGTGAACAGACGCCGCCATAACAAGATGTCTTGACACCATCGTTTGTTTGGTCAGATTTCAGTCTAGAATTACCCCTTGGAGGTTAAACGAATTCAATCATGAAACTCAATATTCTCATGTATAAGCTTAAATAAAGTTTATCAATAATTTTTTAAAGGTTCTCTGGTGTCGTTAGTTTCGGTTTCTATATCTCGTCTGTAAACCCTGTGAATGTATCTGGCGCTGTTGTTCCCATGTATATAATTGTGTCGTCTGATAAAGTTTGAGATATTTTTCGTTGGGTCATGGCTGGTTGAGTCTCTTCTTCTCGGCCTGAAGGCCGAGACACCACATTGGCGACGAGGCGACAAGCAATGTCGTCGTGGAACGCCATCGCTTCCGCCGCCGTACCCAGCAACCAGGCGAGCTTATACAAGAATACGTTGCCGCTTTACGAGAGCTTGCTGCTTCGTGTTCTTTTGTCGCCCTTGATGACTCCCTCCGCGACCAGTTCGTAGAAGGCATCGCGTCGCAACACCTTCGTGAACGTCTGTTTCTAGAAGGTTCATCGCTCTCCTTTTCGCGCGCCGTGCTTCTGGCACAACAACTGGAGCAGGCCGCTCAGCAAGTTCGCGAGCTTGCTCCCGGGCACGTTCAGCGGGTAACTTCACGAGGCGTTCGACATTCCAGGGATTCAACGCGGTCGCGCTCGTCTCCCCGTCGGTTACCTCCCCCGCAAGCAAGCCCCCGTCGACAGTTGCGCCATGACTCAGCGACACCGCGTGCCTCTCGGTCAGCTGGGCACTCACGCCGTAACCGCCAGTCTGCTTCCCCTGAGCGCTCCCGCGCCTCGAACAATGCGTCACCGCACTGTTTTCGTTGTGGTTCCCGCCAGCACCGCGCCTCGTCATCCTCTTGTCCAGCACAAGGTCAGCACTGTTTTCACTGCGGTCGCCTAGGGCACTTTCGCTCAGTCTGTAACAAGCGACAGCGTCATTCCACCGTTGCCGTTCATGAAGTCGACTGCCAGGACTCGTCCGATGATGCTGAAATTTTAAGCGTGCTTTCTGTCGTCGGCCCTGCTCGAGCCGGCATTTTTGTTGACGTTTTCGTCGCCGGCAAGTCCTTGAAGTTTCTTGTCGACTCTGGGTCGTCTGTTTCCATCCTGGAAGAGAACCTTTTCCAGCAGCAATTTGCTGACGAGTCACTTCTTTCCGCTCCGCGAGTGAAGCTTCTCGATTACTCTAAGCGCTCCATTCCAGTCCGTGGCTGCTTCTTCACGGAAGTCACGTTCAAGGGACACACAGCGTACCTTCTGTTCCATGTTGTGCCGAAAGGCACATCCATTCTCGGAATTGATGCGATCAAGGCTTTGGACCTGCACATTGAAGGGTCGTCCCTCCATTGTTTCGAGACGTCGACCATGCCAGTGACACTTGACGCGCCCCAGCTCTCCGGCCTGTGCCAAGCTTCTCAACCCAACCCTCTTCCGAAGACCCTGTCTAGCGAGTTCGGCTCCCTCTTCGCCCCAGGCCTTGGTCTCGCCAAGGGTTTCGTCCATCGGATCAAGATCCGACTCACGGTGCCTCCTGTGGCATCGAAACTTCGGCGTCTCCAGCTGACACTCCGACCTCAAGTTTCGGAATAGGTCCGTCGGTTGGAAGAACTGGATGTCATCGAGCGCGTTAATGCCTCGGAATGGCTGTCCCCCATAGTCGTGGTAAGGAAGAAGGACGGTGGCATTCGACTCTGTGTTGACCTCCGGGAACCTAACAAAGCAGTCATCACCGACAGCTTTCCGCTTCCTCACACTGATGAGCTCCTGAACAGCCTCGTCGGTGCCACTACCTTCTCCAAGCTGGATCTTGCCACCGCCTACCACCAGGTTCTGCTGCATCCCGAGAGCCGAGACTTGACCGCATTCGTGACTCACGACGGACTGTTTCGTTTCAAGCGGGTATGCTTTGGGGTGGCGTCGGCCCCCGCAGCCTTCCAGCAAATGATGTCACAGATTCTCAAAGATTGCTCCGGCGTTCTGTTCTACATTGACGATATCATTGTGTTCGGCAAGACCGAACAAGAGCACCTAACGAACCTGGCTGCTGTTCTCCGCCGCATCAAGGCAGCTGGACTCAAACTCATTCACAAGTGCACCTTTTGCGTCCCAGAATTGTCTTTCTTGGGCCACAAGGTCACTGCCCAAGGCATCTCACCGCTGCCAGAGAAAGTGGATTCTATCCTGAACACTCCCGCCTCCACTGACGCCGCTGGTCTGCGTTCGTTTCTCGGCCTAGTCGAGTACTACTCCAAGTTTCTTCCCTGTCTTGCTGGAGTCGTGGAACCAATGCGCGCACTGCTCCGCAAGAGTCAACCCTTCATCTGGAGTGATGCCGTCGACGCCAGTTTTCGGAAGGTCAAGTTCTTGTTGTCATCCAGAAAAGTCATTCAGATGTTTGATCCCACCCTTCCGGTGGTTGTCTCCACGGATGCTTCCGACTGCGGCCTTGGCGCCGTTCTTCAACAAATGGATGGGCACCAGCTACGCACAGTCGCTTTCGCATCTCGCACTCTCTCTCCAGCAGAGAGAAAGTATTCAGTTGGTGAACGAGAAGCGCTCGCGTGCGTCTGGGCATGCGAGCACTGGCACACATATCTATGGGGACGGCACTTCACACTTCGTACGGACCACCAGGCCTTGGTCTCTCTTCTGTCGTCTCAAGGCTCAGGACGACGGCCCCTTCGCATCGCACGCTGGTCAGAGCGTCTTCTGCGCTACAATTACACTGTGGAATACCGCAAGGGTTCAAAGAATCAAGTTGCGGATGCATTGTCCCGCCTTCCAGTGTCTGTTTCGCAGGAGGATGTTTCGTTCAACGAAGAGGTCGTGTCTCTCGTTGCGCCACTCTGCCTCACCAAGGAACAGTTCCAGCAGTCCCTGCGAGAAGATGCTACCTTGGAACAAGTCAAGGCTTACGTCGCATCATCTTGGCCTTCCCACAAGTCCATCCCGGGTGATTTTCAGCCATTCTTTGCCGTGCGCGAAGAACTGTCTGTGGTCGACGACCTGCTTTTGCGCGGGGAACGGCTCGTAGTTCCTCCTTCGCTTACCTCACAGGTCATTTCCACCGCGCACGAAGCCCACCCTGGGATAGTGCGCACCAAGGCGCGACTACGAGAGCGGTTTTGGTGGCCCGGCATGGACAGGCAAGTGGAAGTCGCCATCCACAACTGCATAGTCTGCCAGGCTGCAGACAAGAGTGCCAAGACGGCAGTAACCCCGCTGCAACCTGTTCCCCTGCCAGAGCGTCCATGGCAGAAGGTCGCTGTCGACATCGTCGGTCCCATGGAAAGAGCGCCGCACGATTGCAGGTTCGCCATCACTCTCGTGGACTACTTCTCCAAGTGGCCTGAGGTACAGTTTTGCAGCGAGGTGTCGACGCGCACAGTGACAATCTTTCTGCTCTCAGTATTTTCTCGAGAGTGCTACCCTGACGAGATTGTGTGCGACAACGGCCCTCAGTTTTGTTCCCGAGAATTCAACCAGTTCCTGAAGGATCGCGCCATTCGCCTCTCGCACTCTTCAGTGTATTACCCCCAGGAAAATGGACTTGTAGAAAGATTCAACCGCGTTTTCAAGAACTTTGTGCAGACAGCTTTGCTGGAACATCGACCACTCCGCCAAGCGGTCACCGAATACCTCGGCATCTACCGGTGCACACCACACGCGACCACTGGAGTTGCCCCGGCTCTGTTGCTGCATAGTAGGCAGCCGAGAACACGCCTGGATGTCGTCGGGCACCCGTCGCCTTCCTTCTTCAAGGACCCAGCTACCGAGCTCCGTTGGCTGCGTCGTCGGGTGAAGCACAAGCAAGAGACCAGCAAGTGGCAGACAGATGTTCGTCGAGCCGCAAAGAAGACCAACATCGCAGTTGGCGACTTCGTCCGGGTGAGGAAACCTTCAGTCGCCTTCAAGGGAGACCCCTCCTTTGGCAGTCCCCGCAAAGTGCTGGAGCAGCGCGGGCAGTCCTCTTTTCGCCTCGATGATGGGAGGACCTGGAACGCATCCAAGCTTGCCAAAGTCCCTTCGGGTCCCCGTACTCTGCGTCCAGAGGAGACCTGGAACTCGCAAGACTCTAGCACACTGAGGTCACCGTCACCGGGGAACCATGGGCTACCAGCTGCTCGTGAGGCATCTCAAGCGCCGGCTGCATCCCTGCCTGCTCCTGTTGCCACCCGTGCTGCATCCCTGCCTGCTGCTGGGGCCACCCGTGCTGCTCTCGACCCAGGCACGCCTGAGCCGCAAGCCGGTGTGCCTCTTCCTGCTCTTGTGGCCGACCGGGCTGCCCCCGACCCGGACCCCCCTGAACTGCAACCGGGTCCGGCTCCTCTTCGCGTTCAACCACCACGAGCAAGACAAGCTCCAAAACGTTACGATGACTATGTGTGAGAACTCTAGATTATTTTTTGTTGTTCTCCTCGTATAGTCTATGTTTTGAACATTTTTGTAGAGATAATGTTTTTGTAGAGAGAATGGAGTTGTCGTGGGTTTTGTATATAGAATTTGTAGTTACTGCCGAGGGTACTTGCGTTACATGATGTTCCTTTGTTGTTGACCGGTCACTGTTTTTCATTGCCTTATGTTTTCCTTATGAGTACGAGTTGTCACTGTACACAGCACCTTGCAGTACTAACCCACTAACAGCTTACTAACCCACTGCAAGTTTTAAGGGGGGGAATATGTGGTGTCGTTAGTTTCGGTTTCTATATCTCGTCTGTAAACCCTGTGAATGTATGTGGCGCTGTTGTTCCCATGTATATAATTGTGTCGTCTGATAAAGTTTGAGATATTTTTCGTTGGGTCATGGCTGGTTGAGTCTCTTCTTCTCGGCCTGAAGGCCGAGAGACCGCAGGTTCGTTGTACTAAAATTGTTTACTGTAAGAGTATAAGAGGTTAACTAGTTATGCAATATATCTTACTGCATGTTAATAGAAAAAATCAAATATATGCCTATTTTCTTCCTTCACCAAAAACGTTAAATGGTATTAGCCAAAAGGAATAATGATACCAGCCAAAGACTAGATAGAGATTTAATACAAATATAATTCCTCCGATTATATATTTTTTCTTCTTGCCATCGTGTGTAACAAAAACACGCAACTGTTCTCATCGCGGAGTTTTGATTCATAAGCACATAGATATCACCTTCTGAATGATAACATTTACCTACTAGTATTGTACATCTCTTCTAAAGCTGTAGCTGACTTTATGCGTTTTACCTAACAAGTGTAAAAGAAGTATAAAAGAAACACGCGTCAACATTTTTTTTTAGCTAGAAACTCCGCAAACTAGATGCTTATTTACGAGGCGTTTGACACAAGTTTTATTTTATGATGTTTGAAATGTAAGTCACTGAGTCTGCCCAAAGGCCAGTTCTGAGGGACTTAATAACCCGTGCTAGTTTTTATACAAATGTATTCGTAATTGGCCATTTTTGTTATATATTTGCGCAACTTACCTCTTCGTCATTGACGAGCCAGACCAGCTTTGCACCAGGCAGGGAAAATGGAGCCTTGCAAATCACGTCTACGCGGTCTCCGACGTTGTACTTTGCTCTTGTGCCATGAATCGTTGGCCTCTGGTCAGGTATCACTGAAAAAAAAATGTTAAGAAGCCCATCTAAAATTTCCAATATTTCCCACTTTGTAATGAATTGTTGGGTGGCAAGCAAAAATATATGGATTCTAAAATGGCAGAACAGTAGGAAACACAGCTGTCTAAAGTCACTGGGTGCTGGTAAAGTAGCTCCATTGCCTGCCCTGCCTGCTAGACGGATACAAACTGCTACTCAGGTGCAGACGACCAAACCTTGTAAGGCGATTGGCTGATCGGTCTTTGATGCCATGGCAATCGTCATTTCGGTTCTTTCGAAGCTTCGAAAAAGTCGTTCTAAATCGTCGTACCGAAAGCGTTCCTCGACGGACCGCTTACAATTATATTGTTGTTCTTGCGTATTTCAAGTTAGGGTAATTATTTTTCAATGTCGCCACGCACCGACGTCCCATGTGAACTGTGGTGAAGATCTGCGCTTGTTTCGCCGGTGTGTGGATAACAAAATCTCGATATGCCTGCAGACACTTTTTTTTTTTATAAAGCAACGTGTCGCTGGTAATCTGGATCGGCAACCCCTAGAACAAAAGTAGTCAAGGAGAAACTTTTTACGCAATTAAACAAAATTACTAACAAACGGGGAGCGCTACTTCCCCGGAATCGTGTGACTTTAGTCTAAAGCAGACTATAATGCCAAGAGAACCGACAATAGTGACCTCTAATGTTCCCCCTTACAAAAGCGCTTGTTTATTTTAGTTTTACTATAGTAAATGGAATCGTCTCTATCTCCCGTACAACGCTATTCATGCTTAAAACCCTTTAAAATGACATTGTTTCAATCACGTTATACGATACATACTTCAATCAAACATTGATTTTCTTTTATTTATTTTGAAAATAAAATGCAGTAGCATTGATTTTATCTGAAGTTTCAAACAGGCAAAGCATTCTCGAGTAAACGAAAAAAATCAGTTAAAGTTATTTATTTTAGCACGAATGGCTGTTCGTATTACAGAGTATTCGTGGTGAGAAGCTCGCTAGCGGCGCTTCTGTTTTCCTCACTCTGAGTAGTGCAAGTGCTTGCCACGCGGTTATGTTTTCATTTTCATTGTGCATAGAAGCTTGGCATTGCACGTGCTTGCACCAGCAAAGGAAGTTGAAGCATCCTCACTCTGGGTTGTGAAAAAAATTTCACCAGGCAGCAAAACCCAAACTTCTCGCCGCGAATATTCAGGCGGGGGTCCAAAGTTTTCAAATAAAACTGTTTAACGAACTAAGCTGAGGCATCCTTCGCCCGACAATAATTAATCCTTTATAACAGACGAAAGAAACAACGATTCCGTCGAATCCGTAATGCAACGGAGATTATCATCGCTGATGCCGTTTGATCTCTCGTTTGAACAATCAAGCAAAGTTCAGTAACGTGGCAAATTGCTTTTCATTATGTGCAAGCAAAGTTACAAGCTCATCGGGCATGCGAATGTTCTGGCTCTTTGTGAGAGCATCGGCAGCGAATATAACTGATATTTTTTTTTTTTTATGCCCTGGTTTCATATTTTGAATCTTTAACTAGCGAACTGATAAAATATTTCTCCCCCCGAACATCGCCGGTAAGCACTTCCAAGAACATCGTGTCCCCTCCCTCCAAACTCTACGACTTAAAAAAAGAAAAAAAAAGTACTTGCCGGTTTAAAGGACGCTGTTATGCGACCATTCTTATTACAGTTAAAAACCCCAGCGCGACGAGCCGAGCAAATGAGGAAACTCTTTTCTTCAGCTTGGGTTACCAATTTGATAGCGCAATTGTAATTTTAATTTTTATTTTATTTTGTTCTCAGCTTATTGAGCTAAAAGTAAAATGGAAATTTTTATTTCGCATAAAAATATTATTGAAGTATCTCTAGGCATCACAAAAGCAAAATGGAAATAAGATAAAGAGGATGAGGGTGAAGGGGCTCGGGACGATCTGGAGCCAAGGAATGTGCTCGAGTAATTTTCTTCTTTGGAGTCCCTTGCTCGAAATTTTACGCCGCGCTAAGCCCAAGCACGATGTAGAAAAATGAACGACGCGTGGAGAAAAAAGACGGAACCAACCTTAAAGGTAAACTGGCTGTGATAAAAAAAAAAATTGCAAAAAAGGGCTCCGAAAAAATTGTCATTCGAGTTATATTTTGTTTTTACGGAAAGCAATATTTTGTTTCATGTGTACCGGAACTCTGTAGAATTATGGCGACCGCATACCTCGGAACCATATGCCCGAAATAAAATGCGTCCCTTTCATTTTGAGCGATGGATTTCTGCACGTTTATTATAGGACTATATGTACGTTTAAAAAGAAAGAGATAGCGAGAGAGAGAGAGAGAGAGAGAGAAAAAAAAAAGAAGATAGCCTCATGGTCGGGGCGTGGCGTTCCAGCTCGAAATTTAGCTTTACATTATTAATTAAGGGGAGCTTTCAATAAAAGTTTTTGTTAACTTCGTCGTTAATATTCCGCAAATTAATATTTTTAAACGTGGAACTTCATGTAGGGTTGAACCTCGTCCTCGCTCCCCCGAGTTAAAATATCCGTGTTAAACGAGTTCACCGGTAACCTTACTATGACTTCCTATAGAAACATATGTGATTTTGTTGCAGGTGTCTGCGTGAAATTTGGTCAAAGTTGCATAAGCTACATGACACTGGTCGGAAATTTGTGTGTTGCTGCGTTCCATGGTACTGTGGAATTCTTCAAAATGAGATAGATAATGTCTTAAATAGCCGCAAGTGCGCACAGCCTACCCACCACTGCACAAGACCACAAACTTTGTTTTAAGAAGCGCTGCTTTTAATCGAGCGGGACATTAGGAAGGTGCCATTCAGACTCCTAAGCAGCCCATAGACAAAGTCCCATATCAGTATCAGACTCTAACATTAAGGCTGGTTTACACATTTTGGTCGGTTGCGTTCACAGCAACCGAAACGACATCAACGACAAGGTCACTGGGACAAGCGTGCGCCGTATACAACGTGGCAAGCGATGATAGAGTTTCGCGAAGAAATCTTGAGCCACTGTTTTTCTGATCGGTTCTTTCCTTCTGCTTGTTGTGAATGTAACCGTCGCAAATGTGTGTACCAACCTAGACCACTTTAAGAAGAGCGATATAAGTAGTGGTTCCAACAGTGGCGTACCAACTTGTTTCTGAGTGGGGGGGAAGGCAAACCAAACCCCCCCCCCCCCCCACCCCCCCCACTCCCGAGGGCCGAGGGGCGGTGCCCTTGGTATCCCTTGGGCGCCGCCGCCCAGTGTTTGCCCTGCCCAGTGGTGGCTGTTTCAGGGGGGGGCAAAACACATGCCTTGCCCCCCCCCCCCCCCTACACTAAGAACTGGGGAGCAAGCGCCCTTGCCCCCCCCCCCCCCCCCCGGTTGGTACGCCCATGGGTTCCAACTACAGCGACTGGATACCGGGAAAGTTGCGCCAAGCTCCCTGTTCGAGGGGGGGCCGCACGTCCGGAGGCTTCCTGGCCTTTGACGACGACCATTCCCCGAAGTGAAGAACCCAGGGGTCCAGTGGAGGTGGGAGAATTGGTAACTTAACGAACGGTTTAATTACATGGTAGCGATACAGTCGTCAAATCCAAGAGAACAACAGAGCAGCCTCACGCCCCGCCTTATATAGGGGTCTGTTTTCTCCCTCACTCTCCGCCAGGGCAGCAGGTGCGACCGCCAAGTGCGTTGCAGCAAAGCCCGCCGCGTCGTAGCCAGAAGTGCGTCGTAGCCATGGTTCTCCGCAGTTAGGCCAGGCCTCTCTCCCCTTCCGGAGCGCACGAACCCACACGCACACACACACACGTCCCGTTGACGTCACGGACGCGTTGAGACTCGTTTTGGGCAGGCATCGACAGGTGGGCGGCAGCCCAGAACACGTCGGGACTCGTTTGGGGACTCGCTTCCGCAGCGTTGAAACTCGGAAAAGGTTGCCGAAGGTTCCATTCTTAACAGCCCCTCCGGGGCCAGGGAAACCTCGAATGGCCGGTGGTACAATCGCTGGCCTGAAGAGGTGGGCTTGGAGTAGGCCTTGAGAAGACGCTGCAAGCACCAAACAAACTCCCAAACCTCCCACAACGGAGGCATCAGCGGAAACGTCCCCCACAACACCACGCCACACCGCAGTCAAACGCTCGGAATTCGCCAAAGACCCACCAGACTGGATTACGGATTACCAAAATTTGGTACAATTCCGGGTATCGAGACACCCTGTCGCCAAAAAAAAAAAAAAAAAAACTCATTTTTCCAACGAGGTCACTAAGAACAAAATACAAAAGACAAAAACTCTTCGCAATTTGTGAGGTCCTTTTGGGGTTTCAACGAAGTGCCCCCACTTAGATCCTCATTCCCGTGGATGACGAAGACCTCTGAGATCATCCCTACTATTTTTCGTGATGTCAGAAAAATCTGCTCAACCCATCGGCATTGCCGTTAAATTTGCCTTTTCTTTTTCTTACGCTGAAGTCATAGTGATCGATTTTCACGTGATTTCTAGACGTGAAAATGCGGTCCTTATAGCGCCGATAAAACAATCCGCCTTTTTCATGCCCCGTCACATTGGTCCTAGCAATCTCCTCAGCTGTACCGCGAAACCCTGACACACTAGGGTCGCTCTTCTGCTCGACTGTCAAAGACACTCTGTCGACTCGTAGCAGAGGACCAAAGTTACGCGACGCCGGAGCTACGAGAGATCTTTCACTGATCCCCTCTTCCTCCGCCTTTTCCGCCGGCGCGTTGGGACGGCGTACGCTTCCTAGTGCTACGAGATCAGGCTGTTCTACAACCTGGTCCCTCTCATCCCGGTTTTCTGCCTCCAACTCTGGGATGCTTGCTCCCCGTCAGCTGCCTCTGGCTCTGGATCCCTCGTCAACAAAGGGGCGACCTGACGCGATTTGGACCTCGTACACGACTGAACTAGCCCTTCTCCCAGTTGTTGACCCCTTTCGCGCAGCAGGAAATCTGACCGGTTAGAAAACAAATAAGGATACTCCAACGGGACTGTTTGCGAGACAGCCGCCTCTGTCACTAGCTCTCCGAACGGGCCAGTTATCCTTACTGTCGCCATAGGCAGACCGACACTGTGCTTTTCGAGCAGCTGCTTGATCCAAACTACCTTTCCCGTAAAATCGGATGGCGTTACATACGACGGATGGACAACGTCCATCGTCGCTGCACTGTCCCGAAGCATCCTGCACGGCTTTCCGTTTACATGGAGCTCGTGAAGATAGGGACGAAGAAGCTTCAGGTCCCCGCCACTACCGTTCACGTACGAGAACACAACCCGCGGTTTCTTACATCTGGCCGCTGTGTGTCCCGGCTCCTGACAGTTGTAGCACAGGAACGGCTTCCTTGCCTCGAACTGCCCTGTTGGGCTTTTCCGCGCCTCGTCTCCGTTCGAGTGTTCTGTGCTCTTTTCTGGGACCTTTTGTCCTGCTTTGGGCTTCTCGGGCCCGTTTTCTCGCGAGTCGTTTCCCTGTCGGAAGGTCTTGCGCTGATCGCTTCGGCCGGATTTGCTTTCCTCTCCGCTCAGCTTTCTACGCGTTGCGTACTCTTCGGCTAGCTCAGCGGCCCTTTCGACAGAGTCGACTCCCACCCTGTCCTGCACCCAGAGCTTGACTGACTGCGGAATGCTACGAAAGAACTGTTCGAGGCACACACACTCGACTACCTTGTCTCGGCTTTCGTACACTTCCTCGCTCTTCAACCATTCTATCAGGTTGGTTTTAAGCCCGTACGCGAATTCCGAGTAGCCCTCGCTGCTCTTTTTGGATGCGTTTCTAAACCTTTGACGGAACGCCTCGGCAGAAAGGCGGTACCGCTTCAAAAGGCTGGACTTCACCTTGTCGTAGTCGTCCGCGTCTCCAGCACTAAGGCGCGCGACAACCTCTGCAGCCTCACAGGGCAACAGAGTCAAAAGCCGTTGCGGCCACGTTTCTGGGGCGAAGCTCAACTTCTCACATGTCCTCTCAAAGTTAACTAAGAATAGGCCCACGTCTTCCCCAACTTTAAGCGGCTGCATGAGCTTCTTCATTTGATACGACTTGGTCTCACTTGCTCGTACCGGAGCCCCAACTCTACTGTTCTGCGAGTTTAATCGCTGTTGTTCAATTTCGAGCTCTAGCCTTTTCAGTGCTCGCTCCTGGTCTCGTTCCTCTCTCGCTGCAGCCTGCTCTCGTTCCTCTCTCGCTGCAGCTTGCTCTCGTTCCTCTCTCGCTGCAGCCTGTTCCTCTCTCGCCGCAGCCTGCTCTCGTTCCTCTCTTGCTGCAGCTTCACTCTTAGCGTTCTGAAGCAGTTCCCACGCAATTTTAATTTCCTCTGCTTCCGCGCTCTCTGAAATCGCTTTACTGATCTCAGATTTCTTCATCTTTTGCTCCACCTCCACACCCAATTCTTCACATAAACAGAGTAAATCTGTTCTCAGTAACCTCATCAGATCCATGATCGCTGCTCTTTAGCTTTGGCTTTGCTATAAAACTTGTCGCGAGGTTGTACACAAACCTAGCGCACGAGTCAAACACTAAGGATTCCCAGCAGTTCAAAATTAATTACCCATAATCTGAAGCCTGGCGAATCTCAAAGCAAAGTCCAAACGCTCACCCACAGATGTAGCACGATGTCGCATGGTCCGATCCCAACCGCTGCCAACCAGTTGTTCGAGGCGGGGTTTAAGCCGCACGTCCGGAGGCTTCCTGGCCTTTGACGAAGACCATTCCCCGAAGTGAAGAACCCAGGGGTCCAGTGGAGGTGGGAGAATTGGTAACGTAACGAACGGTTTAATTACATGGTAGCGATACAGTCGTCAAATCCAAGAGAACAACAGAGCAGCCTCACGCCCCGCCTTATATAGGGGTCCGTTTTCTCCCTCACTCTCCGCCAGGGCAGCAGGTGCGACCGCCAAGTGCGTTGCAGCAAAGCCCGCGCCGTCGTACCCAAAAAGTGCGTCGTAGCCATGGTTCTCCGCAGTTAGGCCAGGCCTCTCTCCCCTTCCGGAGCGCACGAACCCACACGCACACACACACACGTCCCGTTGACGTCACGGACGCGTTGAGACTCGTTTTGGGCAGGCATCGACAGGTGGGCGGCAGTCCAGAACACGTCGGGACTCGTTTCGGGACTCGCTTCCGCAGCGTTGAAACTCGGAAAAGGTTGCCGAAGGTTCCATTCTTAACATCCCCGTATGGTCGCCATTTTGGTTCACGAAACGAACAATTTCTTCTTGACCTCTCCACCTTGGATACCGACATTTCTTGGATAGCGACATTTCAGTTAACAACACACCGGCGAAACAAGCGCTGATGTTCACACCGCTACCACATGCGGCATCGGTTCTTGACGGCATTAAAGAATAATTTTTCTGGCTTTATATACTCAAGAACAACAATACAATTGCAAAGGATCTCTGGAGGTATTCATGATTGATTTCATGCAAATTGCCAGAAACCCTTATATTGACGAGGAACGCTTTCAGGACGATGATGCTCCATAGCAATCTTGGCGCGACTGGTTCAGGACGACCCTTTCAAAACTTCGAAGATTTAAATGGACCGAAGTGGTGATTGCCATGGTAACTGAGATCCATTAGCCAATCACCTTACGAGGTTTAGTCGTCTGTAGTTTATATCTATTTGTGTCCGGCTGGCAGGAATAGAAGGCAATGGCGCTACTTTACCAGGATGTAGTGACTCTAGTTCGAACCAACGTTCTTTGGTTCCAACTGCATTGCTTGCTGGGATCAAAAAGCACTCCTGGACCATATCTTCCGACATTTTCCATAATACAGTGATATCTGAAAGACATCACTGTATTACTCTAGGCAGTGTTGGGAAGTATTGTACATAAACCACCGCTTCAAGTAGGTTAAGAAAACTTGTACTTTACTTGAAGTACATTCACTGAGTATGCACTTGTTCTATACTTAAAGTATTTTTCTGGTACTTTTCGAGGAATGTAAAATTTCCGACTTAAGGGTACATTTTCCAAATTTAGTTTTCTTAAATTTGTATTATAAAATGATGCTTTGTCAACTCCGAACTGGGTGAGATATTATACTCTCACCAGAAACACAAGCAGACCACGCATCACTCCGCTTGGATAGAGGGCGGGTTTCCCGCAATATGTCAAACTCTCGCTACTTCTCGCTTGGTCAACGCGAGTGAGGAGGTAATATATATTAGGAGAGGAGACCTTACCACGACAGGGCTGCTTGCGGAAACTACAGGGGATCATGCTCTCTCCCAGTCAATGCCATTAAGTTAGCTCAGTTGTGGAACTCTTGCGGAGGGATTATCCGCCCTGACCCCCTTCGGTTCACCTTCTGTCGTTCGAAACGCCATCTGTAGACGATTTGCTTCAAAACATATGTACCCCATAGAATGCACTGCAGTTACCATAACAGCTGTCCTTAAGACGGTGGCGCGTTGAACGACGGGAGGCGAGCCGTGGGGAGGGGGGGGGGGTACTGCTCGTTGAAGCAGCGTCTATGGGAAGTTCCGCTACTGTGAGCTGATCTAGTAATGTTGCTCCTAGTACGTTTAATCCGCCTGGAGCAGTGCAAGCGGCGCCAAATTCAGAAATCGGAGGGACCGGAATTTGGCGCCATTTCCGAAAATAACTAATCTGTGGCTTCTTGACTTTAGCCAATGTTCACCCCGTTTTCTGAAAATAACTGATTCACCACCGATAACCCCTAAGACAATGCATACCTGTTAAAATAAAAACACTGTCCTGGAAAAACAGGATGTTCTACAGTTTGGTGTCGTTGTGGATCTAGTATGTATACGAGGGGCGTTCATAAAGTTCATATTATAGGCACAAAAAATTAAAAAAAGCGGAACAAAACAGACATAAACATGAGCGCTCGTCCTTCTAGTTTCCGCATAGTGTAGATATCGCGTGCTATAGTAGCGCGGAACACCGCTAGGGAGTTGAAACCAAAATGGCACCACCCGTCGGAGCCAAGCACATGCAGTGATCCATTTTTTTCCATTTGAGGGAAGCAATGCCCAGGATATTCATTAAAATCTGGGAGCATTGTTCTGGCACAACGTCCAAGTTTATGAAACTATGTTTAAATGGCGTTGACGCTTCCAGTGTAGCCAAACAAGAGGAATGCATTTCAAGGACGACGACCAAGTGATTGCTGAAGTGGTGCGATTCCTGAACACTCAAAGCGAGGAGTTCTAAAACAATGGCCTCCGGCATGTGGTCCATCGCTTGCAAAGGTGGATAACGCTTGGTGGCGAACATGTAGAGAAAGTCTCAACTCCTACTAAAGTTTGATAAATCAATCTCTATTCCTTCGTGAAAATGATACGAACTTTATGAACGCCCCTCGTATAAGGAAGGCGATTAAATACAATTTTTCTACCAAAAGCAAGAGTTATTTTTCTCCCTCTGCCGCAGTCTCGGGTTGAATTCATCATGGTAAGCTTCAACCATCTTGCCTGTGCACTCACTGCATTTTCGTTAAGCGGGAATGAAAAGGCATCACGAAAGATTCTGTTAGAAAAGTACTTGTACTTTACTTTGAAAGTACATTGCATTTAGGGTACTTCATTTCAAGTACATTGTGCCAGCGGTGTACTTAGTACTTTACTTGAAGTACATAACCTCTCATTTACTTTGTACTTTAGTTCAAGTACTTTTTAGATGCAGTTTATCCAACACTGACTCTAGGCCACGACCGCCCACGTGTCTGCTACTAGGGATTTACTATTTCCCGGTAATAGCAGGTAACGGACGCAGACGGCTTTCAATCACTGCTTGATTTTGCGCACAAGACTGACTTGCGGACCGTGCACATTTCTCGACATCTTTACCAGGCCTGGCTAACGCACGTTGTGCTGAATAATAGACCACATGCGAAATTGTTCAAACGTCCGGCGACACTCTGTTCGCTGCCATCTATGTTAGGTCGAGATTCCCTCTCCCGTTTTTCAATTTCGTAGCGGTGTCGGTAACAATCGAGTCCCACTGCTCACCGTCATCGATCTTCGCCCACACCTGCGAGCTAAGGGTTAGTATTGTTTTAAGGTCTTCCTCGCACATGTACGTGCTCGTCGCACCGCCGGTCTCTGGTTTCTTGCCGTAACCAACATGGCGGACGTACACTTTGGCTTGGTTTTCGAAGGCACCTGTGCCAGTGCCTGCAAAGGCACGGGTGCGAGTGCCTGGTTCTCGAAAGCACTTTTTCTGTGCGAGCGCTTGAGCCAGCGAAGGCTTTCTCAGAACTACGCTTTCGCGCACTGGCCTTTGCCAGCGCCGAATTCAACTGGGGAGACGATGCGTTTTCTTCAGCGTCCCACTAGACGGCTCCGTGCATTTCGCATATCATCTATTGGTCGTCAAAATAAATAATCACGTGGCAGGTGATAGTCGAGGCTAAGTAAGCATTCGATATTCACCGGTCGTGTTTAGGGTCTATAGTCGATCAGTGATACTTAGAAAGCGACTGACAAATCGTAGTCAAAGTGTAGGGCTAGCTTAGTGGATAATTAGTGGTTCACTGTTATGTCGGATATCCATCACTGTAGACCTCGAACGCTAACGAAGTATTTACTGTCTTAAAACCCTGTGGGACAAATCTAAAAAGTACCGCAGGACCAAATGTTATGAGAATTCACACTGTGTAAGGTTCAGAAATGGGGCTTAAGCGATCTAAGCGGGTCGCTGGGAACTGTTCGACAATGCCTCACCAACACTCATCAACGACAAGCTCAAATAGATGGGACAGGAGGGCCGGTTGACAAACTTCCTCTCCTCATTCCACAACAACCGTATATTCACGGTCACCGTACAGGGGACAGAAACTCGACCGAGGGAACTTTCGCACGGTGTTCCTAAAGGGCGCCGTCCTCAGTCCCCGCTCATCCAACGTTCTTATGTTGGGCCTACCGGGACCTCTCGACCATGTCGAGCACCTGAGTTACTGCCTGTATGCTAACGTCGTTACTGTCTGGACCCGATCGGGCTCTATCGGACAGCAGCAAGACGCCATCCACGAGGGTCAGGCATCATCGACGCATACCTCATATCCGTGGGCCTTACCCCATCTCCCACTAAATCGTCACACATCGTACTCGGAGGCAAGCATGCTCAAAAAGAGGCTACTTCCCTCTCCCAAGCTCACCTTCTCGCGGGTCATCCACTCATACGAAAAAAGTCAATCACCGTCCTTGGTCTTCCCATTGATGCCAGCAACAGCGGTAAGTTGTGGATGGCAACAATCAAGAAGGGGTGCACGACTCTCCACAACCTCATCGCCCGCACTGCAGGACAATCGTGGTTAAAGGGATACTGACAGTGTATTTATGCTCGCCAAGGTTTTTATTTGTACATGTCATAAAAGTGCCCAACTACCCAGAACACAATTTACGACTCGAACATCGCTTTCTTTCCGCCCGAAAAGCGTCGATCGAGAACTCGCTGGCTTGAGTCGCGCACACTCTCTTCTCCGTAGTCACGTACCGTTTTCTATCTTTTAGATGCAACCACCAAAGATAATCAAAGTCGTGGTTCATCAAAGGCACACACTCAATATTAAAAATAGAAACGAAATATGATACCTATTTTTGTGGCTCCTAAGAAGCAGCAAATGTGTTGATTGACAAAAAAAGGTTGCACAGCCACATGACTTTTGGCAACATTCTCCACCCTTACATTTCTTCTTCCTCCCCAGTCCAGTTTCTGTTTCGAGCAGTTACGCTGTTTTTATTTTCTTAAAAATATACGTTACGCTGTAGCAAAAATACTGACCTGGTAGTATTCTGACACCATACAAAATTGCCTAACAAAAATAAAAAAAAAATTGGGGGTGTCAGTGTCTCTTTAAACCCGAGAACACGCTCAAACATCTGAACCACGGGCTAGTAACGTCGCGAATACTCTATGCGATGCCCTTCCTGACGCTCACCAAGACCCAAAGAGACAGATTAGAAACTCTTAACCGACGGGGTGCACGGACGGCCCTGGACCTACCGATGGACACTATGACGGAAGACCTCTACAGGGAGGCCAGTTTTAACATTCTCGGAAACTTGGCACTTGATGTTCAGATCGGCCAAGTGCAGCGCTTGTCGCTCACGAAGCCGGGCCGAGCCATTCTTGAGCGAACAGGATACCACCACCAAGCGTCACTCCTACTGGACCCCGACCCACCCTGGACGCCAGACACTGTCAGCGTGGACTCCATTCGTAAGCACGCCGGAGACTATGACCTCAATCGCCGGGCTAGTCAAGCCCGACGCCATGCCCAACGTGCAATAGTGGATCTCGAAGTCACGCATATATTCACAGACGCCTGCATCGGCCCTAATTCGAAAGGCATCGCCTTCTGCACAAACAAACAAGGAAATAAGTGCCACCCGGAGTATAAATACATACCTGACCCCAACGAGAGTCAAGCTTTTAGCCACAGAGGCAGCACTCGAATATGTGGAGTCAAGAACCCGACGCTTCTTCTTTGCCATCGTGGCCGTACGCACAGACTGCCAAGTGGCGCTCAAGCAAATATAGGAACCCCTTGACATCGGTCCCGTGGCGCGAAGCATCCGCACACAACTGGACCCCCTCGCATCCGAGCATGAATAAACGTTCGGCTTGGATGGGTGCCGGGGCACGCGGGATTGAAGGGCAACGAGGGGGCCAATCGGCTCGCACGTGAGGCAAGGTGCAATGAAAGCCACCCACCCCGTTGTTCTCCATCTGCGCGTGGCCACGACGGAGGCTCTCCCCACGCAGCAACGGACGAACAAGATCCCGACCTCAGTGACGTACGCACTGCACTTCAAAAGGACCATGAACAAGCACTTCTCCGCCAGCTTCAAAAAAAAAAAAAAAAAGAAAAGATTCTCCCAATACCAAAGGGCCTCACCAGGTGGGAAACTGTCACCCTTAAAGGGACACTGACATTCCCCAAACATTTTTTTTTGTTATGCGATAAATAAAAATAAATAAACGCAAACTGCTCGAAATTGAAACCGAAACTGGACTGGGGAGGAAGAAGAAATGTAAAACAGGGTTGCCGAAAGTCACGTGGCTTGGTACTTTTTTTTTCCATCAACGGATTTGAAGTTTTTTAGGACCCACAAGAATAGGGTTAATGTTTTGGTTCTATTTTTAATATTTAGTGTGTGCCTTCGATGACCCACGACTTTGATTATCTTTGGTGGTTGTATCTAAACCATAGAGAACGGCACATGACTACGAAGAGAGTGAGCGCAATTCAAGCCGGTCAGTTCTCGATTGACGGTTATCGGGCGGAAAGAAATCGAATTTCCAGCCGTAAATTGTGTTCTGGGTAGTTGGGCTCTCATATGACATGTACAAATAAAAACATTGGCGAGCATAAATACCCTGTCAGTGTCCCTTTAATAGAATACGTACCGGCACGACGGTCACTCCTGCCCACCGATGCGTATATCGACCAGATAAGAATGACCCAACATGCCCGTACTGCCCCTTCCGGGGCGTGAGTCACACAACTGCACTTGCTATGGGACTGCCCTGGCCTGGCTACCCACCGTCATCGCATCTGGCAGCAACTCATAACCAGCGCGGAATGCCCATCAGCGCCACAATCTATTGAAGAGTGGACCCTCCCGACAGGGCCCCCATCACTACAAAAAGCAGTTTACAAAGCACTCCTTTCCATCATTCGATCTGCTGGCATTGAAGGACTCTTTTAAACTCCCCCCTCCCTCGCCCCTTCCCCCCCCCCCCCCCCTTCTCCCCTGACCCGACGGGATAATCACAGGGCCAGAGGTCTCGATATTAATAAAACAAACGTTTTCACCACACCGTAGTCTGAACCTAGTTTAATACATGCTGTGATGCTTAAAATGTGATGACTAATTACAACTTTCAACCCGGAAAAAAATATTGCTAGCCAACATCCGTCTTTCGGTAACGTTCCTGGAATCCACTAAGAAGTGCGGACATTTGCGCCTGAATTAACGCGGGGTTTGTGGCAACAAACAACTTAACAAAGCAGGCTGTCAACTTTAAGAGTATGAAGTAATTCGATCGAAGGAAGCAGAGAAAAAAATATAGGTCCATCGTCAGCATAAAATTATCGGGAGAGGTCGCTAACACAATTCGTCCACGGTACATTAGATCACCGCAATTGTGATTAAAAAAAAAAAAAAAAAAAGATAGGGCCTGGCTTCAAACTCTACGTATACACTTCCAGGGACGTTCATTTTTCGCCGACGCGGGTTTTCTCTTATGCATTCTTCGGTGTTGAGCCCGAAAGAGCTTCTCGAGATAAATCTCGATCAAAGGAGAGTGCTCGTTGCGGTATTCTTTATCTTGTCGCCCTATATTCACGCCAGGCTTCCGATCGTCACGGTTGGCCGACCACTTTGTGCCGGAATGCCGCAGCCAACCTCGGTCGGATCTTCGCAGCGCACTCAAACGCCGAAGAAAAAAATAATATAACAAGAGGAAGAGAGAAATTGGGAGAAGAAAGAGACAGAAAGCGCTACATGCTGCAACGATAAAGAAAGAAGGAAAACAAAAACAAAGTGACGCATGAGTTTCAAACAATCTCAAGCAGCAAGTGGCTTCCTTATCATAACAACGTGTTTTCACTTTCTTTCCATAAAACGTTCCCCCTTTTTCTTTTTTTTTTTCTCGGGCAGGGGGTGGGTGGGAGAGGACGTGGGGGAAAGACTACATACCAAGAGGTTGGCCGAGAAGCTGCTAAAAACTGCGAAATATAATGCGATTTGTTAAAAAGAAAGAAACAATAATAGCCGCTAGGTTATTTGTTTTGCATTTTTTGAACAATGGCGCTGCGGGAGCAAATTTCTTAGAATGTTTTGGGAATAACTGGGTGCAAGGAACCTAAATTTGCTGCCGAATGCGAACCTTTAGTTGTGGAAATACCGTTTATTGTAGTGAGTCAAAACTTCTACCACCTCGAGCGGGTTTAATTTCTTCCAGTAAAAAAGTTATTTTTTTTCCCCGCTGATTTGACTGTTGGTTGTGGATAAGTGTTTCAATGTCATCATTTGAAGCGGTATAATTTTGGCAAGGCACTTTGTATATTTTATTTTTATACTTTACTAAGATGGACACGGAGGTAAGAGTCATTGACTATGAATCCTTACCAACCGATGTATTGGCGTATGTATCGTTTTTGTAAAGATAAAAAAATAAAAAAATAGGTATACGCATTTGATTAGCTATCGCATCCTGGGGATAGCGATAATAATCACTGGAGAAGAGGAACAAGGGTGACAAGGGACAAACACAAATATACAGAAACAACTAGGTGACTTGTGCGCGACTGAAAAAATCCGCCTTGCCCTGGTATCGAACCAAGGACCTATCCGTTTCGAGTGGAGCGCTCTACCAACTGAGCTATTCAGGAGTTCGACGTCAGTAGATCAAGCGGGTGTTAACAGGTTCCACCAGTCTAATACAAACAAAGGAGAACAGCCTGCATTTTAAGGTTATAAAGATAATGCAATTAATGCAAAGGTGCAAGCGAGCTGCACAAGAATAGTGATAATAATTCCTGCAGAAAAAGAACGAGGGGGACAAAGGACGAACATAAATCTCCAAAAACAGTTAGGAGAGTGGTGCACGACTGAAAACATCCTTTGCTATAATTGCATTAATATCTTTGCATTAACTGCATTATCAACATAACCTGAAAATGCAAGCTGTTCACCCTTGTTGGTGTTTAACTGGTGGCAGAGGTTAAACTCCGCATCCTGCACTGACGTCTAACTCCAGGTTAGCTCAGTTGGAAGAGCGCTCCACTGGAAATGGAGAAGTCCCTTGTTCGATACCAGGACCAGGCGAATTTGTTTCAGTCGCGCACCAGTCACCTAGCTGTTTTTGGATATTTGTGCTTTTCCTTTGCTCATTGTTTCCCCTCTCCAGGGATTATTATTGCTATCATCAGATGGTGGGTTTGAATCTGTGGTAACCAGCGAGAGATGGCGCCACCAGTGTTGTACGAAACGGCGTTCCAAGGAACGGCGTTCCCGGAACGCGTTCCTTTTAAAAGGAACGAAGGAACGCCGCCGTTCCATTTTGCATCAGTGGAACTGGAACGGGAACGCGTTACATATCTACTGGAATGGAAAAAGGAACGACGTTCCTTTTTTCGTACAGTGGAGTAATTTTTATTTTATTTCTATGAGGAAAATTCTAAAAGTATAAAAAGATATCTTTACGAAGAGCAGGAGCTCGTTAACTTTTTGATTACTTATCTTAGGGTTTATTTTGTGTGGTCCTTGCTTGGCAACACTCAAATGCAGAAGAGCTAGTGGACATTTTTCTTTTTTTGAGTGCCATGCAGTGGTTTTGAGTGGTCATACACCCATAAATCTAAGGCCGACTACAGCCATCGCTAAGCTTCCACAAAGAACCTACAGTTACAACAAAATAACAGGTTACCAGATATCGAACGCACCCTTGTATTCCGAACATTGGTCACTTAAAGGGATACTGAAGCAAACATTGCAGTGTCCATAATAAGTGGCGCACGACCTTTCAACGGGCCAGCAGCAGCCGGTGTGCGCGTGAGCGCACGCAACGAGATTGACGTCATAGGCCTCCATTCGCGCTTAAGATGACAGGGAAACGTATATGGTATCCGGGCAAAAGGAGAATAAAGAAAGGCGTTTAATCCCCAGAAGTGAAAGCAACGTGCTTGTTAGACCGATTTATCGCCGACCTTTTACACCAGACCTCCCTGTGGGGCTGAAAAGAATGTATTTATTCTCCTCCTCCCCTGAGCCCACACAGTTCACTGTCATGTTAAACGTGAACGGGGGACTATGACGTCACTTTCGTTGCGTGCGCTCACGCACACCGGCGGCTGCTGGCTCGTGGAAAGATCGTACACCCCTTATTATGGACACTGGAATGTTTGGTTCAGCATCCCTTTAAAAGGTACACAAAAATTAACTTTTAGTCATCCCCTTGTCCCCCACCATAGAACTGAACAACGAATCCAACCTTCACGAAGAAGGACTTGTAGTTTTCAAGACTGACCTTCCAGAAGCCCTATACCTTTTTCTTCTCTTGATCGTCTTGCGGACAGCAACACCGAGAAGCAACTGTTGTTAAGTTCGAACAATGGACTTTGTTAGATTGAGACGTGTGAGGTTGTTGTAAAACACTCGTGCAATGTGGGGTAACAGTACATTTCGCTCGTCTCAATCGTCCACTACAAACGTGAATATGCTTAAAAGCAGAGATTTTTAAACTTGAATATATCAACAACTGAAACCCTGCTCCCGCCAGGTTTCTTCTCCTGGTTCCCTTCCACCACGGCATACACCGAAGTGAGCGAACAGCAACCACCATGACAAGCCTGCGGCCACCTGCCGAAACCGCTAGACATGGCAAGCGAACCCTGGAACGCATAGAAGAAGTGGACTAATGGAATTCGAGCTGTTTGCGGTAGCAACACACCTGATGGACCAATTTGACATGGATGCGAGCGTCAGCATTTCTCGTCTGCATCGAATAAGGTAGGCAAATTTACACCAACTTCACATTCGATAACGAGGAAGACAGAGAGAAACTAGAAGTCCCGAAGAATAAGTTCGCGGCGCACATGAAGACAGCGATTAACCTCACGTACCACGAACTCATCCTTCGGGAAAAGAGACCAAAAAGAAGCTGGGAAATTTGATGAGTGTTTGAAGGAACTGAGGGTGCTTGTGCGCAACTGCGAGTACGACGACGTCGAGGAACGTAGGCTAAGAAGCCAAATAATACTTGGAACTAAAAACCGACAGTCGCAGCAGAAACTGATTAACAAGAATCCTACCTTTGACGAAGTCCTAGAGATATGCCGAACAAGGGAACGAACTGAAGAACAGTTCAACAAAATCCGCTGTAAGGACGAGCGACACGAAGACACACTGGCAGTAAAGGTGCTCAAAAAAGCGGACCAAGCTAAGTGCCACTGTTGCGGCTTTGTTCATTGCTCGAGCACGTGTTCAGCTACTGGAAAACAGCGCCTTGTTTGTGGTGAAAAGGTAAATTTTGCAAGATGCTGCAAGAGTGGGACCCAGACATCAGACCACCGTCAGAGAAGCCAGTCGAAAAAGGGACGAATATTATTCCTAAGTGCGACAAGTAGAGCGCGAGGGTACGGTACGACAGTGATGAAGATTACCTGATGTGCCATTTAACCGTAGATAAGATAGAGAAAAAAGTAACAGTAGAATCCTAACACAGGCCGTTACATGCTATTTTCACGAAACCGTTGCATCAGTGCTCGATGAGACTGCAGCGAATAAAGATGGCTCTCTAAAGATACTCATTAGAAGTGAAGTTCATATCTGGAAAAGAACTGCAGCTAGCGGACGCACTTTCATGCTTTTCCACGGAAAAAACGATGCAAGAAGAGGATAAATTTCAAGTAAACGCACTGGAGTGCATATCTGTCACTCAAGGTCGCCTGAATGAAATAAGAGACGCAACTTCAGCCGATGCGCAGATACGACTGTTGCGCGAGTATGCACAGACGTCATGGCCCGAGCAGAAAGATCAAATCCCTCAATTCAGAAGACCATTCCGGTCCTACAGAGAGGACATCCACGAGGAGGACGGCCTTGTGCTATGGTCCAACAAGATAATAATGCCAACGACCATCAGATCCAAGATTCTCAACTTGCTCCACACGGCACACGCGGGCAAAGACGAGGAAAAACAGGGCCAGAGAAATTTTTTTCTGGCCCGGAATCAACGCCGACATTGAACGCGAGCATGGCAAATGCAGCAAATGCGAGTAGAAATCAAGAAACGTCAAGACGCCCCTCTAAGCCACGCATTGCCAAGGCTTCCTCGGCAGGTTTGTCGGCACCAATTTCTTCACTCGCGAAGGAAAAGACTACATAATCCTGGTAGATTTTTACTCATTTTATTTCGAGGAAGAGGAAATGACATGCACCACAGCTTCCAAGGTAAAATAGTTCTGCCTTAAAGTATTCACAACACACGGACTGCAATTAAAAATTACAAGCGACAATGGTCCACCTTTTGGGAGCCAGGAGTTTAAGCAGTTTCTGAAAACCTTAAGATAGAACAGGTTACATAGAGCCCCTACCACGCTCGATCACATGGCATGACTGAACGAGCCGTGCGACAGGCCAAAAAACTCTTTCGAAAGACTGCAAACAGCGAAGAGTTTTACTGCTCCCCCTTTGAGTGGTGCAATACTCCACGAGACGATGTCCTCCAGTCGCCAGTACAAAGACTGATGAGCCGACATACAAGGGCACTGTGACCTGGGCGATTGAAACATTACCTGCCCGCTGTTGTGCCACCCAAGACTGTCACACGTCGTCTCACAGAGATAAGGCGGCAAGAAAAGGCGAACTACGATAGAAGCTCAAGAACGCTGCCAGACATTGACACGGGTTCTACAATCACCGTCTACAACACCCTGCGGCGCACGTGGTCCCCTGTCTTACAACCTCCAAGTTCGTCTGCTCTTTGCGCACCTCGCGCGTTTGTTCACCCTCCCAATGCACCATGTGCTTTTGTTTCTTCCCGACCTCAACCAATGACGGCGCGCACTTAAATGCCTCGTCATCGCACGGTCCCTACAAGTTCTCTATGTCGCCCTACGATTGGAATGCTCCTCGTTGCGTCCCGATGCGGGAAATACGCATTTTAGAAGACTTTCTGGCCGTATAGTGGTGGGACATCCAGCGCCGAGGTCCTACAATATCGTAGCCCCAAAAGGTCAAGTCCCCCGAAGAACCCGTGAACACCAACGACTGGCGACAGATTCTGGACAAAAGCCAATTTCCACGAAAAAAAAAAAAAAAAGAAAAACAGCCGGCACGGAACAGAGTAGCATTGAGTTTAACCAGAGTCAGCCTCAGCCGGGACCGCAGCCGCGAAGAGGAACAAGGAAAAGAAGGCCATCACAGCGATATCCCAACCATGTTGATGGTGACGCTCCACGCTGACTTTTTCCGAGAAAATAAATGTGGTAACGAGCGAGAGATGGCGCCACCGCAAGATCGGCGGGGCCGCAGTTTGGACACGAGCGCGGAGCCCGCGGTATAAAAAAACGAGCCCTTCGAATCGCCATACTGGCTGGTGCGTGTTGCTTCCTACAGAATACCGGCCGAGGTGCCCGCAATGTGACGCAGGCTCGCTGCCGAGAAGGTGTCGTGTAACCGCTCATTCACACTGGAAGCGGATCCGCGTTCGCAAAGCGGTCGCGAACGCGGTTGCAGAAAGATCCAGTACAATTGCACGCGCATCTGATGACATCGAGTGCGCGTGAAGTTGTACTGGATCTTTATACAACCGCGTTCGCAACCGCTTTGCGAACGCGGATCTGCTTCCAGTGTGAATGTGCGGTGACAAAGCTTTCGGTTGCACGTCAAAAAATCCCCAGGTTGTCCAAATTAGTCCTCATTCCTCCGTTGGGACGTTCCAGATGTCCTTCGTTGGATTGGCACGTGAAACCCCAAAATATGACTTCGTAAAAAAAAAAAAAAAGAAACAACCTGTGCTTAGCGATTTTACTATAAGGGATGTATTTCAAGTAATATAAATGAACAATAACGAAGTAATGAGCCCAGAAAGAGTGCTAGAGCAATTATAGGGCTGCACTACTTTTCAGAATAACTTGGTAAAGGGCGACGTTTCGTCACTCTCCGTCGGGTCAATAAGAATGTCGTCGCCAGCCACATAAGAGCATATATGTATACTCCGTTTTACTTTTAGATGGACCACAGCAGAGGCTACGAGCCAACAGAGCCAATCGAATGACGTGTGAGGTCGTAACGAATGACACTGGATTGGCTGCGATGGCTCGTAGCGTCCACTGAGGTCCATGGTCGGGTGAAACGGGGTATAGTTGGAAGTGCACTCCTCCCGTAGAGGTCTGCACAACCCTCGTCAATATGCCTACACTGACCCGCCATAAACGGCAACAGAATAATCTTGGCTCCGCGCGAAAAAAACGAAAAGAAAGGCGAACGATTGTTTTGTGAGGGGAGGGGGGCGCCTTGCGAGTGCTCGTCAAACACCCCGAGCTTGTTATAGACGGCGGCGCTCTGCCTAGACGTACGCCATAAACCACCGACAGGACACAAATGACATTTGACTTCTCACGGAGGAGTGTCATGGTCTGGTAAATGGGTCATATAGACAGTTTTAGGAATATGGCAAAAAATATGACTTGAACCTATAAAACGAGGCAAAAACGGATATTGCTTTAAGTGTTCAAGTCTCGCAACATGCAGACATGAGATTTTAGCGTGACAAACAACCTGCCTGGGGAAAGACGACTTTGTGGGAAAGAATAGTGCTGTTTTTTCCGTCTCCAACTCATCTCAACGAGGATCACTAGGGTCACGAGTGACGTTGTCTTTTTTTCGGCGCCTATCTTCGATCATGAACCAACTGGCCCAAATTGCCATCTTAATGCAGTTTATTTCTATTACATCGGGCTCTTTTCAATGTTATCCCACTAATCTCCTTGCGGTGTACCCACTAATTAACCTCATCGCACTTGCGTGCTGCCGCTACAGACATTGTACGTTTGCCATTCGCCACGGAAGCTACCCAAGCGAAGTGCTCACCCTCTTCAACGGGCACAACCGTCAGCAGGCCATGCCAAACGGATATGCAGAATACTGAGGTCAGAGTCTTGGAAGCAGGTGGAGAAGTGCAGGAACGTCTTGAGAATCAAGTGCCATGCCAGCGGAGTGGGAGAGAGAACAGGAGAGAGAGACTACAAGCGACATCTTAAAACAGCAGCCCAGTACACTGACTTCTTCTGGGAACAGACAAGACCAAAACTGATGAAGAAAACCAGCAGCCGTGTAGGAGGACAAGAGGAGGTCACGGGTTTGGGAGATGTGACGTTACCACCGAAAGTCAAGGAATGCCTGGAGCACGGTCCAAAGTACAGCCAAGAACAGCGCATGCGTCCAGTTACACAGCTGTCGCTGGTGAGATGGATAGGGGCCAAAACGAAACCTGAAGATAGAGACCGATGCGTAGGTGGCGGTGTGGAAGTCCTCCAACGCTCTTTGAGAACAACAACGAGGAACTTCAAAACCAGTGACATCGTGGACCACCTCTGGAACAACAACCTCAAGTTGTTCACCTCAGACAAGGAGGGAGGCTTCGAGGTCGCCTCGGATGCCCCATACAACACCAAGGCAAGAGAGGCAATTGAAAAAAATTTCAAGGAAGCAAGTCCTGGCCCGCTGACGAAGGTTAACTCCCGCGCTCTTGAGATGTGTGGTGCTATGGAACTCACGGCGCTACAAAAAAGTGTCAAATCCAGCCAGAAACTCGAGCTGGACATTTTCTTCGCCGCAGAAACTCATAAAACAGATGTACCCTTTAGGGCCATTGTGACTGAGAAGAACTCTTGTCGATTCCAGGTGGCCAGCCTTTTTTGTAAGCATCTAAGCACCCTGGAGCTGTCAGACCCGTTTGTCGCGCAAAACTCTGACCACATTATAGAATTTTTAAGAGGAGGGAACCACGGCATGTGTACTGCATTCTCGGTGGACGTAGAAGATCTTTTAATTCTGTTGCGCACGAACTTCTGTTTATTTCCGTCAGGGAGTGCATCGATCTTAACGGCGTTGCTACCGTTCCAGAGCACGTGTGGCGTTAGCGTGGATCACTTCCTGGAGCTTTTAACAATTTACTTAAAGAATACTTTTGTGTCTTTTGAAGGGGAACTGTTCGTGCAAAAAAAAGGGGAATTTGCATTGGCTCGCGCGTGGCACCCATAGTGTGCGATATATTTGTAAGTAGGTGTGGGAGAAACGTCTATGACAAACTACGAGAACAGAGAAGTTTTAAAGTCTTCAGATATGTGGATGACTTTCTAGTTCTTAGCAAGACGACTACAGAGGCTAGCGGTGAAATCCAATTAATATTAGATATGTTTAAGTATTCTGGTGAAAAAGGCCTGAAGTTCACGCAATGAAGAGGCGAAAAATGGCGAGTTGCAGTTTTTAGATCTTAGACTGAGCCTCAGGGAGGATCACATACGCTGGACGTACGAGCCGCGCTCCAAGAAGGGCATTCTCCCATACAGCTCAGCCCATTCTAAGGTTGTCAAACGAGGGATTGCTTCAATCTGTCTTGAGGCGTCCATTAAAAAATTATGTGAGCACACTGCGCAAGAAAGCTTCAAGAAACAGGCAGCGCGCCTGCAGAGGGCTGGCTTCCCTTCAAGTGTTATGGTAGAGGTGGCGGAAAGCCTAATCAAGAAGATAAAAGGCATGCAAAGGCAACCTCGGGAAAAAAGCACAGTCAGACCTGTTGTCATTCCGTACATGCACGCCATTACCCACAACCTTAAAAAGGTAGCTGACCGTTACGACGTACCAGTAGTTTTCTCGGCACCTAACAAGCTGTAGAGACTGTGCCGCAAAATCAATTTTTCCGCTGATGCTGCAAACAAATGCAAAACTAAACACCGCAAGAAATACACGGAGGGCACAACGGGACCAAATTCCAATGTCATGCGGGTCAGTCTACATCGGTCAGACTGGCCGATGCTTCAACGATCGCGCACGTGAACATGACGCGGCCACACGAGCAACCCCATCTGGACATCTGGCAACACACTGCAACCGCTGCCACTGCTCCCCGTCATTTAAAGACACAACATTTATGGGCAGATACCCAGATAAGATATCCAGGGAGCTTCACGAGGCCTTTGAAATCAAAGCAAAGGGCAAGATGTGCACAAGTAACGCGTCAATTACCTTATCGACAAAGGAATTTGAATTTCTGGAAAGGGGTCTACACCGTGCCTAGTCGTGATGAAGGCTTTTTTTCACGGCTATCGCTTTTTTTTTACGTGCATTTAGTTTCTTTTTCTTTTTTTTTTCATTGTGCTATGGGCGCCTCTTGTATCAAATTTCATAAATACGGTATTTTTCAAACTTTTTATTGGAGATATGAACTGTATCGCTTTGTTGTGTGTTGTTCCTCCCTGCCACGGCCCACGGGCCAACAGTATGTATAAATAAAATAAATAAAATAAATATAAGGGATTCCTTTTCAATAAATGTTAGTTGCGAGTGCGCCAGTGTTTACGTCTCTTCTTGTCCTTGTTTTTTTCGACGCCTATCTTCTATTCTAACGTTGAGACCCTAGAGTCAAAAATCAAATCTTTATTTTGTTTGCCTCACGAACATCAGGAGAGACAAAGCAGAAAGCTTCAAATAGGCGGCTTGACGAAGCACTACCCCCTATGGCAGAAAGCAGCATAAACGTTTTCACTATATAGATGAAAAACCTAAATTGTATACCTTATTACAGGGCTCAGAATAAAAAGATTTCAGCATTTAAACTGTGGGGAAGAAGGAAGAACAGTGGAGCTGTACTATGAACTGCCATCTATGAGCGATGGCGACAACCAGACAACCGGCAAGCCGGTTATTTGGTTGCCACCGTCGCTCACAGATGGCGGTAGTTGTCCAGAGGGTTGTGCCGAGATTTCTTTGTCCACGGACATGGAACTGGGGAAACTAGCACTTAACAGCTCCTCTGTAAAACCGAATCAAGGAAGTAGTTAGTCTACAATTCGCCATGCATAAAAAAACAGCAAACAATAAAAAATCAGGTTACCAAACAAAACACTAGAAGCACGTTCATACAACAGTTTCTAGGAGATTAAAGTAGCATACTACTTTGATCTCCTAGTAATGTCTATATTTTTACCTTTTTGTTAATTTAGGAGTGATTGCAATCTGCATTTTAAAGACGCGGGGAGTGGGTACACAATACTCTCGCCATGTCGGGTTACGTACAGAGGATATGTTCTTACCAAACTACGCCCAAGTTTATGTCTTAATAATTGAAGTTACGTGTGCCCTACGAGGGCATAATCGCTTGCACCTTTGCATTTAATTGCATTATAAGCATAATCTAACTCGGATCACTAACTAGATAGTGATTGCCAGAAAGTCGACTAATCCCGAATCTCTTATTTTTTTTTCTTTTTTGTAAATTTCAAGTATTTAATAATACACAAGTACGGAATATTAATTGCTTTCTGCTAAATAATATACTGAACAGGGACAAAAAGGAAACCAGTGCAGTCACCCTATTGTCAGCAAAAGTCACACAAGTACTTTGTCTAGAACAGCTAATTTTCACTGCTTCGACCCTTGGGCATAGAGTTTGTGTACCCTTTTTTGAACATTCTTACTCTGTAGATAGTATATTCAATATTTCATCGCGCCATGAACCGCGCGTAGTTTAGGGGGGAAAAGGGGGCGGGAGGGGGGGGGGGGGGAGGGTGGTGGAAGGGGCCAGCTTCTGAAGTCTGTACCTTTTACGTTTTGCTCAGTTGACACGAGGACGAGAATATGAAGAAATCTTCAGTCTGCCATTCGCGTGGTGTTGGTTCAGACATTTGCGTTTGAGTGCGTTTGACTGCGTTCCGTCGAGAACCGAAAGCGAGTCACCGGCACATCTGTGGTTCGTATGAAGCGTGGAATCCAATTCAAGGAATCATCTTGGCACGCGATATAAGCAGCAGGGATGTCCTATAGTTTCTCGCTGCCGCAACGCAGTCAAACGCAGTCATACGCAACTCTGTGAACCAGGCTTTACTTGTCCTATTTAGCGACAAATCGGAGTAAATGGTTAACAATGCGATTGTATGTTTAGAAAAAAAAAAATGAAAGACGTTTACGATTCCCTGTAATACATAGGTTGCACTGACGTAATTTGGTCCTCCTTTCTGGTGGCCGAACTTCCTCGAGCGTAGCCTTTACTGTGCATATTCTACGAGCAGTACACGAGCGTCGCGAGCGAGCGGAAACGAGTGAGCACAGCTTCATTACACTTCGTTTCACTTTAACTGCGAGCGAAGACAAAGCTAGAAGCGCGAGACCAGCGCTTTTTGCGTTTCTGCCCAGCTCGCGCGCTCGAGCAAAGCCTGAAGGCACGGAGCTTTCGTGCTCGCGCTTCCAGCTCTGCCTTCGCTCGCACATAAGGTGAAACGAAGTATAACAGCAGGTTTTGGCCACCAGAAAGGAGGAAGGATATGACGTCACGTGCAACCCATGTATACCGAATTAGAGCGCAGCTCTTTTTGAAGAGGAGGGAAGGGTGTGGAGAGGAGGGTATAGACCGACACGCGGGCTTTACGTCACGGAGCTGCGGCGGCGCTGCGATCGCGCCGGAGCCGGGGGGGTGTGGGCAAAAGGGCGCAGGTTTTGCATGGGCGTCATAGCATTTCAGCGTGCCGCGAAGCTGTGTTGCCGTTAATTGCACCGAAAGGTACCGCAAAAGTAGCGGAGTGAGTTTCCACGAGTTCCCGGCAGACTCTGAAAAACACAGAAGGTGGATAATATCCGTGGATCGAAAAGAATGGTCGCCTCGCGCGAACGACCGTTCGTGCGGTAAGCACTTTCTCGAAGGCAAGTGCGGCTTCCATTTCAATGTCCGTCCCGAGGCTTGCTTATGTGCAGGGAATCCGTTGTCTGATCGAGACCACCCGATTTTGTTCCCACGGTGTTCGCGCACAAAGCACCGGCCAAGCGCTCGTCGAGGCTCGCTACGCTCGTGCTACCCAGCAGAAGGGGATCGGCGACAGAACGGCAGTGTTGTAGGCATTACCGAAAAAAATTAACGAAATACGTTACTCGTTACTTGCAAATAAAAGGTACGCGTTACTGAGCTACGTTGCCTAAAAATACAAGGAACGCGTTACCGCTACCGATAAAAAGTAACGCACGTTACTTCTGCGTTACTTTTTAAATTATGATTTAACATATTTTACGGTCTTGGCGATACAGGTATGCATAAGCTCATATCTTAAGAAACGTTATATTCATGCAGAAACTGAACATAATTACTTTATCTCTCTTTACGGTTTAACCTAAATACTCACGAGAGAAAAACGCAAAGAAAAAATGGCTTAACGCCTAAAAACACGAAACAAATTGAAGTGTAATTTCTTTAAGACGGGAAGTAGTAACGAGTAACGTAACTACGTTACTTGAAATAGTAACATAAGTACGTTACCCGTTACTGTGTCGAAAAAGTAACGAGTAGGTTACTACGTTACTGAAAAAAGTAACGCGTTCCTGGTAACGCCGGTACTTGGAACGTGTTACCGCCAAGACTTCAGAACGGACAAAGCGCTACTGCTTGTCATGCCTTGTGGACATGAGGGTAGGAAAAATATCATACCTTGACTTGAAGACGCTGTGTGTATTTATTTAATTAATAAATGCACTTCCGCAGACCCACAGTCTGCTGATCCCGCCGGCAGCGCGGAAACCGTCTCGAAGTAATCGTAGGCCTCGAGAGACTTGTACGCCTGCACCGTGTCGGCCGTGAACTGGCTTGGCAAAAAAACTAAACAAACGACGACGTGAGCCGTCGACTTCGGTGGCAGCAACTTCACGTCGGAAGTCCAGCAGGCCTTGTTTACGGCGTACGGATCCCCGTAGGCAACGCCGCCCACGCACAGTTTGTTTCGGTACCGCTGCCGTTCAGGCTCGGGTAGCGAGCTCAAATAGTCGGGCATAGCATTGACATACGTTGTCAGGAAATACGACGCACAAACAAAGCTAAAAGCGTCCCTACAACGTCAACAACGAGCGCACGCCAACCAACGCAATGGCGAAAACACGGAGAGCCGGGCCGCTTTTGCCCACATAGCTACAGCGCATGCGCGGCCTTCCGGCCGTGTTGGTAAACAGAGCCGCTCCGCGTGTCGGTCTATACTTTCTTCCTCCTCGGTACCCTCTCCTTCTCTCCCCTCCTCCTTTACCCTCCTCCTTCCTCTCCTTCTTCCCTCCCCTCCTTCTTCCTTCCTCCTCCACCCCTCCTCCTCCCCCTTCCTCCCTCCCCTCCCTCCCTCCTCCTTTGTAACGTCACTCGTGACCCTAGTGATCCTTGTGACGTCACTTGTGACCCGTCGTGACGTCACCGGTGACCTTTGTCGAGGTCTTCACAAATGACCTTCGTGACTGTGACCTTCACGAGGGTCACTCGTGAAGGTCACAGTGAAAGGCTCGTGCCTCGTGAAGGTCACAGTGAAGGTCGTGACCTTCGTCGTGACCTTCACGAGTTACCTTCATGACGTCACTCGTGACCCTAGGGATCCTCGTGACGTCACACATGACGTCATTATGGGAAACGTTCCATAATGCAACGCGCGGTTACGCCGACGGCGACGACGACGCCGCTCAGTCCTGAAACGGGCGCCTAAGAGCTGCGCTCTAAAACGACGCTCGTCCTTGCGGTCGTCCTAGAAGTCTTCCTAGACCTCCTGGACGACTTCACTTGTCACAGTACGTGAAAAACAAGCGGCGTCCGTCGGCGTTGTGACCAAACGATGGCCATAAAAATACGTCGTCAAGCGTCATCAGCGTGATGCCATCAAGCGTCATCATACGGCATCAGAGTGCTGTCCCACCGGAACGCCGTGTGCAAAAGGTGCGCTTCGGACTTCATCTGTTATCGGTGTGTGCTTCGTGCGATGAACTGTGAGGCGACCGCGTCTACATCTACGACCTCGACGTCGTCCTTAAGGTCATCCTAGAGGTCGTCCTAGGAGTCGTCATAGACGTCATTCTTAACGTCGCCATAGAGGTCGTCTTAGAAGTCGTCCTAAACGTCGTTCTTGACGTCGTCCTAAAAGTCGTCCTATTCGTCGTCCCCTAGGCGTCGTTCTCGACGTCGTCTTGGACGTCGTCCTTAAGGTCGTCCTAGAGGTCCTAGACGTCGTCCTTGAGGTCGTCCAAGACGCCGTCCTTGACGTCGTCCTCGGCGTCATCCTAGAGGTCGTCCTAGACGCCGTATTTGGCGTCGATCACTTGAAAGTAGTCTTCGACGTCGTCCTATGCGTCGTGCTAAACTTTAATACGTGTAGAAACATTACTCGGAAAACCTTCTCCCGCGGGACTATAATGGCTTTCGCCTTTCTACGCGTAAGCAGTATTAAGAGGGCACTGAAGTCATTTTTGAAAAAAATTGTTTTTGATGTAATATTGTTTAAAATGTGTTAGTTCCCACATATACCGAGTCCTGTATTTATAAACCCCATATTCACCTCAGGGCTGTAGAAAAACATGTGGACTCTTTTTTCTCGCGGACTGCATTGTGTGTACTAATGAAAGCCCTAAAATACGCGCAGAGTTCGAATGATTTTATTATAACTCGTTTCGAAGAGAGTTTGAGAGGTACACATTCGGATAAGACTCTTTTTCTCCGCGTGCGAAGCCATCGCTTGCCACTCGCCGACAAGCGCCCTTCGTCGACCACTTCACTCGGAAGAAAATTCTTCCCAAAGAGGGTGTGTCGCGATCTTCGAACACCCTTTTAACGAGGAAATAAGCTACCCACGGTTGTGCTTTCGTTTTTTTTTTTTTTTTGGATGCTTACAGCATCTAGATTGAGTTGCCACCCCAAAAGAACTATCTCAGAATCAACTTCAGTGCACATTTAAGTGTACTCGTGTATCCTTTTAGGGGCGAAGCTCCTTAGGGTCTAGCCTTGTCCATCCGTCCGGCGTCCGTGCTCACATCGATTGCCATCCCATCTGTCTTTTTAAAAAACGAAAAAAAAAAATGTTTGCGCAGTCGACAGGATTCGAACCTGTGCGGGGAGTACCCAATGGATTTCTAGTCCATCGCCTTAACCATTCGGCCATTTGTCTTTTTTTTTATTTATTTCCAGGATACACATTTTGATAAAATTAATGTGCCCCGAAAACTGCAACTGTTGCAAATTACTTAACATGTAGAAGTGGTTAAAAGCCTATCAGCCAGGCTTGGCTGAAGGTCGTTGTGATGGTGAATTTAAAAGGTTTTGAGCGTGGCTAAATCGTCCAGAACTGGCAACCATTCCACATCAATATTTATCTTTTTGTAACATTCTCTTAACCATTTGATAGTTTCAATGAAGTACTCTCGGGGGTTGCGTGCGTCAACATCAGCATGCCGCACCGCCATTCTGCTCTTCCATATGCCGTGGAGCCCCAGGAGCATGATTATGTCGTAGGGCACAGGTTCACGCTCTATTGTTAAGAACCGGATTCCTTGAGGTGACAGCGGGAGCTCTTTCTTTATGGTGCGCTGAAGCACGTCCCAGAAAAGAAGAGCATCCCAGCAGCCCAAAAAGACATGCTCAATGCTCTCCGGTTGTTTGCACAAACTACAATTTACCGACCAGTAGAGGTTCATGCCTTTTGCATCCAGAAAAGTCTTTACTGGCAACGTTTCGCTGTGTAATTTAAAAAAGAAAGTTTTAACCGCCGCTGGTACCATAGCGTTCTTGACTCGCTGTAACACATCTCCCGGGGCCCCAGAGCCTATGGACCTATACCTTGGCATGGGCAGCAACATGGCCACTAGGTCACGCGTCAAAGTTTTGCGTGATACACTACACAAATAGTTCATAGAAAAACGAACGAACAGAAAACGGCAGGCAGATACAACTTCGCGCAAAAAACCGGACAGCGGTCCGCACCGTGCCCGGCAGGACGAAACAACAAATCCCGGTAAAACGTCAAACAGCCTTGTCTGAATAACGGTTCGAAGAAAGGGATCACGCTGGTCACGGACAAAGATAAAGCGTGAGACGAGTTGTCGAACAAATACGTGACACAGTCCGACACCCCCCGCTTTGGGCTTAAAAAAAAAGGTTGGTACGGCGAGTTCGCTCCCATTGGGACGCCCAAATAAACACTGCAAATACACGGTGAATCCGCTGGATGTTAATTCTAGAACACTGCAGCACTTGAAGGACATACCACAGTTTGGACAGAAGAAACACATTGCACACAGTCGCTCTCGCGAAAATGGACAAATCTCTCCGTACCCACCTCTCTGCAGTGGCCTTAAGTTTAGCTATTTCTTCTCGCCAGTAATTTGTGGGCTCACGGTAATGTTCCAGAGGTACACCTAGGTACTTTGAAGGCGTCCGTGACCATTGAATATTCCCAAAAACAACTGGAGCAGTCATCCACTCACCATGCCATAACCCCACGCACTTTGACCAATTCACCGCGCAGGCAGTGACCTCACAAAACCTCTTGGTCAATTCAACAGCTTCTAAAACACTTTGAGGGTCCGAACAAAAAACAGCAACGTCGTCTGCGTATGCCAATATTTTAATCTCACATTCCTGTAGTGTAAAACCCCTAATATTTTTAGATTGAATGACACAGCGGCAAAAGGGCTCTAGGTAGATTGCGAAAAGCAAGGGTGATAAGGGACATCCCTGCCGCACTGAAGAGCGGACGTTAATCCCCGCACTAACTGTTTTATTAATTACTAGTTTAGTTTTGCAGTTTACATATGCCATCCTTACCCCCTCAAGCAGCACAGATCCAACTCCCACATGTTGTAAAATGGAAAACAGAACATCGTGGCACACCCGATCAAATGCTTTTTCAAGGTCTATCTGAAGTATAGCCTACTTTCCGATATTCCGCGTCACAGACCTCTAGAACACTTCGAGTAATGTGTATGTTTGTGCCAATGCTACGACCCTTTATCCCACAGGTCTGGTGTGGCCCTACTATTTTCCATATAACACGCTGCAATCTACTGGCCAAAACCTTCATTAGCACCTTATAGTCAACGTTGGCCAGGGTAATTGGTCTGTAATTACTAGTACTACGAAGCTTATCGGCGTCATTACATTTGGGTATCAAGACTGTGTGCGTGCACAAGAAAGAAAGTGGTAATTCTTTATTTTGATAGGACTGAGAAAAAACCCTATGCAGAACCGGTGCAATTCGCAGCTTAAACTTCTTATAGAAGGCCGTGCTCAGACCATCCGGTCCCGGTGACTTGCCTACGCTTAGGTCATCTATCGCTTTCTCGACCTCTGATAAACTAATCGGATCTTCTAAAAACGTCGTGGTATCGCTATCTAGCTTCGGCTGACTTGGCAAAAATTCCGTATCGAGCCCCCTTTTTTTTGGTATTTTCTTTTCAAACAATGTGTATAAAACTCAACAAAAGCATGCTGAATACTGTCCTGATCTCGAGTTACTGCGCCTCTGTACTCTATTTCTTCAATCCGGTTCCCGCTAGCATACTTTTTTTCCAACGCAAGGGCCCTCTTTGTGGGCGTTTCCCCGACAATCAAGTTCGTCGCACGGGCTCGAATGATTGCCCCTTTATATCTCTCTTCATCTATTTTCTCAAGCTTAGCTTTGATAGTGCTTATGTCGTCTTTGAAGGCTCCTGGTGTTCTCTCCTCCTCTACATAAAGCCTTTGTAAATCCTTTCGAAGACCGTTCTCTACCCTTCGCTCTTCCCGCTTTATGTTAGCTGCTCGTTCAATCGCATCAATCTTAACCTGCTGTTTAAATAGTTCCCACTCCTCACATATGTTATTTTCTGAAACGCATTCTAGTCTGCCGAGCTTATTTTCGATTTTCCCTATCAATTCTTGGTCCTCGAGAAGTTTTGCGTTTAACTTCCACAACTCCCACGAAAAGCTAGTTTGTTTCTTATGCTGACCCAAGGTAAAACTCACCAAACTGTGATCGCTGAAAGAGACATGACTAACCGCGAAGTCGTTACACTGGGGTACTAAATCCGCTGAAACATATACCCTGTCAAGCCTGGCATGACCTCTGCCTTGGTGGTGCGTGTAAAGGACCCGACGTCCCGGTGTTATGCAGGGTGCCAGGTCTTCGAGCCCCTTATCTTGAATCAACTGATTTAAAACTTCACTAGACCTATCACTATTTCGTCTTTGATTTGTCCGGTCTTCTGGCATACAGACACAATTAAAGTCTCCCAGCAATATCGTAAACCGGTCACTGATTACAAATCTGCCAATATATTCAAAAAAGTCGCGTCGCTCACTCTCCACATTTGGCGCATAAATGCACATAACCCTCCACTTTTGATTTAGGAAAACAAAATCGCAAAGAACAAGCCTTCCCGATTCACACGATACAACATTCTCTTCGATGAGCCCAGCAGCTCTCCGCAAGAACAGACAACATCCTCCAGATCTACCTACAGCATGGCTGACGCAGATATTGTACCTCGACGTAAACGGTTTCACCAGGAACTCGGTCTGACTTTCACTCTCGACCTTCGTCTCCTGAACCGCTAAAACGTCTAGGTCTTTCTCTAGGAGAAGGCGACTCAGCTGACACTGTCGGCGGCGTGCCGCAAGTCCCCTGACGTTAAGGGTCCCTATGCGCAGACCAGACGTTAGCTGTGTCGTTTTTCTTTATTGCGTCAGACCCAGCTTCCGGCGATTACCCTTTGCGTCCTACCGTACCAGGGTCGATACTCACTGCGACAGACCTCCGTCGCGGGTCAGCGACGAGGACCGCAGTTTCCTGACGTAGCGACCCTTTTTTCCAATCAGCTGAAACTCCCCCTCAGACCACTGCTGTACCGGTGCGACGTTTTTCGGCGACTCGTCGTCCAGTCGCCGTTTCACCTTTGAGGGATCCAGTTCCATGGCTGGCTCACACTCGATGGCTGCTGCCTCAGTGCCGGTGCTTCCCATCACCATCACCGCCACTGCCTCCGATGAAGGTTTTTCACTCGTTGTCGTCTTCCCCTCTTTTTCGTTGGCTTCAGGAGCCGTCTCCGTGGGCTTCTCGTCCTGGACTGTCGCCTCCGCCCTGTTGTCATGTCCTTCGACTGTCGTTTTGTTCTGCTGTGTCCTATCAAACGGCGTCGACAATGTTGCGGCTTCCTCTGCTTCCGCCTCATCCATGATGAAGTCGCACCCCTCGTCGCTCGCTCGGCTGACTACAGCACTCGCGTACGTGCGTGCACAGTCTTGGGCCACATGGCCGAAGCCACGGCAATGCCCGCACCGAGGTACACGGCAGTCGCGCCGTATATGTCCTTGCCTTCGGCACCGCAGACATAGCGGTGCCCGCCCGGGCACGACAACGAGGATCGTGCCCCCCTGAAGCCTTAGCTGATGAGGTAGGTTCTCCGGCGTCTTGCCTTCCTTGAGTGTCAGTTTAGCGATCCTGGTGGTCGACTCGATGTCTTCGAAGCCTTCCACTCGCCACTTCTCCTTGGTCACCTCGTGAACTGTGCCGTACTCTTCCAGTGCCTTCCGGAGAGTGTCGTTGGATACGTCGAACGGGACCCAATGTAACTTGGCCCGAACTTCTGCCGGTTGGGGTCTACGGGGACGCACAGCTTTCCCTTCACCGTGAGCCGGCCAAGCTGTAGCAGTCGTTCTTTCGCGGCCGCACTTTTTAGGCTGCAGAGCCACACGTGTCCCATTTGACACACACCTAGCCCTGCTACATCCTTACGAAGGTCCGCTTTTTACAAAGGCTCCTTGAAGTCGATGATCCTTAGAGGCCTGGCGTTGACATCGCAGTGAAGGTAGACTTGGTTTTTTCCCTTGTCTCCAGCCGGCAACGTCGGCAACACCATCCGATAGTCGGCAGGGATGCAAAAATGCCTGTCACCACGGCCGGCGTCGGCCGCTATCACCTCGCTATCAGAGCGAGCCATCGCGCGTCCGCACTCTTCGACTGCCGAGCGCTCAAGCTCCGGCCATTTGTCATTCATCTGTCTGTCATGGATGAAACGTTGCATGTAGCCGCTCAACGTTTATACAGGAGAGTGCGCTGCGGTCAAATGCGTATATAATCACGTTAAACTTTGCATGCATTGGCCCAACGTTTATAGACGAGAGGGCGCTGCGGACAAATGCTCAAATGCGTATATAACCACGTTCCATACCACACATTCTCTTTCTGACACGGACCGTTGACTTAAGCGGTGGAGATGCGTTCCCACGGCTTCTAGCGGATCCAAGCTGATCCGCTTGAAGAACCACTGGCTCTGCATTTCACCGACCATAAAGCAGTAATAATGAAGTCGAAACGCAACCCGGAACTCAGCACTACCTATGAGCAAAAAAAAAAAAAAAAAAAAACCAAATTAGCAGCATTAGCACTACCTATGAACAATAAAATCAGTATCATCAGTAACACCAGAGCCTCGCCTCAATCAACATAATTCACCACGAGGAGATGTTGCGATGTTTTTTTTAGAAATTGAACATTGGTGTTTTAAATAAACTCCAATTACTCTTTGTACCTTGAGGTTAGATGTTCTAATCCTCATTCTTCCGACAAAACGTTCCCTAGGCGAAAGCAAATTTACAAGTCAATTTTTCTAGCCTCAATGCCGGACGCCATTCTATACAAATCCCGAACGGTCGTGTATATAGGCTGCGCCTTGACGATTAAAACTCCAGTTGTAAGTTTAGCAATAGTTTGACTCGTTTCTTCCGTCCCGTCTCTTTCGCTGTACGTTTTAAATAATCACCCCAACAGAAACCGCCCCAAGCCATTGTCATTGCTAAGTCATTGTCTGTGGCGATTGTATGCGATCACTAGGTAATGCGTGTAGCACATAAGGAGACAAGCATAGACGTTGTTGTCGTGGAGAAGGGAGCAGCCTCCAGTTGACCACGAAAATGTTCCCGTTCGTGGCACTCTATGGTACAGCGGCGAAGGCCCTAAACGAGAGGAAGGAAGGGAGGCCTCCTTATTGGCCGGCCGAAATATCGGGACGAAGATCGGAAGGGAAGGGGCAGGCAAACCTCGGCACCCGATAATAGAGGCGACCCCATGGCGCAGTCGTAAAACCGGTTAGCGGTCTCTTTTCATCAGGCTCGTAATCAAATGGACCATAAAACGTTCGCCTTCCTGCAGGCCATCAGGCCAGCCGCGCTGCGTTTACAAAATATCCGTCGGTATAGCGGTGGCACAACACTACAGCATCGTGATGATCGAAACTTTAATAAGCAAATATTTTAGCCAAAAGCAGCCGTGGAATTCGCTCTAAAATAAGGAAGACACGTCGTCGATGGGTCTGAGACGGCGACGGCTCACCGCAGGGCAGCATTAGCTTAGAAAAAAAGGCAAAAAGGAAGGAAGGAGGGTTAGAAAGGAAGGCTGTCAGGTTAAATTATGGCGGGGCTTTAGCTTAAATGTGTATTAACTTGCGTTTAACCAAGTAAATCTGATAGTAAATCTCCTCGATTAAACCGCTGCCATTGAAGCTCGCGGAAACGGAGCAAGAAATCCCGAGTGCTGACATCTGCGGTCAAGAGAGAAAAAACGTGAAAGAGAACGACTGAAAAGACGGCAACGGGAGCAGGCGTATGCACATACTCTGAGAGGAGGTTAGGCGCGTTCGCGTTATCCCGTTCTCGTTATTACAACGCCAGCCCCCGCTGTCCATCTTTTTTCTTTCTTTTCATCAAGCTAAAACGTTTTGTTAACACCTATGTAATATACCTTTTATCTGTAATTTGAATTTATTAAAAGGCTCAGCCGCGAGAAATATGAGCAAAGGGGCCACTTATTGGCGATTGCACCGTTGGCGCAAACCGGTTAAAATGCATGAACAAATGGTGGACCTTTCCTTCCAGGTATAATTATACGGTATTTTTGCAACAGGCCTAGCAGAGAGACTGCAACTATTATTTCGCTTTAATCCCAGTCATGTTTAGCCACTTTAATATATCTCTAACATACTTCCGTTTTTTCTAATTTCCTGAACTTTCTTCAATTCCTAAACCAGAACTTTTTTTCCAGCTTTTGCATCTAGTTTTCTTAAGTGGATTCGCACCTTCGCCAAAACAACCTTTCCTCTTCTCCTGACCTCCCCCCCCCCCTCCATAATTCCATAGCCTTATTTTTTTAAATTAAGTTCCGAACACTTGTGCGAGCTTCCATGCTCAGTGTTCGTATGGGCAGCTAGGAAGCTATGCTGCCTTTGCGGCGGCTTATACAATAAACAGCCAAGGGAAACAATTACCGTAATATCCCGAGTCATCGCCCATCCCCGAGTCATCGCCCACCCCAATTTTTGGGCCAATATAGATTTCTAAAAAAACACCGAGTCATCGCCCACCCCTTCAAATACCCCAACGCGGACTCCGCGATCTGCAAACACTCATCCTACCCAAATGACGCGGCCGCGGATCTTACAGTTGGAGGACGTCCGTGACAAAGTAAAACGGAGAGAAAGGCCCTCTCTTTGCTTACGCATTTTGCGCGTGAGCGACTCCGAAGTGGTAGTGTATCCATGCGAAAAGAAAACGATGAAGATAACAAAATAAAAGTTTGTTTTGCTTAAGATGATGTCGATCCGACAAAAAAAAAAAAGAATCGGAAAGATAACACAAGCATTAACCCGGTCAGGAATCGCGAGGTAAGCGTACGCCCCATATTTTGGGATGTAACCGCGGAGTGTAAGGTCGAAGTCTGTCTCCGCCGAAGTAAGTTCGCTGCGAACCCGCTCGTTCTCCCCGCACGTCGCGACCGCGGTTGTGCAATGTTTTAGACAAAGCCAACAGGTAAATAAAGCTTTTCTTGAACGCCCTACACAGACGTTAGTAGAGCGTCCCAAACCCCCATTGATAGCACGCCGTGCACGGACGCACGCATGTACGCAAAAAACAAGGAAGTTGCGCAAGAGCTTGTGATTGACAAGGCGCCCGACTTGGCCCGACGCCAAAGTATTTGCCACGCGATCGCCGGCTTTTTCACTTTCCCAGCATCGCTCTTCGTCGCTTCTTTGTTCCGCTCGCTCGCTCGCTCGTTGCGCCTGGTTGGTTTTTCTATTTTCTTGCAGAATTTTCTTTCTTTTCTTCTCTTTTTTTTTACTATCTAGGAGAACATAGTGGTGAAGTGTGGTGTTCCAAGCGCGTAGCAAGCAACGGACTTCGGGGTAGTAAAACATTCTTTCGTGAGCATTTTTTCTATAAAACAATAAAACTAAATCGAGTTTTGAGTTTAATGTATTTGTTGCGTAGCAGCGCTAGATACGGAGAGAAAACTGGGCGGCTTTCTCCTCTTTTATTAACTTTTTGTGCTCACCCACCGAGACATGGCCCACCCCACTTTTTCTATGAATTTCAGGCGGCAGGGGGGTGGGCGATGACTCGGGATATTACGGTAAATTAATGCCAGATATTTCAAAGCCCTGCAGGAGAAAAACAATCCAGGACGCGATAGAGAAAATTCTCGCCAAGATATGTCAATTAGATATTCCAGATGGGCAAGCCAAAAAGTTTATTTCATTGTTCCTTGCTCAAAACCTGCTCACTAAACGTAAATTTTCAGAAAGAAAGGCTGGTAGACTAAACGCAAAGACATACTGAAAACGTACAAACTTGTCTAGGACAACTTCATCTTTATACCTCATAAAGCGAGCCTTTTTTGTTGTGGGAACCACGTGTTCCCCGCATCTCTATCTAGGCATAGCTCAGGCAGGCCGTGGGTGCTGCGGTGTCGGCACGCTCTACCCAGATGCGAGAGAAGGCCGTGTGCCCCTGTGGACGGCTCACCTCACCCTTAGAGTGGACGTGCCGCCGGCACACCCTTGGGAATGATCGCGGATCCGACTCATATGCGCACGAACCTAAAACCGGCCGCCCTGGGCGCGTCCATTTCCCGCAGGTTATATAAGCCGGTCCAAAACAACGGCCGAGGGGCTCTCGTCGGGGGAGGGCCTTGCTCCACACAGGTCTATTTGAGGCTCTTCTCCTTTCCGTGAATCTTCCTACTGCGGCAGCGCGGAGTCCGACCTGTGATCTTTTCATGTTGAGGCAGCCTGCCAGTACTTGGGAATTTATTGAGGGCAAAGTGTGTAGGCATACCAAGTCAATGAACACGTCGGTCTACGGACCTACTTCTGTTCCCACTGTTGTAACCTCCCCCCCCCCCCCCCCATCAGAAAAAAAGGAAAACACACACTGTTTAGTATGCATGCTTAAGCTGACACGAAGTATGTGCGCCAAGTCATTAAATATTGCACTCATTCGATATACCTTCAAAATCTTGCCTGTCGTTTTCCCACGCAAGAAGTCCCAGCTTAGAAAAACTCTAACAACTACGCCCTTTGTCCCAGTGTCGTCAAACGTTCTCGCAAACAACGACAACAACGTTGTTACCGTCAGTTTATAAATAAAAGGTAACGCAAATGTACAGTGCGTTATTTTTATCCGTAACGGTAGCGGTAACACGTTCCTTTTATGTTGATATAACGTAGATTGGTAACACGTTCCCTTATTTTGCGAGTAACGAATAATGTATTTCGTTACTTTTTTCGGTAACCCCTACAACACGGCTGTGTTATCTGACTCTTCGCAACTCCAACGCCCCATAGATGGCGGGGAGGTAGTTCCAAGATGGCGGAAAAGACGGAGATAGGTCTTCCGAGATTTTCCGTGCGTCTGTTTTTTGAGACTGAGTCTGGTTAAATTGATTTATTTGGCTACGAATGCGAAGCGGACACGACAGGAGCATATCGCAGGTGACGGAGATGTTTACGCGCGTTAGGAAAATGAGTGTGTTGATTTTCTAAAAGTTGAGAGAACCTCAAGACTGGCGAAGATTTGTAGAAAGCGAGCGCGTTTCGGATGCCGCCACGTCATTGTGTGTGGAAAAAAAAAAGAATTCAAGGAAGATTTATTGATGGATTCTTAGGGAATGCGTTGGCATGACTTTTGGAAAAATTCGCACACGTCCCGCTTTGGGAATCGCTAACGTTGACTCCTTCGCTTTTCTGTTTTGGATTTCTCTTTTGCTTCCGCTATTTTTGCTGCCTCTTTTTGGCCTCGTTACGGGGTGAGTGTTATTGTTTCCTTAAGGAGGTACGTGTGTGACATTTTCCAAGGTTCACGCTGACGCATTCTCAAAGAATCCACCAACCCAATGGATCTTCCTGTATTTTATTCACCCCTTTTCTGTACTTTGCCTGTCAGAGTACGTCGATGCCCTTGGATACGGTCATTCATAATACTGGTAAAAAGAACCCCATCCATACCACTCGTGGAAGGAAGCGCATCCATATCACTTGTGGAGGGAACCGCATCCATCGTTTTAAGTACACACATACATCCCAGCCCACGCACCGCTTCTAGGGAAACCCAGAGCGAAGAACAACCGGCGACGGCAGAGCGGCAACTGAGCACGCACGCATTCCACCGTGCCGCGGCGCCTCCCCTTCTCCGGCTCCGCGCCAGATATGCGACGCTCCTTTGATGAAAACGAAAGGGCTCTTTAGGACGAAAACCTGGCGGTGTCTGTCAGTTTGTCAGCGCCGGGGAATGAGGGAGAGGTTGATGCTTGCTAGCATCAGCGCTTCGGACCAGTGAGAGCGTCGCACGGGTCACCCTCTCCCTCTCCTTCTTCCTTTCTCCCCGGCGCTGACAAACGAAAGACACCACCGGGGTTTTGTCAAAACAAGCGTTCTAATGCTAATACATGACAGAAATTAGGGCGATGAAGATATTGCGGTGTTTCCACTGTGGCTGGCAATCAGTGCTCTAAAAATGTGAGTCGCAGGGTGACCGTCAAGCACCGGAGGAGCAGCATTCACAGTTTGGTGTCTGTTTGCTCCATCTCAGAAGCATCCAGCTGCAGTGCAGACAAAGGAATGGGCACGAGTGCGTGGCTTTAGAAAGTGCCTTCTATGCTCGATTTCTCGTACAAACAGAAGCATTCTTCTAAGTTGGGCTCACACGCATGCGCCCTTTTTTTTACTGCAGACATTCGTGAGATAGAATATATGCGTCAAAAGCTCACAACCCACTACATCGCGGTATTAGTGCATTGCAACACGTAATCAACCTACGCTACGCATACTAAAGGACAGTTTTATCATAGCGTGACCACCATGACCACAGGCTACCATACGGTGCGGACTCGCAACTGGAAGCTCGCGCTGCCCCTTTGAAACATGACTTTCGGTGCGCCAGGAGCGTTGTCGTGCCCTCAATAGCGTGCGACAACTCTCCGCTAAAACTGCCTATTAGTACCATCGACGTGTTTGGGTTTTTTAATGCGAAAGCATGAACTGTCCCATGGAGCGAACCGGCGTTATCAGTTTTTGAAGCCGCGCCCAATGGCACCTAAACTCCCCTGTCCCAATAGAGCGAAGCCTGTAGTCTGTAGCAGCGATTTGATAGATAGGCTCCCATTGGCTAGCGCGCGTCATAGTTTTAGGGAACGCCACCTTATGGCGCTGCGGGCACCGCGCCGGTAATAGGAACACGGTGGCGCGCCCTCGGCCGCTTCTACTCCTCTCGACGCCGACGAACATGGCGGCGCTTCAAGCATCTACATCATCGGCGGCTGCAACCTCGGCAGTAGCGAAACCTGCCCGTCCACGCAAGTACACCACAGGCGAAATAAGGGAGCGGAATAACGCAGTACAACGAGCGAGGAGGCAGGCAGCGAAATTCAACATCGTTGTCACTGAGTCTCCGAATACACGGCGGACGGAACGAGCAGCGGTGCAACGAGCTAGGAGACAGAACAAAGCCTTTCGAAAGCGTGAGTTCGCAACCGGATCGCAATTTAAAGCGTCTCAGGCGGCAAGAGGACGAGGCCCTTCGACAACGCGAGGCGGAAGCAATTCATCCCAGGCGTGGCATACTTTCGCATTCACAACTCATAAGAAGTGCTCAAGTGTCCTCAGTCTTTTATTTATTGCTTTATGAAAAGGAAATATTCGAATATACATACAGTATCGTACACCTGCGTGTTGTTTTATTCGCAGCGTCGCGACCCGCCCAGCGAAAACTGCCTGTTTTAAGCAGTTATTATAATGTACGCTAGAGGGTTCAACTGGCGCTACTGTCTATGCGACTTTCGTGAAGCAAATTGCAGCAGGCGGCAACCAGTCTACTCTTGCGCGGCTCCTGTGCATTCCTATGGGAAAACGCGCGTGCATTTTGCCTTTTTGCCGGAAAATAACATGGATCACTTTTGTTATCTCATTCTAAAAACAAAAGGGTGTATTCTTACACCCTTTGTCTCATATAAGACACCCCAAAACTTCAGTTCGACATAACACGCACTGATGTTGATCTGACGTTACTAACTTTGACGAGAGGCTCGATAGCCGTGTGGTACAACTTATTAAAATAGCTTATGTACGTGTGACAGGCTACAAAAAAAATAATAATCGCGGTTTTCTTGGTTCTACTGCAAAACATCAGTGTTTGCTTTCTGTGGTCTTTGATATGTACTATAGCTATTTAGTAAGTTATATCGCACCGTTATCAAGCCTCCCCCCCCCCCCCTTTCTAAAATTTAGGGCCGTCTTTTCGACTTAGTGCGCTGTACGTCGAACTGAAGTATTGGAGTGCATTATATGGGACAAAAAGGTTGTACGGTGACAGCCTCTTTTTTAGAGTGCTGGATCGTACAAAATAGTATGTACGTTTAATAACATTGTCATTGCTTTTAGTACATTTTTCTTCATCAGTGAATAATGTTTAACTTCGCTATATTTTAAACCCGAAGCTGTGTTCCAGAGCAACTTTGTAGAAACAAGCGTCGATTCTAAGCAAAATAACAACCGAAAAGAATATAGAGTGTGTTCAAGGTTCGGCAGCATTCCGGTGACGCTTATTTACTGCTAATATACCAGTCCTGTCACTATAAAAAAAAAATATGTCCCCTTCGCGTATCATTAGGAGTGGTTAAAAACATTCAAAAGGGGAAGACAAAGTACGTGTGCTAAAAAGGCGCCTCTTTTTGTTATTTCTTTGCCAGGCAGCTTTTATTGGACACTTGTTCTCAAAGGTTTCGAGCGCGCGGGAGATGTTTTGAATGTAGAACAAGCATCTTCGCACAGAGCAGAAAGAATAAATAAGTACTTATTTATTGAAAATTGGTCTATACTACGTGGTCTTCAAGTTATTTCGATCGCATATGCAAAGAGAGTTACTGATCTGGTCTTACTGCTTAGTTCTTGCCAACTCTCTTGGCTTTCCAGATGTCCTTCTTTCGTTTGGCACGTACATCCCCCATGCTGAAAAGTGCCAGCGTCGTGTTCGCGCTAGCAGTGTCCGACAGTGGACATAAATACATGTAAGAAGCCGTTTTAGCATCGTTATTAATGCAATGAGTTTGAAAGAAAAACACTGTAACTGACCCATTATTTCTGCTGCCTGACTGAGAAATGTTTCAGGCTACCTGGCGCGTACAAAGTATTGGGGATATTTGGTTTTATAATCGAGCACAGGGAGAACATGCACTCACTTTTAGTTTTCTCCATAGAAAAGCATTTCCTGAAGTCAATTTTTGACTGGTTGCTGCCTTCTTCACTCTGCGACAGCACACTAGCGCCAGTTCAATATCTAGCGTACATAACATTAACTCTATATGGTTCTAGGCACTCGTCACGAATAGCTGATTAACAGACGCGGTTAAACGCCTGCGAGCATTTCTTTATTTTCCTTTGAATCCACCTGAAAGCCAGTACGCGTAATCTGTCTTTGGAAGTATCTTGGAGCATTCGGTCATGTTTCACAGCCTTTCAGCGCGTAAAACGCAAACCCCTGCCCGATGTCTATCGCACGGCACATCATTGCGCGAGTTCTCTTCTACTTTCGGGAATGTGTACACTTGACGCAGATCGTACGCAAGAGCTTTTCACTACTAGTGAGAGCTTTTGCCGTCGTTTTGGGAACAGATTGAACTGACGACCGCAGAACCCGAAATCCGCAGCGAAAGGATCTACAATATGTCCCTACTTAGACATCCCGGTTCCTTCGTGCAACGGTGCGAGGCTGAACAGAACCATTTGTTTTACAGCGAAGCTGTATATGACTCGCAGGTCGGATATCGGGAATTTCTTCGTGTCAACGCCCTCACGGAAAAAAAAAAAAACACTTTAGCGATTGAAGCAAAAAATGCATATTACGCATACAAAATACAGCACGCATTCGTTTCAATAATAAAAAAACAGGCACTAAACAAGCATTTGTACCACATAATTGATAATAAGGCGCTCTTGATAACAATGCGAAGCACGTAGCTCTCACCGCATACGTTTCTCGGTAAAGATTAGAGTTGCGCAAACTGCCGCGGCGACGGCAGCTTGCGACGCGGGGAGTGACGTCTCTAGCCTTTCGTATATAAAAAAGGTTTTGATACATTGTATTTACTTTTCTTTCTTCAATCATTTGGCATAGACCTTTTTGCTGTTTACAAACATGAGCTGCCGCCTGCGTCCCAAACGACTTCCAGTCGCTCCAACCTTGCAGACCTGTCGAGCTTGTTTATGTCATCAGTGCAAGAAAGCATATATGCCACACGTACATCAAAGTTGGAGATTTAACGAGGGTCCTCGGCTGGACAGTTTAACGTCTTGGAAGAGGCAGATTGGTTTACAGGGATATTCGAAACATTTTTACAGATCTCGCGCTACTTCGTTCTTTTGGCGTTCACCTGAAGAATTGATGGTTACACCCTTAATCGACATTTCAAGCAGCGTTGTTAGGGCGGGTTTCGTTCATTATTTTGATGAACCGGAAGTTCTCTGGGATGTCAAAGACTGGAGCACCGCCTGGTGGCGGTTGCCATGAAAAGGGTCTCTAGCGCAGTGGGCGATCATGGCAGGTGATACCACAGCTTCGCTGGCCAACCACCTTCACAGCGAAAAATTGGAGACCCAATTTTTGTTTTTTAACGCACTCGTCTTTTTTGGGCTAAAGGCCTGTTCACACATGCAGCGGAGCGCTACAGGCGTAGCGCTTACCTCGCGCTAAGCGCGTGCTGACGGGAGCGTTCACCAGCTTTGTATCGTACCGTCAAAACTGTTGCTCATGGCAGACGATAAGTAGCTGACGGCACGTGAGGAGCGCTACATCAGCGCTTCGCTGCATGTGAGAACCGACCTTTAAGCTGCTTAATTCACGAACACACCTTTCGGAACCATGCGGTAAAAGCAGCACCAAGGCAGACAGCCACTGCCATCGTCTCCGTCGCCGTCCCCACTCCTCTGGTTTTTCGCATGTCCGCGAGGGGGCGAGCGGCGGGCTGGAGTTGCGATTATAGAGTCGCGTAGTAGAAGGAGAAGCGTTGTGGCCAAGCCCAGCCATGAGAGACCGTGAAGGTGGTCGTGCAGGGAAAATCGTGGCCTCGCTTTATCACTCTGCACGTAGCCGACATGTAAGACCTGTTGTATTACTGTCGTGATAGCGTGCTTTTGAACATCAAGCTTTTAGATAAGCAGATATAAAGCCCCCGCTTAGCACTCTCATAATCCAGTTCATCATCATTGACCGTAAAAACTGTTGAATAAGCAACCGTAAGAGTCTCATTATAAGCCACCGCGGTAATATTTGTGATATCATCGAAAAAAAAAAAAAACACAAAAAAGCATGGTTGCAAGCAAGTGGTGGAGGTGGCATTGTTGTTTTGTATGTAATACGTCCACACCAAACGGGTTAGCGAATCGTGTTCGTAACGCTATTCCTATTTTAAAACACTCTACTTTTGCAAAGGGCATTGAAGGCGTCTTCAGAAAGGAAAAAATAAAATCAGAGTAACCTTCTAGATTTTCCGGATGGGAATTTTAGGAGTTGTAAAACCCCGATCTTACAAAGCGAGGTGGTTGGGAAGTACGGAAGTGTGCTTTAGTGGTGTTCAGTTTAACATATAGGCTGCAGGCGATCAGTTACTTGTGAGTACAAACTCATGCAGAAAATAAAGCTGCTCTCGCAAAATCTCCCACGTTTTCTGCTTTCCACCTGAAAAACACTGACTTTGTTCTTAAGTTGCGAGCATTTCAACTTCCTTTGACCGAATGAATGTCATAAACGAGCAGTTCTGCAAGATATTATAGAGGTCCATCTTTTACTTCCCACATGCTGTGCCGATGGGACTGCTACTCCGTCAACTCTTGACAAACTCGAATCCAGGCGTTGTTGTAAAACCGCTGTCGGTTGGTGGTTGGTGAGAGTGCGTTGTATTCTAACGGGTGACTTTAACATAGGACAGGAACTAGATGGAAGCTCTCCGAATGCTGTCGTAGGATCTATGTAGAGCAGTCTGCTGTTCTGTCACTTCAAAAAGGTCAGCTCATAGATGCGACAGACAAACAAAACGACGAGAAAGCAAAAAAAAAAAAAGACTGCCGGGAAATGTCGCTAGTTAGGAATGTCCAACATAAAACATGGTCAGCACTAAGTTTTGTTAAGCTCCTTTCGTTACATTCGTAAATTTCTGAGTAAAACTACCGCCATCTCAATCGTGCATTTGAGACATTCATCACTCGACTCCGTGGTTCTCGGGTACCCTCATGATCCAACATGCTGGAGAGCTTTGAATTGGAACTTCTAAGTTCCCCAGTGGCTTGTAAAACCAAGGAAAGAGAAGTCAAAAGAAACAAAGATGTTCTGTCTTGTTTTCTCGCTATTTAATATTTGATGCAAATGTCGACAGTTTAAGTACACCATGGTAACGAACGGAACTCAAAAACCGCTTCTGGAAATATACGTTTGAAAGTGTTTCGCTTCTTATTTTATCCTTATTTGTGTTCTTCAAAGAAATAAATTTAAAAATCAACATCAATATGTTCTATTTAATAGAAAAAGAGTTACCATACCTTAGCCTTCCTATGTTTATTTTTGCATTAATTTTGCTTATGCCTGTTTTTCGTAGCCCGTAGGGCGGTCGAAGTGAACTTTCTCGGCTAATTGGAGCGTGCTCGTAAGTTACGAAGATAAACGGAGTTTTTGTGACTATGATGTGAGGCTATGATGGACATTTCAAGGGAAGCATGATCGAACGTTCTAGCACCAAGGAGCATTATCATTTTATTTTTGAAGCCCAGAAAACATATTCGCATATTCACTTCTGTCTCCCTTTACCGTGGTGACTTTATGACATGAAACTATTTTTCTTAGATTTAAGAAGTCGTGATGAGTAATTGGCAAATGGCAGTCATGATACGGTGACTGTTTTGCCTGATAAGTGTCGTTATTTGGCTGCGATCACGATATACATCGAACTACTGCCGGAAGGAGGTAACCAGGAAAGCAGCTATAGAATGACTACCGAATCCTAATGACATGACCACCGATGTGCGCACGGTGTCGACAACCCGGCAGGAAAGTGAACAAACACGACGGAGACTCTCCCCATCCTCCAAACGAAGTGCCGCAGGCATACACTCCGGCGACAATAGCCGAATTGGTGGAAAACTTTACCACGAAAGTATACATAAGAACCATTTATCCAACACTGAAGAACCCGAAAAGCGTTTTACGCGCCGCCAGCAATCCATATAAAAAAGGTTCCCAACCGCGAATAAACCACATCCGCACAAAATGAGCCACGTTTTCGATGACCGAGCTATGTGTGCGTAGCGTCGGTGGTTGGCACCAAACGGTGAAAACACGGGCACAAAGAAATGCGGTCGGGCGACACCGCGAGAGCGTCCCTGGACGGCACTATTACAAGCCGGTCCCGATAGTGGCAAGATAGGCACTTTGGCGAGCTTCAATACGCCTCCCCGTATAGTCGGGTTTCCATTTTCGAGCGCTCGGCATAACGAAGGCGTCTGGCGGGGTGAACGCGAGCGCGGGCTATCTGAAGCTTTCACACCTTTACGACACGGCAGCAGAAGCAGCAGCAGCAGCATCAGCGGCTGCCTGGGATTGTCACCGACACGGGGGCTTCTATAACGGAAACCATAAAAATCGTTCCTGTCGGCGAAAGGCAAGGGGGAACGGGCCCGTACGCACGCGCACGGTCGACTTGCCGAAAATTTCACTGCCTGTAATAACCTCTCAGTTGCCGCAGCAAAGGCGCCATTTTTTCTGTATTTTTTTCTCTCTCTCCCTCTTTCCTTCGGATATCGGGTGTTCTGCGGTGGTCCTCGTCTCCCGGGAGGTTTTTACACGCTTCATATATCTTTCGCTCTCACGGTGAGTCTACAGGCCATTATGGTGCCCGTACTACTACTTAGGGCCCAGATCGTTTTGCCGTTCGCGAGTGTCCTTTTTTGTTTCACTTTTTTTTTGTCGAACGAAGCTGTAGACGAGAATATTACTTTCGTTTTGTATGCAGCGTATACTTCTCAGCTGCTCTCCCACGCGCCGTCATACTGGGTAAGGGAAGTGGGAGACGATAGTTTGATGCATTCATGCAAGTATAGAAAGGCTCGGGACGAAGGATTACTCGGTAATGAAAACAAACGAGCTTCTCTAAGACGCGTGGTGTGTGATACCGTAACCTTGGCTTCACATTGGCTGTCTGAGCTGAGACGAATTGTTTCTTGCAACTTTGACAATCTATTGACGATCTATACTCCTTCAAAATCTGCATACCTTAGTTCTTTTCCTGTACAGCTTGAAGACCACATGCGGCGCCGCTCCGGGATCTTGGGTTGTGGGAATTCGATTTTGTTTTAATATGGACGATAATAACTTGCTTTCGTGCAGTTTGTCTGCACTGGGCACGTAGAAAAATGAGTCAACCAGTCTTTCTGCGGTCGTACTGCAGTCGACCATGCAGCTGCCCCTCTTCGGTGGTAGATTAACGAGACCTACGTCGGGGAGGGTTTATGTAGCGAAAGAGTTTCCTCGGCTACAAAAGCAACACATAGTTTTATTAGGCCAGTCAGATATACTTTATTTTATAAAATTAGGGTTCAGCAAGTTCTACAGTCTTGGAGGGGCGCTGGTTTAAAAGCGACGTCTAGCTATTCCCGCTCTTCCTTTTTCTGCTTTGTTTAAAGTTTCTGCTCACGGATTTTATAAAACACTACGTTATAGCGTCATTCATGTATAGTCAGATGTTTCGTATAATATTTTTTTTCGAATCTACCCCCGTGATACGCAAACAAGAAAGTCGGGACATATCTATCGGTCGTTTACAGACATTCACATATACAAATGTGTAATGCGTGCTTTTGCCCTGGTTGTCTTCGCCTCAAGGCTTCTGGCAGAACCGTGTTTCTAGTATGTCAGCTAGGTTAACAAAAATAGCAAGATTTTTCTTCTTTTTTTTAAGATTTGCGTTTTACAGTAGTTCACATTAGCGTTGAGTTTATAAACGAAATGCTTCCTAATAGCGGGCATCCGAAGCGAATCGCGGGCGTGCAATCTGCAGTTACCTCTGATAACATTTGCCTTCTGAAATCAATCCCAGCAATGAGCATCTTAGTGCATTTTTTTGCAAGAAAGTTTCAATTTGAACACTGCTTGCACCCCCTCAAGTGTCTACAAAGCGTCATCGCATCAAGATGTCGCGAAATCCGTACACTGCATGGCCAGCCCCAGGTCACCCTGAGACGACTCTAAGGAGAGACACATACAACATTTCGGGTGTTGTCCTGCATAATCAGTCGTTACTGCTGTCAATACTTAGCCAATTGACGGTTCATTGTACAACGCTATAGTAAAAGCGTGGATCCAATTTAGGATACAATTAGGCCCCCAAAAGAATACACCTCAACGTTGATTGCCCACCTAGCCACTTAGTAAACAAATTACCGAAGTATAAAACGCTCGAAAATGAGAGCGCTCAAAACTCAACAATAGTGAGTTTTAGTATTGCGTATACGAGCAAGCGCAAGCACTATGCGTTTGCGTTAGCGGTGCGTGTTCCACGTACTACGCGGGCGCCAAGCCAAAACTGCGGTCTTGGAGTGGCTCTTGGCGACGACGCGCATGCCCAGAGAGGATAATGCAATGCTAACGCAAACGCATGGCGCTGGTGTTTGCTCCTATACGCAATACTGAACCTCTCTAGCAAGTAAAATGCCGAAGTGACAAAAAAAATCTAACTTTTTGTGCTTTTTGCTTAGCACTTACGCTTAGGCGCCATACATTCATTTTTTTTAAAGACGTCATCATCCATAGCAGCAACGTTATCATCACCGTGTACACCATATGGCTAGTGCTACAAAGGGGTGCAGGCGTCGCTACGTATTCAAGAACCTCTCAGCGGACACAGCCACGATCGCAAGAACGGGTATTTCTATTTATTGAAATGTCGCAGTTCGCACAAACGCACGGTTGGCGCGTTTTGGCAGATCTTACTATCATAGGTTACCGTCGCATGAACCTATGACATCAAAACAATCTCTGTATACAAGAAAATTCCACCATGCTAATTTGTTTGTTTTACTGTAGCTTGTTAACCGTGGAAAAAAAAGGAAAACGAAGGAAATGATTGCATATCAAGCCTTCGGGCTAACTGTTTCTTGCACGGCAGCATGTCCTCTGGGGGGCTGAAAGAAAGGGTCACCGGTATTCCTGGTGCTTTGCAAAGATTTTCTTGGATACACAAGGATTTAGAACGAATTTACAGATGTTTGAATGGGCCAAATGGAAAGAGGCTTTGGTGATTGCCTTTGGGATTACTTTGGGCTTACCGAAGCGGCGTAAGCTGTGCACCCTGCCGATCGATACCAGAGCGAAGCCGGCACTGCTCGCCGTTTATTCAACCGAGGATGTTTCACTGATGGTATTCGCACTTTCCGGCGACGTAGTTGCCACCTGGCGGGTTTAGATACAACTACTCCCAGGAGGCGTCGATACCGGCGTTTCAACGCAGCGGACTTCTCTTTGGCTTTGCAATACCAAACTTGTGTGTTGATTACGTTAAACAATTCAGAGTACGGTCACATCGATAGCTGCGATACGTCACGCCGAAGTCGTTGGGTTTTGGCGTCGCGTTCACGCACCGTGAGATGCGTGAACAAATTTATTATGAACAAAATAGACACCTGTTTTGTTCCGAACGCCTTTTTTTTGTTCCATTTTGTTCTAAACGCTTTTGTTTTGTTTGTTTGTTTTGTTCCGGAGCGCGTGAAAGCGCGTCTCCCGGCACGGGCTCTTGACATCGACAGTGCTACAGCAGCTTTTTGTTATCTGCCATTTTTCTTCCCCGGAGAGCGCGTGCAGTGGACATTATAAGTACTTCAAAAACCCAAAGTATAGAAAATTGACCTATGCGGAGAGCAAGTTCGCTTCTTTTGCAGGGGTTGTGGTGAACACAAAACGCCAAGCTCTGATTGGCTCCGATTGAAGAATAGTGGGTAGACCTCAAGGCAGCTTGCTTTGAGGTCTACCCAGTATCCTTCGATCAGAGCCAATCAGAGCTCGGTGTCTTTCTAACTTCACCGCAACTCCTGCAAAAGAAGCAGACGAACTTGCGCTCAGTATTGCTAAATTACCCATGCATCAAGGAGAATGCAGGGATTGGTGTTCCACGCGCCGCACGTGCTGGCGTCTGCAGCAGTAACGGCTCTAAAGCAAAAGCCTAAAACAAATGGCATCTTGCAAGCGCGTTCGTCAACGCTTTATTTTGGTTGTTTACTTCGAATATTTTATACGGGCAAGGCGTGCGCCTGTGGCGCGTGGAGCACTTTGATGCTTGGGTAATTTAGCAATATGTCTATTGCAATCATTGGCGCCTCACTGGTGACCCAAGTTTGCAAGCACGTGTAGTGAGCGCGTGAACTTAGCTTTGGCAAGCTTGTAATAGACCTTTCGCTAGATTACCCAAGCATCAACGATACTTTTGGGAACGTAAGTAAACGCGCTCCACATGCTCGCCTTCTCTACTTGATTTTTTCGTTGACGTAATTACGTCCACCATCTTGTTGTTAGGAGCAACCTGGTGCGTGCCAAAGGCGAATGTTTGAAAGATTCATTTGACACCATCAAACACGTAGTGCAAATGTTATTATAGGCTTCACCGCGGAACATGTAACAACAAAATGGTGAATTAGCATCACGTGAAAATGCCCTATTCACCGCATTAGGTGGGAGTTGGTACCACGAGGGCGCCACAGTATTTTGTGCCCCAGTAGACTTCCGGTAGTGTATTTATTTCTTCTTCAGTAACACACAGCGATCGGAAAAGAAGATTTTCCTTCGGAGAGGTACCTGTAATAGGTTTGTAAGAACCTGCGCGCTTTGTAGAACGTAGTACAAATAACAAAAGGATGTGTGACAAGAGGAAAAGAAGAGGAAAACCGGAAGCGCGCAGGGGTCCGCCGATAGTGGGCGGCAGCGAGCTTGTTTGCAAACAAACATCGGTGAATAGAAAAGATTCGAAGTAAATGCCCAAAATAAAGCCTCCATGGAACGCGCGTGCGATGTGTCATTTGTTTCAGATTTTTGCTTTCAAACAGTTAGAGCTGAAGACGCCAGCGCTAGCAGCGCGTGCACCTAAGTTCTCGGCATTCTTTTTGATGCTCGGGTGATTAGGCAAAAGTTCTATTGCACACACTTGACCGCACGAGCTGAGACATGACGACTCTCGGGTGCCCTGCTTGCAATGGTCTATTAGCGGCGAGATGTTTCAGTGGCGCCCTCGTTCGGTTACCTTTCGTGACTTCATTACCTTGTGAACAACAAGTTCGATGGTGTTTGTAATGGGCATAGTGGAAGCCTGAAATCATTGCGCTCTCTAAGCAACACTGCCAACACCGTCAAAATTGAAGTTCTTACGTTCCTCTTATTTCCGTCGATGAGACATCCTTTGCTGACGTCATAGTCAGCATTCGCGACGCTTTCGTTCGCTCACGTCGCCAATAGAGCGGGCTATTAACGCTGTGGCGTAGCTGGGAGTTCGAAAGGAGACGCCGTTCGAAACGGTCATGTCGAACAAGCTTTACTGTTGGAAACAGCACATCGGCCACTGATCGAGTATTTCCCGTATCTTCTGGGTACAGTACTTCTGGCTACAAGGTAATTCTTCCACGTTTTCTAACCGGCAACTTGATATTGAACTCCATTTTTCCCCCGCCAACCTGACCACTAGGCCTTACACGGCCCCGGACTATCGAGACAGTGGCAATAAGTTCATCGACAAATCGTTTCATCGACAACTCAAATTAGTTTTTTTTTTTTGTGTGTGTGATAGGTTGCGTGAGACTCGCCGCGTAGCGCTGTGCGCGGGTCGATTAGGTGAGTTAAGATTTTTGTAATGAGCCGCCGTAGACTCTCGCCGCGAAGCGGCGGGGGGGGGGGGGGGGGGGGGGTTAACGCGCACCTCAGTGATGCACGCGTGACAAAATGTTCTACAGCTTGCAGTTCGCGTAACTAGTGTCGATGAAACGGTCGTTTCGACGGAATGTGTGATCATAAAACCTGTGCCCATGAAAAGTTATCCACGAAACGTAATTCCACGAAACGAGTTTTGACGAAATGATAGGGACCCTTTCGAGACGCCATCAAAGAGGTTATTGACCTCCGCGATGTAAAGGCAACAGGGCATTTCTACATGAGTCACGTTTGGATGATCACGTGCACGAGCGCGCTCGCGAAGGCGAAGATGTGTCAGCGTGGAGAGCTTCTCGTGAAAGACGATAGGTCCCTCGTAATTGACCCGGACACACGTGACAACAAAATGAACCTTCTTTGGCTGCCGGGTCATATGAAAAACCGACGCATCGTTGAGGTTCTGCAATCCTTCGAAAGCGTGCGAAATATCAGCCGAGAGAAACGACGGTGTTCTGACATGGATCATATGGAGACTTTGAAGCGAGAATTGAACACCACACTTAACGAAGGCGTAGGCGATCGAAAAGATACCGAGCTTCTGAAGATTTTTTCGGTGTCAGCATCGCGTCCTTGTACCGGGACGACCATTGTTGTGCCTCCGATGTGCCAGAGTTGGGCACGTCCGACGCCAGTGCAGAACGCCACGATGCTTTAAATGTGGGCGGTTTGGACTAATTACCGACAGTTGCATCGAAACATATGCAACTAAGCTACTCGGACAAAAGACTCAAGACAGTGAGGACCAGTTGGAGCTAGAGATGTAAAATTTTGTGAAATATTGGATGGTTGAAAAAAAAAAAACGTTTTTTCTTAGGTTTTTTCCAGGAAAAATTGAAAATTTTGGAAAAATTGAGATTGCTGCGTGGACGCATTTATTACATCAACACAATATGATAAGGCAGGACCATTTGGGAAGTTTCAATATCTGAAATACTTCAAATTAAGGTGTATGCAATATCAACAGCTTACTAAGCAGAAATACCATATTCTGGTAAAGCTAAGCAGCGTTGCATATGTCCCAGAGCACTTGTTATTCCGAGTCGGAATCGCTGGATAAAGGAACACTCGCGTTCAAGTCGGTCGAAGATTTTTTCAGGTTCAGATTCGAGTGCACATACACAAGTTTTTTCACACGTTCACCTGCAAGCCGGTTGCGCAGTTTTGTGTGTACATTCACAAACTGAGACCAGTTTCGTTCACACGTTGCAGACGATGGGGGAATCTGCAAAAGCCGACATGCCAGGGGTGTCAACGGCTGGTTAGTGCAGAGTCCTTGCCACCAGGTGGATGGTTCCACGTGCTTCGCAGACTCCCAAAGTGCTGCCCTGAACCAAATCCCCGTAGACGCCCTATATTTTGCGAGATTAGAAAGCAGCTTCCCGATATCAAGCGAAAGGTGGTCAGCCTGCTTGGAGATCCAGTCAAATGTGTCTGCAATCTGTGTGTCATCAAGGTTCCTCCCCCTAAATCTTGCATCCAGCAAGTTAGCAGCGACATGAATGGGTCGCAAGCAAAACTCTCCGCGCCTGCTCATGATCTCTTTTGCGCGAGCCTTCTCCTGGTCTGTTAAAGGGCTGGTCGCCAGCTTCATGATCACTTCAGTTTTTATGGAATGGAGAACTTCCGGAACGTCCGACAGCAAAGCCTTGTCCGACTTCAATTCTGTAATGGCAGAAGAAATGGGTGTCACCAGTTCCAAACAGCTGCGCAAGGGTCGCCAGAATCCATCCTCGTCCAAGACGGCTTGCCGCACTGATTTGTTTACTTTCATATCTTCCAAGATCACGGTCTCTCGCAGAGCTTCTTTGTTCCTGAGCAAACTTCGAAGTGAGAGGGTAACGCCGCCCCATCTTGTCTCGCTGGGCAGCTTGAGGGTCGTGGAACTTCCTTTGCCATCTCTGGACTCTTGCTTTTGTTGGAACGTGGCAGAAACTACGTGAGTCCGCTTCACATACTTGATCACTTCTCTGTATGTCTGATGGACCTTCTCCAAGGTTTTTAGCCTCATGAGATCATTCAGGAGCAGATTCAGCCCGTGAGCAGCACATCCAATCATTGCGATGTGCGGAAATTTGCATGTAACCCTTTGACATGCCGCTTGCATGTTGCTAGCGTTGTCCATGACCAGTGCCACTACCTTTTCACTTTCGAGGGAATCAATGACATCGCATATTTCGCCGCTGATATAAGACGCAGTGTGCCGGTTTGTGCCTGTTTCAATTGACGCGTAGAACTCTGGCTGCGGCGTAGCTACGACAAAGTTTATCACCGACTCCCCTCGAATGTTGGTCCACCCATCAGTCAGCAGTGTGAGGCACGTAGCGTCTTTCAAAGTCTTCTCCACGTGACTTTTCACACGCTCATGCTCCGCGTAAAGTAGAGGCCCGCTCAATAGGTATCGACTAGGCGGTGTGTACGATGGTCGAAGCATCTTGAAGGCCGCTTGCCAATGCTCGTTTTCCGCTAAGGAGAATGGCGTGTTGGCTGAGTACATCGCCCTAGACAAAGCTGCGTCAATTTGGTTTTGAAGCGCAGGGGTTATTTTGTCAACAAACGAAGAAATACTCGCGCATTTTTTTGACGACATAGATTCCGCTGCGCGTCGGCTAGCCTCTGACTCACTTGATGTGGGCACTAATGAGCTCCCAGAGGGATTTTTTCTTTGTTCTTTTGCACAGCCCTCCTTGACGTCTTGAGGACACTTCTTGCACGACAGCAGATGCCTTGTAAGGCGTGTAGCATTCGGAAATCCGTGCGACACTTGACAGTACTTACATACTGCTTGTTGTTTTTCCAAACGCTAGACTGCGGACGAACCATGTTGTGAAATTCTTCACGTTGCGCGTTCTCCGATGAGATACTCGTTGGTTGAGATAGTTTAGATCAGCGCCATATGAAAATGCCGATGGCGATTGCTGGCCGTGATTTCATTGAAGTGCGCTTTGTATTCGCAAAACAAAACCGAAACCCGAACTGCGAAAAATGTGATATTGTGAAAACATAATTGTGAATGGAAATTTTGATATTTGTTTACGTATTCAGCCTTCTGATATAACAAAAAAAAAAAAAAAAGATTTTCTCCCACAATTTTTCACGGTTCCGTGTGATGATTTGTAGTAATAAAAATAGCTTATAATTGGTTGCAGTAGACCATTTCCACAACGTAATATGTTTGAAAATGTTGAAGTTCGCGTGAAACACATCGTCAAAATCACCGAAAATTTACCACTTCGACGAAACGAAATATATAAATGCCATTTCAAAGAGTTACAGAGCTTGTACATTTGAAAATAACAACTTCAATTATTGTCTGCTATTTATTTGAGTCACATTATTGTTTTCCTAAAATGAAATCAAAAGTAGGACTGCTCAAAATAGTGTTATTGTGAAGCAAAAATGTGACTGGAAATTTTGAAGTTTTTGTTCGACTTTTAGCTCTTTAAAAAAAAAAACACAAAAAACGTTTTTTTCCGAATGTTTTTGGTTTCTTTCAACACCTTTATATCTTTAGTTGGAGCTGATGGTGAACGAAGTGGAGGTCGTTGACGCCTCTGGGTACAGCCCGTTGGTTGCAGCGTTTGCCCGGTACGAAGAACAGGAACCCGCTAAAGAAAGAGCCATACAGTTAAAGACGTCTGCCGTTAAGAAAGAAGACAATCCAGGTTACCTCCCTAAACCAAGTCCACCACTTGACGACGATGTCAAGCTATCAACGTCATCAACGTCAAAAATCGTCGTCGAAGAAGTTGCAGGACAACAAGACACAGCGCCAGGGTATCACAGCGCCCGTGACCACGGCGACCCTTTCGGCCGTCGAGAGATTAGAACCAACAATTACAGCAGAGGCCGTTGCCGAGGTCCACCCAACAGGCAACGTTCCTGCTGACGAGGGATCTTTGACACGATCAAAGAAAGAAAACAGGTGGGAGCCCGGCATCCGCCGTACTCCAAGCCACTCGCAGCCCTCAAAGCGACCGAGGAAAGCCAAAGTGGATATTTTAGTGTGGCCTAAGCACTATAGACGACTTCCGCCTTTCCCTCGCATTTTATCACCTTAAATGTAAGAAGATTAAGGTCTAGAAGGAAGCAGTAACAACTGTTACGTTTTTTAACCAGGAAAAGGTTGACATCGTGGCAGTACAAAAGGCTAAGCTATCATCAGACGAGGGCATCGCCGAGGCTTTAGGGCCCTTTCTAAGTGGATATAAAATTTGCGTTAGTCAAGCTGTAACTTCTCCGTCGAATGTTTTTTTTTTTATAAGCAATTTGATATATAATCTGTTTCGATTAACACTGACCTGGAAGGACGTTTAATTTCTTGTGATCTTAGCTTTAGGAATTGAATTAGCGGTTCATTTATTTATATGCACCAATACTTCGAATTTAAGATGCTTTGTCTTTGAGCCACTACTTCCGCTAATTGATCCAAATAGAGCTTTAGTGGTAATGGGAGATTTTTACTGCGTTTGTAGTGCAGAACGAGAAGACCAACTAATTATGACGCCAGTGGAGCAATAGGAAAGACTAATCGATCCAGTATACTCACTTTCAGGGCGTCTCTCACGCACGATTGGACAGATTGTACGTACCCGGCAATTTATACCGCCCATGTGAACAACTGACACGTAAAGACGATTTTCTTTTCCTATCGCTGCCTTGTGCTGGCGTACTACCATTCCTGGGCACAACGCTTTTTCCGCAAGCTGTGGGAATTGTGGAACTTAAATGTAAAACTACTCGATGATAAAGACTTTTTGGAAACAATTGGACTCAAATTCATGCTGTGAAGGTGGTTTTTCAGCGAATCTGTGGTATCACCTGCAACGATTGCCTACTGCACTATACGAAATGCCACCGCCGGTCGCAGCACGCCGCCGCTGCTCGTATTGCCGTTTCTCTTCTCTTTGCCGCTCCTAGTAATCACGCTGCTCCTCGGGAGTCCTAACTATGCGTCGCCTATTCATCGCGGTGCTGCAGCAACTATGAAATCAGTTGCTATACTCCGCTTCATTTTACGTTTAAGCGCAGCGGATGTTACGAGGTATCGGAGCCAATCGGAGGCCGTGTGATTGCCACGTGACCTTAGAGAGGTCCCGTGAGCGACGCGCGGAAAGCGTATCACGAGTCACGTACACAGAACGAGATTGGCTAGGATAGCTCGTAGCATCCGCTGCGTCCGGACGTAAGGTGAAACGGGGTATAGGCGGGTTCTTCTTTATATATGAAAGGCTAGTGACGTCACTCCCCACGTCGCAAGCTGCCGTCGCCGCGGCAGCTTAGGCAACAGTAATCTTCACCGGGAACGTATGCGGTGAGCGCTACGTGCTTCGCATTGTTTTCAGGAGCTCCTTATCATTCATTATATGGTTAGGATGCTTGTTTTGTGCTTATTATTTATTGAAACGAATGTTGTGCTGTATGTTGTGTGCGTGGTGTTTGTACTTTCCGCTTCAATCTTCTGAAGTCTTTTTATCTGTGAGAACGCCGACACGAAAACACACGCGGGGAGAAGGAACGTGCTTCGCATTGTTCGCAGGCGCCGTTATCAGTCCATTATGCGGTTTGCACTTCACACGAGGGCTTCGAATGACGTCAACCCCTTTCAAAGCAGCTGCAAACCTAATCTTTACCGGAACGCGTGGGAGGGTGTTCCTATTGTTCACACCCGACTTATCATCTATCATGTGGTTTCGATGCTTGTTTTGTGGTTTTCTTTATTGAAACGAATACTGAGCTGTATGCTGTATGCCTAATTTTAAAGGAGATATGCTGTTTTGCCTTCAGTTGTTCGCCGGAAGTTTTTTGCTTACAACGCCAACGACACGAAAATTTCCTTGGCTGGTAGAGGTAAACAGCTTCGCTGTAAAAGATATCCTCAGTTCTGTCAGATACGCTTCGAAATATCGACATGCACATTTTTTCATTCAAACAGGAGTAAAAAAATTTAGCAATCGAGAGGCCCCCAATTATAGCACAAAAACAAAAAAGCTAGAACAGCGTGATTTTTTTAATAGCCCAGTAAAGCTTCACGAGCTCGAATGCCTAACCCCACTGAAGGGTGATCGGTGAATACTGTCCCGCGCTTGAAACATCTATTTATTTTTATTTTCTCGTATTTTTGTTTGCTGCTGATGTTTTATTCTTGTTTCTCGCGTTTTTTGGTTTTAGAATTGGTGCTTCCGCTCCAATTTTATTCAAATTTTTCAGGAATAATGGTATCCGAAGCAGGCCATGCCGCGATTGTCACGCATCACAAGCTGGGAATGGCGATCCCGGACATCGCCAGGCCCCTGAATTTTGACCGAACACAAGTCCGTCGCGTCGTCCAACGTTTCAAAGAGACTGGAGGGATGAGGTACCGGCAACGGAGTGGAAGACCGCGCACAGCCAGGATCCTGCGTTCAAGAACATGGTCAAGAAGAAAATCCAGCAAAATTTCCAAAGCAGCACCAGAAAACTGGCCCAGGAGCACGGAGTTGGCTACGGAACCACGAGTGAGCTTATCAGTCAAGACCTCCAACCAGTGGCGTCACTAGGGTCAGCGGCACCCGGGGCGGTGGCCCGCGGCTACAACCCCCCCCCCCCCCCCCCCTGGCTCGTTGCCCGCCTCCCCCCCTCCCCCCCGGCTCGTCGCAACACCATACCCACCTCCCCCGCTCGCCGTACCCTCCCCTCCCCTTCTCGCGGCCCGCCGCGACACCCCCCAGAGCGCTGCCCCCGGAGCGGTCCGCTCCCCCCCCCCCCCCCCCCTTGTGACGCCACTGCCTCCAACTCCACCCCTAGAACTTTGCGAAAGGACAGCTTCTCACGGACCAGAACAAGGCATCAAGATGAGAAAAGTGCAAGAAAATGAAGGCTCTGAGCCACGGCGACGCCCTGCAACGGTTTCTCTTCACAGACAAGATCTTTACCGTCGAACCGCACCAAAAGTTTCAAAATCAACGCAAACAGCTCCCCAAAGGAGCTCCGGGCGTTATCAACGCGGAAAATGTTCATTTTCCAAAGTCGGTCATGGTCTGGGCTGGGATGTCCAGACTGGTCAAGACCAAACTGCTTTTTGTCCCCAAAGGGGTGAAAATTAACGCCGAAACCTACTGGGAGCTCATTCTGGAAGGTGCCGTTATCCCTTGGGTTGAGGACAACGCGGAAAACATCGAATGGAGCTTTTAGCAAGACTGGGCTCCCGCCCACGGAGCCGAGAAGACGCTGCAGTAATGTGATACTCATCTCCCTGGCTTCCGGACGAAAGATGTTTGGCCATCAAACTCCCCCGGCTTCAATTCGCTCGACTACGCGGTTTGGAGCGCTATGAAAGAACAGGTTTGTGCAATAAAACACAAGTTTGTTGAGTCACTGAAATACGCTCTGGAAAAAACCTGGGATGAAATTACGCCCAAAATGATCGCGGCAATTCTTAAAAAAATTCCGGAAGCGTATGGACGCGTGTATCGCAGCAGAAGGAAGTCACTTCAAAGGTTCTTAATTGTAATATGCACGTATATGCAGAATTTTCTGCTCTTTCGAATGGTGCATAAAACGGCTTTTCTGTTAGCTGAGTGAAAAGTGATGACTCTGTTTTCGCGGTACAGTATTTTCCGATCACTGGTATAGTGAAATTAACATAGTAAAAGCTAAGGTGCAGAAATACGAAACAGAGAGGTAAAGAAAAACCCTAATTTACACAGAAAAAAAAGTTTGTTTTTTGTGAGCAGTTTACACGGAGGTTTTTAGGTGAAGAGAGGCGTCAGGTATTATCAAAATATATTGTTGAGATAAACTGCAAGGGCTTTGCATGTGTCAAGCCAAGTGAAATTTCAAAATAATTACACCAGATATCAATATATGAAAGCAATAAGACCGACGTCGAACAATCGTTGGCGCTGGTACCAAAACTTGAAAAGGCAGACGAAGGTATGATTGAAGGCGCGATAATCCTTAATTAAATAAAAACATTGTAGACTCGCTTATAACCTGTAAGGCACCTGGATCCTGAGGATTTTAGTGCAGAATTGTACAAAAAATATTGAGGCAAACTATGTCCTGTACTAGTTCATATTTTTCAAGAGTCCTACGTCCAAGAATCTTCCCTTCCTTTGTTTACCGTGGAAATACCGTTTTAGTGCCGAAAACAAAAGACGCTGTAATGCTTATAAATGTGAGCAATTATAAACCAACCTTGCTTTGCAACGTGGATTACAAATAATTGCTAAAATATTGAACGAAAGGTTAAGGTAATTATCGGGAAACTAATAGGTGAACATCAGACATGTGGAATACCTCGCAGAACCATACAAACAAATGTCAGTGCGGCGCGCTCGGTTCTGGAATGCGTGTAAAACAAGAAGACCAGGTGGCACTCGTGCAGATAGATCTCGCTAAAGGCCTTCACCACGTAAGTCATCCATTTCTATTTACACCCCTGCCACATATTAACGTGGGGACAGCACTTTTAGAAGGGATACAGTTTTGCTACTGGCAGTCAATAATACATTTACATATGAAATTCAATTAAAATATTCTGATAAGCCGGAGTGCCCACTTTCCCCGCTGCTCTTCGCACTGTACTTGGAACTCTTGTGCCTTAGTATTCTCAAAAGCTAAAAGGACCACGACGCAGATGTGAGGTTCTGGCATACGGAAATGACGTCGCATTTTTAGGTACCGATAAAAGAAGGGTCAACGAAGTAATGACATTAACGAAACGCTATTGTATGGTCACAGGTGCTTCTACAAACCCATCAAAATGTAACGGCTTTTGGTATTTCTTCGTGGGCAACGAAACCCCTTTTCTTTGGGGAGTAGCTTGGAATCCAAATCTCTAACTAATCTAGGGGTGCCATTATCACAAATCCGTAATAGGAGATAATACTGGTCATCAATCACAACCACTTCAAAAAGAAAAACAAATGAGTGGAAAGGAAACGACATTTCGATTTTTACGAAAGCCAGTATTTTGCAACATATTCCTCGTTTCGAAGTTACTGCATTTACTACAGTTGCTTCGTTGTGCTTGAACGAATATTCAAAAGTGTCAAAATTTTCGCCACATTCATAGGGTCCTCAACTTGGGAAACACTGGGAATGGATAAACTCTTGCTCCCTCTTGAACAGGGGATTTGGGAATAAACTACCTTGTTCTCCGACAACTAGTATCCCGATTACTCTCCTTTAGACATGTGAACCATGCTTTTTTGAAAACTCGCTTCAATTAAGCCTAACTGAAAGTTTAAACTATTTGATTGTTTGAAGTGACCAGACATTTCAGTGCAGGATTTGAGGTTTTTTGAAGGAGGTGGTTAGTACGTTCGCCTTTCTCAAAGCACGCTTTTCATTAGAGTATTTGTTTAGGGCCTCGCGCAAAGCGTTGTGAGTAAGCGTTACAGGTAGCCTTTTTTCAATACCGATTTATCGCACTCTCTTTGCCCTTGACCTAAACTGTGTTCAAGCGAGTAAAAATAATGGGCGTACCTTCGTCAACAAAGACAATTTCTCTTTAAATTACACACGTCCAGGTTAGCTCTTGAGACGTATACACAAGAAAAAATAAGACTTGTTCTCTGGACTGCAAACTGTGGAATTCGTAATAAGCCAGAAAGCAGAAAGCATAGTTTTATATATTGCAATGACGCATTTTTGTTCTGAGATGTGGTGCAACGTACCCATAAGAAAGACGTCATTCTTACCGATTACAGCCGTCGCGTTCTTCTGTTGTCAGAAAATGAATAGTTGCGTATGATGTTTTAGCCCTAAGTGACCTTCATAGTATATGGAAATGCAGAAGGATTGACCAACACGCAGAAAAACCTCGCACCATTGTGTCTTTATTTTTAGAGCAACTAGCAAAAATTAGAGGTGTCTACATCTTAACTAAACCAGCCAGTTTGGTTCTCCCTGTTCCGGCCGTGAGTGAATGAATTACGATAATAATGCAAACTAAAAACAGAAATGTGTATGCAATAAAAAGTTAGTTTTCAATTTGTTCATTTGTAAACATAAGGAATCGATTGCCTGCCTTGATGAACTCATTTGTTATATATATTTTCTATGTATTAAACATCTAAGAAAGGCTGTTGTGTAGCTCAGTGGTAACGTCTCCGCTTCTCACGCCGCGGGCTCAGGTTCGATTACCACTGGCGGCGGTCGATTTTTTTCAAGGCTTTGTAACATCGACGACGACGCCCTACGACGCCAACTACAACATCAACAACGCACGTCATTTCCGGCGGTGGGAAGAGCCCATAATAGCTATCGCTGTAAAATAGGAAGGCCTAGAGCGACAAAATGAGCTACGCATAGAGTATTGGCACTCCGTACCCTTAATCTGCTAGTGGAAGCCGCCATCTTAGTGCTTAGAGCAGAGCAGACGCAACTGTCGATCCTCACAATTTAAACATGCGACTTCCTCAAATTTAGACACGATGGTAAGAAGCTCAGGTGATATCGTTTTGCTATGTTGCAAACTGTTTTAAGATTTATGGAGGACGGGAAAACGTTTCCTGCGATTTCAGATAAAGATTCAAATAACTGGTAATCATGCTTGTAAGCACCAAGATGGGTGAAGTGTCGTTACTTCGAAGCGTAACCTATTTCGTGACTCTAGGAAGGGCGTCACGGATATTGCGCGTCTGGATGTTAAAATGGCGTCGTTGCCAAGTACGCTTTTTTTTTTTGTCCCTATAACATCGATGTTCTGAAGACAAAAAGTTGCTAATGGCAAAGAAATCTGGGAGGCGCTGCGTGTCTACGCCGCACACTGCCTGGTCTCTTCGAAATCCCACTTCAGCTAGAAACAAAGCAAATTTCTCAAAACATGGAATGCTTTCTAACGCAAGTCCCTACTCCCAGAAGTTTGTTCGTCCGTGCATCCGCGCATACCCCATGGAACCTGACGTCACGTGACCACGTCGCGTGACGTCACGGTGCCAAGTGACACTACGTCTTGAAACCTTAAGGTCACGTTAAGTTTAATGTCTTCTAAAAAAACTTTAATGATTGCTTCTTAAATACGGCACTCAAGTGCATTATCGGACTCAGATAAATCGACATGCGTTGTTATTAAAACCGATATGGAGACATGAACTTTTTTTAAATACCTCACCGGTTGGAACACTTCGATTCTGAGTTTGTTGTAACTACCTGATGTGGAATGCGTTGCCTGTTTCTCCGTTTCACAAGATTGCTTGCGAAAGGGAAGCGTTGGCTAAGCTAGAATGCTTCCACAGAAGCTGAAACGTGCGAATATATCACTTTGTATTCAATGAAGCGTTTATTCCAGACCCACGATTGCACAGGTATCCAAAAACACGATAGTGACGATGGAGTGGACAGCTGACTGAACGTTTTTTTTCGTACTTCTTCAGAGTACACGTAAACCGTATTAAATTTCTAAATGTAACTGAGTAGAAAGAACTCCCGGTAACTGTTGCATTCAAACTGTTCGGTTGCAGACAATAGGCACGGTGAACAACTTCGAACAGAACAAAGTTTAACCTTGTAATTTCATTACATAGTATTGAGGTTGAGACTTTTTTGCAGCCTAAAATATGTTCACAGCATAAAATGTTTAATTGTACTTTAGACTTGCATTCAGTTATTTCACCGAACTTGATATAATGTCCATATTCAAATCTGTGTTGTGGTGTCTAATCACATTTTGTTACACCATCTAAATCAAGGACAGCTATTAGCGGTGATATTGTGCTGCTTACATATTGGACCTAAAATTAAAAAAAGAAAAGAGACCGAGTGTTATGTATCAATATATTCAATGCTTTTTGGTGCAATTGATTACTCTTGCGTTTAATACCGACAATAATACACACTCTTGTGCTAAACATACCAAATCAATCAAATTAATTTTAATTCCATGCAAAATATAGTTAGTATAAACAATATATCGTTACCTGAGCAGGCGCTGCATGGTGTGTGGCCTCGTCAAGAATTTAGCCGTAAAGTGGGCGTGTGGCAGCAATGTGATTTCTTTGTGGTATTCATAACTTCATATGCGTCACATTTTTTTCTTTGGAGTGAGTTAAAATTAAGACAGCAACTTTATTTACTTTAAAAAGATAGGTCCCCCTCCCGTATATTTGATTTATTGTGATTACAACCAAGTCTTCTAGGCGTGATAAACAAACTCTTACGTTAATTTAAATATAATTGGCAAAGGCTTAACGCAATTCTAAACTAACGCTTCCCGGCGCATGTTGTTTGGCGTATTCACAGCGTGTAATAAAATGCTGCCGTCAAACGAATATCGTCTAGCTGCAGCTTGGACTAATATTTGGTAAGTTTTCAAGTTGTCTAATTTCCAGGCTCCAGAGGTTGTAAGAACAGCCTTTTTAACTCGTGATTCCTGGAGAAATTAAAACCAGGGCTTTGGCTGCAACGTAATTAAAGGCTTTCTGAGAAGGACCAGAAAAAAAAAAAAAAGCAAGAATTCATTTTGCGCTAGTTAAAGTTCTCTCCTCCACGCCAAAATATAAGTAATGTGCGGCCAAGGATGGGGCTTCTTCAGATTTCGAGGATTTCGCGAATCACTTCTTTTAGGTTTTGGTTGACCATGCACGTAAAATCCTCTCATTTCTGTCAGACGCCTTGAATATCCCAGCTGGGACAGGCGTCAACGTAACCTGCGTCTATAATGTGGCAGTCGCTACAGGATTGCTCAGTGAGTCTATTCTATTTAAAAGTTGTTCAAAATAAAAACAGCTGTTTGATTTGGGTGATTAGCCAAGTTTGCATAATCAAATCAAAAAGAACATTGAAAATATCTCAGACTTTACGGTAAGTACAAAGCAATCACTGACATCAAGACATGTATTGGGTGGTTTTCACATTATAAAGCACAACATAAATTAGACACAGCAGGTTGTATTCATAATTTGAGTATAAGGAACTATTTTTACAACGATTATGGCTTCGGAAGGCTGCTTAGTAGAAAAATGTATCAAACGAGTCAGTTCCTAAAACATATTTGCATCCAAACATCCCAAAATTGAGTATTATCTTCAGCATTCTTGGGTCAAGCAAGATAATTCGGGAAAACTTTGATTTAAAAACAAAAATACAAAAACAAACGAAAAAGCGAGGTGATTGTAATTTACAGACTTCATTTTATTTGGCTTATTTTTCCGTCCAGACAAAATATTTTTCCGACATGCCCCCGTAAGATGCATAATCAATTTCGATAGAATATTAATTTATAATTTCTTTAATTTTTCTTACACACAACAAACCAACAAAAAACTACAAATTGAACATTGGAACATTGTAAAGACATCTTTAAACTTCACCAAAACTTTAATAGCCTGGAAATAAATTAGTTATTTTTGATGAACTATTATCGGCTGTTTCTTCCACAAACTCGCACATATTTTGAATAGTCTGGATTGCACTCAAATCGAACTGAGAGTCTTGTTATTTTAAATTTTTGCTCAGGTAATAGAGACAACATTGTAGCGCACAGCTGTCTGTTGTAAAGAAAATAATTTGATGACAATCCACAAAATTCGTTGCTGAATACAGGCACACCATCATAATACACACAAGCTCTAGCAAATTTTGAAAAGAAACGAGGCAATACTAAAAAGAATAACACAGTTGAGAAAATCATTTTACTATATCTCATTTCCTCTGGACGCATTACGATAAATTTTATGTTCGTCGACGCGAGACATTCATATGTATGGCAACATCAATGCAATTAAAACCGCAGATTGAAAGCATTAGCGGTGTGCATTAATTGAACAGCATGGTAAACAAAAAGCAATCTTATCTTTGAGTAAAAAAAACAAAAAAACAACTAAGAATATAAAAATTACAACCTTTTTTAGTTCCTAAGTTCTATAACGCATGAAGTGCAGCAAGCTAAAGAGCAGTCGACTAAATTTGTCTAGAAGATAAAAACCAGTCGCTTCAGGAAGCGAAAAGTAATATTTATTAATTTCCCCGCAAAATTTAACGCGGAAATTTACATCAGATAACTTGACGTAACCGACATTTACCCGCTAAGTTTAGTGGAAAAATGAACCACGTGATAATAGCGAGAGATATTTTTCCACTAAATTTAGCTGGGAAATTGACGTCACGTGACATGACGTCACGGTGTCAACTAATGGTGCCAAGTAATTCCACGAAATCATGGGACGTCGGGTCCGGAGACATCGATTTCCCAGCTTAATTTGGCGGGAAAATGGACGGACATACAAATGGATGGACGGATGGACGAATGCACGGACGAACGGACAATGTTTGGAATTAAAAGGTTCAGCGAAAAAACCTATCATGCTTTTAAAAGGTTATTGTGAATACACACACACACAAAAAAAAAGAGGTGAGAAAATGTAAAGCGTTAGTGGTAGAAGCTACATTATAAATGATGTGATCGGGTGAGCGTGGAGTTACCTTTCCACCTACTCAAAATTTTATTATCCACACGTTGAAAGTATGTTGGGCAGAATGCCAAGTCGTTCGTGCATTGCGGTTTTTAGTGAATGAGGGGCAACGAATCCTGAATGCCTTGCCAAAGCTACCTAAAATGCCGCTACAAAACAAAATAGTCAAATAAAGTAGTGTAAATCAAGATGCATTCTTAATCGTTGTTTTTTTTTTTATTCGACGCGGGTTTTTCAATTTCAAGAATGCAGATTTCACCGCCCAAGCTCATCTCTGGTATGCGTCAACTTTGTTCTGGCACGCCCCGCGAGTCCCCGTCAAATAAAACCTAGCGAACAAACGAAGGGCAGTTTCGTTCATTACCTTATCATTTCATTTTTAATATTAGCCTTCGAATACGTGGTCGAGAAGACAAAACGACGAAGTCGAGGAGAAATAAAATTATGCAAATAAAGTTTAGAATCACGCTTGCGGAGACGCAGACGGTGTTTAAAGCTGAAATTATCCGGGAAGGAAAATACACCCTATGAAAAATGCGGCCAGAATTCAAGCTCAGATTCGAAGAATAAAATTAACAAGAGGGGAAAAAAATACAGCGTTCCGAATAGACGCAGGCACGGCAGCTGGCTTTCGCGAGGGAGCGCTAACAACAATGGGTCTGGAATCTGCGCTTCCCAATGTAAAAGAAAAAGAAGCAGCTCATTTCACACTTGGCTGGTCACCGCAGGCTGGTGCTCCCAAAAAAATTGTTTAGAGCCTGACGAAGACGGAGAACAAACAGCGCCACCGGTCTCGTTTTGACGGACTTTGAAGTTTGCGTCACTAAAGGCTCGCGACAGAACGGCGATGATGCCCAACAATGGCGTAACTCGGGCGTTGTGTACTCGATGCTTCCTTCCTTCACCACTAAACTGACAGTGGGGGTAAAGATACGCGTTGCTCGAACCAATGAGAGTTCTAGCTTAAACTGCGTGAATGCTCGCTCTCCGCGGCCCGCGCATGCGTGTGGGCGGAAAACGAGGTTGAATGACCCTGTTAGCCTATAGGCAGCGTCCGCTTCACTGTCAGCTCTGTCATGGATGGAGTGAGAACGTACGTACGTACGTGCAATTCGCAGGTGTGAGTGCCGGGTTCGAACCTGCCGTGTTGTCTCCTGAAACGGCTTCCCTGGCATCCGAGACGAGATTCATTACTGGTTGGCTCGAGTACGCGGCTGCCGAATCTTCCGGCGTCGACATGTTTGCCCGAACCTTAAGCGAAGCAACGGTGTTCAAAACGCAATGCCTAGCATGAAAGTAAGGTAGAACGGACCTAGCGACTCACGATGTCAAAGAATAAACTCCAATTTCTATAGTCAATGAGTGCGCTCAACGGCGACAAAAAAAAAAAAAATAGCAAACCGAATCTTTGGTTTATTCATTGTACAACAGATGTCTAAACGAGAAGACAAAAAATTCTTATTTTCGGCTAGGTCAAGTGACGCTCCTGACCATTTGGCGGAATAAAATGAACCACATTGTGTACAAATTAGAAACTAAAAGAATCAAATCAAGTTTCCGGACAATTATTTGCCTATTATGATATTGACACACGTTCAAAAGGACTGGCAGGTGCTCTCGCTAGAAGTCCAGAACCCCTCGTCCGTTCTCAGTGACAGCTCGAGAAGCCATAGTATCATCCAGTGCTGCTAGGCGTTACCGAAAAAAGGTATCGAAATACGTTACTCGTTAGTTGCAAATAAAAGGAACTCGTTACCGTTACCGTTACCGTTCAAAGTAATGTACGTTACTTTGCGTTACTTTTTAAAAATATGAATTAACACGTTTTACTCTTTTGACGTTAAAGGTACGCATAAGCGTCATATTTCAAGAAACATTCTGTTTACCTAGAAACTGAATATAATTACCTTATCTTTTTTCGCGGTTCCACCTTAATACTCACAAAAAAGCGCAAAAAAAACGCAAAAAAAAAGAAAACTCTAAAATGTATATGGCTTGGCGCCCAAAAACACAAAAAAGAATGAAGTGTAGGTTTTTTTAAGTTTGGGGAAGAATATGTAATGAGTAAGGTAACTACGTTAAGCGTTACTCGAAATAAGTAACCTAAGTACGGTTACCCGTTACCAGTTTGAAAATGTAACGAGGACGTTACAACGTTACCGGAAAAAGTAACGCGTTACCGGTAACGCCATTACTTGAAAAGCGTTACCGCCAACACTGGTATTATCCCACGACTTCGCGTTCCTACTGAACACCTACAGTCAAGTTTTGACAGACAAGTAATTTCTTGCGTCTTTGCCATTTATTATCACTGCCAACTTTAGAAACAAAAACAGAAAAGCCGCACCCTACGTTTTTTAGTTGTCAGTGAATATACTCTATTATGACTATGACTACGCTATGAATACTCTGACTATAGACCCTTTTACTGTTTACAAACATCAGCTGCTGCTCGCGTCCCAAGGTACTTCTGGTCGCTCCGTTGTGCAAGCCTGCCGAGCTTGCTTATGTCGCCACTGCTAGTAAGCATAAATGCTACACGAAAAACAAAGTTGGAGATTTAGCTAGGCCCGTCAGATGTTCAATTTAACGTCTTGGGGGAGACAAGTTGGTTTACCAGAATGTTTGAAAAATGTGAACAGATTTCGGGCTTCTTGGTTTTTTCGGCGTTAGCCTGAAACATTGGTGGTTAAATGTTCCATCGATGTTTCAAGCAGCGGTGTTAAGGTGGGCTTTGTTTATTCTTTTTATAAACCTGAAATTCGCTGGGATGTCAAAAACTGGAGCACCGCCTGGTGGCGTTTGCAAAGGAAAGGGTCTATATCAGGAATATGACTATGACCACTATGACTATACTCTTTTAGGAGATGTATGAATCACATAATGTTCTCGCCATACGAAATCGCTAACATCACAAACCGTTTGCGTGCGAAGTCGACTTAAGGCCGGGGTCACGCTTCTCATACGTCATACAAAAAACGGTCTGCAAACATGAGTCGCCGCAATATCCGTGCTACAGCGAGAGCAGACTCTCCCCTCTCTCCCCATTAATAGGCTGCTAAGACCGGCCATTTTGACGGTGTGGAATGCACGTTGCAAAAGAACACTGGAAGCTAGCCATCAGCACGCGCTCAGCAGTCGCGCACACAGCTATGGCCGCCAATACTTCCTATTTCCTATTAGCCCCGTGCGCGACCGAAAGCGTCGCTGTGGTCGGCCTTCCACGATTGGCCGAACGCTGACTATGACGTCGGAAAGGGGATTATCATCGACGGAAATAAGAGGAATGAAAGAACTTTAATTTTGACGGTGTTGGCAGTGTTCCTTTAAGAGCGCAATGATTTCAAGCTTCCACCATGCTAATAACAAACACCATCGAACTTGTTGTTTGCAAGCTAATGACGTCACAAAGGGGAACCACAGGAGGGCGCCACCGAAACATCTCGCCGCTAATACCGCAGGAAAGGCTACAAGCGCGAGCTCCTTGCTCTATGGCACACCTCGGCGGCACAAGCTCTCGTGCACCAAGGGCAGCTGCCAACGCTATGAGCTCGCGCTTCTAGCCTTTGCTGCGGTACAACATAAGGTGAAACGGAGTATAGTTGCAGGCTGGCGAACCAGGTGCACGAGAAGGAAAACGAACCACGCAGCGGCCGAAACATGGTTTTTATATCGCGTAGGGTGCCTACATATCTGTCTGTCTGAGGGTGAAGACATTCATTGTTGCCCTGAATGTGCCAGCGCGTGACGCTCTCGCGCACTCGGTGCGTGACTTGGGTGGTAAAATGGCGTCTATGCATTAGCCAAAGCTACGCGCTCGAGTTGAGTGACACCAGATTGCGCGCGCTTCAAAATGCACAAAAAAACGATTGGGCGGAAAAATGGCTGAGATGTCACCACTCAAGCAAAAGCGCGCGTGTGTATGAAGGCACTCTAATATCGCGTTGATCACACCGCTCGTCCGGTAGCAACCAGCCAACGTTGCTAGGCAGCGGAGCAGCGGGGAGGGGATGTTTTGACTTACTCCGGATAGATGGCGCTGCGAAAACTTCGTGTAGTGAACAAAAATATAAAACTTTCGATTCATTTGTTTATGTTGGAACAATATCATTTATAAACGTTACCATTAAACTGAGAATATACTTGTTCAAAAGCGATCTCAATAACCGCACCCGCCGTGACGTCAGAAAGTTAGTTCCTATGGCCGCCGTACGTGAAGTCAAGTCAAGAAATAGTTCCTTTTAGGGGCGAAGCTCCTTAGGGGCAAGCCATGTCCGTCCGTCCGTCCATCCGTCCGTCCGGCTGATGATGATGATGAGTGAATCTTATGATGATGATGATGATGATGATTGAATCTCATGATGATGATGATGATGAGTAAAGATGAAAAAAAATTATGAAAAAAAAAAATGTTTGCGCAGTCGACAGGATTCGAACCTGTGCGGGGAGACCCCAATGGATTTCTAGTCTATCGCCTTAACCACTCGGCCACGACTGCGGGACGAGTAGGGGGCTCCGAACTGTGGTAGTAACTCTAGAGCTGGGGATGTCATGGATGAAACGTTGCAAGTAGCCGCTCAACGTCTATACAGGAGAGGGCGCTGCGGTCAAATGCTCAAATGCGTATATAACCACGTTCCAGTGATACCACACATTCTCTTTCTAACATGGATGAAAACGAACGAAAGGCTCGACGTGCTGCGGCTCAGAGTCTACGCAGACAAGCACCACCAGAGCTTCGCCCCAATCAACATCATTCACCACGTGGAGATGCGGTCAATTTTTGTTTTTGCGGTTACGCAGCGCATTCGCGACATTTCAAGAGAAGTGGTCGTGTTTTATGGTCCTTGTGCTAAAGTAAACAAAAAAAGGGTAATAAGGTGCACGTTCCTTCGATGTTAAAATCGTTTCATGGGCCCTTTAAGATTCTCCTTGAACTCATTGCAATCCGGCATTCGAAGAACAGATCTCGCGGTGACTCACGTTCAGATCTGTATGCAGGCTGTCTTTTGTATAATAGCTTCGTTCAATTTACCTGCATCTGTGGCTCCGATGCAAGTAAATCGGACGAAGCTATCGCATAAGCGGTGTGACTCCGGCTTGAGGGGGCCATGAAACGATATCGGGTTAAAATGTTCATGACTTTCTAGAAGCGTACTTGTCCTAGTCTGGCCCTAGTATACTCGCATGGACCGCCGCTGATTCAGGAGCTCCTTGGTGGCGGTTAAATTTCCAGAATAAAAGGGGTCTATTTCTTTCAGTCTTGCCTTCGCAAAGCTTGACGATGAAGTTGTGGGATTAAAAATTGGTATGTGTATGTTTATTAGCGGCGAGTTGTTTTGGTGGCGCCCTCCTATGATTTCCTCTCGTGACGTCATTACCTTCCGAACAACAAGTTCGATGGTATTTGTAATGAGCATGGTGGAAGCTTCAAATCATCGCGCTCTGAAACCAACTCTGCCAACACCGTCAGAATTAAAGTTCTTACATTACTCTTATTTCTGTCGATGAAAAATCCTTTGCTGACGTCATAGTCAGCATTTGGCCAATCGTGGAAGGACGACCACAGCGAATCTTTCGATCGTACACATCGCCAATGCAGCCTGAACTTAAGCCTGGTTCAGACAGTTGCGTTTGACTGCGTTTGACTGCGTTTGACTGCGTTGCGGCAGCGAGAAACCAGGACATTCCTCCTGCTCATAGTGCGTGCCAAGAGATTCCTTAAATTGGGTTCCACGCTTCATACGAAGCACAGATGTGCCGGTGACTGGCTTTCGGTTCTCGCCGCAACGCAGTCAAACGCACTCAACCGCAAGTGTCTGAACCGGCCTTTAGTCGGCCTCAACGGGCGACTTCTCTCTCAGCTGTAGATGAGAAATTTGGCCAGTGCAGTACAACTGCTAGCCTGGGGTCTTTAACGTGTATCACTATACTCTGTTTAACCTTGTGCCGCCGAGATGTGCCCTAGAGCAAGGGGCTCGCGCTTGTAGCCTTTCCTGCGGTACGACACAAGGTGAAACAGAGTATAGTGATATACGACCGCTCGCCAGTACGATGCTCATTCAGATCGAAACAGGCAGGGGTGAAAATTGAACCCAGGATTTCTGGGTTCTGCAGTGCTAACTTTCGCGTCACGTGCTCCGAGCTAGCCTGCTCGGCCACCGATCTCCCCTAATTGTGAGATCGAAAAAAAATGTGGGTTTGTGTGTATGTTTATACAGCCTAGAACTTGGTCTACCTCACAGGGGCGACGAGTCTCCCAGCTGTAGATGAGCAATTTAGCCAGTGCAGTACAACCGCTAGCCTGGGGTCTTTAACGTGCATCACGCAGTAGTGATACACGACCGCACGCCGGTGCGATGCTCACCCAGATCAAAACGGGCAGGGGTGGGGATTGAACCCAGGATCTCTGGGTTCTGCAGCGCGAGCTTTCGCTCCACGTGCTCCGAGCTGGTGTGCGCTGTGCGCCACCGATCTCCCCTAATTGTGAGATCGAAACCACCTGCCTGACGACAGTAGAGCGCGACTCAGGGATTGGACAAGAGAACTGCGTGAGCACTCAACTTCGACTCGTGACAATCAATGCTTCGGCGGACATTCGGGTAGCGGCTCGTGTACAACCACTGCAATGATGAGAATAGCCGCACTCTAACGTTTCCACTTCCGTTTTCCACTTTGCCGACCCCAGCGCGTTGCTATGATAAACGTTGGCGGCATGGTATAGACACCAAACCACGTGGCCGCTTTTTCTGGCTCCTAGTTGAGGAGATGAATGATGCTCATATTTCTGGAATTTACTTACCGACTCTCATTGCTTATAAATAAAAACTAAGGCAAGTTTTTCAGTTATTAAAGTTAGAGAGTGATCCTGAGTAGTATTTAGCGAAAGTAGAAAAAATAATTCCATGGCCCCTTTAAGGCAACGATAACGCCTGAGCGCAGTTTTTTAAACTAACCAAAGACACAATTTGATACTTTGAATGCTACTTTTTCGAGCATTGTTGGAGCCCTCAGAGATACCCAGTTATTGGGAGGTTGCGGATGCCACGCTCGTTCGTAACCCAATAAATCGTAATAATCCATCTACCTAAACACTCAACTTTCTTACAACTGTTCCATGCAACAACAAAAAATTACATCTAATCGCAAGCAATGGACTATTTTAATAAAAACATCTCCCTTTTCCCCCACCACTCAGGCTTTCGCGAACACCTTTCGTGTGAGACTCGGTTATTCGAGTATGTGGCAGATTTACGTAGCTCTTGCCGAGCGATGGAGACTTCCATCGCTGTGGCACTCACTCCTCAGCGATATTGTTACGGAAAGTGATCTAATATTTTGTAAAAAATATCAAACTTTGCTTGTGTGAGTTTTTTCGTCGTGTTTCCTCCAGTGTGCTCATATATACCAGCAGCGCTAACAATAATTATATTCAATTGGTGTAAAATGTGATTATGTTTACCGAGTGAACATTGTTATCTTAAATATGTTGCTGTCATGTATAGGGCATTCGGTTTGTCCTCTCTACCATCCCCATTCGCTTCCTATGTAATACATTCTAAATGACTGTTTTGGGGGGAAACAACATGAACTGCAACCCAATAAATACATTTTTCGTCCAATATGGTGTTTATTTAACAGCACTCTGCAACAGGTCGTTTGGACTCCCGTCTGTATAAGTTAACAGATGTATACCAATGTCACAATATTGTGGGTTAGCCTTTCACAGAGCAGTGGTAAAACGGGATAAGGGCAAAACCCAAAACTAATTTTGTTTTTCATGTTATCAATGCTTGTCACTCTTAACTAGTAACTGATTTATTCTGAATGTATTTTTTGTCTGTATTCTATTGTATAATATAAATGACCCCCCCCCCCCCCCCTTTATGTAATGCACTAAGCGGGCCCTCGAGGTGTATTAAATAAAATAAAGTGAAAGGAAAAAAAATCGTTCGACCGATTAACAGGCGATAGTGCCACACCCGGTGTGCATGAGAACGAGGGAGGCGACGACAGAGTAAGAGTGAATCACCCACAAACTATTTAGTCCTCACTTTAAACGAGAACTTCTAACGAAACGAAACAAAGTAAAACAGGATAATACACGAGAAACTGACCAAACACGTGCTCGCAACCCATTTGGTCAATCGGTAGGAATACCAAAAATAAACTTAATACAAGCAACAGTCTAAAGGCGCAACAAAGCCAAACTACATCAATGGCAAAACGTTTTATCTCTCGATCGCCGTCTTCGCTTGACCAGAGGTGGCGATGTCTCCCAAGTTGTCTAGATGTCCAGTACGTCGGGAGATCGTTTGCCACGCACGTCGTCCTTACCGCAGCACAGTACAGAAAGCGAACTCACATGGAAACACAATGTCCTTTTAACGTTGACTCAGCTTCCCGTTTTCTTCGCGACCGCAAAACTAGAGAGCAGCATCTCAGACTGCTCCCGGGACTTTTCCAACTCCTCTTTCCCAGGCCAGATCCACATATAAGAAACAGCAGCATTCTGCATACTCTCAGTTGACCAAAAGGAAACGAGCTTCTAGGGCCAATCAGCGCTCTTGATTCTACATTTAAAAAAAAATAACTGCAAGTCAGTTCTAGCATTAAAAGTAGCGAGAACAATATACCTTGACATCGAACTGTGCTCGTCGGTGGTTGCAGACGTAACCGGCGAGCCAACCTTCGTATCGTCACGTACACCAACAGTACAACAGAAACGAGTCCGTCAAAATCAAAACCCAAAACTTGAATAATTGGGCAATTCGTGACGTAAAATCTCTCCGCATTAGGCTACATGAAGCTCGGAACGATAACGGCACTGTGTTCTCGGTTTAAGGTTGTTAACCACCTCGGCCTCTCGCAACCCTAAGTCACCTCCTCTGGGAGTGCGCTGCGAGACGGCGGAAGACAGAGGAGGCATTCACCCAGCTGGGCCCGGTGAGGCCCAAATCGCTGTGTTTAAGGCGGAGGTCTGACCACAACGTTGGGCAGGCTAGTCAAATCAATCTAGAAAATCGTCAGTTGTAAGTCAGTGCTTTTTCTGTCTACAACCTTTCCTTTTGTCTTCGTGCTTCGCTCGCTATATTTTATTTTATTTTATTTAAGCATGAACCAACTATCCCACATCGCCGCTTTAATAGGGAAACAGCTTTTTATTCCCGAAGATGCTAGATTTTATTTTATTTATTTATTTCAAATACACTGAAGTCTAGGAGGGCATTGCAGAGGGGAGTCGATTAAGTGTATATAAAATAGAAAGAAAACACAACAAATCATAAGAATGCAAATAATTAGCTGTTAATACAAAACTAGAGTACTGACATCGTTAAGGCAGTTAAGGCGACGCCATAAGATAAAGTTACCACAGACGCTGGATTGTGGTTCCATGAAAGCGTGAGTATGAATGAACTGTGAAATGTTGTAGCTTTCCATGATTATACGCCTACCTTGCATAGGCGAGACGCTTTCAATTTCCGGGGAGTTGGGACGGGGAGGGTGAAACCCCGACGAGCCCCTCTTCCCTCTCGTCCCCCCTTCCCCCCCCCCCCCCCTCCCCACCCCCAACCAAGGTGTACCCAGCGGTCCCTGAAGCGAGGGTATTTCTATATGTGTGTATGTGTAGGAAAGGGGGGCGGGGCCTTCCCGTAGTCGGCGCCTATGCTACCTTGTGCTTGTGATCGAGACGCGATGATATTTAGAAGGAAGATTTTAGTAGCTTTTTTCGCGCGGATTATAATACATTTTGTGAAACAAACGCAACTACTAAGTTGTTCACGTGACGCAGGCTAAGGCGGGTTCGAACAAAATTTAATTGATGTTACGCTGGCAGTGCGATGCTAGTCAGTGAGTACGGAGTGAACAGATCCGCGGAATAAAAAGTTTTCAATGAAGTATCAAAATTCTAATGAATTTGCGTTTTATGATATCCAGGCAATTACACTCTGTGGCAACATTACGATATTTTGTCAGAAAAAGCAGAACTTGACAATTTTGTTGCTGTGGCCCATAGGATTCAATTTAAGAAAGTTTTTAGAGCCGTGGAATTAAAACTATACGCGTCCAAACGTTTAATTACTGCTTAATGATATTTTATGACTGGCATATAAAATATTCCCGGGGAACATTGCGATGTTTGTTCTTGTTCAGTTGAAATTCTCATTTTAGTGCATGCGCCGAGGCGTTGATGACCCAGAAAGTTAAGGGTGTGGGACTACGATTGTAATGGAACACAGAATGCGGAGAAAGAAGTAAGTAAACCGAAACGTAATATATACCCTCGTTTAACGGGTGTTTTCTAAGAGTTTCATACCCAACGCTCTTAAATGCTTGTCATATCCGTTTCGCAGTTTTGTCTCTTCGTGTACCCTTCGGCCGGCGTTTGATTGCTCATATCATCAAGACATTCGGTGCGAATACCTATGAAACAGAGGTCTGAGACAATACTACGTTATGAATGCGGCATATATAACATCATATCATGAGGATTTCTATCGCATGGCAGTTAAATAAGACTGCAATCGTTGATCACCAATATTCAAAAATGGTCAACAATATGGCCAGAGCGTTTTGGCTAAAATGTTGGCCAAAAACGTTGGCCAAAAATGGCCAACGGTATTCAAAAATATTTAAAGTAATATCAGCACTATGTTCAGACACACAGCTGAAAGGTGGCGTTATTAAAGGGGCGGTGCAACGATTTTTAAACTTTGACCATTTAACTGCGGAAATTATTCTGCGTCACCTATGGAACGAAAAACTGAAAACCGCATATTCTTGCGAGCGCTAGTTCTTATTTAAAAAAACAAAAAAAAGAAAAAAAACGAAAGAAATCGAAGGTCGAAGTGCCTCTCCACTCTCCACGCCGAATTTCGAGTGACGTACTCTGGGGGTTCACGTGGTTTTCCCCTTGGGTCCTCTCTTCAGAGTTCCCAGCCGCTTCCTCCGCGATTGTCGACTTTTAAAGGATTAGCCTCGTCGAAGGTCGCGGCGAGCGATCGACACAAAAGACGGTTCGTCACGGGGCTGACGGCGAGTGTAGCAGCGGAGGGGGACAGGTTTTTTTTACTTCCGCGTATCCCCCAGAGACGCCGTCATTTTGGTTCCCGTAACCGCCACAGGCAACTGCAGATCGGCAAATAATTCGTTTTTTGCTTTGCAATTACGCAGCAGAATAGCAGATTTTCGGGGAAATGTTACGCGTTTTTGGTCACTTGGGCTTGCATAAACAATATACAAAATACAAACGAACAATTCTTTCAACATTAAAATCGTTGCACTGCCGCTTTCACCGCTCATTCACACTGGAAGCGGATTCGCGAACGCAAAGCGGTTGCGAACGGGGTTGTATAAAGATCCAGTACAATTGCACGCGCACTCGATGACATCAAGTGCGCGTGGAATTGTACTGGATCTTTATACAACCACCACCACCACGGTCGCAACCGCTTTGCGAACGCGGATCCGCTTCCAGTGTGAATGAGCGGTAAGGGTGATAACTAAATAAAATGCTTAGGGCAAGGTGCATGGGAGCGATGAAGTCCAATGCTCCTTGAGCGGTCTCCAAGCATCGGACGCGCGAGGTTCCACGCCTTATTCTGAAAAAGATGACTTTTTTATTGCGTTAGTATTAGTTCCCTGGTACATGCGCTAACCTCGGACTGATTTGGACCAACCAAAGGTCGCAAAATCGCCCCGGGATGGCGTCACTGTTGCGTTGGCTGTGGAAACTGGCTAGGATACACCTTCTACAAGCGCCGCCGACATACGGCAGGCGGGGTGCTAAAAGGCTGTAGGGTGCGCGCTTTGGACGTCCTTGGAAGTTCCTGCTGCCGGCTTTGGAAACCTGTGGACGCACACTATGCACACGGGCTGCGGTTTCGTTCCTTAACCTGCCACGCCTGTCACGCCGTTCTTGACGCGCATGTCCTCTTAGCATGTCACCAGGCCGTAAGCGAACGGCGTCATCGCCCCCGTATACACAACACGCGCGGCAACGTAAGGCCCAAGAGGACCGACGACGCCGTTTGCACGAAACCGCCGACGTTCAGGACTAGAGGTTGGCCCACCGAAGACAACAGTACGCGGACCGTACGCGCCGATCGGGGGAAGGTGTGCTGGCTCCAACCGAGCCCGCCAACGTTCGGGAGCGGAGACTGACTGCTACGTACCATTCAAACGCCGGTCTGTGTGGCTCACTTCGCGTTGCATGGCCGCTCATGTGCATGATCAATCTGCCGCAGGATTAAACGCACGTTCTCGGTGAATAAATATATACGCACAACAAAATGGTTCTGTCGCTTTACGCGCATCGCGCGCACGTCCTTCATGCACACGTAAAATAAAGCGTATCAGGGAGAAGAGGGTTTTCGTGAATGTTCATCCCGCGGAAAAGTGCTGAGAGGCTGCATCCACCATGCTTTTTTATATCATAGCCTCCTCGATACTAGCAAAGCCTGGCAGATCGCCACGAGATGCGGCCACCGAAAGTGAAAAGGTAGAGCGGCAGACAACGGATGAGAGGAGAAGCATGTAACAGGCGCCCCGCTGCGGCGAGACGCCGAAACACACTTGTCCCGAGTGATGGAATATTCGCTCGTGCTCCTTGAGTTCCTGGCGCTACAGCTTCTTTTCTAGTCGGGTGTGAAAACAATGTTTCAGGTCCTCGCTGCTGCAAAAGCTGTGCGCTGATTACAGGCCCCCCAGAAATGCTGTGTGCGACGAGATCCTCGCGCTCCAATTCTGCGATTGGGCATTCTATACTTGAAGTCGTCCTTGAGGTCGTTCTTGAGGTCGTCATAGACGTCGTCCTTTAGGCATCGTCCAGACGTCGTAAACATAACAACTTCGCTGGTCCTCCATCTTCACGTGAAGCGGAAGGGCTCTACATTTTTTTCTTATTTTTTTTTTTTAATTCTCAGAATTCTGAGACTAATCAGAACAAAAACACAAAGAAAAAGTTACTACTTTCCTAAACTATGCATCATTTTGCTGCTAATTTTTTTTGCTAATATCAATTGTGCGTTATACATTCCTGTTATAGAACGTACACACAAGGGCGGTATTGAAACAATCAAAACGATGAAAAATCGTCATCCCATTTTTTTCCCTCACATTAAGACCGGTCACATTAGGAACACTTCAGAAACAACGCCGATGCAAGACTTTTTCGAACATATCATTAGTATTATACTGCAAGCTGTACCAGTGCTGCGTGCTAATATAGAAGGAATCGGTGGCCGATTGGGCTAGTGCACACCAGATCGGAGCACGTGCAGCAAACGTTGGCGTTGCAGAAACAAGCGACCTGGACTCAATCCCCACCGCTGCCCGTTGCGATCTGAATGAGCATCATACCGGCGTGCGCTCGTGTACCATTACTGCGAGATGCGCGTTAAAGACCCCAGGCTAGCGGCTGTAGTGAACTGGCTAAATTGCTCATCTAAGCTAATACCCGTGCCACACGGGCAACTCGAATGCCATTTACAACGAATGACATTTGTGTGATCGGCGAATCAGTTCGCAATCTGTCGCGCGTGGAATGCCCCACGCCCGGAGTGTCGCGCGCTGATTGGCCGTCCGCTCAAATGTCATTCGTTGTAAATAGCATTCGAGTTGCCCGTGTGGCACGGGTATTAGACACCGGACGCACATTGGGGTACACTATACTTTGTCTCATCCTACGATGGACTAAAGGCCAAAGCCACGGGCTACCAGGTCCAATCACGTTCCAAGCTATACTATGGCACGCTTAACATTGATTAGGGGTGGACGAATAATGCTCGAATCCAAAAGCGCCGCATCATTTCTCTAGCTTCGATGCTGCAAAGAGCCTATATGTCGTGGTGTCGTGGCTTTCTTTGCGAGGTAAAACTGTTGAGTCACTCAGTGCTCTTCGATTTGAACCACTGTCCACCCGCCCCCTTATCTGTGATTCCAGACGAGGGCACCGATACGTTCATCGAAGCGAGATGACGCATAATTTCTAAGGGGCTCGTGATTGGATCTGGCGGTCCGTAGCTTTGGCCTTTAGTCCATCGTAGGGTGAGACGAAGTATAACTACCGGCTGTATAAACATGCACACAACACACACAACACAATTAATTTAGAGCAATGTGTCGAACTCGGAAGAAAGCTAGACATTTTATATTCCTACTGCGTTGGACGTAGTGATACTTTAACGTACGCTTAATAAACCTGGCGTATACGCATACCGCAAACAACAACAGAAAAGTAATTTAAAGCACATTACAGTTCCATATATATAAACAGAAACGTGAATTTAAAGGTTATTTCCAGGGTATATACCTTGTGTAGGAAATGGCAGATCGTTTCTACACCTCGCGTAAAATTTATTTTATGGACTTGATGGCTATATTATAGAGTGACGAAGTAGCTCTCTTTCGATTGAATGCGAAACACGCGAATACAAAATGGCCGAGGCAGAACGTAAGGTGGCGCTTTTTCTCAAAATGAGCCAGCTTGGAGAAAAACATATTTGAACACATCCACGCACGAACATATTTGAACACATACACACACGCTGCCAAAGTCCCGAAAACTCATAGGCGCCGACGGCGCAGACCTTCGCCGATCCCCAAGAGAGAAATATCGCATCGCGGCCGACGCCAAGCAAAAAAGGAAAAAAAGAACGCATTGCCGGCAAAGCCCTCCGGGTGCGGAGAGATATACATAACGTCCGCGGGTTCTGATCCCGGGTCAACTTGTCCATGCCGGCGGGGCTAAAGCCGCTGGCCGCGGTCGGGAGACGACCTTTTAGCGGACGATACGCCGGCAAGGCCTGTCGAACGAAACCTACGACGAGCTTGCCTCGATTCTACAAGTACATGGTTTCATTTTTTTTTCTCCCTGTGTTGACTGGTTGTTGCTTTTATAGGCGCGCATTTTTTATTGCTTACCGGCGCGTCTTCGGGCCTCATAAAAGTTTTAAATTTTACGTACTGTCTCGCGGAGCCCAAGCAAGAATCAACGAGAGCTTTCTGCGGCACTCATGACGACCGAGAAACAAACAAAAAAAAAAAAAATAAAGAAGTAATTTTAATTATTTATACCGCAGCCACGGTTAGTTTGAGCAGTCAGGTTGCACTCAAAACATTTTAACACACTCGGCGAAAATTCGTTCTCTGACATTTTATGTCACAGCAAGACACGGTTTAATCGTATTTAAAATGTTCGGCAGGCTCAAGTTAATAATGATAACTTCAACGCGACTACAAATGGGGCTCAGATTTCATGCTGTCTTGTTCTAGCGCAGTAAAATGATTCAGCGCTTAAATAAACTACGTTTACCTATAACATTTTATGGTTATGCGCGACAAGGCAACCTAACCTGTGCTTCTGTGAACAATGCGATACTTTGCGATTCGGTTTCCGTGATGACAACGAAACGTCACCACCGCTCACACGAGACCACGATGACTGCGGCGGCATCATTGACCCGTAGAGATGGAAAATCAACTCACCGAACACCTTGACCTCGCGTTCTCCGACCACGGTCTGGAAAGACGGCGCCTCGGCAGAGGCCTCGCACCTATAGTTCCCTTCCGTGGAAAGGTTCACGGCAGCCACGAAGACGTTGCCTTCCCGCGACTTGACCATCTAAAACGAAAGCCGTGCGCGTAGAAAGAGTGCCTTAGTGAAAACGTTTTTTCTCGTTTTTTTTTTTTGTGTGTGTATTGCGTGCTGCGGAACGATTGTCCCCGATGATTGGCCATTGGCATTCTTTAAGGCGAAATTGTTTCGCCACTTGTTTACCTTTGAACCCTTAAAACAAAATGTTTTGTCGTTGTGACAAAAAAAAAAAGGAATTGGTTGGTTGGTTGGTTGCGCTGACAATGGGTCGGAAACAAGGATTGCAACGCCGTTAAAAAAAAAAAAAAACAGTTTGTTTACAAATACGTTAAATGTTGGCATAAATCTTTTAGGTGTCAAGATACACGTTGGTTATTGCAAACGTCGTGGCTCCCTTCCCGGCCCTTCTTTCGGCTGTATTAGCTTGGACAAGATGGGGGGAGGGGCACCTGAAGGCTCCTCGTCGTGATGTAGTAGCAAGGATCACGTGAACGTTTCTGTGCTTCGTTCGTTGCATGTAGATTGAGGTGTATCATTCACAATCCACGTTTAATTCGCTATTTCGAACGAGAGTTTATGGTTGCTTTTGACCTAATCTTTTCGTGTTACTTCTTGTCACAATGGTACTCGAGCTTCGCGGCAACAGTGGCGTCGCGGCTTACGGAACAAGAGCCTGGTGGCCCAGCTTCCTGTTATCGTACTGACCGGTCGTGGCTTCCTAGGCTAAGTGACCAAACATGTACAGATTCTGGGACAACGAAGTTCCCGGGCGAGTTTCCTTTTTTTCTTTTTTCTTTCGCCTGTCGGAAATAGACAGAGCGCACAAAAATCAATCACCGAGGACCCTTGAGCAGTTGTTGAACTTGGCATTCCGATCGCAGTTTTTGTTTTTTCCACTTTTCTCGCGCCGCTCTGTGGCGGCCTTTTTGCGCTGAAAGCTAATCGAGTGTTGAAATATCACGCACGCGAGGCATCACCTTTAGCATTGCCTTCAGCGGTAACTTTTCGGTAACGGAAGTGCTGTGTTCTAGCTCAATCTCTGATGACGTTTGTACCACCGACATCTCGGAATAAATGAGACATACACGAAAAATTAATTGTACGTACCGCATGATGCGAGGGTAATCCATACCGTGTTTATTTGAGCTGTACATCAAAGAAAGCAGCAAATAGAATCGACGAGTGTGTCACTGCGACAGGAGCGTCCGCTACCGCAGCACAACACTTCGAAAATGACAAGGGAACGACGAAAAGATAAGACCCACCTACAAGCCGGAAAATCTAGGGCAAGGTCCGAGCGATTCATACCGAAAGAGTTCACTTAAAAACAAAATAAAAATGGTGGCGGAAAAATGTTTTTATTTGACCAGGCAGCCGGTCGTGGGCAGCGAGTGTCGAGCACCTTGCTAAGGCTTGTCTGTTGAGTACGGCTACGGCCTCTCAAGTCGGTGGAATCGTTTTCGTTACTTCCGGAATTTGTGGATCGAGCGGTCTCCACCGAGCATTGTAGTTTCGAGTACGTATTTCTTTTCCTCTACTCCTTGAAGTCTGGAAGCGCGCGAAGAGCATGTAGAGGCATGCCCATTGGCAGTGGCGTACCAACTTGTTTTTGAGTGGGGGGGCAAACCAGACCCTCCTCCCCTCCCCAGGGCCAAGGGGCGGTGCCCTTGGTATCCCTTGGGCCCAGCCGGCCAGTGTTTGCCCTGCCCAGTGGCGGCTGTTTCAGGGGGGGGGGGGGGGCAAAACACATGCCTTGCCCCCCACTCTGAGAACTGGGGGGGCAAGCGCCCCCCTTGCCCCCCCCCCCCTCCCGGTTGGTACGCCCATGCCCGTTGGTCTCCAAGGCGAAATATTGCCGCGAGCGCAGCTGACCAAGCAGGCAGCGCGCTCGTGGCCTAACGGTTATCGCGTGTGCCTCCCACGCGAAAAGCCAGGGTTCGATCCCTGGGAGCGACGCATCTTTTGTTATTCCTGCAATCTAGTTTTCTGGTAAATTCGAGAATCCTGTTGCGTGTTCGAGGTCCGAATGTTCTACGCGTCGAACATTCTACGCTGATTATTCCAGAAGCTTACGCATGTACATAAGGGGCTCCGCGTGGCGAACCGGAGTCAGTTTCGCCTCAGCGTTCGATCTTGCTGCTTCGCCGCCTTCGACGCCCGCGACGCTCTCTTGTTATCTTCTGTTTCATTTTCATTTTCGGGCACAAGTTCGCCCCATTAAACGTTCAGTTTACTCAGTTATTATCGCCTCATCACTTGTCATTCGTGACATTTTGGTGGAGGTGCGGGGTACCGCATGTCCGTGCAGCGCACCCCTCCAAGTTCCCGAAGTGCAAGTCCGATCCCAAGCTCCGTAGGACCCGACGAAGACCAAGTCGGGACCCGATCAAGTCGCCGTACCCAAGGTCTACACCCGGAATACGGACTTCTGCCACCCAGGACCAGACAGCCAACGAGGCCGACGATGGACGACCAGCAATCGCAGACCCCGGCCACCGCCGCCGTCGTCTACCTGCCCGTTGCCCAGCGAACCCCGACGACCTTCCATGGCGAGACTCACGAAGACGTGGAGGACTGGCTTCTGCACTACGAACGTGTAGCACGCCATAATAGATGGACCACTGAGCAGCGCCTCCAAAACCTCTACTTCTCCTTGGAGGGTACCGCGAGGCAGTGGTTCGAGAACCACGAGGCGTCGCTTACGTCGTGGGACTCCTGTATCGCCGGCCTGAAGGAGACATTCACGAACCAGACACGACGACAGCGAGCGGAAGACCTTCTGCAAGTACGAACTCAAGGGCCCAACGAAACGGTCACCAGCTTCGTTGAAGACGTCCTCCGCCTGAGCAGCCGTGCCGACCCTCAGTCCACCGAGGAGAAGAAGCTGCGCGTCCTGATGAGAGGAGTGAGGAGTGACATTTTCGGCGGTCTTGTTCGCAACCCCCCATCTACCGTCGAAGACTTCGTCACGGAGGCTACGAACATAGAACGTGCCCTTCTCGCAAGAGCCAGCCACTACCATCGGCACTCGAGCGTCGCTGCTGCTTCTGAATCGGGCTACGACATCAGCTCTAGCACTCCCGGCCTTCGCGACATCATCCGCGACATCTTCCGGGAGGAGCTCAAGAAACTTCTGCCGACTGCTGAACGCCCGGCCTCAATCTCCATTGCCGAGGTCGTCCGAGACGAGGTTCAGCGAGCATTCCTACCAGATGCCCCTGTCACCGTGGCTGCACCCGAAGAACCGACGCTGACCTACGCCGCAGCTACCCGACGATCGCCGCCCCCGGCTCACCCGTATAGGGCGCTACCCCGACGTGAACCTCCAGCGCCGCAGTTTTCCCGACACCAGGAAGATCGGGCGCACGCCCACCCAGAACAAGCAGCGCCACAGAAGACCGACGTGTGGAGGACGGCCGATCGACGCCCATTGTGTTATCACTGCGGTGAAGCCGGCCACATTTACCGTCGATGCCCCTACAGACAACTGGGGCTGCGCGGGATCCACCCGAACGACCCGCGCCCAAGGTACGACGAACGCCCTCGCGACATCGAGGAGTACCTCCGACGCTCAACGTCCCCAGTATCGTCTCTCCGCCGTGCAGCCCTTGGTGAGAACAGATTGACGCTGCGCAAGCCTGTTCTGCCTTCAGAGAAACCCCAAACAGCGTCAGCCGCCGTCCGAGTCGCTGCCAACCACGTGAATCTGCCGCCGCGATCAAGTGTTGTCGTACCCGTCGTGACCGATGCAGCTACCTGCGGCGAAGTTGTTCTGGAAGGCAACCTCCAGTTGCTTCTAGGAAGAGGAATAGGCGTCGCACGAGGAGTAGCTGAAGTTCAGGATGGCCGCACTGTGGTCCTCGTGACGAACTTCCGGAATGAAACGCAACACCTCACAAAAGGTGCAGCCGTTGGCCACGTCGAGGAACTCCGAAACTCCGCCGAAATCGCCGCCATTACTGACGAATCCTCGCCACCTCAGCAAGACAGTACATCGCCAGCGCAGCTCGACATCGACCCTAAGCTTCCGGACCCGAGACGACGGCAGCTGATTAACCTCCTCGCCGAATACCATGACTGCTTTGCGACGTCGTCAAAGGTGCGCCAAACAGCCGTTGCGAAGCACCGCATCGTTACCGAGGACGACGCGCGCCCTGTGCATCGATCACCGTACAGAGTCTCCGTTAAAGAAAGGGAGGTGATCCAGGAGCAAGTTCAAGAGATGCTGAACGACGACATAATCCAGCCATCAAGCAGTCCGTGGGCGTCTCCAGTCGTACTGGTTAAGAAGAAGGACGGAACACTTAGGTTCTGCGTGGACTACCGACAGCTGAACGCGGTGACGAAGAAAGACGTCTATCCACTCCCCCGTATCGACGACACTTTAGACCGGCTGCGCCACTCCCGATACTTTTCATCGATGGACCTGAAGAGCGGCTACTGGCAGATCGAGGTCGACGAACGGGACCGAGAGAAGACAGCTTTCGTCACGCCGGATGGACTGTACGAGTTCAAGGTGATGCCCTTCGGACTGTGCACGGCGCCAGCAACTTTCCAGCGTGTAATGGACACCGTACTGGCGGGACTGAAGTGGCAGAGCTGTCTCGTCTACCTCGACGACGTCGTAGTGTTTTCCGGCGACTTCGACGAGCACTTGCGACGACTCCGAGCTGTTCTCCAAGCCATACGGACCGCCGGACTCACCCTGAAGCCGTCAAAGTGTCGGTTCGCCTATGACGAACTGAAGTTCCTAGGTCACGTGGTTAGTAACGAAGGCGTTCGCCCCGACCCAGAGAAGACTCGCGCCGTCGCAGCATTTCCAGCGCCGAGAGACAAGAAGGCCGTGCGAAGGTTCCTTGGACTATGCGCCTACTATCGGCGCTTCGTTCGGGATTTCGCAAGGATTTCCGCACCGCTGACATACCTCACAAAGGACGCCGAGAAGTTCGAATGGGCCGAAGAGCAGCAGCAAGCATTCGATGAACTGAAGCGACGACTGCAGACTCCTCCTGTTCTTGGACATTTCGATCAGGATGCGGAAACCGAAATTCACACGGACGCAAGTAACGCTGGACTTGGCGCGGTGCTGGTGCAAGTGCAAGAAGGCACCGAGCGAGTTATCGCCTACGCGAGTCGGACACTGTCCAAGGCGGAGAAAAATTACTCCACGACCGAGAAAGAATGCCTTGCGGTCGTCTGGGCAATCACGAAGTTTCGTCCGTACTTGTACGGAAGCCCGTTCCGTGTAGTCACCGACCATCACTCGCTCTGCTGGCTTGCGAACCTCAAGGACCCGTCAGGACGCCTCGCTCGCTGGAGTCTCCGATTGCAGGAGTTCAACATGACTGTGGTCTACAAGTCAGGCCGCAAGCACAGCGACGCCGACTGCCTGTCCAGAGCCCCCGTCGAAACGCCTTCCGGCGGCAGCGACGACGATGACAACGAGTGCTTCCTAGGCGCAGTGAATACCGACGACATGGCACGACGTCAACGAGACGATCCTGAGTTGCGCGCGCTAATCGAGCACCTCGAAGGACGAGGGGGGACTGTCCCCCGTGTCTTCTCGAGAGCCCTGCAAACCTTCGTCCTCCGACAAGGTGTGCTTTACAAAGAGAACTTCGGGGACAACAACACACCGTGGTTGCTGGTAATCCCGACCGACCTTCGGGAGGAGATCTTTCAAGCATGTCACGACGACCCGACGTCCGGACACCTCGGTTACAGCCGAACACTAGCCCGTATTCGTGAAAAGTATTACTGGCCAAAGCTCCCCAAGGCCGTCCACCTCTACATCCGATCGTGCCACGAGTGCCAGCGACGTAAGAAACCGCCGACGAAGCCGGCAGGTCTCCTGCAGCCGATTGCTCCCCCGACCGCACCGTTCCAGCAGATCGGAATGGACCTACTTGGCCCTTTTCCGCCGTCGACGTCGGGAAACCGCTGGATAATCGTCGCCACTGATTATCTCACGCGGTACGCCGAAACAAAAGCCCTTCCTTCAGGGACTGCTGTGGAAGTCGCCAAGTTTTTCATCGAGTCAATCGTCCTCCGGCACGGCGCTCCCGAAGTTCTGATTACAGATCGCGGATCATCGTTCATGGCACAGATGACCCAAGAAATCCTCCGGCTCAGTCACACCAGCCATCGTCGTACCACTGCGTACCACCCGCAGACCAACGGGCTGACGGAGCGACTCAACAAGACAATCGCCGACATGATCTCTATGTACGTCGACGTAGAGCACAAGACGTGGGACGAGGTGTTGCCCTACGTCACGTTCGCCTACAATACGGCCGTTCAAGAGACCACTGGATTCACACCTTTCCAGCTGGTACATGGTCGGAAGGTAACGACCATGCTGGACGCCATGCTACCCCATGAGCCATCTGACAATGAGAGCGACGACGCCCAGGCGGTTGCTCAACGGGCGGAGGAAGTCCGCCAACTCGCCCGACTCATGATTCAAGACCAGCAACGCGTCGACGCGGGCCGCTACAACCTTCGTCGTCGGGACGTTCACTTCCAGCCCGGAGACAGGGTGTGGGTGTGGACACCGATCCGCCGCCGTGGTCTCAGCGAAAAACTCTTGAAGCGCTACTTCGGACCCTACAAGGTACTTCGTCGCCTCGGGGAGCTGAACTACGAGGTGATGCCCGACGGAACAAGAACATCATCACGCCGCCCACCACGGCCTGAAGTCGTCCACGTCGTGCGCCTGAAGCCGTACTACGCCCGATAGGACTGTGCACCTTATGCATTCCAAAGGACTCTTTAGTTTACCGTCCTTTTTTATTTGCTTTGTTTTGTTTTGTGTTGCATCGGGGCGATGCACTTTTTAAAGGGGGGAGTAATGCCGCGAGCGCAGCTGACCAAGCAGGCAGCGCGCTCGTGGCCTAACGGTTATCGCGTGTGCCTCCCACGCGAAAAGCCAGGGTTCGATCCCTGGGAGCGACGCATCTTTTGTTATTCCTGCAATCTAGTTTTCTGGTAAATTCGAGAATCCTGTTGCGTGTTCGAGGTCCGAATGTTCTACGCGTCGAACATTCTACGCTGATTATTCCAGAAGCTTACGCATGTACATAAGGGGCTCCGCGTGGCGAACCGGAGTCAGTTTCGCCTCAGCGTTCGATCTTGCTGCTTCGCCGCCTTCGACGCCCGCGACGCTCTCTTGTTATCTTCTGTTTCATTTTCATTTTCGGGCACAAGTTCGCCCCATTAAACGTTCAGTTTACTCAGTTATTATCGCCTCATCACTTGTCATTCGTGACAATATCCGAGCGGTGTTGGGGGCTGTCATGAAGAAATCGGAGACTATTCCATCGTAACCTGCAAAAAAACTTCCGATTGTTTAGCTTGGCGACTTCTGATTTGTTCTTAGGTTTCGTCGTATAAACGTTTTGCGTCATAGCAAAAACAAAATATACTTAGCGAACAGTTTCTGCTGCTACATGTTAAGTCACGCAACCAAAGCAAAACAAAGCGAAGGAAATACCTGACCCCGTCACGTGATCTTTGTTTCTACATCACCATCGGGCAATCGCAACGCTCCAGTCGGTCCTGCTTAGGGCTAATAAACTCAGAGAAGGTCTTCTACGTTAATAAATCACCCAAAAACCAATCCCTAAATACATCCCACACTTCGTGAATTGTGTAAGGCGCTATGGAAGATACTGGCCCCAGAAGCGCAGCTGAGTGGAATGCTTTTTTTATTTGAGCTTTTGCTCAGAGGAGACATTTTCTAAAGTCACACACTTTCTTCAGTGCTTACTCCAATGTTGATCAGAGAGCTCCTGGGATAAGGTTCAATTTGAGTTTGAGTTTATTCAAGACAACAATGTACAGAACTGTCTCAGGGGACATGGCTAGAGGCACTTCGAGTGACTGACGGGGCCATGCCACCCTCTTAGCAGCTGTGGATACAAACATAAAATGCAAAGAAAGTTACCCTATAAAATATAAGTCATTAAAAATACAAAAAACAGCAGGTATAACAAATATTTGCTATACTTCGTTTCAGCTTCGGTCCGAGCGCGGCCGATGTTATGAGCCAAAGGGTCAATTAAACAGCGAAAGAGGCACAACGTCATGGCATGCTCTCTGTGCTTGATAGGACTAGCCGGAGGAGGTGCACGCACAGAGAGACGGCGAATCACGGCTCGTCCTATCAACTGCAGAGAGCACGCCATGACGTTGTGCCTCTTTCGCTGTTTGATTGGCCCTTTGGCTCATAACATCGGCCGCGCTCGGACCGAAGCTGAAACGAAGTATAACTTACTCTTCATTTTGCTTAAAACATATGTTAAATACACACTTTTGCACATATATTAGCATACACCATAACTCTTCACAACTTCACAAATAATGTCGTGGTGGCTTTATTGCTCTGTAAATAAAAGTTTTTTATATGGGGCGATTGGGCACTATTTCGAATATCTAAAATAATTGGGTATTGTTTTGAATGGCCTGATATCAGAAAAATTAACCTCTGGTCTCTGTATTTTGTACGTGAACAAGTTTTAACTATAAAACTTTGCCTTAAGTTTTGCGGGCCACTTTTGTGTGGAACTGTGTGGTTAACAATATTCTTTTCAAATTAAAATTTACGCCTAACTTCGAGTGACATTTCGTATTTGTGTAGATTTCTTACGTTTAATATGCCGTAGCTTTTCAAATAAGGGATAACACTTTCAAAATGTTCTACGCTGCCTTTTGCTCGCAATGCGTGCTTTCGTATGGATAGAAGACAATTTATGTTTGCTTCGGACGTGGTCGACCAGACTAATATACAGTAATTTAAAGGGACGCTGACACCCCCAAAACTTTTGTTTTATGTTTTGCCAGGCGATTCATTATGGTGTCAAAAGACTACCCAATCAATATTTTGCAAAAGCGTCACGTATATTTTTAATAAAGTCAAATAACGCAACTGCTCGAAACCGAAACCGCAACTGCACTGGGGAGGAAGAAGAAGCATAGAGGAGGAGAGAGTGTGTAGAAACCACGTGGCTGTGCAACTTTTTTTTTTTTTTCTGCAACCAACGTGTTTGCGGCTTTTTAAAAGCCACAAAAATGGCTATCATATTTATATTTATATTTTTAACATTGAGTGTGTGCCTTCTATGACCCACGACTTCGATTATATTTGGTGGTTGCGTCTAAATCATAAAAAACGGCAAGTGACCACGAAGAAGAGAGTGAGCGCGACTCAAACCGGCCAGTTCTCGATCGGCAGTTTTCGGGCGGAAAGAAACCGAATTTCGAGCCGCCAATTGTGTTCTGGGTATTTGGGCTCTCATATGTCATGTACAAATAGAAACCTAGTGGCGAGCATAAATACCCTTTCAGTGTTCCTTTAAGCGAGATTGTTCAAGACAAAATAGGTTTGACGCTTCACTTTTGTAGGGAGATAATATCTGAACTTGTGCAAAACACTAACTGCTCGACATAGATTCTTTCCCATGGAATCAATATGTGACGTCCATGATAGATTTTCGTGAAATAAAACTCCCAAGAATGGAATTGTTGATGACTGTTAAATTGAATGAATCCTGAAATTCTAATTTCAAATCAGAAGGCGGCGTCATTCCTTATGATTTATACAGTAAGTACTTTGTTTGGCCTACGTTTAAAGAAAGTTTATTTGATTTAAGGCAGGAGTCTAAGCACGACAACCAATTGTTTTTCCTTCCAAAGAGTTGATGTATGTCTACGCCAGAAAATGTTTGTGTCGTTGCCATAGAGAACGATATCTGAACTACCATGTAAGTTTACAATGTCATTTATATATGTATAAAAAAAGACCAAGAATGGATCCTTGGGGGACCCCATAGTTGATGCACTGAAGTTCTTAGTTTTCACCGTTTATTACTGTATACTGTGTGCTGAAAGTGAGATAGGTTTTTGTTTTTATCAACGTCAGTGCATTTTTGTGTACTCCACAGAACGGAAGTTTTCTAAAAAGTGCATCATGTTGAACGCAATCGAAAGGCTTTTTAAAGTCAAGAAATATGCTCAAGAATTTCTTCTTTTATTCCAAGAAGTGCAAAAGCTGAAGACTTAATCTTCTAAAAACCGAATTTCTCGTTTACTATAATCTTATTTGAATTTAGAAAACTGACAAGTCTTTCATTTGTAATACGTTCAGCTACCTTTGAGAAGACGGAAAGCACAGAAATAGGTCTGTAGTTGTTTAAATCGTCAACTGGGTTCCATTTGTGTATAACAGCCACACTCGCACGCTTCATTTTGTCCGGAAAAACGCCTGCGATTAGCATAAGGTTAAAAACATATGCCATACACTGATTGCCTCACCGACGATCTTTAGCGGTCTAGGTTTAATATCATCCGCTTCAGATGAACAATCATTTTTTAAAGATAGAATTAAGTTACTGATTTATACTGGTCAGTTGGGTAAAGAAAGAAGGGATTTAAACAATTTGTCGTAATGAGCTGTTCACACGGTATTTTTACGCTGTCGTTTAAAGGAGCACCAGGAGCAACAAAGTATGAATTAAATCGGTGTGCTTTCTGTGCATTAGATGAGCTTAATTTTGATAAGAAAAGTTTTGTGCCGAGACATTATTTGAAGTTATCTACTTGACTGTTTCCCACATTTTGCGGGAATTTTCCATAATTCCTGAAAACTTATTCATATAATATTAACGCTTTGCTTTTTTAATATCAGCGTTTAGTTTATTACGTGTCTTTTTAAGCATGCGAGGGTCACTCTAGTTTCTCTTTTCTACAGATATTTGAAACAGCTTGTTCCGGTTCCGTATGTTTTATACATGTCATGAGATGTCCAAGGTTTTAGCGTTTACTTGTTTCTTTGCGTGCCTTTAGGGAGAAACATGTGTTATGCGCAGGAAGGAAACAGAATAAAAAAAAGCATTGTAAATCCTCTGTGCATTCCTTTCACTCAAGACAATATTCCAATCCAGGCCCAAGATAAGCTCATCGGACCGCTGAATATTTTTTTCCGAATAGTCTCTGATCAATGTCTCTTCTTTATATTTACATTGTTTTTTACAAAGCGGAATACAGTATACCGGTAAGTGGTCACTGAGATCCCACATCAATACACCTGATCTCACAATTTTAACATTTAGGTTAGTTGTACAAAGATTAAGGATTGTCTCAGAAGTCAAGGTAATTCTAGCAGGTACGTGTATGGTGTTCCTGCCGCCATAGGATTCAACTATTTCTTAGAAATGCAAGTAAAGTTCATTGTCCGAATATTCTTTTATGTTGAAATAACCAAGTAAAACAGTTTGTAGTTTTATGCTCCTTTCAAATAACAATTCTAAAAAACGCAGAAAATCACTCATGGATCCAGATGAAGGGCGGTACAAGATAGCTAACAGGATGTCACAATGCTGTATGGCAGTGCACTCAACCTTCCTGTCAATCATTTTGAATTCATGAAGTACTCTGTATGGCAGTTTTGAACAAATATTAATAGCAACACCACCACCTATTTTTACTGAGTGGCATGCAGAAACACAATCGTAACCAGCCAGCGCTGCCTTACCTCCTTATTTGAATTCTCAACGTTTGTTTTTATACTGGCAACGAGAGAAAATAATTTTTTGGAATATTTAAACGCAGATATAACCCCCCTCCCTCTCCACCCTAAAATAATTTGAAATTCAATCATAAAAATGTAATGAGCTCAATAAAAAGTTGAGATCTGAGATTCGAATCAACGGATGAATAGTTTATGATGGTGAAGTTATCCGCAGGAAATATGGTAACATATTTTCTGCCTTGAAACACAACTGCAAGTTGAACTGAAAGTCACCTTTGAACTTGGTTTAAGAATAAAAGGGCAGATTCTTCTGACATCTTCACCTTAATTAGGCTAATTCTTATCAAATACGTTGTGAGTGATTTCGTTTTGTTAGTAGTTGGCATGACTCGGATTGTTCTTATTCATAAACGCAAACTATAACATTGTTTTTATCTGGGAAACGTTTTTCCGCGCTTCCCCTATTCCAGCCAAGAAAATGGCTGCAAGCGTTTGAAGACTAAATATATGCGGTAGCGGAAGCACACCAAATGTCTACGTGCAAAGATATATGTGTTTTGTGCACGAACGTGTGTATTTAGTAAATGCTTCTCTCTCACCGTGTGCTACGTGTGCAAATATTAAGATTTGAGAGCTGCGCGATCGATTTATTTTTACTCATTTACAAAGAGGACACAACCAGCAAAGCTGGTGCTGGTGCAATTGTTAGCGTGATAGGTATTTATAAAATTAGATTGTTTAGCAGGAGTCGACGCTATTCATTTCAATTTATTAAAAGTATCGCACAATAATATTTCATAATACTCGCTAAAATATCTCAACAAAGTTTTGATTTGGCTTTTTGCCCGACGACTACAACGTGGGGAAGGTGGTATCAATACTCAAGGCTGGTGATCAAGATTGTTTTATTAATTACTGTCTCATCTCGATAATTCTCAATTTATAAAAATTCTAGAGCGCATTAAATCTTCACACCTCAGACATTTGTGAAATCGAGTGTTTTTATTTCTTGCCGTCATTTAATATCCATTTGATTTGGATTTTGTTTATTGCCCCGCCAACGCGGAAAGCGTTGAAAGGTTATCGGTGAATTTTAATTCTCGTTAAAATATAAAAGAGGGCTAGTATGGTTAATCTTAATGAACATAAAACGCACAAAAGACATACGAGTGCATGGACATGAAGGCGGGACTAGCGCTATAGCTTGTTTTGTCTCCCTGTCCATGTTCATGTCCCTTTTCTGTTTGCACTATTTATGTACAGTATGATTCAGTCGTGTGTTTACTTCCACATAAAGCGCACGAAGAACCAATGAAAGTTATCTAATCAATGCAAAAATTCGGTTCGTGCCGAAACATTAGACTTTCGTGTCGCATTCTCGCCCCCCCCCCCCCCCCCCCCCCTCCGAAGTGCACCACTATATTGGCTCAGAACGCTCTTTGTGTATGTTTTCGTGTGCGTGCGCGTGTGTCGGGGGAGGAGTTTTATCATTCACTGGTCTCTCTCTGCGAAATTCGCTGCGCTTGACTCTAAACGTCATCTACAGGAGCGCAGACATGCTGGCATTTTTTCTATCGCAGAAAAATGCAAAAATAACATAAGCTGTTGCACAGTTTTTTTTTTATTTTTTTAATATGCACGCACCTTTTTTTGGCGAACATTTCAATGCAAATAATTCTCAAATGTTGGATAGCGGAAGGGCTGTACAATAAACACATTTTGTATTCCTCAAGCCTCCTTCGCCTTCTTTCATCTCTCTCTTTCTCTTTTTCAACTCCTGACTTTCTCACACTCCCCTACGCTACACTATTTTATCACGTAAACTTCGTTTTGTTTCACACTGTAATAAAACAATTACGGACGAAGGTTAACCTCATCGCTTATACCGTGCGGAGCACAAGTTCGTCTGCTCCTTGCGGTGACGTCAGAACGGACAACTCTGATTGGAGGAATAGTGGGTACACCTCAATGCTAGCTTCCACCAGCTATACACGAACTCAACTCTCCTACGTCACGCCGCGGTGGTGGCGCGTCGATCGCACTTCCGGTCTGGGGTGGTGGGCAGAAGTCGCCATGCGAGACATACAATCCTGTGTTCTCTCGGAAGAAACCAGACAAAAAACCTGCCTTCTTGTCAAAATGCTGCGACGGGGCTGTACCAAGAGAGCCTGGAAAGGCTTGAAGATCATTTTTCATGTGTTTCTGCTCCTCCGTTCGTTCGAGAACGTGGATAATAGCCGTGAAAAGGGCAAAGCAGACGCTGTCGAACTACGATTGCTTGTGCGGGCAACACTTCGTGGTCGCCAGATGTATTTGTTTTGTTCCAACATGAACGAGAGAAAACCGCCAAGTTGTCCGGACCACCCACGGGTTCAGTGCATCTTCAAATTCACACGGCCGCCTGATCGTTCGAACTTTCGTCTGCTCTTTCAAACTTGTCTGCTTTTTGTCGTCTGCTCGTTCAAACAAAACCGGCCCGTAGACCAAACTTTGACCCGGTGATTGCAATAAGAAGTAATTGCAGGCCTCAAATAAGTAGGCTCGGTGTAAACAGTAGATAGAACATGTTGATCATTAGTACCAGTGGCCATCACCGACTTGTTACGCTTGGTCTGTTGACGCTTCCGATTTTCAGTATCGACGTCGATCATCACCGCTACCTTCTACACTTTTGCAGCACGAGCGACTTCGCCACCTAAAATAGCTAGAAGAATCTTATCATGGTTTTGACGTCCATTCTGCGGCGTTCATGCGAATGAATCGCTGCATGTCAAATTATTTACGCAAAGTTTAGCGGCGTAACGAGCCTTGATAATTTCGCTCAGGCGATTCAAGTAGTCAGACATTGTTAGGAGACGTAGAGAATCGACATTCCAACGCGAAAAAGAGCACGGGGGCTCCCGCCGACGCCGACAACAACGCAATTCAATGGTTTGTTTATGGGCGACGGCGGGCTTCTTGCCCACCGTCCACCGCGCAATGCGCGGCGCCGGTGGCGTCCGCTAGGGGCGCTGCGGTTTGTTTGTAAACATGAGTTGGTGTATAGTGTCAACGATAGTCACTTCACGACAATCGGACGGAATCCGGCGTGTTTTGGGAAATACGTAGAAGAGAGCTCCTTTTTTACACAGCTTCAAAGCAAATGAACGAACGTGCTATTCCGTCCCCTCACCCCGGACCCGACCCTATCAGCTATTTTTCGCGAAGACCCGGAACACAGCCGGGAAGGTTTTTTGGAGATTATCTCAACGGAAATAATCCTCCAAGAACGTCGAACTGCCTGCGTCGCGGGCTGCTTTGACTTTCGCTGGTCTTCGTTCGTTTCCTGCGAAGGCCGAGCAGGCTACGAGCCCTGGTATTCCCTGGTTCTCACAGTGGAAGATAACATACAAAGGGTAAGCACCCTAAACAGGCAAATAAAGTAAAACTTCTAAGAAAAGCCGCCGAACTCCGAATGCAAAATGCAGGTGGGAGTCACGCTGACCGGGTTTCCACAGCTCAGGCGGGTGCCAGAAATTTCTGGCTGATAGGGGTCGTTCGATTCGCAAAATGGCGGCGGCCAGAGCGCTCTTTTTGCAAAGGTTTATAGATAGCTAACACCACCACCTTTTTTTACTGAGTGGCATGCAGAAACACAATCGTAACCAGCCAGCGCTGCCTTACCTCCTTATTTGAATTCTCAACGTTTGTTTTTATACTGGCAACGAGAGGAAACAAATCTTTGGAATATTTCAACGCAGATACTAACCCCCTCCCTCTCCATTCCTAAAATAATTTGAAATTCAATCATAAAAATGTAATGAGCTCAATAAAAAGTTGAGATCTGAGATTCGAATCAACGGATGAATAGTTTATGATGGTGAAGTTATCCGCAGGAAATATGGTAACATATTTTCTGCCTTGAAACACAACTGCAAGTTGAACTGAAAGTCATCCTTTGAACTTGGTTTTAGAATAGAAGGCAGATTCTTCTGACATCTTAACCTTAATTAGGCTAATTCTTATCAAATACGTTGTGAGTAATTTCGTTTTGCTAGTAGTTGGCATGACTCGGATTGTTCTTATTCATAAACGCAAACTATTACATCGTTTTTTATCTGGGAAACGTTTTTTCCGAGCTTCCCCTATTCCAGCCAAGAAAATGGCTGCAAGCGTTTGAACACTAAATATATGCGGTAGCGGAAGCACACTAAATGTCTACGTGCAATGATATATGTGTTTTGTGCACGAGCGTGTGTATTTAGTAAATGCTTCTCTCTCACCGTGTGCTACGTGTGCAAACATTAAGATTTGAGAGCTGCGCGATCGATTTATTTTTACTCATTTACAAAGAAGAGGACACAACCGAGCAAAGCTGGTGCTGCTGGCAATGTTAGCGTGATAGTTATTTATAAAATTAGATTGTTTAGCAGGAGTCGACGCTATTCATTTCAATTTATTAAAAGTATCGCACAATAATATTTCATAATACTCGCTAAAATATCTCAACAAAGTTTTGATTTGGCTTTTTGCCCGACGACTACAACGTGGGGAAGGTGGTATCAATACTCAAGGCTGGTGATCAAGATTGTTTTATTAATTACTGTCTCATCTCGATAATTCTCAATTAATAAAAATTCTAGAGCGCATTAAATCTTCACACCTCATACATTTGTGAAATCGAGTGTTTTTTTTTCTTGCCGTCATTTAATATCCATTTGATTTGGATTTTGTTTATTGCCCCGCCAACGCGGAAGCGTTGAAAGGTTATCGGTGAATTTTAATTCTCGTTAAAATATAAAAGAGGGCTAGTATGGTTAATCTTAATTAGCATAAAACGCACAAAAGACATTCGAGTGCATGGACATGAAGGCGGGACTAGCGCTATAGCTTGTTTCGTCTCCCTGTCCATGTTCATGTCCCTTTTCTGTTTGCACTATTTATGTACAGTATGATTCAGTCGTGCGTTTACTTCCACGTAAAGCGCACGAAGAACCAATGAAAGTGATCTAATCAATGCAAAAATTCGGTTCGTGCCGAAACATTAGACTTTCGTGTCGCATTCTCGCCCCCCCCCCCCCCCCCCCCCCCCTCCGAAGTGCACCCACTATATTGGCTCAGAACGCTCTTTGTGTATGTTTTCGTGTGCGTGCGCGTGTGTCGGGGGAGGAGTTTTATCATTCACTGGTCTCTCTCTGCGAAATTCGCTGCGCTTGACTCTAAACGTCATCTACTGGAGCGCAGACATGCTGGCATTTTTTCTATCGCAGAAAAATGCAAAAATCACATAAGCTGTTGCACAGTTTTTTTATTTTTTTAATATGCACGCACCTTTTTTTTGGCGAACATTTCAATGCAAATAATGCTCAAATGTTGGATAGCGGAATGGCTGTACAATAAACACATTTTGTATTCCTCAAGCCTCATTCGCCTTCTTTCATCTCTCTCTTTCTCTTTTTCAACTCCTGACTTTCTCACACTCCCCTACGCTACACTATTTTATCACGTAAACTTCGTTTTGTTTCACACTGTAATAAAACAATTACGGACGAAGGTTAACCTCATCGCTTATACCGTGCGGAGCACAAGTTCGTCTGCTCCTTGCGGTGACGTCAGAACGGACAACTCTGATTGGAGGAATAGTGGGTACACCTCAAAGCTAGCTGCCACCAGCTCTACCCACCATATACTTCTAAGGATAGCCGATCAAAACTCGACGTTCTGACGTCACCGCAATCTTCCGCTCAAGAGGCAGACGAACTTGCACTCCGCATTGTAACGCCAGGGCGCGCCAAGTTCCGAGCATCTCATTATCTCTCCGCAGCCAATGGGATTGCGGCATTAGCCGACAAAGTCGTCTAAGAGCCAATCATGAGGAGGCAAGAACGTATTCACATAATAAGCCACGCCTCGCATTTCTTAAGCTGTCGGTGATCTACAAACACACGTTTCTTCTCCGATTGTCTGGGGAACTTACGTCGACCACGACTCCGGGCAGGTCGTAGTTCTGCGCCGGTGGCCTGTCCCTGGGAATGTAGCGGTAGAACTCGGTGTCGTTCTTGTACCACTTGACCGAGTACAGCTCGTCCGACTCCAGGTCGTAGGTGCAGTTGAGCCACATGCTGCGCCCCTGGATCACGGCAGACGGCACCTTCATCTCCAGCAGCCGCAGGCAGCTCGTTTCTGAAGCGGAGGAAACGACAAACCCGTCCTGAGAAATGAGGAGTGCTTAGGAATCGGAGAGCCTTAACAAGTGTGGCGCCTCTTGGATGCTAGAGCTACCACCAGTGTGGTAACTTACCTCATTCGTATCGGAACCCCGTACGATCATGCGTATCGGAACGTTTTTGCGTGCATTCGGATCACCCCTCAGACGGATCACACACACTGTTTAAGGTGATTATTCTTCCTTGTTTAAAGGTCCTGCCACGTTGATCGTGCAAACACCGTCAGCGGACATATCCTACACATGTATGAAACAAACATGTCAGCAACATGCTTAAAGGGACACTGACACCCCCCAAAAGTTTTGTTTTATATTTTGCCAGGCGATTCATTATGGTGTCAGAAGAATACCCAATCAATATTTTGCTGCAGCGTCACATGTATTTCTAATGAAGTCAAAAGACGGAACTGCTCGAAACAGAAAACGAAACTGCACTGGGGAAGAAGAAGAAATATAGAAGAAAGTTACCAAAAGTCACGTGGCAGTGCAACATTTTTTTTTTCTCAATAAACGTATTTGCAGCTTTTTAGAAGATAAAAAAATTGGTGTCATATTTCTTTTTCTATTTTTAATACCGAGTGTTACCTTCTATGACCCACGACTTTGGTTATATTTGGTAGTTGTGTCAAAACACAACCACCAAATATAATCAAAGTCAATATAATTTTGCTGAAAAATTGACGCCGCCTGACCTCAACACCAATTTAGTTTCCTTGCTACATTTAGCGGGGTAAATGACGTCACATGACTTGGTGTCAAGTCACCTATGAACAAATTCAGTTTCTTCTCTATATTTAGCGGGAGAATCGAAGACACGTCTCCTCAACAGCAATTCAATTCCCCGCTAAATTTAGCGGGGAACTGAGTTGGTGTGGTGGTCACGGAACGTCAATTTTCCCGCTAAATATATCGCGGTTACGCCGAGCCTCAGGCAGACATGTACAAGTTACTCAAAAAAAGTGATTAAGTTAAGTTACTGAGTATTGACCTCAAAAGTAATTTGCGTAGAGTAGAAATTACTCAAATAGAAAGTAATTGAGTAAATTACTAATTACCGTAAAAAAGTAGTGAATTACTTTTGAAGTTACTTTAAAGTTACTTTCATATGTTTTGTAACGGTAAAAAGAAAGTACATAGGTTTTGATCCGTTAGCCAAATTGTGCTAGCCAAGAATGAATCGGATTGTTTTTTTCAAAAGAAATGCTTTAATAGCTGGTTCTGCTTCTGCGTGCCTAATTGTTCTGTACTTTCTTGTTTGTTTGGTCAATGATGTACTGCAAATCTGTCATTTCTACTTTGATGTTTAGCACTGCCTGAGCTTGATTTTTAGACAGCGTTTGTTTGTTTACAATGTGCGTAAAGTACATCTAAAAAGTACTTGAAGTAAAGTACAAAGTAAATTAGAGGTTATGTATTTCAAGTAAAGTAGTAAGTACACCGGGTGCAGTGTACTTGAAGTAACGTAATATAAAGACACTATATTTCAAGGTAAAGTACCAGTACTTTCAACGGAATCTTTCATGGTGTAATTTCATTCCCTTTACAGTGTGTTTTTAACTGGTACGCATTGCTCCAGAGGTAATATGAGGTGCATCAGTTTTTTACGGAAATGGCAGCGAATATTGTATAAAGTCAAGTCGCCACAGAGTAGTTGTTTTTCTCTCGCTGACGAACTATTTAACACAATCACTTTATAAGGCACTTATTTGTGTTGGTCTTATAGCCGCCATTACCTCACTCAGAGAAATGTCGAGATGACGTCATAAAAGAGCGCGTTTTCACACGACGATACACCATTTTTTGTTTTCGAATTCAAGGAATGTGTATTGAAGTCGGGAGTTTTACTTTCCTCGGAAACTACAAGTACATGTTTAGAAAGTGTACTTCAAGTAAAGTACAAGGTTTCTAAACAGTAGTACATTAAAGGGATACTAAACCGAAATTTGGATTTCGCAAAATAAGGCCGCAGAAGCGTTGAACGGGACGCTACAAACTCCAAAACATCAGTCATACATCGACGTCTCAAACGGATGACCATACTTTTGGAAAAGAAGGGCGCGATGAAGCGAGGCCTGTGACGTCACTGTCCTCCGGGAGAATTTGAGAATGAGGGGAAGCGGCCTCGCTTCTCTTCTCCTCGCTTCGGTTCACCAGCTCGAGGGAATGAAGCGAGGAGGAGAGGGAATGGGAATCGTGACGTGCCTTCTCTCGTCGGCCTCGTCGGCCGTGTTCAATCGCAAACTTCTTTCCCAAAAATACGGCGATTCGTTGGAGATATCGCTGTAAGAGTGATATTTTTGGGTTTTGCAGCGTTCCGCCTATCTATCCAGCCCTGTTTTGTGAGCTCGAAATTTCAGTTCAGTATCCCTTTAAGTACCATGTACTTAAAGTACTTTCAACACTGCTTGTTTATTAATGTTTATATGAAAAAATTGGCGGAGTTATTAAGGTTTCTCGAACGATCTTCATATCTTTGAAAATCTTCATAGTCTATGTTTTGGGACGAAAATCAACGCAAAAAGGTCCCCTTTGCGTTGCCCTTTAGCACACGATTCTTCGAGTATGGCACAAACTACGGGAGCACCAGATGAGCTTCAGAGCAGGTGCTGCATTTTGTTGCCTCCTTTGAGTAAGGATCCAGTGTTTGCACCTCCTGTAGTGGGTGAGAGTTCCTATGTTGGGGAGAAGCGGGAACCAGCCCTTTCTTCGAATGGGTCAAGTCTCCTTGAGCTTCGGGACACAAACAAAAAACGCCAGTCTTCGGCGCTAAACCCGCAGTTACGAGGCCTCTCTTGCGTCGTGCCTGTTCGCTCCCCGCGCTTCGTAGCCGTTTGTTGCAGAGGGGGGGAAGGGGGGGGGGGGGCACGGCAAACTTTTGGGGGGTTTCGGACTCTCCAACCCATTTTCTTCCCCATCCCCTTTCCTACACCACATGCTTCCCCCTCTTTGCAAATATCAGCTGATCTTCCATCATCTTATCTCTTTTGTGCAGGAATGTTTATTGATAGGCACAACAACCACTTAAATTCGAAATTAATTTGTAATTTGATTAAAAGTTACTCAGAAAAAGTAATTAAAGTAAACTACTAATTACCGAATAAAATTGTAATTGAAAGTTACTAAACTACTCAGAAAATATATTCCTAACGAGCGTGTTGGTAAGGAGTACTAGAAAACAGAAAGTATAAAACATAGAGAGGACGAAACACAGACGAGTACATTCTTTCAACTCACAACAAAGTTTATTCCGAGGAGGGCGAACGCACGTTCCCCTGCGCAGACTTAGGGAAAGGGGGAAAGGGCAGAGATAGAGTGGGGGGGGGGGGGGGAGTAAGGTGGGAGCTGCCCTAGATAAGAACTTTATCTTGCTCAAAAAAAGACCTTCGGGGTCTCTGAGATCGAAGGTTAAAGACTTGTGCACGAACCTTGACCTGCCAGCCTTGAGGAACGCGATAGCCGCCCCCTCAAAACAGTACCTGACTGTCTTTTTCTCCGCAAAAACTCACAAGCCCGATGTTCCGCTCCGCAGCATCATATCAGAAAACGGCTGTTGGCAGAAGCGCCTGGCATCCTTCCTACTTAAGCACCTAACCTCTCTCACTCTCCCTCAACCTTTCCGCATCACCAACTCCTCTGACCTGATCTCACACCTCACCCCTCTCCATGATTCGCCTGTCCCCCTCGGTCTGTTTTCGTTAGATATAGAAGACATGTATTATAATCTAGATGTCCATTACCTGCTTGAGTCTGTGAGCAACGCCATAGATGAACATGGCATGTGCAAGTTCCAAAACGCGTCGGGAGTCTCCGTTAAAGGGTTCCTTTCTCTGCTAGACCTATACCTCCGCTCGACGCTCGTTGAGTACGAAGGAAAAATTTACATCCAGAAGGCAGGCGTCTGCATCGGGTCTTGTCTGGCGCCCATTCTGAGTGAGATTTTCCTAATGTATGTGGATAGGGCTATAAAGGCAAAACTGGAGGCGACGGCACCCGGGTGCCAGGTATTCAGGTACGTAGATGATTATCTTGTGCTGCACCAGGAACAGACCAAACCTGAGACCATTCTAAAAGCCTTCACATCAAGCCCCGCCGGCCTCACGTTCAAAAGAGAGGACCCGGTAGGGGGTACCCTTCAATTTTTAGAACTGCAACTTAGTCTCCGATCTGGGGGGTTGTGCTGGGAATTCAAACAAAGATCAGAAAAACCAGTTCTCCCCTTCACCAGCGCCCACTCAAAAACAGTCAAGCTAGGCCTGGTTAAGTCCCTCCTGAAGACTGCGCGATCTAGATCCTGCCCTCATCTAGCCACAAAAAGCGTTATCCTCCAAATAGATAGATTGCGGAAAGCGGGCTATCCAGAAGACCTTCTGACGAATACTCTAAAGAGGCTTATTACCTCCTCCAACCCACCGCCCTCTACACCCCGACCCCGCCGAAAACAATTCGCCGTCATTCCGTACACGCACAACACTTCACATTGCCTCAAGGCGCTCGCCTCACGTTTCGACGTAGGAGTCGTCTTCAAGTGCAAATTCAAACTGAAGCAGATGTGCCGTCAGGTCAATAATCCTTCCCCTCCAAATCCCTGTCCCAAGAAACATGAAAAGCAGTTCGTCTCTTGCCGGAGAGAGGGAATCTATTCCATTCCTTTCTCTTGCGGGGGAGAATATATCGGGCAAACGGGGCGGTGCCTAAATGACCGCTTGAGGGAGCACTCCCGAGAGGTCGCCGATCCCAGCGAGGATTCGGTGCATCCGATTGCAGCACATCGCCGCACATGCGGAGGATGTGAGCCAAGGTTCAAACAAACGCGCGTGCTCGGGCGCCATCCTCAGAGGTTCGGCAGGGAAGTTATCGAATCGTTTGCGATAAAAAACTCCGGAGTCAATGTCTCTTCCCCCTCGCTAGCCCTTTCTGATAGAGAGATAGATTATCTAAGCCAGGAGCTGTCCGGAGTGATTAGACGACCTCGGTGAGCGGCCCGACCCAACGGGTCGACGCACCCAGCCGCCTCTCCCAGCTGCCCTTCCTTCCTCTTACTCCCCCCCCCCCCCCACTCTATCTCTGCCCTTTCCCCCTTTCCCTAAGTCTGCGCAGGGGAACGTGCGTTCGCCCTCCTCGGAATAAACTTTGTTGTGAGTTGAAAGAATGTACTCGTCTGTGTTTCGTCCTCTCTATGTTTTATACTTTCTGTTTTCTAGTACTCAGAAAAGTAGTTAAACTACAGTAACTGGAGTAGAGTAATTGAACTACGTACAAGTCTGCGCCGAGGGCAATGCCGCCACCGCGAAACACGGAAACGGGCGCCTAAGAGCTGTGTTCTAAAAAAAATAAAATCTATACTGAAGGCACCTTGGTTCCATCTTTTACAGCGCAGCTCTTAGGCGCCCGTTTGCGGGTTGAGCGGCGTCGCCGTCGCCGTCGGCGTAACCGCGCGTTGCATTGTGTGACGTTTCCCATAATGATGGCACGCGTACGTGACGTCACGTGAATAAATGTGACGTTACATGATGTCACGTGTGATTTCACGTGAATGAATGTGACGTTACGTGAAAATTAGCAGAAATATTTTCCCGCTAACTTTAGCGGAAAGATTTCCCCGTTAAATTTAGCAGAAAAAATTCTCCGATAAATTTAGCGAAAAAGATTTTTTTGCTAAATGTAGCGGGCAAATTCTCCCGCTAAAAGGGAGGGGAGCACGAGAGGAGAAGGGGAGGGGGAGGAAGAGGAGGAGGAGGAGGGGCATACCCTCCCCCGCTCCTCCTCAAAAGCTGCGCTCTAATACGGCATTACAGTGAATTGTAAATGTCTTTCTTTTTTTTTTGTAATAATTTGACCTTCGCTATAGAAAGCGGAAATTCACGAATTATTCTCGTTAAACAAATGTATTTCGTCAACGTTTATCCCAGTCCCATAAATGAAAACATCTGAAAGATAAATCGGTTTATCTGGTTTAGAGTTACGCTATTCGTAACTTTGCCCTATATATAGAGCCTGTGCATCGAACCCCAGCAACTGCTACATACAAAGAAGGTGGATGGAAAATCGCAAGAAAGGAAAAAGGCAGCGATCTGTCTGCTATATTAAGATTTATTTACTAGAAACAGCGAAGAAATTGCGTGTCGTGCCAACGACAACCTACACGAGGCGTTCAAAAATATACGAGGTCTTACTAAATCGATAGGTTGCGGTATCCGTCAAAGCAGAACGCGCTGTCCTTCGCTTTCCTCGCTATATTTTTAGAAGTTATTTAGCGCATTGAATCTCCACCAACGCACCAGACTAAACTGTAGCACGGCAGAGTAAAAACTTCAGCGTTTATGAAGCTCTTGAAGGACGTTTATGAAGCTCTTGAAGCTATTCTCGTAAAACAGCACTGAATCCTTTAGTGCTGAATAATATTACGTGCCCAGTGTGGACCAGGATGGTCAAACCCACTTCTAAGTAAATTGCAGAAATGGAGTTCGATGGATGTAATGCTGTTATGTTTCATAAAAACGCTGCCGAGACGGCGCATTTGTGAAAGAAATCGAAACATTTGCCCTAATAAAAAGTTACCAACTGAAAGTAATGGTTTTGTATGAATCACTTAGAATCACGTATTTCTTACGTTCACGCGAAGATACGCCTTTATAGGTTAATAAGGTATTTAGCAAGAAATGAAGTTCGGTGGAAGTCATACTGTAATGTTTCATAAAAACGCTGCCGAGACGGCGCACTTGCATGGCTTTTGTGAAAGGAATCGAAACATTTGCCCCAATGAAATGTTACCAACTGAAAGTAATGGTTTTGTATGAATCATTGTAGAACCACGTATTTCGTATGTTCATGCGAAGTTACGCCTTTATGGGCTAATAATGTATTTAGCAAGAATATGAAGAAGATAATATTCATTTATTGATATTTTATTATTATTATTTTTGCTTTCAAAAATACATTTCCTACAGTCCGTCGCCACTCAAAAAGGTAGGGCGAGGGAAAGGAAGGCTGGGGAGGAGAGGGGAAACGTCCTCCTCCTCTCCCAAGTGTTCCGTCTGCTTCCTCCTCCCCGGCCTTCCTTTCCCTCGCCCTACTTTCTTGAGTTGCAACGGACTACAGTGAACCATCACCGTTAGCTGAAAGAAACTCAAACCAACTGTGAAGTTTTTTTTTTTTGTTTTTTTTGCTTGTGCTTTTGATTGTTAGAAATTCATCCTCGTATATTTTCAGAAAATGAACGCCTTGACAGTAGCCGGCTTTATGGGGTAAGTAACAAAGCAGTGTTTGCGTACAGATTTTAATCGACGGATGTAAGGTCCATTGATCGACTCTCTATTCGAGGTTCAAACGGTGTGCCTTCATTCCCCACTCCTCTTTTTCACATTTTCGCCACCAGGTTGCGGACGTTTTCGCTGCACATTTCGAGAGCCGCAATGGACCCTTTCCAAAAGGTGCGCACCCTCTGGAGTAGCTGCTGCGTCAATCATCCGAGTCGGCCCTTGTTTTGAGCACGTACACTGGGTATGCGTACACTGCGTACACTGGTAGCGAAGAACGAGCGCTGCGTCAGCATTCGGTGTGGACTCGGACCTAATCGCACGCTTCGTGTCCCAAGAATGGCGACCGCCACTGTTCCTTGATGGGGTTTAGTAAAGAGTTTGTTAAGCTTCTCGCTTCTACAAGCGACGTCTTTGGGGCAGGGTGGTGTTGCCACCTCGGAAAATGCGAATACTTATTTATTTATGAAACTATGCCCGTCCGAGCGCGCGTCTTGAGTAACGTCAGTTGTCGGACGTGTAAAAAGAGAAATTTGATATGGGTATTAACTTTGCCCGTCCGGGACTTTGAAAGGTCCTTAACGAGTAGTTTTAAATCGTCTTAACCCACCGAGGTCGCTTCAAGTAATATAGATTATCTTCAATGCCTTCGGTAATAACTGTCTCTATTACTATTAAATCAATTTGTCAGATGTCTACCTCTGTCTAGGCAGCATGACAGCTTTTTAAAGAAAGGTTAAGACGTGTAATCTTAAATACATATTAATATTTGCAAGTTTGGTGACATCAGTTCTACATATATATCAGGGCAGTATAGAGTGATATCAAAAGAGTTAAAAAACCATAGGATCATAACCTGGGCCGGCTTGCTGAAATCAGCGTCTTAGTTTGCACCACTGATATTTACTAGAACGCGATCCCCCCCCTTCCCCCCGTTGATTGCTTCAGCGCAAGTGCGGCCACTGGAAGTTTTGAATCGGCCATCTCAGGGCACTATAAATGTTAGCCGGGTGAAGTGTTTCAGAGGCTATAAGCGACAGCGTGTTGGAAGACACGTTTTCTGCTCATTCGCCGTCATACGCCGAGGAGCTTTTTTTCTTAAAGAAAACCTTGTGTAAACGGTCGTAGATGCCTTTGAGAACATGTAGAAAGTTTTAAGGAAGCGCAGCACCGTGGGAAAAAGGCACAACTGGTCGAACGCAAGTCTCTAACGGCGCGATCGAAGGACATGTCCTGGCACGCCGAACTGCTCCGCCTCTGTGCATCCTTCGTACATCGACACCGATCAAGAATCGACGCCGTGCGGTTCTGTTAGCCCTTCTGGAAAGATTTCAAGTGCCTACAACGCTGAACAACTCAGGCAGCGCGGATAAAAAACTAGCATACTAATGCAATATTTTCCGAACAAGTCCATTTCGCCACAAAGCGCTTGCTACGAACAAGCAACGCATTGTCGCCGACAGCTTAAGAATCGCGGGGTGTGTCGAAACCCGAACATCTTATTACCACTTCGCAGTCAGTCAAATTGCGGCATTAACCGACAAGAACGCTGAATAACGAAGCAAGAAGCGCGAACATAGCCTCAGGGAGCCGCGCCATCTTGTCCAGTTGGGGTACGCGTGGGCGCGTCGTAATCGGATAATGGCCTCGCCCAAGCGCGCTCCAACTGAGCAAGATGGCGGCGCCCCGAGGCCGTACTCGCAAACGTGTACATAGGAGACGACAGTAACTCCACTTTTCGCGTCTGCTTTCAAACCGGTGATATTACAGATAATCAGCGCGCGGAGGCGCACGAGATAAATTTCAGCGGCGTCTTTCACGATCCACGAAAGCGTGCACTTGCAGATTACCACTGCGCAAAGCAGTTTTTCTGATGCCGCGGCTTGCGTTCTACTAGCGTGTACGCTAACTTGGGTTTCATAGCCACACTGCTCGTACGTCTTGTACGTAAAGGCAGGGTGCTCGCAGCAGACATGATGAGAGAATAATCTGCGAGTACGCCTTAAGCACGTTCGAATTAAGCGGGTTTGTTTCATACACATGCATGCTTCTAACTTGCGTGCACACAGTTTTCGCACAACCAATGAGACAGAACTGTCATACAAGGAATAGACAAGCCTCAGGCAGTCTCTGCAGACTTTCTTTTGTATGAGGTATTCGCAGTGAGACCGCGGCTTAAGATTGGGGAGGGCGACGCTGGTAGGGGAATGGGGAGGATTCCATGAATAGAGTGGCGAAGGCAGCGAAAATGGAGTGGGTGTGCCCTTTCTCCCATTGTACTTTTCGCCCTTTCATGTCACGCGATGTCCGTGTCGTGGAGAGATAGAAGTGGACGACGAGGCGACGCATTAAAGGGATACTGAACCAAAATTTCGAGCTCACAAAACAAGGCTGGACGGATAGGCGGGACACTGCCAAACCCAAAAACATCACTCATACATTGATATCTCTAGCCAGTCGCCGAATTTTCGGAAAAGAAGTGCGTTATTGAACACGGCCGACGAGGCCGACGAGACAAGGCACGTCACGATTCTCAGTCCCTCTCCTCCTCGCTACGTCCTGTCGGGCTGGTGAACCGAAGTGAGAAGGAGAGAAGCCAGGCCACTTCCCCTTATTTTCAAATTCTCCAGGAGGACAATGACGTCAAACACCTCGCTTAATCGCATCCTTCTTTTCCAAAAGTACGGCCATCCGTTTGAGATATCGATGTATGAGTGATGTTTTTAGATTTCGTAGCGTCCCGTTCAACGCTTCTGCGGCCTTATTGTGCGAAATCCGAATTACGGTTCAGTATCCCTTTAAGGCTCTGTTATACTCCGACGTCGAGCGTAGAAAACGCGGCGTAGCGCAGCGCACAAAAATACTATGTGGGTACCAGTCAGGCGGCACTCAACATATTTTTATATACAATATTTACAAGAAAACCAAAACAGTAGAAAACATCGTCCGATCTATACTTTGTCTCATCCTACGATGGACTAAAGGCCAAAGCCACGGGCCGCCAGATTCAATCACATTCCACGCTTAACACTTATCATTGATTAGGGGTGGACGAATAACGAATAACACGCTTAACGTTGATTAAGTGTGGACGAATAACGCTCGGAATCCGAAAGCACCGCATCATTTCTATAGCTTCGACGCTGCAAATAGCCTATATGTCGTGGCTTTCTTTGCGAAGTAAAATCGTTGAGTCACTCAGTGCTCTTCAATGGACCTCTTGGCGAATATGTGCTGCCACCTAGACACGCGAATCGGTTCGAGACTAGGTGACTGGTAAACAACGCGCGCCCAAGGCCTCTCCCACCCGTTCCACACCCAAAACGTCAGCTACATCCTGTTCACTCATTGAGGCGATGTGACCTATAGATACGGCTCCCCCAAGCTCACCTTTGTCCCCATCGTGCGTAATCTTCCGCCCCGAGGTCGACACAACGAAACCGCTCAAAGGCGAGAAATGCAAGATGGCGGATTGTTTGGAACTAGATACTCTCGAACCCAGGCGCATAAAATACTCCGCGCATGCGCACCCCGTATTTCTACAAAAGGTTACCCGTCCCCTCATCAGTGATCCGAGACGCGAGCACTGATACGTGCATCGAAGCCCAATACCGCACAATTTCTAAGTGGCTGGTGATTAGATCTGGCGGTCCGTAGCTTTTGCCTTTAGTCCATCGTAGGGTGAGACGAAGTATAGCCGCCGGTCCGCTCGGTCGCCGAATCGCAAAGCTCGTGTCTCGTGCTCTCCTGTCATGCGCCTCGGCTTCTTTCCTTTCGCTCCAGTGGTACAGCTGGCACAGCTGCTACACTGATTTGTCTCAGATATTCAGTTCCTGCTCGCCGGTTAATAAAACGCGCGTGTTCTGCGCTACGCCGCGTTTTGACGCCGGAGTATAACAGAGCCTTTAGAAAGAGACGCGGTGGCACCTGCTGGGAGGGGGTCGAGATCGAACGCGAGTGACGGCAGCGTTTGCTCAAGAGATACCATCGTACAGATGTCGGTTGGCTCGGTAGATTAAAATGAGACTACGGATTCTTACGAATAACTTCTTACCGAGAAGTTCTAAGTTCTAAGACGCGCTTTCGCGAAAATTAAGCAAATATCCTGTGTACAAAGCGACGAAAGCGGCGCCATATATATATATATAACTTTTTTTTTTTAAATCCTTAGTTTAACGAGTTGTTATTGGGATCGCGATTACAGTTCACACTCCTTTACAGATAGAAAAGCAGATTCGCTCCTACAGGTTTCGGGGCCCCAGACATCAATATAATAATTAAAAATCAACCCAGCCGGTGACTTCCATTTTTTTTAAAGGATTACACATAAGATTTTGTGTTTGTCACCCATTTCGTTTTCCTGTCTCGTTTTTTTTTTAATATTTTATAAAGCTTTTTACCGGTTCTCGTGAATCGGGAAGGAATCCTGCTGTCATCACCAGCTGCTCTTGAAACATTTCTTCCGCTGTCTCTGAGCACCTCTTCCGAACATTTCCTTTTTAAAACCTAGATTGCGATTTCTGTCCCGAGGCTTTTCAAAACCACCTAAGAAATGGCTCCTGTCCGCACACCGCCCTCGGGATCATACTGCACGGAGCGATGAGAGAAAGTGCACGGACCCCTTCCCTATTGGACTCACTTCCGCTTTCTCGGTCTTTCGCGTCTTACCAAGTGTAGAACGAAGTGCACTCGGTGATGCCGCGTATATTTCATCCCCTTCGGTATATTGTTATGACATCGAGATCGATCCTTGACAAGGAACCTTCCCTCTAGGCTTTGCCGCGAGATCTTCACTGCTTTTGATATCGCTCTCCCACAAACACGCACACGCAAAAATCCCTCGTTGAACAAGAAACAAGAAAGAATTGACAGAAGTATGAAGAAAAACAGCTTAGAAAACGCGGACTGCGAAGAAGAACAAACACGACAGGAGAACGAGTACAGCATTGTCCTGTCGTGTTTGTTCTTCTTCGTAGTCTGCGATTTTCTGAGCTGTTTTCCCCATCTTGTATAACGTCAACCAACTAGCCAGGTTCACCACCTTATTACAATCAACAACATTTCAACATTTTAAAATTTCTAAACAAGGAATGGGCGTTCTCACCTTGTGAATTATTCCCTCCCTTAGAAAAAAAAAAATTAAAGACGTTTACAAATCTCTGTAATGCGAAATTAGAGCGCAGCTCTTGAGGAGGAGTGGAGGGTACTGAGGGGAGGGTGTGCCCCTCCTGCTCCTCCTCCTCCATCCCCTCTCTCTACTTCTTCATAAATTCAGTTTTCCCGCTAAATTTAGCGAGAAAAATGACGTCACATGACTTAATGTAACGTCACCCATGAACAAATTAAGTTTCTCCGCTAGATTTAGCGGAGAAACGGAGAAGCGGAGAAACCACTTCACTTCCCCGCTAAATGTAGCGGGAATTCAATTAGTGTTGAGGTCATGAGACGTCAATTTTCTCACTAAATCTAGCGGAGAAACTGAATTTCCCCGCTAAATTTAGCGGGGGAATTGAATTGGTGTTGAGGTCACGGGAAGTCAATTTTCCCGCTAAATTTAGCGCGGTTAGGCCGACGCCGACGCCGCGACACGCGGAAACGGGTGCCTAAGAGCTGCGCTCTAAAAAGAAGTATTATACTATGTTTTAGGTAAAGTCCAAAAGAAGCCGGTGCTTCTAGCCGATGGGGCCAATAAACAGCGTCACACGCGGAACGTCATGGAGTGCGTTCTCCATCTTTCTCCACGAGTACTACATCTGCTATACAAATCAAGGCTAGAGAATGCCCGATGACTTGCTCTTTTAGCAGGTGTGTCGGCGTTTGATTCTGTTCAAGCCGCCAACTGCGTTGAGGCTTACAGCGAAACAAAGTAGAGGTCGCTATCTTCTCTTCCCGCAATTCGTGTATGAAATCACGATCCACGTCTGCTCGACTTCGTTTCAGTTTACGTCCAGATGCAGCCGACGCTACGAGCCGATAGGGAGTTTTCGTAGATCATTTTCGCCGTCCCGCAATGCTCTCCGCAACCCGCTACGATACCCGGAACTCTACAGTCAAGGATATCGGCGCGCAGGCGCAGTAGCGGCTTCTTCGTTGCGGAGGGCTTAGCGGAGGAGGAAACGCGGTCTACGAAAACTCCCTATTGTGACTCATGAAGCAGCGTGAAAAGCGCACGACACTGGTCCTTTTCTGTTCATGATTGATTCAGCGATGATAGAACGCGTGCAGAAACATAACGAACGTCATGATGGTGCGACGTCTGATTGGTCTAATCAGCTCGTAGCGTCGGCTGCGTCTACACTTAATAAGGTGAAACGAAGTATGGAGAGTGTAATACTCCTATTTTAAGGGACATTTCAAGGTCCTCCAGACGGAAGGCCTTTATAAAAATTGTCGAATGACCCTGCAAATCTGGCTCTACGCGTGACCCCTGAATATGCCCTGGTTGGCCGCTTTGTGCAGGAGTTCGTTCCGAAAGCCTTTGAAGTGCCCATGAAACAGGGGTACTCAGGGAGTTTCCGAGCAGGCTATTTGTGTGCTAAAAAAGAGAAAAAAATCTTATAAATGAACCAATTAACTCTGCGTTCGGCAACTTTTCACAAGCGTGTTCTCACGTTGTGACTCTATCAAATTCCAATTTCATGAGTGTAGATTTTAGAGAAATAAAAAAATTAATCCTAAAATATGAAGCACATTTTCTTTTATGCACATGGAGGAAAATGGTAAAAACCGCTTGGCTGACGCTGTTTCTTACATATGGCGCAACATAAAGCTAGAAATGTGGAAGCTTTTTTGAGATGAATAGCCGACAAGAGGTGCAACAAGTCGGAGCCTGTGTGGTGCCACCATCTGTAAGTAACAGCGCCAACCCGGATTTTTGTTTTGTTTTCCTCTTTGTACATTGGAAAAACGCAGGATTCTTGGGAGTTAATTTTTTTTTTATAACATCCACATTCAAAAACTTTAGTACTAAAAGTTTTTGAATGTGGATGTTATAAAAAAAAAATTAACTCCCAAGAACTAGCTCAGCTTCTACCCCCTGTTACTTTAATATATGTTCTTTTTTGTGATTAGTTTCATTGCACTCTGTCCGTTGGTTTATTTTTACCAAGATTTTTATGCCCAAATAACGCTCATTAACACACTGCCCACCACCCTCTTAAAAATATAAAAAAACACAAAATTAAATAAATTGTTTTAGAAGCTTCAGATTGGCTGTCAAGGTTAAGTTAAAAGAGGATTCTTTTTCGGAGAACCGATAGCCAGAAATGGGCAAGTTACCCAAATCTATAATGCTGGCACAAATATGCGCCGCGCCACTACCACGTTCCCACATTTTTTTATTTATTTTTTTTTACTGCAAAATATTTTTAAACAGCATCACTGTAATCAATTTGTTCCTTTTCTAGGCTATAAAAGAAACATGTGCGTTCAGGTATCCACCGAACACGCAGGCAGCCAAATCACTGCCGACAATGGAGGAGCCCTGGTGAATGACGAAATCCAAAAATTCCATTAGACAAAAAAAAAAAGTAATGTGCGCAAAGACATTATGAGCATGATGTTTCACGTTTTCATCTACCCTGCGCACGTCGCCAAGTTTTTCAGTTATAATCGTATTCTAAACGCGATTGGTAAGACAATCCTCCGCGTTTTCTTATCGCCGGCCCTGTGCGTGCTGCATGAGTGGCAACTTTAGCGTTTCCCCCGCACTTGACACGTGCTTTAAATCGTCCCAAAATTGCCAAATTCGTGGGTTTTTTTATGACGCTCAGCAAGTTTCTAATTGAAGCCATACGTTCATTTTCATTAATTAAAAAGTTAATTAGTACGTCTTAGGTAAATATTTTGTTAATTAGTGTGCTCCTTTTCTTGCGATCCTTGACTTCCGATATAGCTGGCAATTTGTCCCCAAGAAAAGTTTTTTTTTAGTCACCTTATTTGTAGGTATTTGTTTTTGTTTTTTATTTGCAGAACTACCTGGTATATAAAATGCTTGCGCGTCTACTTCTGCCCAGAGCACGAAATGGATCAGTTATTGGGATTTACTGAGCACGCCCCGGGAGAGATGTGGCACGTTCAACGAACGGTCTGACCTGGAAACACAATTTGCTGGGGGATAAAGGAGCAAGCGAAACGTAGTTCATTGTCCCTGCGCAAATTGCATTTTCGATTCAAATCTTCTAGGCCTCGTCATTGGCTGGGCACGCTGGATCGCAGTGATTTGATTAGTCTATAGCGTGCTCGCTGGAGAAGTGGAGGTGCGATACATTTTTTAGAGTGGAAGACTTGCCAATGGCTATAGAAATCTGTACCAGACAAGAAACCTCGAACGAAAGGTATAAAGAGAAACGGCCGGCAACGTGATTTTAGATATTTCACGTTCGCTTTCAAAATGAAATTTAAAAGTCTAAAACAACGGGCGAAAAAAAAAATAAAAAGAAATCAACGGGCGAACGATTCACGTTTCGCTGGTTTGTGGTTATAAAAAACTTACGCGCCATATTCTCTTTCACATCCACTTTCAAGAAAGAAAGAAACAAACCTCATGCGGCAAACTCTGATCGTATAGTTATTTCCAACTCGACCGCTGGTCAAAGTTGCAACTTCTATAAAATACGAGGGAAGAAGCGAGGGAAAGAGGGGGGGGGGGGGGGGGAAGGAAGGAAACTTTTTTTGTTCTCGTTCTTTTGTTTTTTAGTTATTTTGCACAGAGTACCTTTTCGTGCACTCCTAGCAAATGGCGAAGTTTGCCGGAGTTGCCGGTGCCGGCGGGAAGAGACTGTTGTGTTGACCGTCGTCTCGGCGCTGAGTGATTGCAAATGCGCGGTAAGGAGACCTGGACGTCCAGCGGGTGCCCCGGCCTGACCAACTGCGCGCGGTGAGCATTTTTTGGTGTCCCCGGCGGCGGATAACAAACGGGCAGAGCGGGTGCCGGCGCGGGAGACAAGAAGCCCTCGCGGAGTCCTGTGCGGGCCCAGGACAACCGACCCGGAGCGAGAGCGTTATTGATTCGCGCTCTGCAACAACGAGAAGCTCTTACAGAGCGATGTTCGCCCCCCCAAGTTGGCAGCGAGGACTCGGACTCATCCATTATGCAAAACTGCGGGTTTTGCTCGTTGCCAGAAATATAACTTCATTAGCATGGAGCATGATCCGTTCTTCTGGACATGGACGGCAGGCTGCTCCCGAGAGGACATGTCTTGCGCCTGGATCTGACATGAACTGAATGGGCACGTGGCACAGACAGGGAGGAAACAGGGGGTCGTCTTCTTAGTAAAACCTTAAAACCCTCGGATAAAAAGGCTGCCTGCCCTCGTGTCGAAGAGGGAGGCGAGAGGGATGACGAGGTGCGGCATGACTGAAAAGGGTGTCCCGAGGAAAGCGTAGTGTCTTTTTCACTTCAACAATAAACTATGGATCCGTCAGACCCCAAATTTTTGCACACATGTAGCGCAGGCGGTTCGGACCAGATGAGCAAATTTTAGAGTTCTGACTCAAGAGTTATAGTCGAATTTGAGAAATCTTCAATGGGATTTGACAGCGGCCGATGAAGCCCACAAAATAACATGGAGACGAATGGCATCAGTTACCGAAAACGAACCAGATTATTTTATGTAAAGATATTTGCAACTCCAACGACCTTTAGGGGGCGCCACCACCAAATAAACATGGCGGCTGGGAACAGGTCACGTCGGATCGGCGGGGCTGGCTGAACGGGTGGAGCATTCAATTTAACAGATTTTCTTTTGTTTAATGCCCTATTTTCTAGATATTTGAACTGCGACGGTTAGGTGAAGCCGGTGCACATAACGTGCAGAGCATAGTCTTGTTTTTCCGGTGCTTAGTGTTCTTTTCATGCCAAACGTTTGTTTCGGAGATTTCGTTCAAAACCGAAACTATGGGCTATACAGAGACGCGAACAGGCACTCACCAGTTTTGATCAGCTAAGGAAAGTAGGGGTGGCTACAAAATTGTTCCACCGAGAGTAATTTTCAACTAACTCGCATGCCTCGACCATGCGACTTATCTGTCAGCGAAATTGAGCTTTTGAGCGTAACCGCGTTTTAGGAAACAGCCCCAGTTGTCTGCTCGGTCAACAGGAAAATTACGAAAATTAAGCAAGCGCTTCTTGAGCCAAAGTTCATGTTAACCCGCTGGCACCCAACTAAGCAGCTGATACTCGTATTTCAGTTCAGGTTTTAGTAGCAATCGAGAAGTACATTTTGACAAATATGCGGGTTATGTATGATATTACGTACTATGTCCCTCTAAAGCGATATTAGTCTATTCTTCGGGTTGAAATATGAGCTTAGTTGACTAGCTATTAAGTGAACTTCTGAATAAAAGTATATTTGAGAGACAGAGAGATACTACTTAAATTCAGCCAAATGGTTCTAGCCGGCAGCACGGAGACGAATGCGGACAAACTGGAGAGTGTCTTCATCGGAGATTCACGCAGACCCCCTCTGCATTGAACTTGACTTCAGATTATGAGAGGAGGAATGGAGTTTTTTTTTTTTTTTTTTTGCCGGACAACCGAACAACGTACACGTATATTGCTGCTGGCTTCGACGGGGGCATCGTATAAATATTGGAGGCGCGATAGATTATAATCATCGTGACAGCTTCTAACTTTGCGAGACGGGTCCCCCACCTTTTGAAAGCAGAAACGTTCCCTCATTAATCGTACGCAGCAAGCAGGTTTTCCGAAATCAAGTAATTGCGAAATCAGAACAACTCTTTCGGTGTGGTCCAGAAGCTTTTTCGGTGAAAAGCAGCCAAGATGAATAGCCAACGTACCAACCGGCGTGGGTGGCTCAATCTCCAAGCTAATCGAACACAACCAAACTCAGGAAAAGCAGCTATCGAACCTTCTCATTCACTTGACTGCAACATTGGTGGTCCCTTCGGTGAAACACCTCGTCTGTCGCCCTCAGTTCACTGTTCTACATCCATGTAAAGAAACCACTTATCAGTTACCAAGTAGTCGTCGCTTTGAATGTGATTCGAGACAGACAAGAAATCAAAACGTTTTTCTGTGATTCCTTCCCATCCAAGGAATTGAAAGCACGCGACCGTGCGTTGTGGAGTAAACGGGCTTTCAAACACGCGATGGAAGGAAACAATCTACTGAGGCTTCACCACACTAATGAACACTCAGACAAACTAAAGAAATATTCGGACCTTTGTTTAAATTACTTTGTTCGCCACCGCGCCGACAACACTTGTCCGCGAAAGCCGCCAGAGACGCGGAGAGGCGCAAAGCGACCTGTTCCAGCTGGTTCCCGGTTTTCCCGCTTGGTGCCGTTTGTTTTACTGAAATCGCGAATAATAGGAAATCGATTATAACTCTTGGGTAAGATAACGAGTAGTTTAGGAACTTTGGCATCTGATCCGGAGCGCTAGTGCTACATTTGGGCGGAGCGTTAGGCGATGCGTCGTTTAATTTTTGCACTAAAAACAAACAAAAATAACTGTAAACATTGTAAATGCTTCCTGAGGACCGGAGGTCGGCATTTTAGGTCGCCCTCACTGACCCTCACTCTCACAGCCATGCTCACCTAAACCCCTTACTCACCCTCACCCTCACAGCTACACTCCCCTTCAGCTCCTCACTCACCCTCATCCTAACAGGTCACACTCACCTTCAGCCCATTCAGTCACACTCACTGAACCTCATGGCCCTCATTCCCCTCACGCACTCATGCCCTTCACGGCCCTCACACCCCTCATGGCCCTCAAGCACTTATACCCCTCACGCACTCATGGCCCTCAAGCCACTCACAGCCCTCACGCACTCATGGCCCTCACGCCACTCACGCACTCACCACCCTCACGCACTCATGGCCCTCACATACTCATAACCTTCACTGCCCTCACTGCCCCTCACGCACTCATGGCCCTCACGCCACTCAGGCCCGCTTCAGACGGGGCAATTTCGCCCAGCAACTTGACGTCACAACGCCAGCAACACCGGCCGCCCGCAGCAATTTGCATCACCATCATGAAATTATATTTTTCTTGCACTATTTAGACACACAGTGACGCGCTATAAACGTGTTTTTATGCATTTAAATTTCGTTGAGAATACTAATGCATCTTTCTGAAACAGTTTATTTTCAAAAACAATAAATTTCAAACCAGAACCAAGTCTTTTGTTGTTATCATCACCGGCACGAGGTATCAAGTGAAAATATCGCATCCCTGACTGGCCTGCAGCCGCTTCAAACGTCTTCGAATTGCTCCGAGTTGCTCGCTTGTTTCGAGCCGGACCCGATCTCAGCAATTCGTGTCGCTCTGGGGAAAGCTATGGAACAACCCGCCAGTAACACCAAAATTGCTGAGAAAGTTGCTCCGTCTGAAGCGGGCCTCACGCACTCACCGCCCTCACGCCCCTCGCGCACTCAAGGCCCTCACAGCCCTCATGCACTCACCGCCCTCACGGCCCTCACGCACTCATACCCCTCACGCACTCATGGCCCTCACGCCACTCACACACTCACCGCCCTCACACCCCTCACGCACTCATGACCCTCACACCCCTCACGCACTCACCGCCCTTATATCCCTCACGCCCCTCACCCACTCATGGCCCTCACGCCACTCACACACTCACCGCCCTCACGCACTCATGGCTCTCAGACCCCTCACGCACTCACCGCCCTCATACCCCTCACGCCACTCACGCACTCATGGCCCTCACGCCACTCACCGCCCTCCCGCCCCTCACGCACTCATGGCCCTCACACCCCTCACGCCCCTCACGCACTCATGGCCCTCACGCCACTCACGCCCCTCACGCCACTGACGCACTCACGGCCCTCAAGCCCGTCACGCACTCAAGGTCATCACAGCCCTCACGCATTCACCGCCCTCACGCACTCATACCCCTCACGCACTCATGGCCCTCAAACCACTCACACACTCACCGCCCTCACGCCCCTCACGCACTCATGGCCCTCAACCAATTTACTTAGATTCATTTGTCCATATGTGTAGACGGTATATCCGTAAAGAGAACGATATAAAAAGTCATTAATAGAAAGGAAAAAAAAAATCATTCGCTTAGGTGAGCCGCGGAGTTCGGGCTACTGTCCCGCTGCCTTGCCTCGCTCCTGGTTTACGCAACAGAGCGTGCGAACGGGGGGTGGGGCTATGCTGGGCAACTCGCGGCGGCGGCGTCGGTGGCACGGGGTGCTGGGTGCATAGCGGAAAATAGATAGCACTAAAATTATGATCTTTCCTAGGCCCGTCTGTTTAAGAAAAAAAAAAAAAAAAAAAAAAAAAAGGGGGGGGGGGGGGAGAGAGAGAGGAAAAAAAGGAAAAAAATTAGGAGCAAAAGAAAAAAAAAAAACATTTTGGATCAGTAATGTTGATTAAGCCTAAAGTACTAAAATAAAGGAACATTCGTTTTATAAGAAACCCAACAGTATATATTTGTTCTCTTATATGTTACAGTCAAAAAGAAGAAGAAAAAACAAGCAGAAGAAGCCAGTAAAGGAACCTCGTCGTCGTCTGAACTAAGAAGCATTATCAAGAGGCACAAAACTAAATGGACATTATTTTAAGCTACATAATTATTACCCTAATGTTACACCCGATCAAAGCCTGCTGACAAAGCATAAGCCCGTTCCCGAACTAGTAGTTTCGCTGCCTCCCTGTTTTTCTTTGCTGATTGGCTTTTTAATAAAAATTTCGTTTTTGGTCATATAGGGGTGTTCGCGCCTGGGGGGTCCCGGGGATTTCTTTCCGGCGCGCGCGCGTCGCGGAGTGGGGGCGCGGGGCTTTTGCACATCGCGGAGCCTGGCGTTTTCGTCGCGGGGTGCGCGTGCCGGGGGGGTGTCCCCGGGGTCTCTCCCTCGTGTGAGGGCCCCTTATCAGACCTTATTTATTTATTTTTAATTGGTTTAAACCTGTTATACCGTTTGGTGGTGCAGGTAGAGAGACAAATTTTATTTTTGTTTATTTTTGCTCTCACTTAGAAATTCACCAAATTCACCCCTCACGACCCTCACGCACTCACCGCCCTCATACCCCTCACGCCACTCACGCACTCATGGCCCTCATGCCACGCACCGCCCTTATGCCCCTCACGCACTCATGGCCCTCACACCCCTCACGCCCCTCACGCACTCACGGTCCTCACAGCCCTCACGGCCCCCACTCACCCACACACTCATGAATTTTTCTGGTTCGGAAACTCACTCACCCTCACGTCACCTGTGATGATGAGGGTGAGTGAGGGTGAGTGAGGTTTGCCGAGGTATGCTGAGGACACGCTGTACACACAGCCCGCAAAATGCAAAGAGATCGTTTGGGTCTTTCTAGCACGGCGTATTTCTGATAGTGTAACTATCGCTGCGTGGTGCACTCCAAAGACCCCAAGTTGGCACTCTTACTGTGCTGGGCAAGTTACTCTGCAATGGAGGTATACCATACGGATTCCATATTAAGGCGGATTAATCCCCCTATTTTGCGGGCATTTCGAATGCCTTCATAACGAAAGATGAATCGGCAAACAAGAGTTTAGCGAGTGTGACGAGCAATCAGGATTGCGAGAATTTGGCCAATTTTATGAAGGTTTTCGGTATGAAGACCGTAACAGAACTCGGTGCATGCCCTTCGGAATGTGCTGGTTAGAAGATTTTTGTACCCTCGATATGAAGGACTTGGAAATGCCGGTGAAGCAAGGGTGTAAGTTTTTTTTTCTTTCCAAACTTTCACGTTTAAAATTAAAAAAAGTTGGGATTTTGCTATTATTCGCAAAATTACCAGAGCGTGGGGCAGGTTCCAAAACTCAAAGGACTGTGCAACGATAGGCGGTTCGAATGTTAAGGCCCATTCGCACAGGAGCGTTTGCAAACATTTTCTTACGTTGTCACCGGAACATCCATGCTTCAAATGTCGCGTACAAGAGTGCTGCTTGAACTGGTTGCCACGCTTTCCGCAGAGAGCGGATGTTCCGGTGACTCTCGTACTCACACGCCACTCATGGGCAGACGGTTCTAATAACCAAGGTGAAATGGTAGTTTAAAAACAAAAAATGCTGTTCCACGTCTGTCTTCAAATGCATCCGCGCACATTTCTCGAAACCATCCACGAAGAGCAGCAAAAGATAGGCCCCCGACCGAATCGAAGCGTTCCTGCGGCTGCAGCTAGTTTGGTTACCCCGCTTGTCCGTGTTGTACGTGTGTCTTTTTTTGTCCTGTTTCAGTTTGTACCTGTTAACCTTGTAATCCATTACGTAGTGTAAGCAGGCGGTGCTATGTGAACCGACCTTTATTAATGCGTCAGCATTAGTACTCTCATGACAGGGAAAAGCGGACGGTGTCCGTCTGCGGACAAAACAGTGGAAAGGAAGCGCGCCGCGTAGAGAGGAGGAGAGCAGTGAAGGCGAGAGGGAGGCGACGTCATGGGGTGAAAGCCAATGCGCGCGCGGATGCTGGGGAAACTTGCAGCAGTTTCAGGCGGCAGATGCCGCTGCTAAACGTGCAAGTTTGGTGAACGAAACATTGGAGCGGAAGCAGCGCCTAGCTCGGCTGGCCGAAATGCCTCGAAAGAAGCGGGAAGCCGACGCGGGTCTGCGTGTGGTCTTGCGTCTTAGGGTCTCGCGAATTCTGCGTAAATGGCGAAAGCTTACCCAAAAAACATTGTTTAGGTTCGGAGCATGCGCAGTGGTGAGTCCGTATTTTTTAGGCGCCCCCTAATATTGGGGTCTCATACTTTAAAACTTCCTAGTAGGGAAATTAAAATAGGGGGCCCCTGTACGCTTAGGGTAACCCAAGCAGCTTGTGGGACCCGAAGCATTGGGGCCCCCTATTCTAAAACTCTTAATTTTGAAGGCATTATAAATACCCATAAAACAGGGGTATCACTGCCTGTGAACCAGTAATAATTGAAAATGAGCGTATTGTTGAATTGATATATAAATACTTGAAAGAATAAAACATCGAGGACGAGGACGGAAACAGAACTTATTTTATAGAACGGCAGAAACCATAAAATTGCCCCTCCCCCAAAGGTTTCACCGTTCACGAAGAAGGAAAGGAAAAAATTGTTACAAGAAAATTAAATTCACTTTAGATATGAACGCATAAAAAGCACTGGCGTCACGGCGACGTATTAATAATCTACTTATCTATGGCGCAAGGAATTCGACCTTGTCATTGTCAATAATAATGTAGAAATGTTGTTGACAGTTCCAAAGGGAACTGTACTATAAGTATAGAAGTTTGAAAAGCACTAGCGTCACGACCAGGAGTCAGTAATCTAGTCATTTCTGGCCTTAAAAATTCCACCTCTCTCTTTGTCAGTGATAATGAAGGTGAGGAAATGTTGTTGACAGTCCCCATGGCAAATGACTCAATGATTTCTCTCCCAAATCTGTTGTTGTGCCCGTTGAGTACTCTAGTATCAGAGAAATGAGGAGTGCAGTCATCGCACGTGCGACTGTGAATGACGATTGGGTGAAAAGAGTCATTTGAAGCCTTTGGTGCTTCCACGTTGTGTTCTCTGAGTCGATGGTTGACGCATCACCCAGTTTGTCCAATGTACTCACTTCCGCAGCTAAGAGGGATTGAATAAACCTTTCTTTCTTCGCACTCTACGAACTTTTTGGCATACTAGAATACTCGGCGGGCACAACAAAAAATTTCGGAGAGAAATTATTGAGTCATTTGCCATGGGGACTATAAACAACAACATTTCCTCACCTTCAGTATCACCGAAAAAGACTGGTAAAATTCTTAAGACCAAAAATGACAAGTTAATGACTCCTCGTCGTGACGCTAGTGCTTTTTAAACTTTCATCTTTATAGTACATTTCTCTCTGGGACTGTCAACAACATTTCTGCATTATCATTTAAAATGACAGGTCGAATTCCTTGCACCAGAGATTAGTATATTATTGATACGTCGTTGTGACGCCAGCGCTTTTTATACTTTCGCATCTAAAAGTAAATTCCCTTTCCTTTTAACAATTTTCTTCTTTCCTTCTTCAAGAACGTTGAAATCTTTGGGAAGGGCGGTTTATGGTCTGTGCCATTCTATGTTATGTTGCTCAATGAAAGAAGTCCTGTTTCCGTCCTCGTCCTCGATGTTTTATTCTTACAAGTATTTGTATCGTATGAACCAGCAGTATAAAACAATGTTTAGGCAACTCATTATTACAAGCATACTAATAAATGTCTACGCAGAAAACAAAACAAACGTGAATTTGTTCATATGTACAATCGGTTACGCAAATGATACCAATAGTAATGTCCGAAGAACAGCTTGTAATGTTTCATATTGAATCAACGGAGTTTTGTAAGCAAGTTCGCCTTTCACAAAAAAACAGTTTACCAGGAAGGAAGGAAGGGCAGAAAGGAAGCCAAAGTTAACCTGGGGTATTTTGTCCCGGTTTTCTACTTTGTTTAGGGGGAGAGGGATGAATGGATTAAATGAAATTAGAAAGAACAGAATGATAAAATAAAAGTCACCAGATCCTCTGCATAAGCCCTATGACAAGATTAAATTAGGACAATGAGTCTAATAACTGCAACAACTATAATGGGTTGTAACATCAAGACTGCAGGACAAGCTCCTACTACAAAACACAACACTACACTAAATGCCCAAAGCGTCGAGCCGCGTTGGACAGTATTAGGAGAACGTTTGTTTCGGGGAGCGTCAATCTTCTAATAAAGGTATTTTTTTTCCCCGTGGAAACAGAAATAAAATTATGCGTTCGAGTACAAAGTTATATAGTGACACCATTTTCCTCAAAAAATTTAGGGCTCAAAATCGTTTTTGTAGTTTTATATCCGATAACATTTGTTTAGGAAGGCTCCCGGAAAAATTCTGCTCTGTTACACGAATCAAATGCGCATGCGCGAGAAAGTGGTAGGTGAACAAAATCGGGACCTGAGAAAGCTCGGACATTCCCTCGGAAGAAATCGAGCCCAGAACTCTAAGATTGTACGGCTGGCACTCAGCCACTGCACCAACAGGGGGGCTTGGGAAGCGGAAGTTTTTAAATGCGATAACATTTTGTTCGCCAACCGACATGCGGTACGCACAAGTGGCGTCAGCGTAAGCTCAGACTTCTGCGTCCGCTGCATGTACGAGGGGTCGTGCAGGCAAAGGCGCAATCGAACGCAAGGAGCTCGTGCTTGTGTCCGCCATTGTGCAAGAATTACACAGCTTCCCAAAAGAAGGCACACTTTCGAAAGGAATCAAGTACATAGTGCTCGATGCAAAGATTCGAAATGCATTGCAGGAACCAACTGGAAGAAGTGGAAAGGAAGGGGTCATCTTAGGGCCTGAATTTTAGTATAGGGATAAGTCTGAAGGAATGGTGTTTAAGGACGAGAAAGATGGAACCCCTGAAAATACGAGTCATCGTAATAGACAATGTAGACATATACAAAAATGTGGAGGTATAATTCACTGAGTGAAGAAAATGTCTAGGGGAACATACAGGAAATATAATTAGAAAAACAAATTCAAATTCAACTCACTAAAACTCCCTGCTAGCGAAGATGGAGGAACGGAGGGACGAAGGATTGCAATAACCAAAAAGGAGCTTTGAAGATTGGCGGGGAAGGTCTAGTGAAGCGTAAAATCATTCTCAACAAAATTGGTGAGATAGACGATTTAATGAGAGACAACATTTACACCAAAATGTAAAGCGGAAGGGTGTAAATGTTTCCAGGCGATGGCCCAAGCTATCGCCCGATCCAAAGGGTACGGCCAATATTGTCTTTCATTCCTTAACCATATGATCGAAGACAGGCGCTTGCTGGAAGTCTTCTAATAGTCTTCGCAATGTCTCGCAAGAAAATTAAAGAAAAGAGCGTACTAAAGAGGGCTTTGCAGAAGAGAAGCGTCGGCCGACTGAGGCTCAGCGTGATCGTCGGCCAACGAGACGCCGGAAAAGAGGGAACATCATTCGTTTAAAGAAAGAGAAGCCAGGTGGTTTCATTCTGCTACGACCAAGGACCGAGTGAGGAATAGTTTCGTCTCAATGTAGTCGACAGAATATGGCCTTCTTAGGAGGAACTTCGAAATGCTATCGGAGTTCGACGTACACTGCAGCGAAGCACCGCAGAAACAATCCCGTTTGTTCATGTTGCAACAGACTACGCTATAAAAAATGCCTGCGCGTTCACTTACCCGCAAAACACTCAAAGAGCCAATCTCTGCGATCTATGAAATCAGTTCAGCGAATGCGGAGGCGGAACATCTGTTTAAACCTCAAAATTAAGTCTGCGCTGTGGCATTACGCAATGCAAGCATGACGTTTTGCATTGCGTAATGCCACAGAGCAGACTTTATTTTTAGGTCTAAACGGATGTTCCGTCTCATCATTGGCTGAGCTGATATCGTAGATCGCAGAGATTGGCTCTTTGAGTGTTTGGCGGGTAAGTGGACGCGCAGGCATTTCTTAGAGTGTAGTTGCTAAAAAAAATTAACTTGTCTTTATTATTATGATTAGCCCGGGGAGAACAGAATGCTCTTGCGTGTATTATGCGTGAGTTACGGTTTGTTATGTTTGGTTATGGGGAGAGCTTCGGGTAGTTTCGGATGAGTTGCACGCACGACACACTCATGTACTCATGGGTTAATCGGACTGATCGAGACAAGTTTCAAATGTTTTCAGGACCCGTGACGTGGGGAGCTACGCTTCGCCTGTCAGGAGACAGCTGTGCCTGCCGACGGTTCTCTGTTATCGCAGGCTCCCCCAGTCATACTTAGTCAAATCTCCGGCCTACACTCCCGGTCGCATCCTCCTCGGGGCGCCGAGCAAAGGAGACGGTCTGCGGATTGCACGTATACGGTCCATAGTTTCGCTTCCCGCTGCCCCTGTGAGTAAATCTCGCAAATTACAATGAAGTATAGTTAATTATGATTAAGCGTGATTAAGTATGCCTTATACGTCTTTTGTACGCTTCAGCATTGCCTGCTATATGGGCTGTGTATGTATTTTGCTGCTTTGACCGGTGTGTAACGATTTTTCGTTCCGCTCGAGGGTAGCAATTTTCTCGTAAAACGCAGCCATTAAAAAGTTGTGTTAAAAAACCGCTATTAACGTAATAACAAGAAGTCACAGTGAGACAATAAAAAAAAATAACAAAAGTAGAAATGTACGTAAATACCTTCAATATTTAGGCTTCAGTGCCATTTCTGCGCAAAGTCAGCATCATTGAACGACTTTGTCGGACCCTCAATTTTCGGCCTTTTAGAAGAAAAAAAGTTAAAATAATAAAAATAAACCGCGAGAGAAATGAACCGGCGATACGAGGATCCCGAAAACCTTCGATGATAGAATTCCTTTGAGGAGCCCCGCGACAATAAGAAACATGCACTTCGGCAAAACGACGTGACAACCATCCTTGATAAAAAAAATTAAATTACAAAAAAAAAATGCAAAGAAAAAAAAAGGAGATGCTCCTAAGGAGTCGCGCTGAAAGTGCCCCCTGGTATGCGCGTGTGCGACATAGGAGATGAAGCAGAAATTTGGCGCCATGAATCTCACTTTGACAATTCCGGTTGAAAGAGGAGTGCGGAAGGATCTGACGGCCTTTTTCTCGGGGACTCCTTTTTTTATATTATTGTTATTATTATTGAACCCTATTTTTTACCCGAGTCGAAAACCAGCGTTTTGATAGATGTAAGGGTTCCGCGATAAGCTGCGGCGACCATTGGACTCACCGGCGCGAACGGTAATTTTCCGCGCGCGCATTTTTTTTTTTTTGGAGGGGGGGGGGGGGGGCGAGGGAGCAATTTGCGCGCCAATTGTTGCGTCGCGCGAAGCTGCAAGGACACGCGCGTGCATTCAGAGGCGACCCAGCGGCGCCCGACGACGACGACGCTGCCGCCCAGAATCGAGACTGAAAGATCGCCGGTCGAGGGCGATCTTGTAGTCGATCGCGGCGGTGGGAAACGGGCGCGCACAGTTGACAAAGGATCGTCCCGCACGATCGCCGGAGACACCCCGCGAGGATGCAGGGCCAAAGAGAGAGAGAGAGAGATAGAGATTGCGTGCAGCAAGGCGAAGGGTTGCAGCGTCCTGTAATCAATACTCTCGAGCGGCGGCACAGCCCATAGAACACTGTTATCAGGAAAAAGGGGGGGAGGGGGGAAGGGCAATAAATCAATGCGTCCAAGCCTAAACACACGGCGATTCCTGTTGGAGCGACGCTGCCGTCCGCGCTTGACTGAAAGCAACGCGTGGGAAATGTCGAAGAGGCGCTCCTGTTCAGAGTCAGCTGCCACGCGCGCTCAGCTGGAGGACGCTTCGATGGCCTATGGGGTTATAGACGCTTTCAGCGCGCGCCAAATTGTGCCGCCATAGCCGACCTTCTCTTGTCTTACCGAGATGCCGAGCCACTGAAGCGGGCGTTGACGAGTCTCCACAAGGGCCTATGATGGGGAGAAGGACGCGGTAGAATCTAAAATGGCAATGACCTGACCTACTGTGGTAATGACTAAGTGGAGCAAACGGAATAAGAAGAAACAAAAACTGAAGATCGGTTATGGCGGCGCCCATGCACAGCTGCCTGAAAGCGTCTATACTACCAACGGACGCGCCTGGGGAGAAAATCGGCGTGTAAGGAGGTGAAGGTAAATGGGCGCCACATATGTTTCCTCGACTACACTCTCAGGAGATCTGGCGTCTTTAGACCGTGCGTCTCAGGTCACGTGAGACCAAGACAATGTGGTGACTGGCAACTAAAGATTAGCCCGGGGAGAACAGAATGCTCTTGCGTGTATTATGCGTGAGTTACGGTTTGTTATGTTTGGTTATGGGGAGAGCTTCGGGTAGTTTCGGATGAGTTGCACGCACGACACACTCATGTACTCATGGGTTAATCGGACTGATCGAGACAAGTTTCAAATGTTTTCAGGACCCGTGACGTGGGGAGCTACGCTTCGCCTGTCAGGAGACAGCTGTGCCCTGCCGACGGTTCTCTGTTATCGCAGGCTCCCCCAGTCATACTTAGTCAAATCTCCGGCCTACACTCCCGGTCGCATCCTCCTCGGGGCGCCGAGCAAAGGAGACGGTCTGCGGATTGCACGTATACGGTCCATAGTTTCGCTTCCCGCTGCCCCTGTGAGTAAATCTCGCAAATTACAATGAAGTATAGTTAATTATGATTAAGCGTGATTAAGTATGCCTTATACGTCTTTTGTACGCTTCAGCATTGCCTGCTATATGGGCTGTGTATGTATTTTGCTGCTTTGACCGGTGTGTAACGATTTTTCGTTCCGCTCGAGGGTAGCAATTTTCTCGTAAAACGCAGCCATTAAAAGTTGTGTTAAAAAACCGCTATTAACGTAATAACAAGAAGTCACAGTGAGACAATAAAAAAAATAACAAAAGTAGAAATGTACGTAAATACCTTCAATATTTAGGCTTCAGTGCCATTTCTGCGCAAAGTCAGCATCATCGAACGACTTTGTCGGACCCTCAATTTTCGGCCTTTTAGAAGAAAAAAGTTAAAATAATAAAATAAACCGCGAGAGAAATGAACCGGCGATACGAGGATCCCGAAAACCTTCGATGATAGAATTCCTTTGAGGAGCCCCGCGACAATAAGAAACATGCACTTCGGCAAAACGACGTACAACCATCCTTGATAAAAAAAATTAAATTACAAAAAAAAATGCAAAGAAAAAAAAAAGGAGATGCTCCTAAGGAGTCGCGCTGAAAGTGCCCCCTGGTATGCGCGTGTGCGACATAGGAGATGAAGCAGAAATTTGGCGCCATGAATCTCACTTTGACAATTCCGGTTGAAAGAGGAGTGCGGAAGGATCTGACGGCCTTTTTCTCGGGGACTCCTTTTTTTATATTATTGTTATTATTATTGAACCCTATTTTTTACCCGAGTCGAAAACCAGCGTTTTGATAGATGTAAGGGTTCCGCGATAAGCTGCGGCGACCATTGGACTCACCGGCGCGAACGGTAATTTGCCGCGCGCGCATTTTTTTTTTTTTTTTGGGGGGGAGGGAGCAATTTGCGCGCCAATTGTTGCGTCGCGCGAAGCTGCAAGGACACGCGCGTGCATTCAGAGGCGACCCAGCGGCGCCCGACGACGACGACGCTGCCGCCCAGAATCGAGACTGAAGATCGCCGGTCGAGGGCGATCTTGTAGTCGATCGCGGCGGTGGGAGACGGGCACGCACAGTTGACAAAGGATCGTCCCGCACAATCGCCGGAGACACCCCGCGAGGATGCAGGGCCAAAGAGAGAGATAGAGAGTGCGTGCAGCAAGGCGATAGGTTGCAGCGTCCTGTAATCAATACTCTCGAGCGGCGGCACAGCCCATAGAACACTGTTATCAGGAAAAAGGGGGGGAGGGGGGAAGGGCAATAAATCAATGCGTCCAAGCCTAAACACACGGCGATTCCTGTTGGAGCGACGCTGCCGTCCGCGCTTGACTGAAAGCAACGCGTGGGAAATGTCGAAGAGGCGCTCCTGTTCAGAGTCAGCTGCCACGCGCGCTCAGCTGGAGGACGCTTCGATGGCCTATGGGGTTATAGACGCTTTCAGCGCGCGCCAAATTGTGCCGCCATAGCCGACCTTCTCTTGTCTTACCGAGATGCCGAGCCACTGAAGCGGGCGTTGACGAGTCTCCACAAGGGCCTATGATGGGGAGAAGGACGCGGTAGAATCTAAAATGGCAATGACCTGACCTACTGTGGTAATGACTAAGTGGAGCAAACGGAATAAGAAGAAACAAAAACTGAAGATCGGTTATGGCGGCGCCCATGCACAGCTGCCTGAAAGCGTCTATACTACCAACGGACGCGCCTGGGGAGAAAATCGGCGTGTAAGGAGGTGAAGGTAAATGGGCGCCACATATGTTTCCTCGACTACACTCTCAGGAGATCTGGCGTCTTTAGACCGTGCGTCTCAGGTCACGTGAGACCAAGACAATGTGGTGACTGGCAACTAAAGATTCCGCGGAGTATGGCCAATTATTATCACGCATCGCGATTGGTTCCTCGGCGTTCTCATCGTCTGACGCCGCATTCTGATTCTCTACAGAGGGATGATAAGATTCTCGGGGCTCGCCACGCCCTGCGTACCCTGCGCTTCTGTCGGTGAATATTGGGGACTTTTAGCAGACCGTTATTGTGTTCTGCATTCCGCACTACCGGTGCCTTTGAAGCATGCTTTTAAACGCGCGCCCCGTGGTCGCGGTATCACCCGGGCACGTGCTAAAAAGCATGCTTCAAAAGCTCCGCTATAATGCGGTACGCGGAACACGGTAACTGTTTGCTAAAAGTTCCTATTGCTGCACGTCCTTCGCAACCGCTGGTACGGATAAAACAGATTTCACACTTTAATGAGGAAGAGGGTAAGTATTATAAAAGAAGTAATGGGCAAACCAGAATTAAATATATTGCCTCCGAGAAATCGAGACATAGCAAACTTCGGCTTGAGGTTTAGGCAACGAAAAAAAGATAAAGAGCGGGTTACACGCTAACACATACATGCACAAAAAAAAAATGCCGGCACGAGTCTACGGTGCAACGTGGCTGACGGCGTTGTTCCCTAATTGAAGCCGTGAGAGAAACTTCGTTTCATGAATGTGAGCGAGAAACCTGGAAGGGGTGAGTCTGAATTATCCGAATGCTTTAACGATATACACCACTTCTATGCAAGTGGATAACGACGTTAGCGCGCATAAGATTGCACGTTGGCGGAAACCGGCTTCGGTTTTCGACAGCGCTCCATCTGCGCACGCCTCTTTCCTCAGTCAATGCCATGGCCTCGAAATGGTGTCAGAAACTTGAGCTGGCGCAAGTATAGCATCAGGGTCGGTCTTTGCTGTAGGCGTAGCAGTGTGGCCTCCACGGACACGTGGTTTTCGTAAGCCTAAACTTGACGTGTTCAATTGCGAGGGCCGGGCATGTAAAGGGCAAGCGCTCCTGCTTACAATCATTCATACTGTTCCGCGATATACTCGAAACACGAGTCCGAAATTTCTTTTTATTAAGCTACTCCAAGAGGAAGGTTAGCTGCAGGGCTGCGCACCACGTGACAGTTGTCATGCATGTCTGCGGTGATGCGTACACTTTGTTATTCACAGAATCGCAATATTTTCTTACGTAATATAACGTGAAATGTACGATATGTGTTGCAACCGAATGTCGAAGAAGTATACGTCTAAGAATTACAGATAGTATATAGCGCCTTCGCTATCTCAAGAGACCGCTGGCAAGAAGACACCGACAACTGTCGGATGAGCGTATGAAACGCCTGACGAAATATCGGTTGGTTGAATTGAAACAAATTGAACTGAAATTGAATCGAGATTGGGTGCGAAGCAGTTTACACGTTATGCGGGCAATGTCAGGGGAAGGAAACACGATGAGAAGCTAACAGTGCGGACTGCTTTCTCGGTGATACATCGTTATGCAAATCCTCTGCCCTTGGATCGACGCGTCAATTAGGACTCGTTTCGTTCTTCTATTCCCCGTGGAACAGCGGAGGGGGTGGGCGAGAACGATTCCCGTTGTTCGCTGGCCGATGAGATGGGAGCGTTGCTGTTCCATTCCAAACGTTCATACGAACGATGTGCGGAACAAATGGGAAACGAGCCGTTTTTTTTTTCTTTGTTCCCCTTTTTGTACGCGGCTTTTTAAATATTTTTTCTAGAGGTGCCTGCGCAGTAGAGACCGATATGTCGTATAGGCGTGTTTCACGCATTAAGGGGTGTGTAAGCGTACGATTTATTACTTGGGGGTTTCAACACACGCGGGCGTTGAGTTCGCGAGAACCCATCGTATCTAGAGAACGAATGTTTTTTATGACGACAAGAGCTTCCAAGACATCTGGGCGCAGTCATAAATAGAAGTTTCTAAAAAAAAAATAATGCGAAGGGTGAGTCAATATTTGATATCTGTGATTTTGTTGCGGCAGCAACTGATAGATAACGAAGGTGTAAGAAATGTCAACAAACACTCCTCCTGATGTTTCCTTATTTTTAGAAGCAAGTTCTACAGAGGCGGTGAGACATTTTGCGTTCCTGCGTGCATTCAAGTCGGGTTCGTGCCTTTTTGACTTCAGAGAGCACAGCCTTGTGGTTGTGTTTAACTTTGAGAGTTCTAAGTTCGCTCTCATGTATGTTGAGCCAGACATATATGTCCGCCTGAATAGTAGATCAGAGTAGAAATAAATGCAACCGTCCAAACACATCTTCACACGACAAAAATGACCACCACAGGGCTGAGGACGCACATAAAAGCCTTCGCACATATGTTATCCCTCCTTCTCATTCCACTTCGTCATTTTACCAACTTCTTCTTTAGCGATACCTAGGCATGATCTAGGAGGTCAAAATTATTCACCCCCCTATGGTGTATCAAATGGAATATGATATTGAAATGCAAGAAGTGCGTCCAAATGGCTCTGCCGCGAGGATGTTCACCATTGTCTTTAACATACTCCATCAATGTCGAACCACTTGTGTGTGTCAAACAATCTCATTATCTTGGAGTTTTGATTATTTCTGACATAACCTGGAAAGCTCAGGTAAACTTCATAGTCCAGAAAGCTTTTTTAGAATGTGTGGTTTTTAAAACAGAAGCTATGTCACTGTACAACCGAGACAAGGTTGTTGGCTTATGTATCTATAATTAGACAAATGCTAGAATATGCTGATGGTATATAGTATCCCCACACCAAGTTGCCTTATGATGTGCTCGAGACTGTGCAGAAAAAGACATTATGGTCTGCGTATAATCGCTACATTTTGATGTCGTCAGTATCTGAATTATATGTCCTGTCAGGAGTTCGATTCATGCATCGACTCGTCAAGAAATAGATCGGTTTAAGTTTCTTTGTAATATTGTTCATCGTAATCGGCGGCTGTGCCTGGACGATTATTTGGAAGTTAACGAAGCTATACTTCGTCTCACCTTAGTATGGACTATTGTTAGCCGCGCGTGCTAAAAGCGCGAGCTAGTCGCTTTGAATGAAGCCTCGGCGGCTGCACGAGCGCTCGTGCAGCAAGTGCTCTAGTCAAGGCAGTCAAGGCTGGCCGCTCGCGCTAGCACAGCCTTCGCGGTTAGTCCATGCTAGGGTGAGACTAAGTATAGGTCTACAAGAAATAAACACGAACTAGCAATCATCAAACATTGTGTAGAACCACATTGATTAAATCGTTCTCATTCCCTTACACAATAGGCGAATAAAATAATCTCCCTAATAGTGTTCTCAATTCAAAATCACTGACCATATTTAACGATGCGCTACTCAAACATTTTGTTTGGCAATTAGTTTGCCGGTATTGCATTGGTATGTTTTGTTTTTATCATTTATGTTGTAGCATTTTCTGCCTTGGCGTTTATATGAAAATGCTTGCAGTATAAACAAATAAATAAATTTACTCCATCCCATACCACACTTTCTTACCACTTTTTCACACTGATGATCGGCCAAAACCAATTGCGGAACGCAAAACACAATCCCCCTGTGTGAGCAGCCTGTTGATTCCGCACGTTACGAGCAGCTTTACGTCATTTATGCGCCATTTCTTTTACAGTTTTATCAAAGGGTCAGTCGAAGGAAGGTAAGAAAGAAATATTCTAGTCAAACACACCAAACAATTCCCGTGCATGTATACACTTTCCCGCGGAGAACGTGGGGTGTCAATTCATCATCGGAATCTTGGGATGGAGCTCGGCGAATTGCGAGCCCTAAGTAACGTTTCGATTAGAAAACTCCGCCGTCGGGTACTGGGCATAGAAGAAGCATGCAAGACTTCGCACTCACTGTCACATCCAAAATTTAAAACTTATTTTTCAGCTACATTCGCTACATTCTATAGCCTAGTCCCCATGATCAGTCACCGCGAGCGATTGACTCACCGAAAGCTGTGCAGAAAACTAGACGCACAAAACGCTGTTTAGGACTAGAAATGTTTATTGTGCCAGTAATGAATTATTGAATTGGTGTTCATTTATGCGAGCCCCGAAGCGAAAAGGGACCCGAACGATTGGCACTCGACGTGATTTGCGAGATTGCAAACCGCTTGGCCTAGGCGAAAGAAAGTATGTTTGAACTGTGATGTGACGGACATTTCGTTTACCACAACTTACGTTGACCTCGCTTCCACAGAGTCCCAGTTGCTTCCGCTCTCTGGATCAAAATAACTGGGGTCATCGGGGCTAATACACACACACAAAAAAAAAAAATCAAAAGGAACTCATAAACGCCTTCGGATCTAGCGGATCAGAAGCCGGATTCCTGCCAGTGACTTTATTTAGCAGTTCTCGAAGGCGACACCGACTGCTCGATTCACCTGACCGCGAGCTGAGAAAGTTGGACTCCTTTTGAGCCCGCTCCAACTTGCTCCGATGCCCCTTCCCTTCGCCATACGGAAGCAAACAAGAAAAAAACAAGAAAGCTTATCCAAGCAGTAGTTATTGCCGCTACTTGCATCCGTCGCACTCTCCGGTGAGGCAGAGGGCCCAGACGACGCTTGAAAGGGGCTTCTTTTCCCGCCGAGGCAGGCGGAGTCACTATCGGAGCTCCAGAGAGTGACCTAAACGTGTCCCTACACTGCGAACGCGCAGATAAACTCGGCGGAAACGGACGTGCTCGGGGGTCTCCGATAAAGGGATCCGCAAGACCAGCCAGAAGCACCAAAGACAGAGAGAGAAAGGGGGGCGCAAACATTACAAAGAAGAGCGCAGCCTGTGAAGGAGAGCTCGTGAAGCGTTGATAGCGGCACAATGAGGTTCACACTGACAGGGGGGGGGGGGGGGGGGGTCCTTCTTTTTGGCGAGAGGCAACGCGGCGCGAAAAGCGCACGGCGACAAACTGCTCCTGTATGGATTACCTGGGGAACCCCGAGGGACGGTCTGCTCGACTCCACTGCTCCGGCACGGGAACGGCGAGAGCGGTTCGGGGGAGTGCGGAAAAGACGGGCGGCTATCGTAATCCGATTGGGAATCCTTTGCCGCGCGTTTGGTTCACCGGGAATTAGAACTGGCGTCGGCGGCTGTGCCATAAACTTGACTAGTTGACGTCCAACCTTTTTTATTTATTTTTTTTCATCTCGAGGATTTATCTTGAAATCTGTCACAACTTTACGTGCCGCAACATTTTTATTCTCTTCTTTCGTTTCTTTTAGAACGTCGTAACGTTTTTTTTTTTCGTTTTGGCGAGAGCTTTTTTTATTAGGAATTCGTAACTTCGACCGAACGAAATTCGTTTTGATGTCTGTGAAACATCTAATAAACAATCTCCTGCATTTTTCTACAATAGGCGTAAAAACACTCACGCATATATGAATTCTTCCCAGTAATAAAGTTGAATTTTGAGTTATTTTGATTTTGTACGTGCATCGACCATAGCAAAAGACAAAAGACACGTTAAATAAGGTTTTAAGTTTAAAAATTGAAACTGTAATAGTGATGATTACAAAGACCATCTTTGCCAAACATATTTTGTCGCCGTATTCTTAAACGCTATTCGACTCCAACTCCAACTCCACTCAGTCGAGTGGAGAAGAAAAGAACACCTCCGCTCACGAGGAATTTGGCTTCACAGACGCTTCTCGGCGATTCCTCCGCGGAGGAATTCCTCGAGATTTTTTACTCCACTTCAGCACTCCCGAGGATGTCTGGAGACGAGATTATATACCAGCATGTTTCGTCTAAAACATATTTTTGGTTCAAATAATGAACAGATGGGTTCGTTATCTTTAAAAAAATCTTCTTTACAAGCACTGAATTGGTGTATTTTTTCTCTAGCCAGCGTGACAGTTTTAGTTGTTTTATCGTTACAACAAACACAAGGGCTTTCCAGTCTGGCAACAGTGTGGGCAAAAGAACAGCAGCCAGGTTTTCCTTGCCCGAATTCAGCTAAGCATAAAGCAATTTTGCAGACTGGTCTCTTAGAAGCATGGAGGTAGGAAGCTTCTCGAGGCGACATGACACCACTAGAGGTGAAGCCGGGGGAGACTTCCGGTTTAGAGGGACACGCCCCCAAAGATGACCAAAACCAAAAGACGCTATTGGACAAAAGCGAAAGCTGATTTGGCGCCAACGACTGTTTTGTTTTCCCTTGGGGGCAATCCCACCGACCGCGACCTCTACTTCCGGCTGCACTTGGGATTGTCTTGTCTGGCTGGTTTGAGTGTGTATGTCGCCTCCTCTTCATTCATTCATTCATTCATTCATTTATTGACCCTTAAAGGCCCCATTGGGGCATTACATAAGGGGGGGGGGACAGCACCGGGAGGCATACATGTAGAACTTTTATACATAAAAAAAAATAAAACAGGAATGAGAAGTTGCCTAACAGTGGCCACACAAGAAAACATGTCGCTGGTTAGGCATTATATATGGATGACACGGCATTTCTAAAAAGATCGGGGTCACTGATGTGCACAATATGATCCGGCAGATTATTCCACTCTATTATGGCAAGAGGAAGAAATGAGTGGTTGAAGCTGACAGTAGAACCAGGGATGCGACGTACACTAAGAAGGTTAAAGGGATACTGAACCATAGAATTTAGTGTCCATAATAAGTGGCGCACGTTCTTTCCACGAGCCAGCAGCCGCCGGTGTGCGCGAGCACTCGCAACGAAAATGACGTCAAAGACCTCCATTCGCGCTTGAGGACAGTGAAATGCATGGGCTTCGGGCCAAAGGAGAATAAAGACAGGCTTTTCATCTCTACAAGTGAAAGCCACATGCTTGTTAGACCAATTAATCGCTTACCTTTTACACCAGACACCTCTGTATAGATGAAAAACTTGTCTTTATTCTCCTTTGGCCCGAAGCCCATGCATTTCACTGCCATCTTAACCGCGAATGGAGATCTTTGACGTCATTTTTGTTGCCTGTGCTCGCGCACACCGGCGGCTGCTGGCTCGTGGGAGGAACGTGCGCCACTTATTATGGACACTAAATTCTATGGTTCAGTATCCCTTTAAAAAGGCGTCGGGATGAACGATGGGGATCTAATAGGAGTGACTGTCTGAGTTGAGGGTGGTGATAGAAGATCTTATGGAAGAGACAGATGCGTGAAACTCTGCGGCGAGTAATGAGGGTGACAAGAGATAGAGCAGCCTTCATGGCTGATACACTGGCAGAACGTTCATATTTAGATAGGATGAATCGGGCGGCACGATTTTGAATAGATTCTAAGGTGTTAGTAAGGTAGAGTTGATGAGGAGACCAAATGCAAGCAGCATATTCAATCTTCGGGCGGACAAATGTCTCGTAGGCCAGCTGTCGTAGGGCAGGAGGGGCAGAGTGCAGGCATCGTCTGATATAGCCAAGGGTTCTAGAAGCTTCAGCATATATAGTGTTAATGTGTAGAGACCATGACATAGGAGAAAAATGAACACCAAGATATTTGTATGATTTTACACACTCGATTTGTTCAGTGCCTAGAGAATACTGAAACAGAGATGGGGAGTTCTTGCGGAAGAAGCAGACAAATTTACACTTTGAGTGGTTTAGTAACATAAGCCATTGATCGCACCATTTGGTTATGCTTTCGAGGTCATTCTGAAGGAGGAGATGATCGTCAGTACAGTTTATTTGGCGGTATATTACACAATCGTCGGCGAATCGACGTATATTAGAGGTGATTGAATTTGGAAGGTCGTTAATAAAGATCAAGAAAAGGAGGGGACCTAGTACACTGCCTTGTGGGACACCTGACAAGACACTGGTAAGGTAGATTCTAACGAGTTTACAACCGTGTATTGGACTCTGAATGAAAGAAAGCTGCGAATCCAAGACACAATTAAAGGATCAATATTGAGACAGGAAAGTTTTGAAAGGAGTCGGAGGTGAGGAACACGATCAAAAGCTTTTGAGAAATCTAGAAAGATGGTGTCCGTTTGGGAATGTGAATCAAGGTTAGCGTGCAGATTGTGAGAAAATTCAAACAGTTGGGTGTCACAGGAATAGCCCTTGCGTAAACCGTGCTGCTTATGAAAGAAGAAGTTGTTATCAGTTAAGTGATTCATAATGTTCGAATGGATGATGTGCTCTAGAAGTTTTGATGCAATACACGTTAGCGATATTGGACGATAGTTACTGGGATGGGATCGATCGCCGCTTTTGTAGACAGGAATGACCCGGCCAATCTTCCAATCTGTCGGAATGCAGCCGTTAGACAGTGACTGGTTAAATATTAGCTGAAGAAATTAACTGGAAATACATTTTGTATTTTTCAGTATCTTTGAGCAGATAGTATCAGGGCCAGGGGCGGAAGAAATCTTCAGCTTATCTATAAGCTTCGAAATACCAGCTGCAGTGACAGTGATTGGTGGCATGCGAGGAAGTTGAAGGGGAGAGAGGGAAGGGATGTTATCTGATGACTCAGTTGTGAAGACAGAGGGAAAATAAGCATTCATTAAATCCGGGGCAAGTTCGTCAGGCACGACGACACTACCGTCCATTAGTTGAATCGACTGGGTACCGGGGTTTGGTGTAATTGTTTTCCAAAACTTATTAGGGTTATTTCGAAGAATGTTGGGCAAATCGTGATGAAAATACTTTCTTTTTGAAGTTTTAATCAAAGTAGTGTACTCTTTTAGGCAGGAGAAGTACTTATCCCACACAATTGAGGAGCCGCTAGCTTTCGCTTTTCGAAAAAGCCGTTTCTTTTTGTTATCAATTGTTTTCAGTTTTTCGTTATACCATGGTTGCCCAACATCCCCACGAACTCGCAGCAGGGGAACATATAAATTGATGAGGTCAATTAACTTGTGCTTAAAAATTAGCCAATTGTCCTCAACGGTCCGTGAGGAATAGAAAGAGAGAAAAACGTCAAAAAAGGTGGTGAGCTCATTATTAATGCCGTCATAATTAGCTCTGTTAAAATCGCGGATGACTTTAGACACAGGTGTCTTAACTGTAACAGGCAAAGTTATCAATATATTTATTATTCTATGATCGCTAATGCCGGGCATAAAAACAGTTGAATGCACGAGATCAGGTGACGACGCAAGAACTAGATCAAGAATATTTTCGTCACGGGTAGGCATATCGATCACTTGACTGAGATTGAACATCATGCATACAATTTTTCTTCATTTTTCCTTCCCAGTCTCAGGATTTTAAAACATCATGATCAACATACACCAGCTCGCCTGCACCTTGACAATTTTTTCGTTAATCGAGGAAGTGCTGGGAGTCTCGGGATGTAGTTGTTAGTAGCTGCCAGTCAATGTCAGGAAAATTGAAGTCACCGAACAGTAACAGATTCGCTTTGGGGCAACGTTTCGTGATTTCATTTAGAGCAGTATGTAGTTTATTGACAAATGTACAGTCACTACCAGGGGGTCGATAACAGACAGCAAGCAGTATTTTACTAAATTTCGAGGAAAGACAGACGCAACAAAATTCGAGGTCGCACTTCAGCTGGACGCAAAAGGAAGACAGTTCTTTTTTTATGGCCACTAGGACACCACCACCACGCTGCCGGGGCCGGTCGCATCGATTCACCGAGAAGTTCGTGTTCGGATAAAATATTTCGTCTTCACGGACTTCCGGCTTTAACCAAGTTTCCGTAAATATAGCTATGTCAGAGTTGCTATCGCCGAGAAGGCTGAGTATTTCATCTTTTTTTGGCAGGAAACTTCGTACGTTTGTAAAGGTACCAAGGTGAGACTTCAACTTCTTAGCTTTGCTCCGACGGCAGATTGGTGGCGGGTCGCGGGTCTTCCCATTCCCATTTGGCTATGCGCCAAGCTCCTTTACACAGTCGTTAATCGGATCGTAAATGTATCGAGTGTTATGAATTTGAAGCTTATCAAAGCGTACTTTGAAGGTGCTTCCTGCCTCCATGTTTCCTGCCTCCATGCTTAGAAGAGTTGTGTTCTGCAGTGTGTTGTTTAACAATACCCATTTTCACCCCAAGAAAAGAGCAAGTATCGATAATTGTTCATACGCGGCGCGATGTAGTTCTTATGAGATTTTGTTGTAGGAGGAAAAAACGATGCTTTTGGCGTTTGGAACGTGTACGTCTTGATAAGATAACACATATCTAATCTTAAATGCACCCGCATATATCGATCTTAATTCTCTACAGAAAGCAGGAAATCAGAAAGGCTCCACGAGGAGCCGGACTTTTTTTACCAGTTCGTGAGGTAGAAATGGGTATAGAGGTTGCTAACTAGCCTAGTTTTCATATTTGGCATCATAAAAAAATGCTGTCAAATTCATAGCAAGTACTGGTGCCACTTGACGACGGTTAACATATTTTATGTATTTGTGTTGGTGGGAAACCACATTTAACTGGCACAAATAGCATAAAGAATGCTCTATTGACAGTAAATATTCAATATGCTAATTTCAGTGTGACCTTGAAATTTCATTTCGATACTTCGCACGTGCAGGCTCGAATGTCACACATGCGTGTCCGCAGAATAGCTGCTACTGATGAACTATTTAACCTCGCTATAGCATGTTTTCAGTGCTGCAGTAGAGTTTATGAACTCGGGCGTAAGAGTGGCTTCCAATTATAATAAAAAAAAATGTCTTCACTCTGCCCTGTTTCGGCACAATTCGGCAAAGGGTGATAGCTAAGGCCCAGCAGTCATTGAGAACGTCGGAGCGAAACGCGTGACATGACGAGCACGGGAGGAGTACTCTCTAGTGGTTCGCTGTCCCTTGTCTCGCCCCGACGTCCTGATTTACTTCACCGTTTGAAAATCTGTGCCAAAAGAAACTATAAAAAAAAAAAGAAAGACGTTTACAATTCTCTGTAAGGCCGAACTAGTGCGCAGCTCTTGAGGAGGAGGAAGGGTACGGGGGGGGGGGGGGGAGGACATGTCTCTCCTCCCCCTCCATACCCTCCCCTCTTCCTCCCCTGCTAAATTTAGCGGAAAAATTTTGCAGAATTTCCCGCTAAATTCCCTTGCTATATTTAGCGGAAAAAGTTCCCCGCTAAGTGTAAACTTGGCGGGAAATTTTCCCCGCTAAATTTAGGGAAGAAATTTTTCCATAGTGCAACGCTCGTGGCTACGCCAACATCGACAGCGACGGCGACGCCGCTCACACAGGAAACGGGCGCCTAAGAGCTGCGCTCTAAGACGTGAGAGTTGCAAATATTTGCTTAATTTCCTTTATCTCCTCTATAAAATTTTTCGTAGCCTCAAAATAATGTTCCAATATGGGCAAGAATATTATTTCGTTAGTGACAGAGCCGCGACATCTGTAATTTTAAATTTTATTTAAAGAAATTATAAAAAAAAATTGAACGCCGTATTAGAAACAAATCACCAGTAGAACACAGTCACCAAGATTCGGTACGCTATATTTAGTTTCTGTTCTGTGAGTTACGAAGCTTCTAAAGGTCGCATAGCGTGAGTGCGCGCTTCTTGCCTATCAATTACAATTGACTACTTCCATAAAGCACTGCATGCAACACGGCGCGCGTTGCACTCTGGGGACTAGTTGGCCAGGGAGGAGAGTGGCATGGTTTCGGTTTTGATCGACACGTCGACAAGAGATTATACACAGAGCGTGGACTATTAACGGCCGTTATCTCATGTTTTCTGGTCCCGAGAGCGTCACTTGTGGTCTCTAAACTAACATAAATGGCCAGACCTCGAACCTTTAGCACAAGCCCGAGACGTATAGCTTGTCTTAACACATGCTTGTTGTATTTTTGTACTTGAGCCTTTCTGTTAGCGTTCCGATCGAGGTATGTGGACGAGCCAGTGCTGGGAATCTCGACGCTGCGAAGCTCGGGTATGTTGCTTGTGTACGAATCAACAAGCTGTGGCAACCAATAAGTATGCATACATCGAGCTCGCGCCTTCACATTAGTGTTGTTCATCAGGAAGTTTGTTCGTTTCGTGCGTCCATAGACGAAATATTACCTTTTGCAATTACTGTTTTTCTTAATACGCCTGAGTACGCGAAGTAAAACTCGGAGGCGCCACTGAAAAGCTCAATTTTAACACACTTCCTATCTCTTATCTGTACTAACCCGCAGGACTGCACGAAGTGAAGTCCCCACCCGCTTGCATTTTACTAATATTCAACGTCGCGTATGCGGATAAAGTTATCCTGCAATCATATAGGCACATTCGCACATACAAACCGTTTTAAGAAAGCAAAAGTCGAGCACTTCTGGGAAGAATGTCGCACCGTTCGCCGGAAGTGCGCCGGACGGGCATGAATCCCTATGCGGTCCGCCAAACGAACGAAAATATTCAAAGCGCGTTTGACGGTTGCTAATGGCCATAATATTTGTTATATGTTTCCTTTCTTCCTGCCTGAGTATGCCGAGATAATTTCAGACACAACGTTCAGGCACAGATCTTGGGCGTCAGTAAAAGCTCGTCCAAAAAAGGCTTAGCGAGGAGTAGGGGACGCTTGTTAGGGCCTCCGTCGTAGCTAGCCGATCTTAGCGTTTGCGAAAACTTAATTTTCCATCAGCATAAAATTTGAGTGGGAGATATATGATGACACGAGGAAGACATCATAGTAACTTTTGTGCAGTAGTGAGGTCGAATTTATTGCGCTTCCTTAAAAGTTTATGCGTCAACGCTGGGCTCAACTTTGATACTCCTGTGAGGATGCGGCTTGCTTTTCGCCCGATTAAGTAACAAGAAGCGGACGTTTGGCAAAAAAAATACGTGTAAGGCTCCAGGTGACCAAATTTCACTTGTAGTTCACTGGTAGTAGACGGGATTATTGAAATTGAACTCAAAGATGCACTCGTGGGGTGAGGTGACTAAGCCACGTCTTACTACGTTTCCGTACGCACTCATAATACCCGGTGTTTCGGGAACCAAGGAAAGTGCCCCGGTCTTCGTTTTTTATCGCTCGAGAATGAGTGTATTGTATGTTCGTGAAAAGTCACATAATCGAAAACGCAAGCAGCGCGCTCGGTCGCGGCGTGATAGCATAAGATGAAGCTGCTCAGTCAAAACCGAAACTGAGTGGCCAACTAGTTCCCAGAGTGCACTGCGTGGTATTTTGCCGCGATGGGGCGCGTCGGTTTTGGAAGAAGTCCATGAGTAGTAGGTGGAGAGGTCTAGTCTCGTTCTGCTAGCTGCTCACCCTATAAGAGAAGATTCTCTGAGAAAACCTCAGATGCGGACACTGGAGGAGTAGATCCCGGCTGACCATGAGCGTGGACTTGACAGACCTTGCTCTCGCCTTGCCCGGTCGAAGGTAAGTTCGTTTAATAGATTACTACTGATGGCGCACGCGCCGTTCGCGTGCGGGAAGGAGTAGCCTCCACTTGGACGCCAATCGTTTCCAAAGTCCATCTGCGAATATACGCCGTACAAAAGACAGTCTTAAGAGACACTGTCCGAGGCCTGTTTCCTCCTTGTATACGACATGGTCACATGGATCGTACAAGAGCTGTCCGCAGACGTGTTCGAAACGTGCGTATACGTACGAAGAAGCAAACGTGCTTCAAACGTGCTCGATAATCTTGCTTCGAACGTGCTTGAACATCTGCGGATAATTGTTGTCATCGCGTCTGCAGTAAACACCGTGTCTCTTTCTATACGACATGGGAGCAGCGTGCGTCTTTGTCAACGCGCGGAACGTCGTGCTTCGGCCTTTTAGGCGGTTCTGCCGCAGACATTCTCGCCTGCCCATTGGTGTTTCGACCTAACACCTCCCTCTTACTTTTTTTATTTTATTGCTTGTCAGGAGTTTTTATTCTTTCTAGGGCCGGTAATCGGTCTCGTTCATTTCCAAAAATATATATATATATATTTAAAAAAAACGTTTTTTTTGTTTGTTGTATATGTTATCTAACGGCACAATATTCAATTTTGTTTATAAATCAACCACTGTGTGTAGTTGAGAACAGTTCGAAGACACTCACACTCGCAGAATATTACTTCAGCTGCAAGAGGCAGAAAGAGGTTCGCTGACATTCTCCGGCATGAGCGACCTTCTTTGATATTGTTCACAATAGTCTCTGCTGCACTAAACGGACACCTTACACGATGTTGAAGTGGCCGCGATACGCGTCAGCTTCTGCACTTGTCGGGACTTGCATATCTTGTCACTATACAGTTTACTTTAGGTAGTCAAAGACTATCGTAAATGTTGCCCTTTACGATAGTGTCTGATTTTGTTTTGGTTCGTAAAACTTTTATTTAATAACCGGATAAAAAATTAATCAAGATTCAAACATTAATCGATTAATTGGTAGGTTATTCGATCAATTTCCCAGCCCTAATGATTTCGTATTAAAACAGTGTTCCCTTTCATTTCCCTGCAGTTCGAATTCGTATGAACGCCATGCCTAATTGCCGGTCGTCGTGTAACCAAAGAACCGAGAACAGTGTCTACTGTATGTGCCAACCTGGGATAACATGTTTTTGAAGCAGCTTGACGCGCACTCCATGCGTTCTCTAGTTTTATCGTTTTTTTTTTTTTAAAGTTTGATCATTATAATTGCGAACTTACTCCCGCGTACCATTTATATTACCATTTAAACCCGCAACCCGCAAGCTCGTTTGTGTGGTCTGCAATTTAGCCTGGAACTATATCACTCGCGAACAGCCATCTACCCTGGTCAGGTTTGAAACCCCGAGATTCATCGAGCCGTGTCGTGCGCTTCCAACACTAATGTTATGCGTGTTTAACGATACTCGGCGTCAACTATTTTGTGGTACGTTATGAAGGCTATAGCGCATGTTCCACAGTGCTGCAACCTCGCGCCTCTGCTAGAGCACATGGCTTCAACTTGTGTCTCCTTCGCATGAGCTCTCGTGCAAAGGAGAGGCGTTGGAGCGCTGCGTAAGCTTCGCTATCCTTAACACTGTAGCACGGAATAGTTGACGGAGGGTATAACGAAATGCTTGAAAAAGCCGGGAAGTAGTTTGAGACGTCCATCGAGATGACTAGTTTGAGAGCGACAACGAACTGCGCTAGGCGACTAATCTATGGCACATAGACGGAGATATTATAATATCCTAGTCTGTTTCCCAGATGCAAATTCGGCTCATCATAGGGTTTACCTCGAGTTGTTTGCGTTTCCCAGAAATGTTTCGACAAAGTGGCAAATTAGCGGTGAAAAAGCGATTAGAATAGAGAAAGTCATTCCCCTGATGGCGGAATCACTTGCCAGCCGGACCGCAGTACTTAACCGAAAGCGACAGCGGGTCTATCGTGAATGCTATAAGTTCATTATTTAGAGTTCGGACTTCTACGAACACGCCTAACTGAAATAACATGTTCGATAAATAAAAAGAAACATTTATGCCACAAAATAGTCACAAATACTGTCATACTGAAAGCGGAAACCTCCTCCCTTAAACAATAAAGTAAAACTACATCAAATACCGCTCATTCAATATTCTGTTTGACGTTTTTTCTTATTTTTGTTTGTTTGCTTCCCGTCTCTAGGCAACTGACTATGCGGAGAGCAAGTCCTCTGATACTTGCGCAGGGGTTGCTTGTGGTGACGTCAAAACGACGCCGAGTTTTTATTGGCTTTTATTGCAAGTACCTCAATGCTAGATTCTTTGACGTCTACCCACTATTTTGTTTTCTTCAATCAGCTAATAAGAGCTTGGTGTTTTGACATCATCACTACCCCTCTAAAAGACCGCCTCATTCACAGCTGTATTTTATACGGTGATGTCTGTTCCTTTTGTACTCTCGTTTTCGAGGTTTCTCAGTATGATCACTCACCAGCGCGTCTGCTCAACAGCTTTTATTCTACAGAATATTATTATGTTAATTTGGGCCTGCCATCTGAATCGTGCTGCTGGAACAACCTTAAGAATTACTGGGCCTCGTCAGGCAGAGTGTATCTGCCTTTTGCCTTTTCTTCCGAGACCTTTGTGTCGCAAATAAAGAAACAAAAACAAAGAGAGTTTAACCTGTATGACAAATCAAACAACACTCTTTAGAGCATACAAATGTTTGCTGTGCGCGACGGAGCTCGGCTTCCTCTGAACACTCTCGGTGCAGTTGCACTGCTGACGACTCCGTTCCTTTCACTTTAGCTTTCGGAAGAGAGCCAACGGTTCCAGGAAAAGTATCCGCGAGACCGACAAGCCCTGTCAAAGCTTAGGAACGAGTTTCTGATATGTTGACAGTGAACACGACAGCGGGCCAACTGTACGCGTGCACCTTAGAACTGTTGGCCCCTTCACTTGAGTCTGTCTTTGTGATGACGTCACTTGGTTCAAGAGCTGTTCCGCGCAGGGGAGATTCCATTTGGCAGTAAAAAAGACAAATAAAAAAAAGAAAATAACTCACAATGCACGGCGGAATTGACTTCGAACTAAAAACGTATTTCGCATCTTATCAAGAGGCTGAGAAACACCCTAGGCTAGTGACACTAAATAAGCTACGCTTCAAAGTAACGACACTTACCCATTTTGTGGCTTAAAATCATGGTCGCCAGTTATCTGAACCTTTATACGAAACAACAGGAATCGCTCTTCCGTCCGATGTAAAAAAAAAAAAATATATATATATATATATATATATATATATATATATATATATATATATATATATATATATATATATATATATATATATATATATATATATATATATATATTTATATATATATATAATTCTTATTTTACGTACTTTAAAATTAAGTCCTTTTTTTGTCCCTTGGAGCTAAAGGTTTAAGGCAAATTTCCCCCTATCCGGCAATACGGCGACTGCCGTGGAGGCGGCAGTAGCCACAAGACATCTTTTTTCTCGATACTGAGATGTTACGAAAATTAGGTAAAGAAACAATATAATAAAACTGATACTGTACGAGGCTGGGACTGAACCAGCTACCTCCTGCTGAAGTAGCTGGTACTCTACCATGACCAATTGTTTTGAATCACGGCCTCACCCAACGAGTGCACGGACCAAAGAAAAGCTTGGCGTGCCAGCAATCTCGGATTCCTTGCCATAACACGGCGTCCGTTTCGGAATCAAACTAAATTGTCCGCAATAAAACCTTCGAGAAATTAAAACATATCAAATAATTCTACAATTTAAAGGAGTCGTTCAACGATATTGGGTAGGAATGTTACTCATTTTGCGCAAGTTTATTGGCACAAGTGAGATCCTAAAATACTCGCACGCAACGCAACTGACCAAGAAGCTTTTTAGTCGCCCCGTAATTTCAAGGATAAAAGCAAGCGTGTTCTTTTAGTCTCTTCTTCGTAAAACTTTGTTACAAAGTTTCGGGGATTGCTGTGTTGGCGGTGTCAACAATGCGATCCCCAGGATTTCGTCGTCAAGCTTTCCGATTCCCACGGTGACGATATATTTAAAAGCGACTCATACAGTGGACACGACCACTGCGTGACCATTCGATTTGGGCTCGTGATAATGAATGCCTCGTCATGCATTCGGGTGGTGGTTGGTGCCCTATCGATGCGACGGTGAGAATAACCGAACCTTAAAGGGGTACGGAAACGAAATGACGGGGCCGCGAGCTCTCTATATCTCTCGCTTCAACTCCGGCCAGCGAAAAGCGCAATGCGTATGGCGCTCGTGCCGTGAAGGGCCTCTCTCTGCGCGGCCACGGCGAAGACCGTGGTTTACTAAAATGAGCATAATCTTTTTGTAATGTACAAAGCGCGACACTGTTAGCGCGAACAAGCGATCGACAATTTTCTGTGTTTTTCTCTTAGAACCGAAAGGTTGTCATCAAAGATATTATTGCTATAGAAAGAGCTCATTTAGGGCTCTGATATAAGCGGTAAAATTTTGTGCCCACTAAAACTCTTTCCTAATAAAATGCGAAAAGGCGCCGATGTCGTGTTCGCGCTAACAGTGTCGCGATGTGTACCTTTGGTTTAAAAATAAATGCAAACACAGATGGCAAAACTTGAAGTAAAAAAAAAAAAAAAAAAACGCGGTTGCATAATGACGCTGTTCTTGGTGCCGACGGATTTCGTCTGCGTGACGTCTGCTTTCTTTCACTGGTCGGCTACACCCTCCGACGCTGCCCCCGACGCCATCTATCAATACTTGCTCCAAACGCGCCCCGCCACTCGACTCGGTCGTCTGGGTCTCTGTCCGCCGTTGACCCTGTCAAGTATTTTGGCCCACTTTTTTACAGAAAGGAAGCTACGCTTTGTAATTTTACATGATAAAACCAACCTGTGAAATACACCTTTGACGAAAAGTTCAGATTGCTACGTGCAGGCGCAGATTTTTAGAGCCCATTTTAGATCCAGCCTTGTTATGTTATAGACCCTGTTTATGTCACGGACAGTTCGTTTGATCACACAAATGTGCACCGTGCCGTCAGATCTCCTTGAAGCGTTTGCTAGCTTGCACATCGACGTTGATACACTTCAAGTCGTCGTCGTATGTGATTCGGCTTCATAGTTTTTAAAGCGAGAGCTTGAAGGAGCTCGTATATCAAAAAAGCGGGCGTCGGCGTCGGTGGGACGATAAAATCCTGATTAGTCGATAAGTAATTTATTTGCCTTCAAGAAAAAATTCGCACAAGTTTAGACGGAGCGCGATCACACCCACGACCCTTCGGTTGCGAGCCAGACACGCTACTGACTAAGCCAAGCAGACACATTTGTTTGTCTTTATTACATGAAGGGCTTGCAAATAACAAAGCACACATACAGTATACATGTACAAACAGTAAACGATTCTCTGCTAAAACATATTAACATAACAATTTCATTCACAACACCCACATCCGGCATCTTATAAATGTGGCCGCTAGGTGTATTACTTATATACATGAGACTCTGGCTACAGCGTGCACATCAATGGCTCTAGAAAAATTCACGCTTACGTCGAACACGCTCCTTATAGAAATCTGGTAGCCTTAGGCATGCGTTAAACAACGCGAACCAATCAACTTGACTGAATGGGGAAGCATATACGCTTTTCACTTGCTCCACTCGTTCTATAAAAAAAGACTTCGAAGCAAGCGGCTCTTCTGCCATTCCTATCTATCATCCAGCACTTCCATAAACTATGGAGTCATAATAGTGCAATCATGTCGTACGGATGATTTCATCTTCTGAAAACGGAAGAAAGTGAAGGCTGTAATCATTTAGATTCATATCTTTTTTTTAAAGCGTACGTTGCAGCACGTTCTAGAATAAAAATGCATCTGCGCAATATATTAAACAATCTTTTATTGTCTCCGGCTTGTTGCATAGTCGACAGTTTACTGTCCAAGGTACAAATATTCCTTTTTTTATCTAGGTATGTTTTTATGTCTTGGTTGAAGGATATACGCCCATCTTCTTAACTCGTTTAAGTACATTGCTGACGGGTTCTCAAGTAATGCAGACACGGTAAAGTGGTAGCTGGAACATGCTCTCTGTAATGCGTCTGAACAATGCTTTTCTTGTCACACTAGACAAATATTCCAATGAAAATCGAGCTTCGGGAAAATTAAAGGTATCCCTTCTTAAAAAAAAAAAAAAAAAAAAAAAAAACCCAAGGCCTATCTTGAAAGGTTTCGCCAGTTGAAACGACGGGATAGTTTAAACTTTATGCAAAATCTAGTTGGAACATGACTTTGAGAACATTTTTATTGGCCTTTTTGAAGAAATATAATCGGAACACCAATTGGCGAACGAATATCTGACATAATCCCAGACCATCACATACAAGAGGCGGGGAAAGGTCATCGATTCCTTTCTGATAGGCTACCACGTCGAGCACCCCATGAATTTCGCAAATATCCTGTGGAATTTCCGTACCTTAGTTCTAGCACAGTGAAGCACTTGAAGTACGGACATAAACTCCGACGCAAGAAATATATTGCTGACACTGACACTTGTGAAAAGTGACATCTCTCTCTGTTTACTCGCGTTTGTCTTTCTTCTTAAAGTGGTTGTCATGGAGGTCCAGTAAGGTGCACAACTACGAATTCGTGAGAGTGGTATTCCAAGGTATGTATAAGTGTCTATTCCACGCCATCCCAGCAAAGAAAGAAGGGGCTTGTGGCCAAGAACCATGCTAGTAACCGTTGCATTTCGATGAATTTACTGAAGCTCTCGTGACTGCAGAGTAATACGCGGTAAGATCAAGTGCTTCAACACCTTTTTTATCAGTACAAAGAAATGCGATATCATCGGCGTATGCAAAGACGTTTGTCTCAATATTCATCAGGGAATATTCATGAATATATATATATATATACTTTCTCGTTTAAGTATGCTTAAACACAACGGCTCGAAGTACAAAGCGACAAGGAGCCGTGATAGCGGGCAGCCTTGCCTAATGGAGGATCTTATTTGAATTGTATCAGGCAGTATATAATTGATTATCAGTCGTGTTGAACAATTCATGTAGCAATGTTGGATTTTATCTAAAATTGTCGTTTCTACGTTGACACACACAAGAAGTACAATTAAAAATGAGTGATTTACACAATCAAAAGCTTTTGCAAGGTCTATTTGTACAAATGTCACTCGTTCGTTGATGTCTCATACGCACTCGAATACTGAACAAGCCACATGTAGGTTTGTTTGAATAGTTCTGCCACGTACGCCGCAGGTCTGGTGTTCACCAATCAGCTTTTCGATTACCAACTGTAGTCTTTTATTTAGTACCCGTGCAAACATTTTATAATCAACTTTACAGAGAAATGTAATTCAATACCTTTCCATCATTCGTGATCATTTAAAAATCTTTGATTATTTGGTAATAATACCGTGTATCCACAGTAAAATAAAGGCGGTAGAGTTTGAATTCAGCGAGCAAGACGGGAACTAGAATGTCCTGGTACTTTTTTTAAATAAAATTCCCCACTCAGACCATGAGGCCCAGGTGTTTTGCCATTAAGAAGAAATTTAATGGCGTCCTTTATTTAATTCAGGGTTAGGGGCCCATCAATTAACTTTAAATTCGTCTCGTTCAGTGTTGGTATCAGCGAGCACTTGCTCAACTTCTACTTTTACTTTCGTTGGTATCTTTTTCCCAGAAAATGTTGGCGAAAAATCATGAAATTATTTTACAATAGACCCTTTCCGAAATTCAGTGCCATCTGGTGGTTCGTAAAGCAGGTTAGGTTTTGCCATATCAATGGCGGAGATGAACTTGTATCAGCACCGTCACTTTCGCAAGTCAACGGCACGCGATGAATTGTTCAGTGAGGGTTCTTTCTCGATCACTTTCAGTTCGATGGTGTCCAAGAACCTGCATTTAGAACGAAGCTCCAACCCACTCAGATGCCTCGAGAAAATTCTATACACCAAAGTGCTTTAAAGCCAATTGTGTGCCGCCCACAGATTGACTGAATCTGAGTTATTAGAAATAAACGCTTACGTAGCTCTTGTGTTACATTTCTACGTCGCGTCGTACTGAACCCCCGAATGTACAGGCCTCGCAACATCCGCTTAGGAGCATCTTCAACGTCTTCTTTTATCAGTCACTAGAAGGCCGCCATTGGTATGGCACAGATGCCGTTCCACGGATGATGATAGTGATCAATGTGGCCAGACTGAATTTCGGAAAGGGTCTATTCCTAACGATTCAGTGAGTGTCGATTTATTATTGTTAATTTCCACAATTTTTTTTTTGTTGTTGAAAAGTGCGTATCGCTTTTCGTCCTCCAGAGACCATTTTGTAGGCTGTTCATCCAAGAGGAAGCGTCTCTTACGTGAGCGAATGAAAGTTCCTCGGTATCTTTCGGTTTCGTGTTTTAATGCGGAAGCATTAACTGTCCCTTGGAGCGAACCGACGTTATCAGCTTTTGAAGCCGCTCCAAACGGCACCTTCCCCTGTCCCAATGAAGCGAAGCCTGTCATCTGTAGCAGAAATCTGACGGATAGGCTCCCATTGGCTGGCGCGCGTCATAGTTTGAAGGAACAAGGCTCCCATTGGCTCTCGCTCGGCGTATAGTTCCAAGGAACGCTACCAGAGAAGCCCTCTCCATGGCGGCGCAGCGCACGCAGTGGCCCGGCCGCCGGTAAGTGGTGTAGGTCGGGCCGCAGAGCCTCTCACGGGCAAACTCCGGAGCTGGAGGAGTAAACTTTTATTGATTGCAAAATAGATTTTTGGTCTAGGTGGTGCCCTTAGTCCAGTGCTGCAGTGCTCTCTGCCGCAGTCTTCACCCTTTGTACCAGCATTCGCTGGTCGTCGGGGGAGGGGATGAGCAGCGCAGCCTCCCAGGTCTCGTAGGAAGGGGAAGGGGTAAGGGGAGCAAGAGGTTGGAAAGACATGCCAAAGTGACGTGATAAAGGGATGGGTACTCGCCGCAGTGTGGATAAGTTGGGGTAGAATCTATGCAGTAGTGCGAAATGTTTGAATGTTGTCATCTGTAACTAACGCCAGGTCGTTAGTTACAGATGACAACGAGGAATCTTCGGTGGATTGGGAACCGTGTCCGCGTCGGGTGCCCGGATGGTGCAAGCTTGGGCGACGGAGTGTGCGTGCCGATTACCTTCGACGAATTCGTGACCTAGGGTCCAGACCAGAGCCACCTTGGGGAAGGTGGCGCTTTTCGTTTGGAGAGCGTAAAAGGCTTGGGGTGAGTTGTGACCAGCTCTGAAACGTTGAATGGCCGTTTGGGAGTCGGTAAGAATGGGGATGTGCTAGGTGCCATTCGCTACTATTGCTAGGGCTATGGGCATCTCTTCGGCGACTGCTGGGGTTCTTCTGCGCACCGTTGAAGTGGTGAGGGCCTTCTTGTCTTGTTCATTGACGCTGACGGCTGCCATCGACCGGTCGGGGTACATCGCTGCATCTGTGTATCTGACGTCCTTTCCACGTATACCGTAAATGCGTTGAAGTGCTTTTGTTTTATCCGCACGCCGTTTCGCGTGGAGCGTGGGGTTCATGTTACGTGGAATCGGGGTTGTCTGTTTTAGCTTATATCCTCAACACGCGACGCTTCGCGAGCGCGCGTCGATCACGTTCGACTAAAATCCCCTTTCACGGTCCATGGGAAAACACACGTTCACGATTCGGAGAACTTAACCTTACCCATAGCACCTGCCTGGGAAAACGAAATCGTTCCGTCGACACAACGACCCGATGCACTCCACGTAACGGACGCGAAAGCCTAATCATGTAATCAAAGTTAACCCAGTTAAATAAACGTTATTTTATTCCTTCACAAACCAACGTCGCATTACCAATTAACGAAACGTCAGCACTTGGCCATCACTGACATGGCGCAGTCGACATGATCCGCAGAACCCAATGAAATCGGTGACCACCCCTTGATCACGGACTCTAACAATGGAACGGAAGTCACCAATCAGGAGATCACGCGTCAGGAGATAAAGATATCAAAATTCTACTCCAGCAGTTAATTTTGGCCTTCGACAACGCACTTTCTACTCGGCATAAAGAAATATTGTCAACGTGATGGACCTAAACGGTCCAGAACCAGAAGTAACCACGACGGATTCTTCTGCACTGGGCACGACAACGCAAATGAGCGGCAACTCAACAACAGTTGATTTGCTGTCGGTCATCGTCCAAACGCAACAACAACTGGCCGAGACCCTACGACGATCCACGACGCCCCTTACGTCCACTCCACGAGCGATACTTTGCACGTGATTCCCACGTTAGGGGGGGAGTCATACGAAAACGTCGCTGAGTGGCTTCGAGAAATCGGAAGGGTGGCTCTCCTCGCAAAATTGGACACCAAACCTCACTCTGTTCAACTCCGTCACCCGTCATCACTATGCCGCTCGAGACTGGCACTAGTCATACGGTTCCCTGATGGACGATTGAGAAGTATGGAAGGAAGTCATCAAGGAAGGCTTCCGACGAAAAATAGGACTTTAACAATTCTTGAAGTACCAACAACGTCGACAGCTCCGCCACAACGAAATCATTGTGCAGTGTATCTACGCGAAGAATGCCATGCTCGAGCGAGCTCCCTGTGGGCTAGGTGCCAGCGAACGGACCTCCTTAATCCTACACGGAATCACAGAGGACGATTTGGACAATCCCCTGGCAGTACAAGGCTGTAAATCGGTTCTCGAGCTGATTGATTGCGCGACGACTTTGGACCACCGCCGTCCCAAAGAAAGGTCGCAACCACGCAAACAAGGCACGCACGAACATCCGACATCAACGCAGCAAACGACGGCCGCCCCGACGAATGCCCCATCACCGAGTCTTTTCAAACGCACGAGGCAGTGCATCTGCTTTAATGGCGACCAGCCCGGTTACCTCTCGAGGGACTGTACATAGCCGAAAACTACAGCGACTATCCGCGTAGAGAAGAAACGCGCGTGAAAGGGCACGAGACCGAACGAGAAGAACGTCCACTGCTTCTTACACACAAGAGATCCTCTCCCAATCGTCGTCACCTTCACGGAGAGGAGCCGTCCTCTGAAGGCGTGCATCGACACTAGGGCCAACATCTCAATCATCGATCCAAGGTCACTACCCCAGGGCGCTTGCGTATCGCTGTGGTCCCGAAGAGAAGAATTTGTTAACGTTTTTTTTGGACAAGCTGACGCCTGACAGGTGCACGTCTCTGACGATCAGCGTTCGATCAACGACGGTCAAGTTACCGGAAATACTCACTCTTCCGCTCCCCTAGTCAATTTACCTACTTCTCGGATCAGATTGGCGCCAACTCGCTAGCGTGGAAGTGTGGAAGTCGCGTTTCACGTTTCGAACGACATAACCATCGTCCAACTACCTCAACGGCACTAATCGCCCGCAGAGGCTCCGAAAACGACAAACCCTTCCCTTATCTGCTTGAATGCGCAAGTGAGCACGAGCAGCCGCCAACGGGAACAGCAGCAGATCTACCCGCTGTGTCAACGGCTAGCGTCACAGCCCAGGAACCACTACGGTCGATCGAATGGGATCTTATTAAAAATTGACGAAAACTTCCAGAGAATCGTTGTGCCAGCCACGCTTTGGGACTCCGTTATGAATATCTGTCATGACTCGACTGGACATATGGACGTCGAGCGAACGACGGAACAAATCAAGAGAAACTACTGGTAAACTCAGATGTCGCGAGACATTTGGGAGTTCGTTCAATCGTGCAACACGTGTCAGCGCATGAACCAGCGAACCACAACTCGAGAAGGCACTCTGAAACCTCGCGCAATCCCGCACACTCCGAACACGACAACCACTTCGGACGTGCATAAGATTATCAGGTCACTGTTTTTATTCGTTCAAATGTCAGAAACTGGAATAAAGTTAGAAGTCAGCCAGCAACACGGCTGCATTGCAAACATATGAGTGGTCCACAACCGGCTAGCCGGGAAATCTTCCAAGTGGCATTGTACTCTGACTTAGCAAAACACAACTCGTCGCATTTTCTACGTTAGCTCCTGAATCCGAACATATCTGGATCACCGATTACAAAACTATTCACGTGTATAAAGCGGACATTAAGCGTGTATTCGTGAAACCAGTTTTACACGCAACTACAGAGTAATCGTGGACGGCTCGGGTCACATTGCTGGCGTTACTCAATGAGCAGCCACAAAAAAAGAAGCATAGGAACGTTGTTAATTTACTGCATGACAGTGGTGTTATTGCACACATGGCTAGTTCTGTTAATAAAACTTAACTTCAATAAAGTTTACGCATATTCGCCTAATTATAACTGCTTACTTTGGCTAATGTATCTCGGTTTATAACACTTTTTTTTTCTGAAGAATACCTGGCACGATGTTTGGTTCAGGCAAGAAAGTTCTAGCTTGTATTGATCGAACGGCCTTTTTCGGGGATAGTGGCTAACTTCGACCTTGATCTGACTGTCTAGATACGCGCCGTTTTGTTTTGGGTAGGCGCCAGAGAAGGAACCGGTCGATGTCTCCGGTTTGCCATTGGGACTCTTGGCACGAGCCTCGGAAGCCCTCTTAGGAGCGTCGTCGACGGTCTTCAGTCACACCGCTCGCTAGTATCAATTAACTTTCAAGTTGAGCGACGGTAGGATAAAAAAAAAATATTGCGCGTCAACTGATTGACTAGCATTGAGATACTTCTCTCACCTCATCAGGAAAAAAGTGTAAATTTGTTCAACGATGGTTGTAGATGTTTGAATTTTTTATTTCGATTATCTAACACACAAACACACACACACACACACACACGCACACGCACGCGCGCACGCGCGCCCGCAGCGCGCGCACACGCACGCACGCACGCACGCACGCAGCACGCTTACATGCACGCACGCGCACACACACGCACGCACACACACACGCACGAAAACGCGCAAGCGCGCACACACACAGACACGCACACACACACGCACACACGCGCGCACACACAGACAGAAACATTTTTGAGACGATATTTGCAGTATTATGGTCCCTCTCCGCGAAAAATGAACATTTTTCGACTACAATTTTTATTGCTTTCATAATCTACACGAGCATACATATTTAGTAAAAACAGTATTTGCAATCTCAAGAAAATGTCCCGTTTTCATTGGTCGCATGTCGTCCTGGCTGTGACCTCGGTGCGTTCAATCTTTGATTGTTGTTTAAGGGAAATCGGCCGTGCAGTTATGGACTTCTAGAATGCTTAGAGCCTGTAGAGTGAGTTATCGCCATATTTAGGCTCTCTCACAAATCTCTTCAGGGCATCTTTAAGGATGCAGGCAAATTTATTTTAAACGCGGTCAAGTAAAGCTTCATTTGATCTCGCCAACCCGCTCCAAACTACAGATGCATAATCCAAGCGTGGATCGGCAAAGACTTTTAAAGAGTGTGACAAATGCAAAAGGCTGCATTCTTAAACGTGCACTGAAGAGATTTCTGACATCGCCTAAATATGGCGATAACCCTTTTAAACATATTTTAGACTTAACCAAGCTTAATAGAATCATCAGCAGTACCATGTTTATCATCTTGGTAATTACAGTCAAAAAGTGAATGCTCGTAGCGTATAAAGTGTGGACGACTATGAGTCTTTGCAGAGTTAACAAAAAAAAAAGTTACATTCTGAAAAGGCACACAGTTTTAAAATCCTAACTTCAATATTATAAAAATAACAAACCATTACACACAAATAACACTAACAAAAATAACTTACTGTGCTAGTTGCTACATTGATACAGTTGGTACCGTTGCTACCAACGTACCCACAGTACGTTGGTACATCTCTGTGTTCCTGTCCCTAACGTTCTAGCTGACCTTTTTTTTGAAAAAACAAACAAAAAGGCAATCTTTTAGTGGTAAATTGTTTGTCAGATAATATTTGTAAACGAGTAATTTGGTTAAGATCGTTCATTTAAACTGAAATATAATTTTATCAACAGATAACGCTTCAATGAGAGCCATTTCAGACATTTCACTGATGTAGATCTTATGGGATGCCAATAAAGGCAATATAAGTAAAAAAAAAGATGAAATGCGTAATTTGTGTTCCATCTGCGAGTGAACGAAGCACGTTTCTGGCCCAGTTTTATTGACTATCAATAAAACGCCACAAACAGTAGGATCACGGTCAGTATTTTTGGACGATACATAACATTTTGCCCTGCTGACCTTAAGTCGTCTGAATACCTAGTTAACAACCGTAGTATTAAGCATTCACAGTGCACGTGCTAGTGCACGTAAAACAAAAAAACAACAATCACAATGGCGTCTACATGTAGGCAAAAGAGTTAAAGCATCCAGTATAAATAACTATTTTTGTCTTTCTCGATCACAGCACTACACCGCAGCTACTGCACCATAAAAAGGCGAGACTTGCGGGGATGTGAGATCCTCGGGATTCGACATGTTGAACAGACACAGAAGCGTGCTTTCATTCTTGACAACATAAAGAAGACCGTTCATTCATTTAACTTTGCAGTGCGACAGGTGACACGGACGACACGGAGAAAGAAATTCAGGTGTGTGGTAAAAAGTTGATAACCAAGTCCTGCCAGTAAAATCCTCACGGAAGGCGAAACAATGACACTCGTGTAGAAAAGCAATCGCACTAAAAAATACGACACGATTCGTTGTGCAAGCATCTGCTAGCTAAAAGATTAGAGCACATCATCGCTCTCGCCCGCACCTTTTTGCGCTGTTTTAATCGTATCTCTACTTCCCCAGTCGTTGTTTTCTTGGTTAAAGATGAAACCTTAACAACATTTGCAATCACGTATGTTGTGCCAACGATAACAGAACAATATCTAACCACCGCGCTGCGTCCGAAAGCACGCTATCGCGCCGTACAGCTATGGCGCGCACGATGTAAACGATGTATACAAACCCGGCACCCTGAAATTCCGGGTATCATGTGACATTCACGTGCTGCTCAATGAACTATGAATTCTGAGGAGCACATTCACGTGCTGCTCAGAATCCACACTCTAGGGTCACCTTGTTGGCTAAATAAGGTGGTAAACGAGGAAGAGTATAAGGATAATGGCTAACAGCCGGTTACCGACGATACCTATTAGTCCAAACATCGTACAGCACTATTTGGGAGTGGCATACCGTCCACTCCCAACGCGTCAGCACAATGTAATAACAATAAAACTATAGCTTAATTGCATGTTTTGAGCAAAAAAGTTTCACATCCGTATCGTCAATCAACTCAACAAGAAATATCGTGGTGACGACGATATTCGACTTACTTCCAACGACCAGGTGAACGTTCTCTACCCGCCCACCTGAAGGCCAGGAGCAAACGACAACAGAAGGTAAAAGAAAAGCGAGCCGAACGACAAGGTTCGCTACACTTTTCATATTCCGCCGAACGCCTCCCAAATGAAACGAACCTGTCAGCCTGGTCTCGGCTCCGACTTCATTAGGACAGCAGTTCAGGGCAGCAGCGGTCCGGGCTCCCCGACGCCAATGCAGTTGGCGCGCTCCATTAGACGTCTTCTTCGGGAGGAGTCCCGCTGCACGCTCAAACGCCGAGGTGGCTCCTTACACCCCCAAAAGTGGCGGTATCCCCCCCCCCCCCCCCCCCGGACGTTCTTCGGAAATGTCGTTAAAGAACCCGACCGTCTGGTAAAAGTGACAGCACCTCGATTCATGTCGCCCCCAAGTAGGAAAATCGTCCCAGGCAATTTGCATCGATCAATATAGATCGGCATTTCTTGCGTGGCGGCTGGGGAGGACTTGTCACGTTGTTTCATCCGTTCGAGGGAAGGGTGGGGAAGGGGAGGGGGAGGGGGGGGGGCGAAGAAGAAGGACTGTGGCCGGGTGCACGGTGGGTCCGGGCCCGGCCCGGCCTCCGACGTCTCTCGCCACGGTAGAGGGTTTCGGGGAAGGGAGAAGGGGGCGATTTTTCGAGACTCCCTGCAATTTAAGCCACTCACGACGTGCGCCGCGTCACCCCCCCCCCCCCCCCCACCACCCTCTCACCCCCCCACACACACATTTTTCGATCGCTTCCGCTTAAGGGAGAGTACGGAGAGACAACCACATTGCCCCAGCTTAAAGAGCGCAGCGATCCTGACATTCGAAATGGGGGGGTGTCTGTCCACTAAGTGTTACAGACAGACCTCTCTAAATTTTTCGTTGGCTTGTGTATGTTTGCATGGCTCTCCATCGTTTATCCGCGAACCGTTGTTTCTTTACGGTTGACACGTGCGATGAAGTTGCTGAGAAGAGACTGAGTTTCATTTAGTACTTACAGAAGGAGAACTTTCAAACACCCGTCACATTATATATACCGTGGAAAACGTAAATGTCGAAATCTAATCAAACGTGATGCCATCTCTGCTAGGACCTCGGCTCTGTTAAAAGGCCCTATTGGGAGTAAAAAAAAAAAAAAAAACTTGTTTCTAATCTCAGGTTGTTTATTTGTTTTCGTGAAATTGACTTGGACACTACTGTAATTTCTTTCAGCGGTCATCAGTCATTGGGTACAATCCTATTATCTTAAACTGTCGAGCTATACTACAGGATTAAAACTTGTGACTTTAAGAAACGGATATCGCTTACAGCTGTAGCGGAATACGCAGAATAGTGAACATCTGAAGCGACACGTAAGTGGTGATAATAACAAAAAAAAAATGATAGAATCACTGTGTGTTATAAATGGGAAGAACGCAGGAAGGAGTGTAGAGATTGTCAGTGACGATGACATCACACAATCTCGCTAGGTTCAAATTTGCTCATACTTTTTTTGTACCTCAAGAACGGCAGTAGAAGTGTTTGGGATCTTCACAAACTACCCCTAATTTATTTTGACGAGGTAAATTGAGATACTCGTAAGTATTTGAATGCAAAAGGTTTTTTTTTTCTTTTTTTCTGGCAACCAATTTTTTTATAACCACTTCGCACAGTGTGTAATTTATGCGCAAAGCGTACTTTTTTTGTGGGGTGACAAAAAGTAGTTTATATAGAATTCATCATATAGTTTTTAGAAGCTTCCGGACACCGAGCGGTGCAGGAAACCCGAGGGGGCAGGCTCGGCGACAGTGAGAACGGCCTACAACATGGACACTGATATATCTTGAAAACTCAAGACTGAAAAAAAAAAAGAATGAGCAGCAGAGTGCCGTGCGCTATTATTCGTTATTTTTCTTCGTTCTCGGGTTTTCACGTTGTTGAAAGTACCAGCTTGCCCTTTATCTTCTCTGTTATTCCTACAGTGAGACAGTTCGCACGTCTCTTATTTCGCCGGAAAGTCTACCGTAGAGTAAAACGGTCAAATAAGCTTACGTTCTATCTCCAGGAAATTTATAGGTTCTTGGTGTTGCATTTGGAGCACACGGAAATCAAAACTGCGCGTTTATACAACTCTGTCAAACTCGCAGGGAGCCAATCCTTGATTCACAGCAGGGGTGGACAAACGGATCTAGGCAAAGAGCCATAAAAAGGAGCCAATTTAAGCTGAAGAGCCACATTAAAAAAAGGCGTGACAGTTTTTTTTTTATTTTCTTAATCACACTTGGTGATTGTGGACATACACGAAACAAAAATATGACTGCTCCGACTAGTTGGTGAACGAAGAGTGGCGTTTATTTACAAATGAGCATCTTTTATAGGATGTATGGATGGAGGCTAACGGCTCTACCCTTCATAACGGGCGGTAGCTTGCGCCATCTAGCCTAGAAATTAAGAACCAAACGTATGATTTCTTTCCTTCGCCAATTCGCTTGCCCTCTGCAATTTGGTAACAATCACCAGGCGGTGTGGGATATCACCAGGTTAACATTTGGGGTATTGGGCAAAAGAACTAAAAACATCACACCCCGCCTCTTCCCCCCGGCGAGGGAGTTGCCAATTTTTCTCTGGTCAAACCTAGTCGTGGTTACCGCGGCAAAGGTCCCACTGGGAGACAGGGTGGAGGCGTTGGGCCGGAGCCACGCGGGAGGGAGTCCTAATTTTCCTCTGTCCTTGTTCCCTGCTGTGTCAGTTAGTTGTACGTCATTCAATTCTTCCTAGATAATTTCCACCAGTCTTCTAATCACCTCCTTGTTATTAAAATGTACTTATCATTCATTCTTTCATTCTCGTCTTCAAACCCAGCGTTGTGGCCAAATCCGCCGCCCCCTCCGGGAGGATGGGAGCAAGCCCTGTGCACTTCAACACCTTAGGTTCTATTGTCTCGTCTTCCCCTTGGTATACGGCACAACGCGTATCCATTTCCTCATACTTTGTCCTACGTGTCCTAGTCCTCAGTTTTTTGTGTGGTAATGAGGAATGATACCACGCAGAGTGACTGGATGACGTGAAGAATAACAACATGGTTTGCAGCATAAAAACGAGAACACCACATCATCATGCCCCCCCTCCCCAAAAAAAACAAACAACAAATATATATATATAGAATGCAAATAATAACATAACTTGAAAGTAAAAGTGCAGTTCACTGATATGTAGTAATCCTGAAACCGATCAAGTTGCCCCGCTGTCTGGAAGACGGTTCCCTAAGAGACGTTTCTGCTTGTGCTCTTGAAGTTGCTGCTGCCGCTTGCGTTGGTAAATGTTCTGCCGGTGGCTTTGCGGACAGGGAAACCGGTTGCTCCAAAGACAGGTCTGTGTCGCTGGCTTTATGGATGGACAGTAGGTGCAGTGGCTGCTGACCTTGTCCAGCGAGGCTTTTCACATTGACCAGTACCAACTTCAAAGCATTCCAGCTCTTACCATGTTCCAACCGGAACGTACCTGGACGCAACAGCTTGATGATTTCCAGTGGCTTGATGTAGGACAGGTCTCCCTTGCTGACGCTTGTGGGCTTACGGAGTCTCACGTGGTCACCTTCTTTCATTGTTGGGAAGCACTTTGAGCGCATTGTACTTAAAGTGCTACATCAAGTAGGCTTTGAAAACTTCTACTTTACTTAAAGTGCGTGTACTCGAACCTTACTTAAAATATTTTTTCTGGTACTTGCCGAGGAAGGTAACACTCCCCACTACAAATGGCATACCCCAAATTCGTTCTTGTTAAATTTGTATCACAAAAGCACGCTTTTTCAACTCCAAAAAATTACTGGTATAGTATATTCTACTCTCACCAGAGACGCGAGTAGACGGTGCATCGCTCAGTTTGTACTATGGGCGGTCTTCTCTCAGCACTTCTCGCTCAGACAGCGCAAGGGAGGAGGTAACAAAATATTAGGTAGAGATCCAGGCTTGTGCGGAACTCATAACAAGTAACCAAATTACTTGTTATCGATGACTTTTTGGACTAATTTTGTAATGATTTGATTATGTTTATTAGGTAGCAATCACAATCGTCATCTGATTAGTTTTGGAGGACTAAAATTAATAGCCAGTTGCAATTTTCCCCACTTCTTGTTACTGGAGTTCTACCAAAGAATTTTCTAACGATGTCATAAATCGGTGATCGTAATCCAATACTGCACAGTACGAAAAACCTGTTTTCTAACCGGTAGAAAAGTTTGTCGCTTTGAAAATCTGAAGTAACCGGAAAGGTAGCGGTTATTTTTCGAGTAATGGCCAATTGCCCTTATCCTCAAGTAATGTAATTGAATACTTTTTAAGCAAGAGTAATTGTAATTGTAATCGATTACTTGTTTGGAGTAACGTGTGAAAACACTCCTTCACAAGATGATTGCTTGCGGAAACTACAGGGCTGACGTCATGCTCTCTCCTAGTACGTTTCACCCCCTTGGGTGCAAGCCAGTGCAAGCGGTGCCAATTTCAGAACTCGGAGGGAGAAGGGGGAGGATGGGGAAGACTCCGAGACTTCACGGCAATTGCGTGGTGGAGTGCGCCGCACGCAGTGGCTTCTTCATTCGCGAAGAGGTTCCCGGCGATTGTTGATGGCGAATTGTCAGAGATCGGAAGTCCGGATGGCAACATACTCTACTCTGCATGCGGGCTATGTCCAGTTGGTAAACGCCCTCTTAGCTCTCAGTACGATGCACCATAAAATCTCACGAAGCATCTAATGGTGAGTGAGCGAAGTAATGGCGGCTACCGGTACAAATAAGTGCCTCACTAGTGTATTGTGATAAATAGTTCGTCAGTGAGAGTAAAACAACTCATCTGGGGCACTTTGACTTTATCCACTTTTCGCCACCATTTCCGAAAATAAGTTATGCACCCCTGATTATTCTTGGGACATTGCATACCAGTGAAAAAGAAGGAAAACATTGTTATAAAGACACTTATGACTGCTTACGTGCGGGAATTCGAAAGCATGACGCACGCACTAGGCACAGCTTTAGTCAGCCGGAACCGTAGAGCCACCCTGGAGAATAAAGAAGGAAAAAAAAAAAAAAGAAAAAGCTGCCCTGGCGTCGGGGAAGCATTCTCGTCTCGCACCCCAGAGGCCCGGGTTCGATTCCCACCCAAACCGGAATGCACGAAATTTTTCTTTGTATTTCTTTCGCGGCTTTTTTCTGCTACCAACGGTTACAGACAACGCCGGTTTCGCTCCTTAAGACGGGACAGTTAATGCTTTAGCATAAAAAAGACTGTATAAGGGAATAAAAGGGTATTATGAAATATTGTATTGTACTTGCACTTTACTTTAAAAATACATCGTGTTTACAGTCCTTTACCTCGGGTACATTGAGACCGGCGTACTAACTACTTACTTGAAGTACATAACCTCTAATTTATTTGGACTTTAACTCAATTATGTTTTTAGATGTACTTTACTTAAAAGTGCCTTTTTCAATATTTGGAGACTTGCCACTTCTTTTCGTGTCGGTGTAGTCCTTTGACTGAATGCTGCCTGTCTTGAACTCAAGCCCTTAGCTGTTCTATTGCCACAGCCGGCTGCTGAAAGGTCTTTGAAGGCAGGCCGATGATGTCGAAGTGGGTTCTGGGCTGGCGACCATGAAGCAGCGCAGCGGGAGACACTCCGGTGGTGGCATGCTGGGTGCATCTGTATATTCCCAAGTAGTCGATGATGGCTTCTTTAAGGGGGCGTCCTTCCAGAACGGAGAGCTCAATGAAGTCTTCCAGGATTCGAATGAACCATTCGACCACACCATTGGCTGGAAGGTAGTATACTGATGAGACACTGAGTTGTACCTCTTTTCTTTAGGAAGTTTTCGAACAGCTGCAACTTAAACTGCGGCCCATTATCCGTAACTAGTTCATCCGAATAGTCCTCTCGACTGAACACAGTCCGGAAGAAGTCGGCTGCAGCCTCTGACGTAACCGTGCTTTCGGAACACACTTCTGGCCCCTTGGAGTGATAGTCCACTAGAGTGATGACGAATTTCTTACCAGCAGCAGTCACGTTCAGCGGACCCACATGTCCATCGCCAGCTTGTGCCAGCGCTGTTACGGGAAGGTAATCGGATGCAACGGTGTAACAGCAGGCTTTGCAGATATGTCAGCCGCTTGACACAGGTGACAGCTCCTTACAGCATGTTCGACTTGCCGGTTCATACCCTGCCATACCATACCGCTTCGCCGAGTAATTCAGCAGCGTGACTACTGCGGCGGTAAGTGGACAGTCGGCGAAATGATTTCGAAAACTGTCCTCGTTGAGCAGCGAGACTGACAACCAGTATAGACCAAGAACTGCAACGTCACGTCGTCAACAGCGATGTTGATGTGAATACCTTTTTTCTTGCGCGCAGTGAGGAACAAATTATTACAAAATTTGAACACCAACCAAGCCCTTCTATAGGGACCCTACGTTTCAAGGCCAATCCACCTCTTTCGAAATCATGGTTCCAGAGTTTCTGGTATGAAAACACATGTTCGCGTTCCATGGATTCACGAGCGGCAATGGCATGCTTTCAAGCGAGATCTCGTGAAAGCGCTCGTGGTGTGCACGCGCGTTCTCTACCCAAAAATCTCGAACCGGTGACTTCGTAAAAAGGTGGATTCGGCCTCTTCTTCAGGGGCTACTACGGCTATGGCCGTTGAGGAGCAGTGTCTTTTTTCTTCTTCTTCTACGGCGGGTGTCTGGTCTTCTTCTTTTACGGCTGTGCCTTTTCAATGAAGTGACGAAGCCCGTTCACATAGGCAGATGGTAAAGCTCCGAGCGACCTATTAATGTTCTGTGGCGTTGTTTGAATATGCCATGATTCTAGGAACAGTCTTTTTCGAGGATTTTTCTCAACGTCAATGATGCAAGCGTTATCAAAGTCAATAGGATGGTCCTTGACGTCGCAGTGCTCAGCGACCGCGCTACGCTCGTGATCCAACTTGCGCACGTCGTTTTTATGTTGACGAATTCTCTCTGTAAAGTTCTTTGTTTCGCCGATGTATGTGGCCGCGCAAACCCCGCAAGGAATCTTATATATAACGCCTCGGGCTCTTTCTCTACCAGGGCGATCTTTTGGGCGTGGCATGAGTCGTCCAAGGGTAGACACAGGTTTGTGAGCTAGTTGGATGCCCTCTTTAGCAAGCACACGTGCCAGTGCCTCGCTTGTTCCGTTGATGTAGGGAACGCTGATGCGCGAGGTTGGGCGGGAATTCGCACTTGTCTGTTGCTGCACGTGTCGTTGGTTTCGGCCTACACGGCGGGCAACGCGATAGATGAAGCTGCTTGTGTAGCCGTTTTTTTTTAAGGTCAGCAATGACAGTTTGTTCCTCCTTTCTTTTGTCCTCTTCTGATGAGCAGATGGTCTTTGCCCTGGCTCAGAGTGTCGTGACCACCGACGCCTTGTGGTTGGCTGGGTGGCTGGATTCAAACTGGAGGTAGCGTCCAGTGTGCGTCGGTTTTCTGTATACAGAGAATTTTAGTTCTTCCCTTTGCCGTTTTACTAGCACGTCCAAGAAAGGTAACGTGCCGTTCTTTTCGCGCTCCACAGTGAACGGGATGGCCGGCTCGGTGGTGTTGAGATGCACCAGGAATTTGTCCACTTCAGACTTTTTATGGACACAGAAGCAGTCATCTACGTACCGTAAGAAAATCTTGGGTGGTGTGGATAATGACTGCAGTGCCTTCTGTTTAATAGCTTCCATGCAGAGGTTTGCCGTGGTGACGAAGATGGAAGCACCCATCGACGTGCTACTAAAACGGCAAAGGGAAGAACTAAAATTCTCTGTATACAGAAAACCGACGCACACTGGACGCTACCTCCAGCTTGAATCCAGCCACCCAGCCAACCACAAGGCGCCGGTGGTCAGGACACTCTTAGCCAGGGCAAGGACCATCTGCTCATCACAAGAGGACAAAAGAAAGGAGGAACAAACTGTCATTGCTGACCTTAAAAAAAAACGGCTACACAAGCAGCTTCATCCATCGCGTTGCCCGCCGTGTAGGCCGAAACCAACGACACGTGTAGCAACAGACAAGTGCGAATTCCCGCCCAACCTCGCGCATCAGCGTTCCCTACATCAACGGAACAAGCGAGGCCCTGGCACGTGTGCTTGCTATACTTCGTTTCACTTTATCTGCGAGCGAAGCCAAAGCTAGAAGCGCGAGACCAGCGCCTTTTGCATTTCTCCCCAGCTCGCGCTCTCGAGCAAAGCCTGAACGCACGGAGCTTCCGTGCTCGCGCTTCCAGTTTTGCCTTCGCTCGCACATAAGGTGAAACGAAGTATAAAGAGGGCATCCAACTAGCGCACAAACCTGTGTCTATCCTTGGACGACTCATGCAACGCCAAAAAGATCGCCCTGGTAAAGAAAGAGCCCAAGGCGTTATATATAAGATTCTTTGCGGGGTTTGCGCGGCCACATACATCGGCGAAACAAAGAACTTTACAGAGAGAATTCGTCAACATAAAAACGACGTGCGCAAGTTGGATCACGAGCGTAGCGCGGTCGCTGAGCACTGCGACGTCAAGGACCATCCTATTGACTTTGATAACGCTTGCATCATTGACGTTGAGAAAAATCCTCGAAAAAGACTGTTCCTAGAATCATGGCATACTCAAACAACGCCACTGTACTTTAATAGGTCGCTCGGAGCTTTACCATCTGCCTATGGGAACGGGCTTCGTCACTTCATTGAAAAGGCACAGCCGTAAAAGAAGGCCAGACACCCGCCGTAGAAGAAGAAAAAAGACACTGCTCCTCAACGGCCGTAGCCGTAGTCGGCCCTGAAGAAGAGGCCGAATTGGCCTTGAAACGTAGGGTCCCTATAGAGGCTTGGTTGGTGTTCGAATTTCGTAATAATTAATTACTCCCAACCAGACAGATCTCTGTCAAATGTTTACTTTAAAGTGAGGAACAAAGTTTTGAACGGCGACAAAGTTCGTGGATTCCGGCGTTTCTTGTTTCACTCCGCGGCCACTCCGACGGTCGCCGGGCTTGCGCTTCGATCTACATACCGAAGCGAAGTGCACTCACTTATTGCAGTTCCGACCCCGCTGATTCTTGGCAGAGCATTCCTTCGCATTCGCGCGGTGTGCAGCTGAACCGCAGCGGTAACATGGCGTAGCTGACGCCGGCGCTGTGCTAGTAGTTACGCCGCTTGTGCCGCTTCTGCTCGGAAGCTTGTCCACCCACTCGTTGCACGACAGGGTCCCCAACAAGCCCCTTTAGTTCCGGTTGCGTTTGCTCACTGTGCCGACCAACCTCGAGCGCAGGACTGGGTAAGGGTCGTACCCTAAAAAATAGACGCTCGCGTATTTGCCGAGACGCTGCCCCCTTCAACTGCTCACTTACAGCCTTGTCAGCTCGTTAGCCAAAGTTGCAACACGAAGATAGCTCACGCACGGCGTCGGCGTAATCTTCAAATGCCTCACCTGGCATTTCACGACGCTCACAAAAACGGTGACGCTCCATCAACTCGCTGGTTACCGTCGAGAAGTGCCTGCCCAGCACCGCAAGTGCCTCTTCGAAGACGTCCCTCTCGTCACCCTTCTTGGCGGCTCCTTCTTGTGCTTTGTCATTGCTGGACTGTGCTGTCAGGAGCCGGCGCCATGCTGTAGTAAATTCGTTGTCCCTCTAGGCCCAGTGCATTGACCAGGATGGCCTTCTTGCGCTTCCGGGCGAGGTCACCGCCACCGATGGCTTCCAAGAAGGTGAGGAAGACAGGCTTCCAATGCCGCCACGGAACGGAGGCCGGTCCCGGCGTAACCAGGAACGGGGGCGGAGACGGACTGAAGTTGAACATGGTGGCTGTCCACCGGTAACGGGCTTGACGGAAAGGCGTAAGGGCGTAGCTAGCGTAACTGCTCAGTCCTTTGTCGTCGACATTATGTGGTGTCGAACACGAAAAGAAAATGTAACTGGCCCTAATAGTTGATGAACAAAGAGTGATGCTTACTTACAAACGAGAATCTTTTATAGCAAATGCTATCACACAGGGTGGCTGGGTGGCGTGAACAATAACAACGTGGTTTGCAACATAAAAACCAGAATACAACACTGACTATACTGAATTTCTCTCATAAAGCAATTGCCCGATATGTTTTTTTTTTTTTTTGGGGGGGGGGGGGGGCGGGGGGGACTTGTTTTGCTAATGAAACAAGCACACTGAAGTTCGGCTCTAACAACAACGTTTCAGTCCTGAGTAGTTTTGTTAAATGTTTGTTCGTCAGGACAACACGCTGTTTTGATTTTTACAGATTTCGTTTTGTTATAAAAAGTGTCAGACAGCAATACGTGTTCTGTCACAAGGCTCCCGAAACGCAAGCTGTCTTTAAAAGGGTATTCCAACGAGTGAGAAATCTCACGTAAACATCCCAGGGGGATAGGGGAGCATTCGCTTGGGCTGCACAAACAGTCCCCGCCTTGCCGTGGAATCTCTTCGCAATTGGCGGTATTTTTGTTTGCGTGTCTGGAAACTTTACATATTTTTCTCAGCGAGATACCGGCCGTGGCTAAGGGATCGCCTAACTTATTGTGGCTTGCGCAGTTGCACATGCCCTCCGAAACACGCGAAGCAGTATTCGATATTCATGAATGCCGTCCTCAATCCACTCCTCACACAAATGGTTTTGGATTCCGCGTTCTTTGTGTTTCATCCATTCTTTGAAAAAGCATGTTTCCTTCTTTTTTTTTTTATTTTTTTGTACAGGAATCAGTTTGTCGTTTTTGAATTTAACCGCGCCGCTGCAATAATCACGTTTCGCCGTTTCACGAACGCCTACATTTTTCTACTCTCGTGAGCGCGCACCGAGTCCTGTTGTAGAGAATATAACCGCTAAATTTCTCTGATAACACTGACATCCCTCTCGGCTCCCCGCCATTTGAGGGAATGCTGGAGTCGGGGAAGGAGTCTCGCCGATCACTTACGTCACGCACATCGCTCCCCGAAAACTATCCCTCGTGTGAATACCCATTTACTCTAACACCTTTTCTAGTGTACCTTGCTGAGGGAAGGGCAAACGGGAAAAGGGGGGGGGGGGGGGTCCTTTAGCTGGGAGCTAAGCCTAAATAAGCCTAAATCGTACCGTATCGTACCGATAGGGCATGATAGGCCCTCCGGTACGAACTGCGCATATGCTACCGCTTAAGAGTCGCGCATGCGCAGTTCGTGCCGGAGAGCCTATCATACCGTATCGGATGTGCTAAGAACGGTTCCCTAAAACTCTCTACAGTGCAATCCACTTATAACGATACCACATATAACAATATACCACTTATAACAATCAGTTCATAGAGTTTCTAGTCCAGGTACAACGATAATCGGTTATATCGATTGCATTTTCGGGTTTTCTCATTATCGTTATAGGTGGATCGCACTGTATTACCATCTGTCGGTACGTAGATCACGAAGATATAAAGAGAAAACAGTGTCGTAAAGAATAAATATTCATTCAGAGCAAATAAATTAAGGTGGCGGTGCAGGCGAGTTGCTTCATGACTTAAGAAATTAGGAACAGCGCGCAAAAAGACGAAGGCAACGAGAGTAGAGCACAGGACGAGCGCTGACTATCAACTAAAGTTTTATTTAAAAAAGAAAAAAACGGCTCAAACAAGAAAAACACCACAAAGCCAACCAACGCCGTAACAACCAATGGCGTGTCGCTCACCAGGCATCTATAAAATGTATCTCTTTTTTTGTGTAGATAAACCGAAGGCTGGCTGACGCAGTGCCCCGAGCCAGCCTTTTCTATTGCAGCAGCCCATAATGACGGCCATGCAAAAAAGTGACTGATGAAAGCCTTCATATTTCGATTCTCGGCTTTCGCATTCCTGCTTTTCTGGCTCATTTTAAGAAACGTTACAAATACGTAACTGCTCATCAAAGGCAGAGGGACAATGGCTTGCACTGTCGTTTATACACAGCATTATTGAACAGATTGGGGAGAAGTAGCATGGGTCCGCGGATCCCTTCGAAAATTCTCGACCTGAAAATAAATATAAAATGTGTTATATGAACGTCTATTAAAACGGTACCTAGTTTGCATTGAAATGCCGTCGGGTGCATTCCCTCAAAAGGGAGACGTTTTTTAGTGTAGTATACAACTTCAAACCCGCCTTCGTTTAATGTCATCTTGCCATAAGAAAAGACTGCCCTAAATCGTGTTTAGTAAGCTCTTCATTTGTGCCAAAAGGAGCCCTCTTGGACAGCCCTTTAAGAATTCGGGCACTTAAAAAAAAACAAAAAAAAAAAAACAGAAGCACAACGCACATCCAAAGGCCCCGCGCATCTTTCTTTGCGATCGAGGTGAACAAATACAACAAAATTCCGTAAAGGCAGGCAAAAAAAAAAAAAAAAACGCATTAGATTTGAGTTTTTTTCTTAAATTCCAATACAAGAAGAATTCCAAAACGTGGCACAGAAGGCGCGTTCGTCCCACCATAGTGCGCCGCCTTGGTCGGGCGGTGCAGCAGCGAGCAACAGGGGCCCGGGCTGGCAGCGGCCCAACAGGGCGCGTCGAACGGACGAGACAAGTCAGCCTGACAGGAAGCAATTTCCGGCTCAGTTGGTGTCGAAGACCTGCCACTCGGAAGAGACGCGACGCGCGAGAACCATTTCTAAACTCTATTATTTTAGAAAAAAATTTAGGGGGCCAAGCAGCTCGCGACGAACGTCAAGATCGTTGTCTGTCAGCGCGGCTGCTTTCCGAACCTGCAGCTGGCCAGCGGGCGAGCGAGGCGCCCGTGTAACTCCTCAGATCGAACGTCGATGGCTGATCTGCACGCGTGTCCAGACGGAGCACGGCAAAGACGAAAATCGAAAAGAAACAAAAACAAATGAAAAGCGGGCGACAGACAGGAGATTACGACATTTCGCCTCCGGTCATTTCGACAAGAGCAGTCATACCCTTTTGTTCCGTGACTCGTGATTTCGAACTCACGGTCTTGATTGTAATAAACTGAGTCAATACAGCGTGCTGTTGATGCCCGTTTATACGCCGAACAATGAACGTTGACGAATACAAAAAGCTTTCACTGTGTATAGTTTCTAAGAGAGTGAGATCGGTGACATAAGCGCTTGCATTTCTGTGCAGCAACACGAGATGTGAGACTTATCTTGTATATGATATCGTAAATGTTTAAACTGAATGGTATTAACATGCCTAGCTTGCACGCCTTCGGGTGTAGGCTTCGGCCTTTCTGCGTTTCTCTCGACTATCCGGAACCAAATTAATAAAATGATAATAAAAGAAAATAAATAAAATGAAGGCATAGCAAGTTTTTCGGGCATTTTGAAACATTAGACACGGGGATGTGATGGGTATTGGCGACACGAGCCGCCGAAACAACATGCCAGTATGCTCTGGCCACGAGGTGAGGAGGCCAAAGCTACTTGAGTTTTTTCGCTGTTTTCAGTAACAAGTTGCACAAGGAAGTAAAAGAAAATATAGTATATATATGTCATATAATAAGCATAGCTTGCAAGCGTCGCCATTGCTGAGTACTGACGGTTATTTCTACTTAATGGTTTCTTCGAACTTCAACTTCTGACTACTGAAACAAACACGGCGAACCGAACGCTCGCGGCGCATAGAATACTGGCATGACCGCGAATGACGCCACATGCAATCTATGTATTATTAACATGCCAGTAATTTTTTTCTAAGCACTAATTCGCAAATAAGAAAGCCATTGTATGATCACTTGAAAGATTATGGAAAGTTTGCTAAGACTATCGATGTAAATGAATAAATGGTGACGTCCGTTGTGCCAAAATGTTTTTTTTTTTTTGTATTGCGCTTATTAGGGCTACGATACAATATCACAGACATTCCAGCAATAACAAGATAATAAAACGTTTTAGTAGTTCGGTTTACCGCTCCAATAACTATACTAGATAACGATAGAATGCACTTGCAAAGGCCCCAGCGGAGTATGGAGCGCCGTTATCGGAGTTATCGGAACGATCTACTAAAACTTCATAATCACGGCTGGTCGCGTACTGTCATTCACACTTGCAAACTTCAGTGGCCGTAACCCTGGTTCAGACAGTTGCGTTTGACTGCGTTTGACTGGGTTGCTGATGCGAGGAACCAGGACATCACTGCTGCTTATATCGCGTAGCAAAATGATTCCTTGGTTTGGATTCCACGCTTCATATAAGCACATATGTGCCGGTGACTCGCTTTCGGTTTTCGACGCAACGCAGTCAAACGCACTCAAACGCAAATGTGTGAACCGCGTTTCGGGCTGTTCATTGCGCCAACAAACGCGTTCGTTAAAGGAGCTGTGCAACAATATTCAATTGGAATGTTTTTCACTTTACACGAGCTTACTGGCACTAATGGGACTCAAGGATACTCGCATGCAATGCCACTGGCCACGAAACTCCTTTGTTGCGGTGTAATTTCAAGGACAAAAGCGATCATTTTCATTCAATCTCTCCCTTGCAAAATTCGATGACGTAACGCGGGGATCGCAGTACACCCGTATGACGATATTTGAATGCGGTTCATAGATTGGACCCGAGCATTGCGTGGGCACTCGATTTAGGCTCGTGATAATTGATAGCTCGAGAAGCATTCGAGTAGTGGCCCGTGTCCAATCGCTGCAACGACGACAATAGCCGAGCCATAACAATGTCTGGAACTCAGCGCGTGTCCTGTGCTTTGCCAACCCCAGCGCGTGGCTATGATCAACATTGGCGGCATATAATCGGCTCCAGATCACGTGGCCGCTTGTTCTGGCTGCGAGTTGAGGGCGTGAACGCTGCTCGTTGTTTTTTAATTTTTTTCTGGGACTTCTAATGCGTCGGGTGAAAAACGAAGGCGTGTCTCGTAGGTCATTAACGTCAGGGATCCGTTCTAAGCGGTATTTGCGCAAAGTAAAAAAAAATGTTGCATAGCCCCTTTAAATGCGGTACCACATAGTAACTTAAATATAAGTCTAAGTTGTTGTATGCTTATGGCGGCTAAAATCTAGTGTTTATTCAACAACGGCAGACGCACCAAAGTTGTTGTGTTCTTCGCTGAGTAGTTATTTTTCTATTTGTTTTAGTTTTTATAGTGTCATAGAACTACCACTCTGTACGAGGCTATTAGTTGAGTAAAACGTTTAATAAACTCCACCTCAATTTATTGTCATAAGCTGTCTGGGGCGAACCAAAGTCGAGCATTCCAAGGGTTTAAATGACACCCTTAAATGCGTAGAGCATAGAAGCGGATAAGCTTCGAGACGGTGACATGGATCTTGATTCCCTGATTAGTTTCGTCCGCTCATCGGGGATCGCCTGTTAAATTTAGCCTCCTCCCCCTACCCTTCCCATAATCCCCTTCCCCCTTTACGATTGGATGACTTTATCAAGAGATCGTGATGTATGCCTTCCTTTAATAAATACGTTTTCTCACTCATTCGAACAACAGTACAGCAAGCCAACATCTGAATTGCTCAGGATCCGCATCGGTTTCTGGCTTTAAATTCTGCCTTTACCAGCCATCAAAAGGCCGCTATTAGCATGTTCAGATGATAAACACTTAGGAGATGATAGTTGTCCAATTTCCAGACTTAATTTCGGAAAGGGTCTATTGTCTATTTGCATACTCTACGGCCTTACATTAGACGCGAAGCCTCTTATTCGGCATGCTGCAAAAAACATTTATTCTAGACGTGCCCGCGTGCCCATTGACGAGAAGAGGCTCGTTTTTTTCATACAGCTCGGTGTTTACCCAACACGAGGCCAGTGCACTGTATTATTTACGTCATCTACTTCGATCGACCATGGGCACATTTATTTATTTATTTATTTATTTATTCAGATGCCTACAGCGCCGTGGGACATTACAGAAGGGGGGGATGTTGGGAATGAAAAACACAAATAGTTATACAAAGGTTCAAAGAGCAATATACACAAGACATAAATATTTTTGCATTATAACAAAGTGCAGGCTACATAAAAATGGGGTTCACGCAGCGCCCGCCACATATCGGAGGCGGGTGCTACGTGAACGTTTGGCTAAACTCTTGTTCAATAGGCCATATGCGAAATGCACAGCTCCATCTAGTGTGGCGCCGAAGAACATGGTACGTCTCACCAGTTGGCTTCGGCGCTGGCAAAGTCCAGGACGCGAAAGCGTAGTTCTGAAGGGTCCTTGGCTCGCTCAAGCACTCGCGCAAAGAAAGCGCTTTCCAAAACCAGACGCCCGCGCCCGTGCCTTTGCCGGCACTCCAAGCCGAATTTCGAGCTGAAGTGGACGTCCGTCATGCTGGTTACGGCGAGAGACAAGTGACAGGCGGCACAACAAGCACGTACTACATGAGCCAGGAAGAGCGTAAAACAATACTGACCCTTAGCTCGCTGGTGTGGGTGAGGATCTATGACGGTGAGCAGTAGGCCTCGATTGTTACCGTCAACGCTACGAAATTGACAAACAGCATAGAAATCTGGACGCAACAAAAATGGCAGCGCACGGAGTGCTGCGAGACGTTCGAATAATTTCCCATATGGTCTACTGACGCTTCATTAATTGAATAAGAGCCCCAGCCGAGCGTTGACGCAGCGTTTTGTCACGTCAATGATTTTTGAGTTGTAAGCAAATAAGAAATGTATGTATAGACGCGTGACTGTACCCCCCCCCCCCCCCCCGCCTTTATTGCACTATACAGCAATGCGCTCGAAGACTTAATCGTTGCGACCTACGGAGGGACCTAAGTAAAAAATCGACGAGGCAAACAAACAAAAAAAATATATATTTCGACTAAAAAATTGAGTGCGCATGTAATTACAGCACATGACGTGAGCACCGGAAAAGCGTGCTCAATGTCATCTCCCAAGCATTATTTTCAATAAAAACAGTTTTACGACCTTGTCATTAGCAGAGATCCCCTCGGCAGACAGTATTGATTTCGTTTCCGAGTGCTCTGTAGAAAAGTAGATGCGAAGGTATATTTAGAGGGCCAGGAAGATAGGAATCGGTCATAAGCAGTCGGCAGGTCGCTGGGTAGCATGGGTCGGTTCCAGTTGCTCAACTTTCATAAATGACAAAAAAAAAGTGATTGAAAGCATTAGAAACGTAGGGCGTAGCTCATGCTCACGTTTCTTACTTTGGACCTTGGAATAAGTGATTGAGTATAAACGTCTCTATTGACGCATTTGCTTCCCCTTCCTTTACCCAACGTTATCTGTAGTAAAACATTTAATATGCGTGGTGTGCGAGCTCATAAGACCCGACCTTCACATCCTACTCCACTGGAACGCTAGTTTTGCCAGCGCTTTATTGCGGAATGCCTGAAACGCTATTCGCAACTTTCACGACCTATAGGGGGCGCACTGGTGCCCATCAAAATGGCTGTCATCTGGATGATCGTCGTAGAACAGCAGTACGAGGCTGGGTCCACGACGCGTAAGTAATTCTAGTTCTGCTATATACGAGCTCGATTAGAGCCTTACTTTATTTTTTCACTCCAAAAAGGGGATAGCAAGAACCTTTATTATGAAGCCTATCATCCAGGAGCTAGGGATCGCGACTCTCACACCGCGGTATCACCATCGCTGAAAGTTGCGAATTCTGAGCAGGTCGAGCTAGCTCCAAAAAGATACAATGCGTCCAGTCTTCTTCACATTTCTGTGCCTTCATTTGGAGCTGTAAAAGGCTGATTTCTTAAGAAGGCTTCAAGAAATTACTTTACCGTCGTTTTAGTTTCGTAGAAAAGGTGTTGCTCGCTAATTTATGCCGTTATATATGTCTTTATACATCATTAAGCGCTATTCGGGGGAAAAATACTCCAAATTTACCCAAGGCATAGACGTTCAAGAAAGAAAACCGGACTCAGCGAGAAGTCGACGAGAAAATAATATTTCATCGTTCCCTTTCGAAGATTAATTCGGAATCGATATTACTTATCTCTCATATTTTTATTCAGTATAGTCGAGTTGCTCTGCGACCACGTTGCGAGTCTCACCAAGTGTAAGGTATTATCGGAAAAACAAATTCCGATAATGTTTAGGTCTCAAAACCTGCCTCGGAGTTTGGCGACCTTCGGGTTTCGACTCGCATCTAAAATTGGCGAACCTACATGAGCAGTTGCCCAAGGATGCCCTTTGCGTTGCTCAGGCGAGAGGGTGAGTGAAAGGCAGAGGTACATCGTGCCAGCCGCAATTCATACCATGGTTGGGACGCCCATTTGTCTGTATTTTCAGTTCCGGCGGGCTATCGAAACCATGTTTGTGGTCGGAGAGTTTCAATCGACATTTTCCTGTGCCGCCAAGCGGCGAATTCAAGATAGGCGTCCACACCCCCGCCAATGGTCGTTCGGGAGCCCAATCATGGGACCGAGATTTTCGGGCGGTCTGTGTCGGCCGACAATATCACCGCTGACCGGTGACAAATTATTGAAGATGATAGAGGCATAAGAGGTATACGGTCAATTTCGCTACTGAATAGAAAACAAAAATAGAGACTCCGCTTTCCGATGTTGAAACAGCGCTCAGCGGACTTGGTATCTTTCTTTTGTGCGTCGTTTTTACACGTGTAAGACAAGTAAAACTAGTCAGTCTTAGCATTCATAAAATAGCCAGATATTTAATGGCGGAAGACTAATAGGGACACCTTATAATGTCAATCAATCGTGTTCACCAGACGTGCTAACGCCTGTTTAACCGCTCACTCTGTCATTGATTAAAATGATCACTTGGCAGGTGGTAATCACAGCTAAGTAAGCACTCACTATTCACCAACCATGCTTAGGGCTTAGTCGCCCCGAGCTACTTAGAGGGCGACTAAATAATTTTAGCCGGGGGCTAGATTAGGCGGTGTTTAGCTGGCGACAAGCGGCTCGACGCCATAACCGACTTCTATCACCACTAACCGCCTGCGCTAACGAATCACCCACTGTCTTGAAACTCTGGGGACAAATCTAGAAAGAATTAGGATATAGCAAATATTGTATAAATAAACATGTTCGGAGGTCGGAAATACCGTTAAAGTGATCTCAGCAGGGCGTTGGACGACGAGAAATCCTGCATTAACGGAAGCTTCCATATTGGTTTCTGTCGCTGGCAATGCGGCTTCTGTGTTTTCTCCTTTATGTTTTTTTTTTTAATTTTCGCTGTGAACTTTCGCTTGCCCGGACAATCAGTTTTTTGCTATAAAATTTTATGTTGTCTAATATATTTCAGTATTAGTTCTTAAAAGATCAAATTCACATTTACGCAGTGGCGTTCAAGTACTCACGTGTGTGACATATCTTTTTATATCACTTCCGCTTGTTACTCCCGACTAGATAGTCACCCGCTTGCTTCGGGTTTTTGAATACCGCAGAGTCTAGTCGCTCCGTAAGGCCCGTTTATACACTTGCATTTGACTACAACCGACTGGGAGAAGACCGGTCTTTAAGCCTCTTGCGACGGCTTATGATCAGCTCCGCAGCAGCGCATCCGGTCGTAAGCAATCGAAAGAGGCTTAAAAACCGGTCTTGTCTCAGTCGGTCCTACTCGGTTGCAAGTGTGAGAAAGCATATTTCTTACACTTGCAAGCCGAGTGGGCTAGCGCACACCAGCTCGGAGCACGTGGAGCGAAAGCTCGCGCTCGCTTATAAGAACTAATTACGCCCACATGTTTTGTCATACTCGAGCGTGACACTTTTCGCATAAAATCCAGCCCATAAACAGATTCTTTGATAATAAATTTATTATCAAGGAATAGACTCAACGAAATTCACAACTCTTACTTTGTTCTTTTTATTTACGCATCACTATAATAGACATAGTTAACCTGGAGCGGGGGGACAAAAAAGGGACAGACAGATACGAAAGTTTCGTGTCTGTCCGTTCTTTTTTTTGTCACCTCGCTCCAGGATTACTATTTATATCCTTAACCAGCTCGCCTGCCTACTTGCTTTAACTTAAAAGTTAGAATGTTTTAGGTGAGAAAAACGACGCTCTATTAGCTTCGAGAGGCGGCTCGTGGCTCGAAAATACAGGGGCCAGCAACCAGAAACCTATATGTCTTGGCATCGCTTTCGTGGCATAGGGACAACTACAAGATATTGTCTCTATGCTCAAATACGACAAATGGTCTGCACACTCAGCTTCTGTTCTTGAATATACATTCCTTTTAAGACAATAAAAGGACCGATTTTAACACTTTTTCTCATCTATGGGCGAGCGGGCCGATTGATTTAAGGGTACCAATCACTGTGGTAGTTTGAATGGGATTGAGAAAACTGTTTCAAAGTAAGAGAGATTTGAGAACGTAGGACATAAAGGCGCCACGTTGCTAAACATGTAAACAAACGTACAGATTGTGCGGTCGAGGTGGTTAGCCCCGCTAACGTTGTCAGTTTATACTCGATAGCACACAAGTAAAAAAAAGTCACTCTCAATTAAACAAAAAAAAAACAACAAAAAAACGGGGCTGCGTTTTGGCGGTGGTTCGATACGCGAAATGCAATAACATTTTGACGCTTCTACTATAAAGGTCATATTGTGCCGATTAAATTCAAAAGAAACTGTTTCTCTCAGTCGACCCTCAAACGTTGCAGAACCAGCTCGCTTTGCTTCTTTGTCCGTAGTCAAACGCTTTTCCCCTTTTTTCCAGCGTCTCATAGGCGAGTGGAGAGCGTTGAACCTCAGTGCCCGGCCGCTTTCGTTACGTGATGTTTTCTTCAGTCCATTCATTTCTTTCACGGGGCATTGCGGAGACGACCAGAGCCTTTCCAGGGAGCCTTTGACTTGTATCACAGAGCGAAGCCCATCGCGGCACGAGCGTATCGGTCAACGGGTCAAGTGGGTGTCAAGCCGAGCATAGTCCGATGATGACAGCCTTGTACACGTCACTAAAAAAAGTATTTCATTACAATTACAATCACTCAGGGTTAAAATTATTGAAATAGATTATTGCATCTCTTAAGAAAAAAAAAATAATCCAACATTACTTTAAAAGAGTATCGGTTACTTTTTTTCTTACTTGATATTTTCAAAACGGCACGTGTTTCGTCTGGCTTGAGAACGTGCCTTCCGTACTGCCTATTGTTAGATTAGAACCACTGGATTACAAACTACTCATTTTGTCAATTCACCCCTTTTGGTAGACCCTCCCCCTCTCGGATGCTTGGCTCGAAAATTGGAACCTTGTGTAAAGAGAGGACACAATTAGAAAAGGGGAAAGGAAAACGCTTTTTTGAACGAACCTCAGGGCGAAAGATAAGCCACAATGATCAAAAAATCAATATTTCGGGAGATCACTTTAGGTCACAGGAGCAAAATGTAGTCAAGAGGGTCTACCTTTGTTTCTCCAAAGAACGTTCGCACTCGTTTGTGCTATGCCCATTGAACCTCGCACAATTAAACACTCAGAACTTGAATTCGGTAAATGATGCACACTTCTGAAACGTCGACAACCTATCTTTTAAAAAAATGAGGGTACATCTTATGTCACAATTTAGCTTTGACATGCTCTGGATTTAGTTATCTAGGGGACACTATGGTCGATGACAGGTTAAGAGTTCAGGGGAAGCTCCTCGCCTCTCTATCCACATTAGCAGAGCAAACGCTGGAGAGAAGGCGACCTCCTCTCGAGCAAATACTTTACTAGGGGGAATACATTCCACTCCGCTCATTTGCATTAGACAGAACGCCTAAAGCGCCGAATCCAGCCTTGACGGAGTGGAGGTCCGCATCAGTCCACGAGCATGCGCACGTGGATGTTAGAGGCGGCCACGGCAGTGTCGTCTCCGATCCCACCTAAAGCCCCCCATGTTTCAAAAGTAGCGCAAGGTGCGTCGATGCACGAGGCACGTGCAACGTGCAACCCTTGGGAAGATCATGGCGGCACAGCGCAGCAAAGTATTTGGCGCAGCACTGAGCTAGACTTTAGACGCCATGTTCTTCCTTGAAGTGGCGCGCGGCACGTGCCTCGAGCGTTTCCACAACAATAAATTTGATGTGTAGAACAACCATCATCACCATCATCATCATTTACCGCCCGATAGCCGAGACTTCCGCGACGATAGATGGCTCTTGCCAAGCCCAGAAAACGTGTCCGCGCCGAGGCTATTGTATTTGAGAGGAGGGGAATGTATTCCTCCTAGTAAAGTATTTGTCTCGAGCGTGCACCCTGCTTAAATGGGGAGAGGGGGTAGGAGCTTCCCCGGAACTCTCGACTTGTCACCGACTACACAGTGTATTAGTGCTCTGAGTTGAGAAACGATCTAAATCCAGCTCTGAGCTAGATTTAGATTTTTCTAAATGGGAAACGATAGATCTGTATGAACAGTGAACAAAGACACAGATGCTATACTTTCGTACTGAAAGGCATTTCTAGATAACGAAGACTTCACAATCCCAGCTTCAAACTCAACAAACCACTAAACGTATAAACCTATCTCCTTTCGTTACAGCTCGGGAACAATCGCTTTATTTTTTTGTTTGAAGATTTAGAAGTTCATAAAGTGGACATGCCGCTGCACTTTTAGCTCAAAGTTTGGTGACTAAGTAGTCGTAAACTCAAACACCAATGAGGAAGCAAGGAATGGGGGAATGGGAGGGGGGTTAAATAAATGGTAACGATTAGAAATCAATTTATTACTTTGAAAAGTAATCAAATTACTCTCGTGATTACTACCAAATAAAAGTAATTGAGTCATTGCGAGATTACTCCAAAAATAATGAATTACAAGTAATTTGATTAGTTGAAATGAGTGCCGCACAAGTCTGGGTCACGCGTGCACACGCGGAGCGACTGACGGTCCACCAGAGGAAAGGAGGATAGGTAGAAAGGAGAGGAGGTCCAATCGTGTAGTATTAGAAACAAACATTTGAATAACTGCGTGAGAAAGGCGTTAGCTTTCTAGCATGAGCAAGAGGTTTGGCTTTTTATGAACACGTAGATGTTCTTACCACTTGAAGTTTATGCGCCTGGTGCAGTTTTGTCGCCAAAGGTTACTTGCTATTCAGCGCTCGCCTGGTCCACTTATTCCACTTTGCACTTCTATTTATTTTTAATTGCGTTGTTTTCTCAAGAAACATTGAGTTGATAGGCAGCAGCACTCGTACCGTCCTGTTCTTGTTTTTTTTTTCATTTGTCCTTGAATCTCGTGCTCTTTTTTTTTTAGTTTTCATGTTTTAGTTTTCGAACCAATTCGCTCAAATTAGTACTTTAACCTTGAAGAGAGTAGCCTCCCAAACCCTGAAAAAGAAAAACACAACGAATGGCTGATTAGGGACCTCGACACGAAGTCTTCTTTGGCGGGCGCTGCAAGAGGCGGTCGCTTTGGTAGAGAAACCGCCAGGCACAGAATTACTCGCGAGAAGAGAGGCACTGCTGCTGCCTGGAACGCGCCCACGCACGCCAGCCGATTCGGCTCATGGCGTGGTCGTTGTGGCTTCCGGTGAGACGACGCTGATTAGACACGTCATCCCGAGACTGGCAGGGCACTGGGGGTGTGTCCCGCCCACGGTAGTCCCGCCCGAGGAAGTGACTCGCACGGCAGCGTGGATCGGACCACCGTAGGCATCGGTTGCGCCCGCCCCCCCCCCCCCCTCTTTTTCCCCCCGTTAGAAAACATAAAGTAAAAAATAAATTTTATATTAATATCTATAACTTTTAGACTCAGTGCCTTTTTTTTTTTTGCGTCTCCATGCAAGGAGGGCCAACCAAAGAAAACGAACTACGGCCTATACTACTATCAGGATCATATGATTGCTCACTTCCTTCAAAAATTTGTTTAAGCCGGGGTCACACTGGACATGTATTACGCAAAGTCATGTATTACGCAAAAAACCGTCCGCAAATACGAGTCACCGCAATAGCCATGGTCAGAACGCCGCATGCCAAGCTTTTCCTTGAGTTCATTGCCATGCGGCATTTGGAGGACGCTGACTCGCATTCGAATCCGTATGCAGACTGTCTTTTGATTGATGTATGAGCAGTGTGACCCCGGATTTAGGGATAATATTTAAGCGCAGCAACCATGGCACTGAAATCTCAGACGTACAGCACTTACGCAACTCATGAAAATACTATCCCGTCTAATTTTCCACGGGCAAAGCGGATGGGATCCAAGGCAACAGCGAGGAGGAACAATATTTTGCGCGTACATAGTGTGCAGAAGAGGAATGCAAGCTCGGAGACCAATGTCGCAAGATTCATGATTATAAGAAATACCTTACTATTAATAATCGTTTAAGGCTTCGGCAAATTTACAAAGATTCTTTGAGCTCGCTCGAATGGGCACGGGAGCCTAACGCCGATCACCCTTCTCGTCAGTCGAATTGATTAAGCATGATCAATGCTTCCCGTTCCGACTGCTTTCCGGTGCTGTATACACTCAAGGGTATTTGAACGTGCATAACGAATATATATATATATATATATATATATATATATATATATATATATATATATATATATATATATATATATATATATATATATATATATATGTTTCCCTGACTATTTAAGGACCTTCAGATCAGGACTTTACGGAATCGGCGAATCAGCTCGCGATTCCGACTCTGCAAGTGCTTTTGTGCACGCGCTGATTCGCCGATTCTATGAAGACATTTGGTTTGAAAGCCTTCAATATGCACGTAATGCACGGGCATAATAGTCCTGTTCGAGGGGCATTTCAAAAGCTTTAAGACCGAAGGTTTTTAAATAATCAGTGAACCGTTGATTATCTAATCGGGATCGCCACCTGATTCGCTTCTCAAAGGAAGGCATCAGCATAAATGAGCAAATCCTAGTTGAAATGCCCATTAGGCGGGCGTGTTAGCAGGATTGAGTGCACAGAATTAGAAGCCGAGCTGGAATGGTCTTTCGAGTTGCATCTCACTTGGAATAAAGAGTAATTTTTTTTTATCGTACTACGCAAGTGGTACACACGCTTGCTAGCGCAACTTTATGGTCATAATATGTTGCGCTTAAAGTTAGGTACCTAAAGGCGTAGACGAGGAGCTTTATAGAATAAGTGGATTTTTTTTATAATTTGTTTAAGACCAAGAAATGAACTTCTAAAATTCCTGAAAAATGTCTGGTCTGCAATGGTGCACGACTTGAGTTTATAGAGTACCGTTTAATACTAAGAATTCAAGTATCTCTCTTATAAAAATCCCGAACATCTCGCCCCATATGCCACACGCTGAGAAACAATACCTGCTTCTACAAAAAAGCTCAGCAGATAGGGAGGCCGAAATATGTTTGTATTTAAAAATGAAGTCTGGAACGTAAAAATGAGCGTGACATGAGCGCGTGGGAAGTTATGCCCACTTCACGTCACGTCACAATGGGCACTTTATTTTTATACTCACTTACAGGTTAAGATACGCGAGGCGGGACTTGTCTCCAGCATTTTATTATCGGTCCAGAGCCATTGAAAGGGCAGTAATAACCAAAAAATACAATGAACCGTCAAGATAAAAACTCCGCGCCCTGGGTCCGGCGGCTAACTCAAATGCAAGAGGTGAATAGGCTTAAAATGTAAATGAAATGTACCACGTTCGCGAGCTTTAGGAGCGGTGCGTAAAGTTGTTTCTGGCGGAAGTCACGTTAAGCGAGAATTAAATAAAAACGAGAGGCGAGGCTTAAGTATGTTGAGCGGAATTGGCTGGAATTTTAGGTACTTTCTCCTCATTGACCTACATATTGTGGACAGTGAGCACTAGCAATTCATCCTAGATACTTACACCATCCCCTTCAGCCAAACTGAGGCATAAATAGCCATACATGCGCTCACAAACATGGTTGATTCCCAAGCGAACCCGTCAACACTAAGCACATTCCACACAAAGCCCGAATCATTCAGAACCCTCAAACTTTTTCGCTTTTTCTGTGGCAGTTGTTCCGAGTCAAAGGAGGCAGACGCATACAAAAACTGTCCCTTCCTTCCGAGCTCTTTTGGGTAGGAATCTGTAAGATACACATTAGGTCGTGCCTCCTTTTGAGCCAATCACGTTTTTGTTTAATTTTTTTTATTACGGTCTTATACGGATGGGGGCCTGTGGGAGGAGAAGTCCGCCTTAATTTTGGGGAGCTGCTAATCACAAGGAGATCCCCCGGAGGAGTTGCGCAGCCTCGGGGTAAAATGCGCGCTACGTGACCGGGGGCCGCCTCCCGGCCTTATCTTTCCCCCGGGAAGCTCAAATTGATGAAGGGGTGCGACGCGAGCCCTTGACTGTTGTCCTCTATGCTGACGGCCATTCAGCGGTGGCACTGCTTCTCTGACTTTTCTCGAGAAGATGAAACGAAACAAGTCGCGACAAGCAAAACAAACCCGAGAGAGGAAACGATACGATGTAACAAAGTTGACCACCTTCTTCACTTACGCGATAGCAGAGATACCATACCTAATTTTAAAAAGAATGTTTGTTGTTTGTCTGCACTCCTGCTGTGTCTTAGTGAACTATATTTTATAGGCATCGACAAGCTAAGAAACGCAAGGCGTCTCAGGTCCTGAGCACGCATGGTATTCCTTCGCAGCCAATGAGATGACATCATTGGCGGATAAGAACGCACAAAGAGCAATTAATTCACCAAGCAAAAAACATGAAGGTAATAAGGCACGCATCGCGTTTATAAAGCCGCCAGTGACTTCATCAATTTCGCGCATAATTGAATGTGCGCTATCGATGTTGGGCAAAGCTCTACTCTCTTCATTTGGTGACAAATGAGCATTGGTTATGTCTTGTTGGACGAGACAAACTTTTTGATGCGCCAGTAGACGAATATCTGTGGAAATAAAAATTCCTCAAGCAAAAGTAAGCAACAGTTGTCGTCGACGCTATACCGCTTAGTCGGCAGGAATGACGAGGACACCGTATACTACCCAACCAAAATGACCATGTCAAATGGAATACACGCATTCCATCAATGGGTTTCGCAGCGTCGCTGCACGCACGCACGCATACACACACACACACACACACGCACACAGACATGCACGCACGCACGCACGCACGCACACACACACACACACACACACACACACACACACACACACACACACACACACACACACACACACACACACACACACACAGCACTGGTTAAAAGCGTTTTTTTTTAGTGGGGGGGGGGGGCAATGCTAAGTGGTTTAAGTGTGCGTAAGATTGTCAGGTCACTGTTCTTCTCCGTTGAAATGCCAGACACTGGCACAAAGCTCGAAGTCGGCCAGCAATGGGGCTGCATGGCAAACATACGAGTGGTCCACAACCAGCTAGTCGGGAAATCTCCCGAGTCGCATTGAACTCTGACGTAGTAAAACAAAACTCGTCACATTTTCTACGTTAGTTCCTGGATCTGAACATATCTGGATCACCGATTACAAAACTATTCACGTGCATGAAGCGGACATTAAGCGCGTATTTGTGAAAACAGTTTTAAATGTAACTGCAGTGTAATCGTGGACGGCTCGGGTCACATTGCTGGCGTTACTCAGTAAGCAGTCACCAAAACAACAACAACATAGGAACGTTTTTAATTAACTGCATGACAGTGGTGTTGTTGCACACACGGCTAAACTTTAAGAAATGCCTGCGCCTTTACTTACCCGCAAAACACTCGAAGAGCCAATGTCTGCGATCTACAAAATTAGCCCAGCGAATGATGAGGCGGAACATCCGTTTAGACCTAAAACTGAAGTCTGCACTGTGGCATTACGCAATGAAAAGCGTCATGCTTGCATTGCGTAATGCCATAGCGCAGACTTAATTTCAAGGCCTAAACAGATTTTCCGCCTCATCATTCGCTGAGCTGATTTCGTAGATCAGAGAGATTGGCTCTTCGAGTGTTTTGCGGGTAAGTACACGCGTAGGCATTTCTTAGAGTGCAGTTCTGTTGATAAAACTTAACTTCAATAAGTTTTAAGCATACGCGCCCAATTATAACAGCTTACTTTGGCTAATATAACTGTGTATATAAAACGTTTTTATCCTTGAAAATACCTGGCATGATTTGTGTGTTCAGGGAAGAGAATTCTAGCTTGCATTGATCGAACGTTCTTTTGCGCGAATAGCGGCTAACTTTAACCTTGCTCGGACTGTCTAGATACTCGCCTCTTTGTTTTTAGGAGGTGCCAGAGAAGGAACCGGTCGATGTCGCACGCGTCTGCCATCGGGACTCTTGGCACGAGCGTCGGAAGCTCTTTATGAGCGTAGTCGACGGTCTTCAGTCACGCCACTCGCAAGTATCAATTAACTTTCAAGCTGAGTGGCGGTAGGGTTTAAATAAAAAAAATAAAAAAACTTGTGCGTCACCTGATTGACTAGCATTGAGATACTTCTCTCACCTCATCAGGAAAAAAGTGTAAATTTATTCAACGATGCTCGTAGATAATTGAATTCTTTATTTTGATTATCTAACACACACACACACACAAACGCGCGAGCGCGCATATACACACGCGTACGCACACGCACACGCACACACGCACGCCCGCGCGCGCGCACATACACGTACCCATATGTGAGCACAGCCGTGCATGCACTTCTACCCGTAGGCGTAAAACAAACGAAGATGCCCGTAATTAAACACACACACACGCGCATGCCCACAGCGCATATGCAGGCCCAACAGCGCGCGCACATTTACACCCAACATTTCTAAAGGGAGATTTCTTCCTTCGTCGTTTTGTTTGGTTTACACCAGAAAGGAGCAGGCCCAGTTCGTGCGCATCGAAGCCGTTCCTTCGAAGGTCCGCTGTCTCATTAATTAATTTTTTTTTCGAGCCTTCGGTAAAACCATTGTTTGACGTGCTTCCAACTAAAAGATCGAGAGTCGTGATACCGCAAGTATTAATGCTCTTTCCACGCTGCGAACTATTGCGGACAACGAGACTATGTTCCACTTTACGTGTGTGCGTAAGCAGATGCTTCAGTAGCGAGCTCTGTGCTTTCTGCGCCCCTTCCGAGCCCGCGCGCCCGTGCAGTGCAAGCACTGTCCAAAGCGACATGCTCCTTTCTGTAGCCTCAACTTCGCTCGCACTTAAAATAAAGAAAAATAAGGTTTAATTTATTTTATATTTGTTATTTGCAAAGCACAATGAACAAGAACAGATTTATATGAAGTATGCGTACTTACGTTTTTTTTATATATAAAGTGATTAAGAACATAAATACTTTATGATCAACCAGAAGAGTGCCATAATTTTATACGATAATATTTCATGCATGACTCGTGAGCCTCAAAAGACGGTTTAGAAAAAGATTATCACAAATTTTGGTTCAAAACTAATTTGTGACAAAGGCAACTGAGATTTTGACTGCCCGTTAAGCATTTCTGTACAATATAAATATTTTTTTAGTCCCTGGCCTTGACGTCCTTTGCCTAATTATGTCTTTAACCCCTATTTGAATATTACAGAATGGCTGTCTTATGGCGTCATTATCACGCTATTTTGCACACCAAAAAACAAACTTAAAAGTCTAAAAAAGAAAAGAAAACTCAAGTTGGATAGAAACTGTACGTTTTCTTAGAATATCCCCAAGCACACTCTAAACGCATGGCATTTGTAGGTCCTCTCTGACGTTGTGGTGGCACCTGAAGGTACGACGTCACGTGATTTCGTGGTGTGATGTATTGTCACAATGTCGCGTGATGTTAAGGTGTCACCTTATGTAACAGTGTCGCGTTATGACGTGGGTTAATATATATATATATATATATATATATATATATATATATATATATATATATATATATATATATATATATATAGACCGACACGCTGTTTACAAACAAGCCTGCGTTTGCCCACACCAGGTGTGGGCACTGCGCACGCGCAGAAACCGAATTCGCGTGAAGTGAAGCGTCTGCACATGCGCAGTGCCGTCGACAGCGCCACCGCAGCTGCATGACGTCAGGGCCGCGTGTTGGTCTATATATAAGTCAAAGAAACGTACTATCGGAGTTACTAATACGGAGTTTATTACGACGTTTCGAGGGGGGACCGCTCTTCATTTCTCCGCATCCGCTCGAGGGCCGGTGAGCTTTTCTAAGGGATTCCACTCTGACCCGTGTTCGGCCTTGTCGTCCGTCGGTTCCAGCCACTGCAGTATTACGGTTAGAGTAAAGCATTATAAGGATGTGTACGTTGAATTAAATTTAAACTCTTCATTTCAATTAGATTTTTTTTTCTATCGGTAATTTTGTTTTACAAATAATCACCGTTTTCACCGTCCGCATGAAACAAATTTCCGAAATCCAGCGATTTTTGAAAAATAAATAAACACTGAAAGACACTCTAGGACATTCCTCGTAAATAGGGCGTGTATCTTCCGGAGTTTATTAATAAAAAATGTTGGCGGATGGTTTCCGGTGTTTCTTTATTTTTTAAACGCCGTTGTATTTCGGTTCGATGAATCTTGACAAGGCTAAAAGCGTTGATTGGTGGTGAAAAAAGTGAGGCTTTGTACACCTTTAGTCAACTTGAATAAATGCTGTCAGAGCGAGGGTAAATAAAGTTAATTATTTTGAAGGAGCTCAAAGGGCATATCAAATGTAATATTTTTTTTGTAGCCACAGCATTCTTGTTAGTCTCAGAATCACTAAAAAGATGCACAACTTTATCTTGCTTCTTATAGTTTAGTTTTGTCATCAAAACTTGAGAAATGACGCAAAGAATCCGCGTTTTACTCTGGAAGTTACATGATTTTCAGAGCACCTTCTTTGTCTGCCGCAGTGGACAGAACATATACGGAGCGCAAGTTCGAAAAGACGCACAGGGGCTGCGATTATGTCAAAACGCCGATCGTTGATTGGCTGATTGAAAAAAATAGTGGGTAAACCTCAAGGAATCTAACATTGAGGTCTACCAATTATCCTTTCAGTCATAGCCAATCAGAGCTCGGCGTCATTCTGACGTCGCCGCAACACCTGCGCACAAACAGGTGATTTGCTCTCCGCATACACCCGTCAGCCCCCCCTCCCCCTCCCTATCCAATAAAGTGGAACAGCTCCAGCGAACCCAAAAACTGGGTAACATCAAACCGAACCTGTAGCGCCGAAAGTCCTTGAAAACTAAACAGATAACATTGAAAAGATCTTCGCTCCCCAGGCGAAGAGACGCGTTCCCCAAGGTTTGTGGCCCTGGACCACACTGACCACACTAATGTTGGCAGTGTCTTCCAAGAACCACAGCGACCTCTGAATAGATGCTGGAAAGATGCAGGATTCATAAAATAATACGTTTGAAAAACAACTACGGGGGAAAACTTTTGAAGAAAATAGCCGCCGCTAGGGCGGAAACTTTCAACGACCTGTGTTTTTCGGATTTAATCAGGGAGAAAACGTTCAACCACCGGTGTTTTTCGGTTTGAAATAATTTTGTATTTTCGACCAAGGCGGGTGTTTATCGGTGTTTTTTCGGTCAAAACCGGAAAGTGCTCAGCCAACTTACAAATAAACGCCGGAAAATTTGCAACCTAGCCATTTTTATTTTTACGTTTTCCCAATGTAAATATGAATATTAGTTTTATCATTACTATCCGGAACCCTTTACCAGAATACCCTTGGCGATAGAAATGCAGCGTGCATGTACATTTTGTTTTAATTGATTGCACCGAAACGTCAGAAAGGTTAAAATGCCTGTTATGCGCTCAATGTTGGTATTTGGCCGCGCAGAATTTGTTTGCTTCACAGAAAACAAAAGTGGTTTTATCATGAATCTTTACAAAAAATGATAATGATGACAAGACTCAATTGACCCTGCAAAGTTATCGCTTCTTTTGATTACATGAACAACCTGAGACGAATATTTCAATGTCGCCTGCGTTCTGACACTTCCGCAGTAAGCTCTGGTGCTTTTCCGCCTTGGTCCGATTGTATCATAAGGTGTATCGAAGGTGATACGGCTTGGTTAACGATCTCTCCAAATACCACGCTCTGGAGAAATTGTAGTCAAGACCTTGGTCAGCTTTCGCCTGATATAATCTGGTTTCTAATGAACACATCATTATCCACCTTATAATACAATCACCTGCTGCGGCGCACACCTGCTGCGGTGATTGATCGCAACTGCGCACGCGCTGCGTTTTCGCGTGGCGAGGGGGAAAGCAGGAGGAAAGACGGAGACGTTTGCAGACGATCAATGGTTGCGTCACCTCCTCGCAGCATGTATTGCAAATGCGGCCCATGAACCACGTGACTACGATCGAGCGGTTGGAACCCCTCAGTAATGCGGGCTATCTACGCTCCTTTACGCGGCGTACGCCATTTGTCGGCAGCACTTCTCACTATGCGTGCATCGTCTGCGATGTGTCGGAGTAAACTGCCCCAAACAAGTTTCTGTTTCTTTGTTTTTTAACGAAGCTAGTTTATTTCTTGATTTTTCACTGTAAACTTCTAGTACCTACTTGCACCTCTGTTGTAAATCGCAGCACGATACGTTGAGAAACCAATTTCTGCGGACCGTCTACATTACCTTTGCCAGAAGCGTTAGGTTAGATGCTGTATATAGTAATCTCATTATAAGAATTTATTTTTAAAAAAATATAAAAATTTTAGAACTTTTTGCTGAAGAGAAGACGCTGTCACTTGCAGAGTTCCAGAAATTGTGTCGTGCCCTGGCTAGCTGCTTTATTAAACTGATTAAAGAGCCTCGTTTAATTAAGTCGATAGAAAGCCTCTTTCACAAAAATTAGCTTCTATGTTGTTTTTGTGTTGTTTTTTTTTCCACGTTAATACTAAATGTTCACTAATTTAGAGGCGCAAAAAATAATCCAGGCACACATTTTTCTCTCCTCAGAGAAATATTACACCTCATGTATCGATTGGAAAGTGCCACCTTCAGCAGGAACACGATAAAAAAAAAAAAAAAGGATAGACCGTCGCGGGTAACTCACGCGTGAAATTATTCGTCTGACGAAATATAAAATAAACCGTTCAAGAGACACAGCGACACAGACATGTTTTAAAAAATACATACGATATGACCAAGCGATGTCGTCTGCAATTCACAGCGAGAGAGGGAAACAGGAAGCTGGTTTCAATCCATACGACAAATGGGAGTATACGAGGATGACTTCACACGTTGCTTACGTTACGGTGGTCCTTAGACTGCATTTAATGGGCGTCAGTGGTTAACAAAGTACAAATAAAGTAAATATAGAGCTCGTATTTAATGACTAAAATGCGTTCCGCGCAGCGTTTATGTCATAGTTTTATATTTTAGACGGCTATGGTGCGGCGCCCCAAATACCGAGTGTCTTAAAAAGAATTCTTTTTTTTTTTTCGGACACAAAAATATGTTACGCCTCGTCGAACGCTTATCCTCTTCCAAACTGTAGCACCGGCCGTCAGTTCCAGATGCCAAATGTTAAGAGGTGGTCGTTATTCGATTCAAACGTTATAGGAAGTATTCACTGGCAGCCGTAGCTGAGTGCGTAGAGAGCCTGCGATGCGCGCTGACGGTGAGCTTCCACGGAGCTTTTGCAACGTGCATTCCGCACCATCAAGATTGCCGGTCTTGGGAACCTATGAGTGTGATATCGTTTTTGTGTGCTGAGTGAACAGTGCAGTTAAATATGGAGTCCAGTAGATATTCCCAATAAGCAACTGTTGCAATTTTTCAGTGAAAACATTGCGGCTGTCGAAGCCCACGAATCCAAGGTAAATGTGGACTGTTACCGCAAACGAGCCCATTTTCTCGGTAAAAATTTAGAACATCGCTTATAAGTTTTCAAATTGATAACTGCAATCTCTGAAACTTTGGCATCTTGTCCATAGCCCTAACGTTGCATTTGTGCAGAGTCAAAGCGTAGTACAATGTGTATAAAAAGCTTTATTTGATTTTTCCTTCGCGTTTTGACTCGATTGCAAAAGACATTCCATTTCTTTGTTTTGCGTTTTGATTTTGTTGCATTGGGGCGTTACATAGCTGAAAAAACTAAGTGGAGGGTAGAGAAGAAGCTCAACACTCTGATCTGCTCGAAAAAGGACCTGTTTCTTCTCTTCTTCCATAAATATTTTTTTTTGCTTGAAGATTTTTATTTAAATAAAAATACACATGCACGTAGAAAGTGTCAAATAGCAGACAAACGGTGAATAAAAATATCATCAAAATTATGTTACGGGAAAGGCTTTATTTAAATCACCATAGTAAAACTGGTCTGATTTATCTAACGATCTTAATTATGTTTTAAATCGTGATCGTAATTATATTGATTTTTATTTTCCACTCTGGTTGCGGCCCATTCCATGTGAGCATTAAACCAAGACATTGTAAAAAAAAAGTCTGTAATGCTTTAGTTTGTACTTCACCTACCCGAGTCGGCCAGCGCGGGCCAGAGACGGGACAGAAGTGCTGCGTTAGCGTTAAGCTGAAACTGTGACCACTGATCTTTATGACGATTTTCTGGTTCGCGTATTCTCGCCACTGATCTTTACTCTAGGGGGCTGGATGGCGCTTAGTCGCGCTCCAAGACGGGCGCGAGTGAAGCCACTGGAAGTTCGACGCTTGTCCCGGAAGTCGAGTGTCTGCTGGGCTTCTTAGTTCACTTAGTAAATATTTTGGTTCGCGCTTTCTTGGATCTTACGTGTGTTTCATTAATCTCCTTTAACGTTCAATCAACATTCAATCACACATCAAATGACTTCACAGATGACTTCTGGGACCTGCATGAGTTGTTATTGCGCAATAAGCAGGTTACCTTGAGATAAAAAAACAAACAAAAACAAATACAGCCACAAGAATGCGATCACTTCCAGGACAAACCGCTTACTTCCGGTGGCTTCATACCTGTTTGCTCGCTGCGCCCTTCAGCTCCCTAGTGGAGATCAGTGGTCCCCGCTTGGCCGCTGCAACGCAAGTGCGGCCACCAGAAGTTTCGAACGGGCTACCTTGAACCATAGAGTTATTATAATGTATGTTAGAGGTTCAAGTGGCGTTAGGGTGCTGCTGCAAATTGAAGCAGACAGCAACCAGTCCAAAATTGACTTCCGGTAATGCATTTCTATGGGAAAAAGCGAGTGCATTTTTCGCTGCGCTCGATTATACGAGCAAATATCACAAATATTTCGTACGTACTGGCACATCGGAACATTTCTCAGTCACGCAGACGAAATAATTGGTCAGTTACGGCGTTTTTATTTAAAATTCGTGGCATGAAAACCGGCGCTAAATCCGCTTCGTAGATGTATTTATGTGCACTGTCGGACACTGTTAGCGCGAACACGGCATCGGCGCTTTCCACCATGGAGGATATACGTGTCAAACGAACGAAGGACATGTGGAAAACCAAGAGAGACGGCAAGAACTACGCAGTAACACTGAATAAGTAACTCATTGTACATGCAGGCGATCAAAATAAATTGAAAGCCACGTAATATAGTTCGATTTGCAATAAATAAGTACCGCTTTATTCTTTCTGCTCATGAATATGTGCAAAGATGCATGTTCTGGGTTAAAATAATCAACCGCACGCTCCAAATTTTTGAAAATAGGGAGAAGTCAGAGAACAGGTGCCCGATAAAAACTGCCCGACATAGGAAATAATAAAAAGGCACACCTTTCATAGCCCACGTACTTTATTTCTTACATTCGAATGTTTTTAACGGATCGTAAAGATGCACGACGGAGTCATTTTCATAGAGTGACAGGACGGGCATATTAGCAATATATAAGCGCCACCACAATGCTAGCGAACCTTGAACACAATCTAAAATCTTTTTGATCGTTAGTTTGCTTAGAATCGTCGCTCGTTTTTACATACCTGCCCTGGAACATAGGTTTGGGCCTGAAATATAGCGAAGCTTAACATCGTTCAGTGGTAAAGAAAATGTTGTAATTAAAGCAATTACACGTTTACAATATTAATAAATGTACATACTATCCGGTACAACCGAAATAATAAAATTTATTCATGTTATTTTCCAGCGAAGAGACAAATTTCACGAGCGTTTTCCCATAGGAATGTAGAGGAGCACCGCAAAAGTAGACCGGTTGCTGTCTGCTTCAATTTGCCTCCCGGAAGTCGCATAGACACTAGCGCCAGTTGAACCTCTAGCGTACATTATAATAACTCTATGCCTTGAACCTGCGTGAAGTCAGTTAGGTGAAGCGTTGCAGATGCTGTTTGGCTGAGTGCTGAAAAACATGTTTCCTGCTCGTGAGTCGTTTGCCTCATTCGCCGAAGAAGTTTTTTAAACCCTGGTGCAAACAGTCGTAGCTGCCTTTGAGAACCTGTGTACATTTTTACGAAAGCGCAGCACTGCAGGAAATTGATACAACTCGTCAAACGCAAGTCTGGCAGTCTCAGGTGGCATGATCAAAGGACATGTCTAGGCACACCGAAGTGCAGCGTGTCTGTGATTTCGCACGCTTGGATACCGATCAAGACATCGACGCCGTGTGAATCTGTTAACCCTGCCGAAAATATTTGAAGCTGTGTCTCGCGTACATGTCGTTGCTGCACACATATCAGGTCGCTGAGTTCTATATCGTCCAGCTGTACTGGCGAGTTGCTATCATTCATCAGTGGTTGCTATCAGTAAATAAAGGAGTCCGTGGATGCTATCTTGCTCTTTCAACCATGGCTATGTCCCAAATCTACTCGGCACGTAGCGTCGCTGAAACTTGAACGAGCTAGTTATGCACGTAGCGCTCTGTCTGTGTGCATCTAAAGTCATTGGATCCTGAGAAAGTAGCATCATTTCCTTCCCAGCCTGCTAGCCGGACACAAATACTAACCTACAGACAACGAAACCACGCAAGGTGATTGACTGAACGGTATCAGTTGCAATAGCAATCGCCATTTCAGTCCATTCAAATCTTCAAAGCTTCGAAAAGGTCGTTTTGAACCAGTCGAGCGCTAAGATCGTTATATGGAGCATCATCGTACGGAAAGCGGTCCACGCCAATATAAACGTCTTTGGCACTGTGCGTTCAATGCACTTATCAATCATGCTTATCGTATTAAAAGGCGGAAAAATTATTTTTCAACGCCGCCAGGCATCGTTGCCGCAAATGGCGGCTGTGCGAAGATGTGTTGCCTGTTTCGCCGGTGTGTGGATAACAAAATCTCAGTATTCAAGAGACTTCTCTCTATAAAGCTATTCGTCACCAATGGATTTAGATCGGTTCACTAACATTGAAGGGTTCAAGGAAAAACTGCTCATTCGATTAATAAAAATGGCCACCATACAGGGAGCTTGGCGCTGCTTTCCTATAGGATCCAGTGGCATTAATGTCTGTCCACTCGTCCTCCGTCCGTCTTTGGGCAGTTTTTTTTTTAATGACTCGTAGCGGATGGCTAATTAACTGACTCTGGGACGTAATGACGTGACTAGATCCATTTGAAGAAACGAGCTCAAAGTCAAAGATGTCAGACCCAGAAGGTCTGTCGTCCGTAGGTGTACTTTTCCGGGAAGAGCTGCGCGCGCGTGCGCGCTGTTCCATAAACTCCAAGGGTTCGTCCTGTTTTTGTTTCTACAGAACTAGTCAGTTGGCTTGAAGTTGACTTTTGTCCCGGTAATAGCACACCCACGGAGAAAATGAGCACCCTGACGATGCACCTCCGGTGCTGCTTTCTTGGCTACATCGGAATGTACCGTGGGCTCCGGTCGGATTAAAGGGGTACGGAAACAAAATGTTAGCTCTCATTTCTTTGTTTAGCCAGAAACTACGTTGTACCAGCACCTTAGAGACACCAGTCTTCGGCTAGTAAACGTACAAAAGCTAATTTTAAAAACCAATGAAACGATTTTTCAATGCCACCTGGTAGCTGGGAGGCCGATGTGGTTATGACGTGGAATGCCTTCCTACCCAGCGCCACTCAAGGACAGTAGAGCGCAAATGTATAGACAATTCAGGCTTGACGTTAATCGCAAAGCTTGGCGAAGAAATCGACAGTGCTTCCGCAACATTAATTTCCCACCATCAAGATCGCCATTCTTAGCAGATGATATGTAGTAGAGGCTTGATCTGAGGATACGGGAACCTCTGGCAGGCCAACCATACCATCCCTTCCACCCTCATTACCCGGATACACTGTGAATAACGCGCTTAAATATGGCACCGAGTGAAACCCTCATATGGAATTTTTTTTTTGGCAAACGCCACTAGGCGGTCCTCCAGTCTTTAAAGGGGCGATGGAACAATTTTTGTACTTTGCGCAAATACCGCTTAGAACGGATCCCTGACGTTAATGACCTATGAAACACGCGTTCGTTTTTCACCCCGGGCAATAGAAGTCCCAGTAAAAAATTAAAGAAAAACGAGCAGCGTTCACCCCCTCAACTCGCAGCCAGAACAAGCGGCCACATGATCTGGAGCCGATTATATGCCGCCAATTTTGATCATAGCCACGCGCTGGGGGTGGCAAAGCACAGGACACGCGCTGAGCTCCAGACATTGTTATGGCTCGGCTATTGTCGTCGTCGCAGTGATTGGACACGGGCCACTAACCGAATGCTTCTCGAGCTATCAATTATCACGAGCCCAAATCGAGTGCTCACGCAATGCTCGGGTCCAATCTATGAGCCGCATTCAAATATCGTCCCTGGAGGATGCTGCTACCACCAGGGTACGTCATCAAAATTTGCGAAGGAAAGATTGAAAGAAAACGCTCGCTTTTGTCCTTGAAATTACACCGTAACAAAGAGGTTTCTTAGTCAATGGCGTTGCGTGCGAGTTTACTTGGGTTCCACTAGTGCCAGTAAGCTCATACAAAGTGAAAAACGCTCAAAACGAATATCGTTGCACCGCCCCTTTAACGCCCCAGCGAACTTCCGGTCCGTACAAAGAATGGACAAAGCCCACCTTAAAGGGGCGGTGCAACGATATTCGTTTTGAGCGTTTTTCACTTTGTATGAGCTTACTGGCACTAGTGGGACCCAAGTAAACTCGCACGCAACGCCATTGACCAAGAAACCTCTTTGTTACGGTGTACTTTCAAGGAGAAAGCGAGCGTTTTCTTTCAATCTCTCCTTCGCAAATTTTGATGACGTACCCTGGTGGTAGCAGCATCCTCCAGGGACGATATTTGAATGCGGCTCATAGATTGGACCCAAGCATTGCGTGAGCACTCGATTTCGGCTCGTGATAATTGATAGCTCGAGAAGCATTCGGGTAGTGGCCCGTGTCCAATCGCTGCAACGACGACAATAGCCGAGCCATAACAATGTCTGGAACTCAGCGCGTGTCCTGTGCGTTGCCAACCCCAGCGCGTGGCTATGATCAACATTGGCGGCATATAATCGGCTCCAGATCACGTGGCCGCTTGTTCTGGCTGCGAGTTGAGGGGGTGAAGCTGCTCGTTTTTTTTTAATTTTTTACTGGGACTTCTATTGCGTGGGGTGAAAAACGAACGCGTGTTTCATAGGTCACCAACGTCAGGGATCTGTTCTAAGCGGTATTTGCGCAAAGTACAAAAATTGTTGCATCGCCCCTTTAACACCGTTGCTTGAAATGTTGATGAAACGTTTAACCACCAACAGACCGATCTCACCAGCCACTTCGGTTACGCCGCCGCTGCCGCAACGCATCGAGGGAACAGGAAGCGCCACATGAGTGCTCTTTGGAGCGCTCACGTAGCGCTAACTTAGCGCTCCGCTGTATGTGTGAACAGGCCTTAAAGGCCCCTACGCACATTAACGTTTGAGAGCGTTTGAGTGCGTTTGACTGCGTTGCGGCTGCGAGAAACGAAGACATCCCTGCTTCTTATGTCGCGTGCCAAGCTATTCCTCTATTTGGATTCTACGCTTCATATGAAGCACAGAAGTGCCGATGACTCGCTTTCGTTTCGCGACGCAACGCACTCAAACGCTGTCAAACGCGAATGTGCGTAGGGGCCTTTCGTCTTCTTGTACGTGCAACAATTTGTCTGGAGCTTTGTGCGTGCAGAGCATGAGGTGGCACTAGCCGTCTCGTGCACTGGTGCCTGTCTTCTGCAAACTAAAGATATGGTGGCGTCACGCATGCGCCGAATGCTTGGTGAGATCGATCTATTCTCCAGGTAAACACACACAAAAAAGAAAACAAATAAGAAGCATTAGATTTTTTATAGGTTTTCTTATATTCTTGTAAACCAACTTGTCCCCTCCAAGGTGTTAAATTGAAAAGCCGAAGGCCCTTGTTAAATCTCCAACTTTGTTGTCCCTGTGATATTTATGCTTTCTAGCACTTATGACATAAGCAAGCTTGACTGGCTTGCAAAGACGGAGAGACCGGAAGTCGCTTGGGACGCAGGCGGCAGTTCATGTTGTAAACAGAGTCTATACATAGCTTGAAGGTGTCGCTATTGCTAGGTGCTGGCGGTTATTTCTACGTACTGGTTAGCTTGCCCTCCTACATTTTCAGTTTGAAACTAACACGGTGAACCGATCGCTCAATGCACATAAAATACCGGCATGGCCGCGAACGACGTTACGGGCAAGCTATGTATATGCCAGAGGGCTTACAGTCTTCGGATATTACAACTAGACGGATTGTCACGCGTTGACGTCACCAAGAGGCAATGCTCGCAACTACAGTACCCTTTGAAGTGCAGAGGCCCTTGACGTCACGAGCGCGATCCGCATTGCACTTCTCGAACGCGGCCACGCCATTTCGTTTTCGTACCTCTTTAAAGTGAAACGGATCATAAAAAGGTATCATGCGTCTCGCGCAGTAAAATGTCTCTCGCATCACTATTATAATAGCGACAAAAAGTGCAATAGTTCTCATACAAATATCCAAGATATGTGCTAGCGTTGCCACTATACCTTCAAGTTGTCTCCGGTGAGCTCGCGCATGCTCATAACCCTTCTCAGAAGAGGTCCATTTGTTACCCTATAGACCTTTTCATCTCAGTAGTTACCCGACCGGCGGATAGAGGGCGCTGACGCCCTCGCCGCCTCGCCTCACTTTTTTTTCAGTACGGAGTGAATATAGTTTTCACATTTAAATATTCTAAGCTTAAAGGGTAAGAGAAAATGGCTAGGTGGCGTAAGCTACCGCCCGATCCAAAGGGCTCAGCCGTATTCATCCATCCATCCATCCATCCATCCATTGGGTGGCTTCGATTTGATTGCTTTCGGTTTCAGCACGGTCGTGGCTGTGTTTATGTGTCATGTCAGTTTCGCATAATTTCGTGATACGAATGTGCGCGTTATTGCACACAACTAATAAAACTGTGGTACTGAGCCAATTTGAGAACTACGAAGTGGTTTCGGGTCATATTCGCGGACTTTTTTACGAACACTTTACGATGCATCTGGTCATGTTCGTCGTTGATTTCGATCAAGATCGGCGGTGAAACGACTATGATGCACAAGGAGGATTCTAATCGTCTACGTCCGTACCCACTGACCCTAGTTTAAATTAAAATGAACTAACAAAAAGACTAATGAGTTGATGTATTGTAAAAATGCAGGTCCACAACCTGATTGAAAACCTCTTGAATCGCGAAAAGCACATGAAATCGCCAGTTCACTGCTCACGCTCTGATTTTCGGGGACACCAACGTTTTGTGAACTTTAAAAACTCGAAATGTATCCTATAATAACGCAGATATTCCAAGAAATAAGTGATATCGTCTCAGGCTGCTTTCTTTAAAGAAATTAAGTACTCAAGAAATATTTCAATATTCCGTCCTACGTCGGGTGGGAAATTCCTTTAGCTATTGACCCTGCTAAAGTACTTATTAACAACATTTCAAACGTTTAGAAAACGAGCTATTTGTTTTACTGACATTTGATTACGACGTGCTTGGTACATAAGATAAGTGACAGGCCCATCAATTGAAGTCTGAAACGTTTTCTTTGTATAAACTTTGCCAAATAAAAATAAAGGGTCCGAGAGATTTGATCTCCCGTACGTTTGGCTGAAGTCGAATGCTAGGCACGACTTCATGAACCTGTATAGACAGATCTCCATTGAAACTAATGTGATCTAGAATCAACAACGCTGAAATCGGGTGATTTCTATTTAGGGGGCTTCTTTTCGGCATAACATAATGTGAGCCCTAGGCACTGTAAAGCTGCTTGTGACAGATTTTTTTTTTCTTCACAGGGGTCTTTGTTTAAAATAATTAAAATGGATAAATTAAAATTTGTGTTAAAAAATGTCGACACCCTTTAATGACTGCAGATGTGGGACCGAACATGGTGTACAGCTTCTCTAAATTTATACATAAATCAAGCAAACGTTTATATTGCAAAAACCATTAATAACGTCTAGCAGATTTAGGTGTAATGTCGTGAACAAACAAATCGCCTGATGTGGACGTTACCATTATCCCGAGCATCAGATAAAATGCGAGTTAAACATTCGTTACTTTTATCTGTTATATAGTATCATATATAATCAAAAACAGCTATTTTAAATTTGTTATGAATTCAAGGCAGGAGACTTTCAGGAAACACACATAGCTTCATATGCTGACTATTTTGGTCACATTTCTTAAGATCCTAAGTGCACGGTTATACATATACATTGCACTATACTTATTTCGAATATGCCGCCACTATCACTGAGCAAACATCAGTTGTCATAAATAATTTGCTCAATATGCGTCAAGGCTGACGCTGATTCCGGTACCTCCTCCCTTCTACACGTATCCGATACGCCGGCGGTTAAAATAGTACAAATCTGTAAATTAACTGCAGATGTTGTCGTGCACATTATAATGACATGCAATTAATTTGTAAAAGTAAGCATCGGGTGGCGATTTACAATAAGGCGAGAAACGACAAAAAAGAAAGCGACAAAAAACGCGAATGCAACGCCTTCGGCAAGGCGCGGAGGGGAGAGTGGAGCGACGAGTTGAAGCCACCTTATGGCGGCCGCGTCACGTGATTCCAAGATGGCAGCGCCCATGCGACGGAGGCTGAAAAGGTCTATAGTTGGCGAAAAAAGCGAATCGCCATACTTTGACACTATCATCAAATTCTGAACGTTAGTTTTGCTAGAAGTGCGGATAGAAACGTCTAGAAATGGCTCCACGAATGACACCACTGCTAGGAATACACGTCGAACATGAGACGCCTGGTCCCTGCAGCCGAAGAACACAGCCCTGGTGCGGTGTGATTAAAAAGCTAAGAGCCGCGTCCTGCAGCTCCTGCCCTCGGCAATGGGCGGCGCCCTCGCCCTGGACTCGGCAGCGTTTCAGCGAAATGAGCCGGCATCACTAATTCAGCTGCCCGGCGCCACTTGTCCAGGCTGTCCTGCAGAACCCCCCCCCCCCCTCCCCTATCCCCCTTTTTCTTTTTTTCTTTAGCAAAGGGACACATCTCCATCCGCAGCCGTGTTCCCACCGCGGCCGCTGTGGTCTGGAGCGGATGCTCCTGCTCACTCTTTCATAGGACCGCCGCATTAGGGCGCCACTAGTTACCCCTTGTTCGGCGAGGCCTGTTTCTTTCTTTTTTTTTTTTTTTTTTGTCCATTGCGTTTGCTATTGATGGAAAACAGGCAGGGGAGGGGGTATTTTTTAGTGCTCTTTTAAAACACGTTAAGCAAAAATTAAGTTGATATGCGGTTTTCTTTCAGTAGTGTTTTGGCTAGCTTCTCCTTTACAAGTGTATTTTTATGATGCCTGCACTACACGTTGCCGTGTACCGAGGAGCTATTAATAATTTTGCACGTACGCACGTGTCTCTGTCTTACTTTGTTTTATGTACCAAAAGATTGCGTGCGTGTTTTTTTTTTCTTTTCATTTGTTAGCTTTGTTGCGGTGAATGGCCACGAGAAAAGGGCGTGACTCGTTTTCTCTACTACACACCTTGATCTTTTCTCTTTAATCAGTCCCGAAGGCGCGCTTTTGGATAGTGTTCCGAAAAAAAAAAAAAAAATTCACCATATCAATGTTTGTAAACCGCGTGTAATATAGTTAGAGGACCGCTAGGACGTTTCCGTAGTCTTCTCCGCATCCTTCATATTGTATTTTTCTCACTATTTTTTTATTGGAATTAATATTATCTATCGCGTGTTGTCCACCCTTTTGTCTCCGAAAAGGTCAGACAGTATGCACGGATCATTGCATGTCGTTACACCTGACACAAAAGCTTCATCCAGGATTACCGTAACGCAAAAAAGGGTAGTCAGAAAGCAAGATGTATACTTTAAAACGAGAACTCTTAGTTGTACAACATTTACATATGCTCACCGACAGCTTACAAAATAATGAACATAACGCCTGAGGGCGCAAGCGAGCTGGTGAAGATTAGTCGTAACACAACCGCGAGACTGCAGGTGAGCAAAGAACGACGCACACTCACCCTCACACGGAAAGTCTCAAAATTGAGACTACTCATGTGTGTGTGTGTCGTACTTTGCTTGCCTCCTTTTGCTTCTTGCTCCGTGATCGGTTCTTTGGTGTCCTTATCGACTAATGCTGCCGTCTCATTGACAGCGTACCGATGATGAGATGGTCGGGACTCGGCACGCATTGCGTTTCTGCGAAAGTTGTGCACGACCGACACGAGGCGTCGGTCGTTCACAATTTTAGCAAACCCTCGTCCCAGATGTCTACTCAACTCTTCGTTAAATACCATGCTCGTAGCGTCCGGTTTACTCATGCTTCGTGGCAATACATTTCGCCGAACAGCATAGCCTGCATTTAAATTGACGCAAAGGCAAAAAAAACAAAAAAAACTGGTAGAATACTAATAAAAACAAAACGCGGTGAAAGGTAAGGTTATACCGCCGCTTCGCAAAAAAGAGACGGGAATCATGATACTGATTATGACCGTGGCTACATGACCCCAGCCCAGCGGACTGCACAGAGCATGCAGAGAGTGGGGCGCCCAGCGAGGTCCTTATATACTTCGTTTCAATTTATCTGCGAGCGAAGCCAAAGCTAGAAGCGCGAGACCAGTGCTTTGTGCGTTTCTCCCCAGCTTGCGCGCTCGAGCAAAGCCTGAACGCACGGAGCTTCCGTGCTCGCGCTTCCAGCTTTGCCTTCGCTCGCACATAAGGTGAAACGAAGTATAGGAGGTATTCACTGGCCGCCATATTTGAGGTCACTATTTAGAGCGCATGCTCAGAACGAGCTCGCATTCATAGGCTGCTAAGACCGGTAATCTTGGTGGTGCGGAATGCACGTGGCGACACAACTGTGGAAGCTCGCGTTCAACACGCGCTCCGCAACCGAGCACACAGCTATGGCCGCCATAGTGCCAGTTCACCTCTGTCTATCAACATAGCGCGCGTGACGGTCACGTTGGAAGAAATACATTTAGATGGTGACTCTGGCAGCTCTTCCCGCGGGGAGCGAGCGACCAGATCGTGTTTGGAGCTAGCCTCGAACAAGGAGTATACTCTGTTTCACCTTATGATGTACCGCAGGAAAGGCTACAAGCGCGAGCTCCTTGCTCTGGGGCACATCCCGGCGGCACAAGCTCTCGTGACTTAAGAGCAGCTGCCAACGCTACGAGCTCGCGCTTCTAGCCTTCGCTGCGGTACAACATGAGGTGAAACGAAGTATAGTTGTTCCGCGCCGCCGCGGAGGGCGCTGAGGTGTGAGCACCGTGGGTATGAGCTAGGTCTCTCCTCGGCGGTCACGGTGTCGGGGGCGTAGCTTGCTCGCCTTTTTTGCGGTGTGGTGGTGGTGTGCGGTCAGTGGCTGGACTCATGTTTTGCTTTGGTGCTGTGTCGATCACAGGTGCCACCATCGTGCACGAAGATGAGCCTTAAACCAAAGAAGAAGTTATGCTATAAGGATGGGAAAGACGTGCTTCGTTCCCAACTGCAATTCGGGGTACCGGAACTGCGCAGAGCGAGTGTCCTTGTTTAAAGCTCCATCGAATGACGCTCGCCTGGAGCAGTGGCGTCGTGCAATCCTGAGGGCCGATCGCAAGTTACTACCTAGTCTCTTCATCTCGTTGACCAAGTGAAGACTAAGCTTGACAGTCCAATCTCTGTCGAAGACTTGGAATGCGAGGATGTCTGGACAGAAAAGGCTCAAGAAACCAAGGCTGTGGACTGCATGCTATATTATGTCACTGGGTTTTTGAGCGTGAAAATAAAAAAAAAAAGCTACACGCTGCCCTGCATGCCGATCCGCTTTCAGCATCGACAAGAACACTTCTACTGAAGCAGCACTGACAAACGTGAAGAACAGAGGAGGCCTTATACACCCCGACAAGAACCTTTTCCAGCTACTGAAGAAAACGTAACAGTTCTTCGTGGAAAATAAAAGCCACCAGACTGTCTACTGGGACACAATCGACAGTGTTCTTGACACATGCACAATAACGTTTCCATGCGCTGAACTCAAAGAAGAAACAATTGCCCAGTTGCTCCACTGCTACTTCTGCATGCGAATGCGACAACACTATAAGCATATTACGACGAGTAGGAACAAACAAGCTCAAGAAATGAAGAAATCAGCAAAGCAGCGCTCGTCTTAGTTTAATGGCATGGTCGAGAAACACAGGAGTAGGAGATGGCATTCTTTCGTAGTATGCAGTGAATTCAGCTTTCATGTACGTTTTAAAGCAAAACTATTTGTCAGGTATTGTTTTACCTGTAAGACGGGGTGACACCATATTGTGAGAGTATAGATGAAAAGTGATTTATGTCTTATAACCGCTACTATTGTTTGACTTTCAGTCGCTGTGTCATCATGTCAGTTGGTATGTCATCATACTGTGTCATCATTTCAGTCACTATGTCGTCATAAATAGGAATTTTTTCTGCTCACTAGGTTTATATGTTCCACAGTACCAGTTGACATTTTATGTAAAAACCATTTGTAATACTAAAACCTTTATGCGCATGTAAAGAATTATTTAGGTCCCACTATGTAACATTATTAGAATTTTTTTTCAATAAGGCAGGAGCGGGGTGGAAAAAATCACCCGACCTCATATAAAGCCACGCAATCTGTGTAAACACGTGTTGCAATGTGTAAAAAAAAGTGTGTAAACAATTTACGGAACTGTTACCAAACCAACATGTTGTTTGACAAAAGATGCGAGCACGGCCCAGGTGTTTACACTAAATTATTGAAGGCCCAGTAGATTATGCCGGGTAATGCCGGGAAGTTTTATATTTATACGAGTATTTTTGTTACGTTAAGTCATCATCGAAATGTTCTCGTTAAAAAAAAAACAAAAAAAAAAAACAGGAACCGCACGGGGAAAAAGGCAATCAGTGCCAGTGCGCCAACATAAATTCATCATTTCACTACACAGTACACAGGTACCGAGTAAAGAATGCATAATTTCCTTCACAAGCCTTCTATACAAGCCTTCACAAGCCCCTCTATACGTGGGCGCCATCTATTCCCGTGCGAGTGAAGCGCGCGCAGTGCACCGAACATAATGTGGTCGCCGCGCGAGACAGAGTCATCACCTAAGTGTATTTCTTCTACCGTGGTGACGGTGAAGCTGTCACGCGCGCTATGTTGATAGACAGAGGCGAACTGGCACTATGAAGAAAAAAGGCGCGTTGAATCACGCAAATAACATCACCTGCTCGTTTAAAAAGAAGTGAGCTCACGCGGCGCTGGTGGATACTGCAGAGGCGCGGGAGAAATTGACTTAGAATCTGTCTGAATTTATTAGATCACAGTTTCTTTACATATAAAGAAATGTTAGAGCCTAAACAAATTATCTTTAGAAACAGAAACGTGACCTGAGCTTATGGTGTGACTTCATAGATTACTCAAAAGATAGCAACAAATTTCTCGGTAGCCAGTAATATGCAAAGATTACGCGTTGATTGTGTGCGCAACTATAGCTGTTCGAATTCCAGTTTTATAACTACGACTTGAACGTGCTGTGCACGTTTTATGTTTATAGGTAGACTTTTAAATTGCGTATAAAATGTATTTTTATGCGCATTTAAATATATTTAACGCATTTCATATTGTGTTCTATGTATATCTGCTACTGTCTTATTTAATGCGCACTATATTTAGAATGAACCGCGTATTTTATTCTTCACGTGGATACTTTTTACTGGAATAGTCACACGGCACCTCGCCTTTACCATATTAGTTTTGAACTAGTCGGCTTTTTAAGAACACCAATTTCTTCATGTTATCCAGAAAACAAGAATGAATAATAAAGAAAGCAAAAAAAAAAAATAGTCACTCGACGGCAGCAAACACGGGCACCATAAATTGTAACCAAAAACGTACGGCAGACCATGATGTTTAAGGGTTTTGTGTAGGCGACAAATTTTGACCAAAAGCGAAAGGAATACATTTATTGTTTATATTCACAACTGTCCGTAAATTTTGTTATGCAATTGAACGTGGGTTAATGGGCTAAGTGTTTATTTCCTTTCCTGCTGTAGACATTCGATCGGGACGTTATTTTAGTTACTTGGAAGCGTAAGGTGACCGCTCTACACACTAAACATCGAAACACCCTTGTTCGGGAAAAACACCCTCTTTTAGGGGTGTTAGGAATAACGCCCTTTTTTTAGGGCGTTTTGCTACACCAAGATGGGTGTTAGTTGTTGGACAAGCCATTTACACCTACACCTGCCGTCCGCTGGGCTGGGGTCATGTACCCACGGTCAAAATCAGTATCATGATTCCCGTCTCTTTTTTGCGAAGCGGCGGTATAACCTTACCTTTCACCGCGTTTCGTTTTTATTATTAATCTGCCAGATTTTCGTTTGTTTTTTCCGTTTTCGTTTGCGTCAATTTAAATGCCGGCTATGCTGTTCGGCGAAATATAATGCCACGAAACTTGAGTAAACCGAGGGGTACGAGCATTGTATTTGACGACGAGTTGAGTAGACATCTCGGTCAAGAGTTTGCGAAAATTGTAAACGACCCACGCCTCGCGTCGGTCGTTCACAATTTTAGCAGAAACGCAATGCGTGCCGAGCCCGACCATCTCATCATCGGTACGCTGCCAATGAGACGGCAGCATTAGTCGATAAAGACACCAAAGAACCTATCACGTGGCAAGAAGCGAGAGAAGACAAGCAAAGTACGACACACACACAAACATGAGTAGTCTCAATTTCGAGACTTCCCGTGTGAGGGTGAGTGTGCGTCGTTCTTTGCTCACCTGCAGTCTCTCGGTTGGGTTACGACTAATCTGCACCAGCTCGCTTGCACCCTCAGGCGTTATGTTCATTATTTTGTAAGCTGTCGGTGAGCATATGTAAATGTTGTACAACAAAGGGTTCTCGTTTTAAAGTATACTGTAACTCAGGAGGGATTCACCTACGCAAGTGCTCCGAGAGAATCAGGTACGTGAGTGCCATATGTCGCTCCAAGTCTGATCGCACGTTTTCAATGACCGGGAACAAACGGGAGTGTAGTAGACGTATATATATTGCAAACGTCTTTGCCACCGCGCGATCTCGATATCTTGAGAATGTCTCGAAGCGCGGGTTTCAGGACTCGTTCGCGGGTACAATAATTCACGATTGGGAGTGGCGTGCTATGTATTCGTCCCAACGGGGTGATTTGTTCGGCGATACATTTTATGGCAATATATATATATTTTTTTTATATGATGATATTCGGCAAAGTTAGGTCTTCGCGAAAATTAAGTCCTTTACATTATACTCGCTACACATTACCATTATTGTGATGGCCATTACTTAGTGAACTTCACTACCTACGCCCGTACAAAATATATCTGCCTTTTCCTGGACATTACAATAAAGTGATCCGTTGGTTGATTTGATTGATCAATATTGTGACCTTCCATATGTAATTGATCAAAACTTGCTTTAATTTTGGACAGTAAACTGTGCCGCGTCCATCACTTCCCTCTCCGACCTCCCCCCCCCCCCCCCCTTTTCTTCCCAGAAAATCCCTCCTGTCATTTTTTTTTCTTAAACTTAGGACTCAGCCGTTTACCGTTCAAATCCTCCGAATGGCTCCAAGACGACACTGTATTTTTCATCCTACGTTTCTTCCCGAAACCGGCAAGCCGAGCCCGGATCCTACCTGGCTGACTCGTGCCTCGGTTATCCCCGAGTAGCCCAAGCCCCGGGACTGGTTGAATATTCCACGACGGCGCGTTCTAATTAAGGGTACCCCGGCATGCCCAGTAAGCCGCCGAAAAGACGCGTCGGCGGCGCCCCCCCCTCAGGTTGTCCCCTGAGTGCGAAAGAAGGAGGGCCCGCGAGGCGCGCCCTTTCCCGTATCCCGCCGTCCGCCGGCTAGTCCGTGAGCCCGGGCAACGGTAAAATCTAATCCGCGGGGCAGCCAAGAGAAAGTTTCCAAAGAGAGTCTTTAATCCGATTTGGACTGTCTGTCCTTAATAACGCACGAAGAAAAATAATCCTTCGGAAGAGCCGACTGCCGGAGGAACGGACAGCTTTGTTTCACGCTCAGGGGCGCTTTTAGCCGCCGCCACCGACGTCACGTGACCCGACAATGCAGCCCGCTGGCCGAGGCCAATCAAATACGAAAGAGCCCCCGCTTTCCCTCGACAACAACAAACAAAAAAAAAATCAAACACGACTCTAAAAAGACATTGGATTTAGATCGTCTAACTAGCTGGACAAAGAGATTTTAAGACGAGGGTTATCTCGGGGAAGTGGCCCCGTTGCCATGTCCTATAATTTACGAACGTCAACGTCGTCAGGCGTTTCATCGAGGTTTCGAAGCGCACCGCGACAAAGCATTGATCATCCTGAAAGAAAAAAGACAACAAGAAATATCAACACCCGAGACGAAGTGTGGGAAGAACATAAAAGGGGGCATACACGATTGACTCGGGGTTTTATAGCCAGTGACAGTTTAAAGCACGCACGGTGTGACTAGTCCCGATCCCCTTATTATTTCGCTCCGCAGGCCATTTCATTCCGGTCATAAAACAAATAAGGAAGAAAGGACAGCTGAATATAATAGGTCATGCCCCGTGTCTTTCACGCCGTTAGACTAGAAAGTCGAAATCAAATTAAGAATGCGGCAAATAGACGCACCCGCGTACCAGCCAAGGCATCGAGTGGCCCTGCTGAGCAAGCAGGAAAGGTAGTAGCCATGACGAGTTAAGAAGTGGCACCAGCGGCGCATGGCCCCCAGTAGTGGACTATTTGCGCGTCGAGCAGGAACAGTATAGCTGGCGGTGATGAGGGTATGGGAGGAGCATCTAGCAGCTGCATGTTTATTTCGTCATGCATCTTCTTACGCAGCTACCTAACTCAGTAGCGATTATATATACTTCGTTTCAGCTCAAGTCGGAGAGCTCTCGAAGCGCAAGAGGATACTCAACTAAAACAAAAACGAAAAGGCGCGGCACATACTGCGCGCTTGGTTGGATGAGCCGGCGCATGAGGACAACTAGAAAGTGGGCGAAAGCCGCCACGTTCGTTTTTAACGCTGCCTGATTGCCCCCTCGTCTAATGTTGGCCGAACTCGGAGTTAAAGTGAAATCTTGTGTTGAAACGGTTACTAGGTGACTCAAGATAAGCTCTCAGTGGAAAGTCTTTATTGAGGGGACGAACGCACTCTTCGGAAGGTACAATAAAAATAAATACGTCGACATTTGTTCTTACTTCTTTTAACTCGCACGAAGATACATTTACCACATTTTTTTTTCCTTTCTTGCACATGGTGGGAAAAGACGAAAAGCATCAGCGCGTGTAAATGCACTAACAAATACGGGGTAAACTAATACTTTTTCTGAATTCCAAAAGGATAACCAGATAGATGTGTCAAACATATAAGCCCTTGGAAATAAAGTGATCAAGAATACGCATTTCACGAATATTTCTTCTTGTAATAAAATTAAATCGTTCGTTCTATTTTTCGCGCATTCACCTTACTCCTTTTGGTACACAAGAGTTCATATCTCTCTCACACACAAACACGCACACACACAAATGGGCTCATTGATAGTCTTTTATACCGCTGACTAGCTTTTACAGAGAGTATTTTAAAGCGACTCAACCAAGAAGGAATATCACCTGACAGAATCCGCCTTACTGAAATACTTAAACCTTATCACAAAACGGGTGAGACGATCTTTTTAGAAAAGTTTTTTTACGCAGATCAGAACGCAAACAACAGTTATAAGAGGTTTTTTAAACATAGTTGTATTATTTTGCGGCGAGAAATATATCAATCCTTCGAAAATCTTTTTCGTTTCTACCCAAAACAAACTTGTTTGCACTAAAATAAGCATTACTCATGCAGAATCCCGGGATGTCCTCCTGAATTACCACCCGCATTTTAAGATTTCTTGCCCATCGCAGAAAAAAAAAATTAAAATAAATTAATTTATTACATATTTTAAATGTATTCTCATCGTACTTTAAAGAGAGGGCATCGCAGTATCCTAATATATTAGGAACGTCGACCGCACAACAGCGTAATCCTAGAGCTTTGAACTGCCTATTAGGAAGTGATGCGTATCAATGACGGTCTAGCCAATCTGTATAATGAGCAGCGTGCTCGAGTTTCCCGTCGACGTTGGACCGCGGGCAGGGGGATCGCCGACGCTGTCCAGGTCCCGCGGTTAGCGGATCCCTCTGGTTCCGCCGGTTGCCAGTAGCCCGGCCAACCACTGGCCGCGAGTCGCCGACGTTCCGCGTATACCAATCTTCGCTTATGCACGCATCGACGTGTTGCGCATCGATGCACTCGGCTCTAGCCGCGTAAAGGAGCAGGTACGCACGTACGCACACATATACGCTCACACGCTGTAAATAGAAAGTTACGTCGAAGAAAAAAATTAAGAAAAGGGGGGGGGGGGGGGCAAGGAGGTTTACAACGTGGGAGAGGGACTACATTACGCCTCGCGTGGATACAGTTGGAAGTCCGCAGCTGGGGAGACACGCCGAGAAAGAAATGTGCGTGACAGGGTCGGAAGTTCTAACCCATGTCAGTTCGGTGCTGACATCCCAGACGCGGTCAAATGGCGTGACTTTGGTGCGTGCTCAAGCTCGCACTGCAGAGGAGAGTGCCCTCTGTCGAAATGACGAAGGAGAAGTTGAAGAGAGGTCACCGTGATTACCCAGATTTATTTTACTCAGGGTGTCGAACCGGTCGTTACTTCGGTTCGTTTCGGGTTCAGTAGCACTGTATTTTGTTCCGGTTCGGTTCCGGTTTAGGGTAGCGCACTTATTAAAAACCTAAACCGGTTTTTAATAAGTGCGAACCGGTTCGAACCGGTTCCTAACTCGACCTTTGAATATTGAACGAACGCTTCCTGCAGCCTTTTGCGGACGCGAGATACTTGCAATAGACCTATGCCAAAAGTACTCCCTCCTCAGGCAGATCAAACCCTGCACAGTGACGTGCTCAAAAAACACCATTAATGTGGCAAAGCTATTACTTGTATAATATACTGTTCTTAAGTGAACTATATATAAGCGATCGGCTTTCTATTTTTGTGGTGTGTTTTGCACACGTATACGTGTGCAGTATTTCAAACTCTGCCAGAAGTGGGCGTAATTTGTGGATGGGTCTATTAGCGGCGAGATATTTGGGTGGCGCCCTCCTATGGTTACCTTTCGTGACGTCATTACCCTGTGAACAACAAGTTCGATGGTGTTTGTAATGAGCATGGTGGAAGCTGGAAATCATTGCACTCTGAAAGCAACACTCCGAACGCCATCAAAAATGAACTTCTTACATTCCTCTTATTTCCGTCGATGAGGAATCCTTTGCTGACATCAAAGTCAGCATTCGGCCAATCGTGGAGGGCCGACCACCGCGACGCTTTCGATCGGTCACGTCGCCAATAGACCTTTCCAAAAAAGAGCTTGTGGCCGGTGCCATCTTTAGTGTTCGGGCGTATGGCGCGTGCTTTGTTCGCTTTCCGAAGCGACGAACACGCACGTGCTGGGCTGTGAAGATTGCACGCTGGGCTGTGATTTTGTAAACAGTAAAAAGATCTTTAGTTGGATTGCTTGCCCTCTATATGTTTTTGTTTGTTTTGCTCTGCACACACGTCTTTTTTTAGACATGTTACCTGTTTTTGGCTCCCAGTGAGATGTCGCAGTTATGCCCCAGAGTGGCTGCCAGGGGAACGAGAGGAAACAAATGTTCCGTAAACACTGAAACAGGGACGTCGAGTGCGCAGTTTCGGTAGTTTATTGAATCCCGTTCAGCTGTGGTCGTGTATACATCGGCCAAACTGGCCGATGGGTCGATGACCGGGCATTGGAGCACGCATGTTTAATAAAATGTGACTACATCTTGACAGCGCTTCGGGTTCCGGCGGAAAAACGCTGTTCTAAAGATCTCGTGGCGATGCTCTGTCTTGCCATTTTGACGTTTTACCGCATACAACGCTCTATGCAAATGGCCCGGTCTGAGGGACTCAGAACCAGTTACATAGCATGCATTTTTAACGTTTAATCTGTTATAATTTTTAACACTGCTCACATTTGAAACTGTCAGCCACCGAACAAAGTTCCGGTAATGCCACCACATTGAACGACTTTTTTTAAATGCTCAGTTGAAGACGATGAAAGAGGACTTCAAACAAAAATGAGAAAATGGTTGAACAGGCGACATGCTGGCCTTGCTAATCTAACAAACCTATACAAAAAAAATGTTTTTTTTTTCTTCCCCTCAACCCCCCCATCCTCCCCTCCCCCCGTCCTCGAATCATCGCCGAGTAACGTTGCCTCCAACGACCCATGTTTTTCATTTTTTTTTTTTTTGTAATGTAACACTCCGAACGCGTTGAATAAAAGATTGTTTTTCATTGAAATGGACCGTGCACAGGTGACCCTACAAACTATACTGCCGATGCAGCGCGGTCCCACCTTCGTTCAGCGTGTCGCTGCACTTAAGCGGAAGGTCACGTGGTGTGCTCTCGGTGCTGGATTGGCTGAATGATTCATCGACTGCAACTGCGGTCCATCTTGAGGTCAAACATTAGCGGACGCATAGGCCTCCGTGCCTAGAGTTGCGCAATCCGCTACGACACTTGGACATTTCGTAGCCAAGCGGCCAAACGGTGCCTTGAAATCGCTGACCACGCGGTCTATTTGCGTCTCTGCTTTTGATGATGATGTATTTTTTTATTACGTATGCAATAAAAACGAAATGTAAAAATATCTGACAGTATGTGGGATTAGTCTTGGCAATATAAGAAAATACGCGCGCTACTTTTCCCATTCAAGGAATACTGAGCCAAAAAATGTAGTGTCCATAATAATTGCGCACGTTCTTTCCACAAGCCAGCAGCCGCCGGTGTGCGCGAGCACACGCAACGAAAATGACGTCAAAGACCTCCATTCGCGTTTAAGAGGACAGTGAAATGCATGGGCTTCGGGCGAAAGGAGAATAAAGACAGGCTTTTAATCTCTACAAGTGAAAGCTACGTGCTTGTTAGACCAATTAATTGCTTACCTTTTACACCAGACACCACTGTGTAGATGAAAACTTGTCTTTATTCTCCTTTGGCCCGAAGCCCATACATTTCACTGTCATGTTAACCGCGAATGGAGGTCTTTGACGTCATTTTTGTTGCGTGTGCTCGCGCACACCGGCGGCTGCTGGCTGGTGGAAAGAACGTGCGCCACTTATTATGGACACTAAATTCCTTGGTTCAGTATTCCTTTAAGACCAATTATTGACACAATGGACCTTTTGTAGAAAAACGCGGTGCGCATGCGCGGAGTATTTGATGCGCCTGGGTTCGAGAGTATCTAGTTCCAAACAATCCGCCATCTTGCATTTCTCGCCTTTGGGCGCCTTGGAGACCATCGAGAGTCGAGACTCAAGTTTTGATGTTGCGAACAAGGTGAACACGAGTCATCGTACTGACACGCCCGTTCTAGATTACGACGTGCACCGCAATCATGCCGGTGAACTGTGTAGCCTTCTTCTTTGAAGGACCATCCCCGATGCGCTTGCCTGAACGAACTGTCCTTTTTGAGGTAGCTCCATACGCGGTCCTGGGTGAGGTTCGTACGGTCCGGGGGATGACGTACCCAGTCGTCCGCGTCAAACGCGAACGGGATGTTCTCATCCCGAGACATCGCGACTCAAAATGCTTCTAAAAGCAGCGAGTGTACCCAAAAAGAAATAATAATTGGGGTTGTGTGGATATTTGTACAGCGAGTCGTTGGTCAGCCATTTTAAAGTTGCGACGAGTCACTCGCTGTAGATGAGCAATTTAGCCAGTGCAGTACAACCGCTAGCCTGGGGTCTTTAACGTGCATCACGCAGTAGTGATACACGACCGCACGCCGGTACGATGCTCATCCAGATCGAAACGGGCAGGGGTGGGGATTGAACCCAGGATCCCTGGGTTCTGCAGCGCGAGCTTTCGCTCCACGTGCTCCGAGCTGGTGTGCGCTGTGTGCGCTAGCCCACTCGGCCACCGATCTCTCTCCCCCCCCCCCCCCCCCCCAAAAAAAAAAAAAAGAAAACGAACCGGTAGCACACAAGAAGCCTAACGTGCACGTTGTTTTCTCTACAAATACTCTCCAACCCAGTGCGCCTCAGGTTCGCCCATCGCCCCACAGGTGGCAGCACATATTCGCCAAAAGGTCCATTGGCCCTGAACCGCTTTCGATGAACCGGTAACCGCCGCATCAGATTATGGTTTTGTTCCGGTTCGGGTTCAATATGAAGCGTTTGATTTCGGTTTCGGTTTTGTACCGGTTCGGTAGAAAATAACGGTTTTGATCCGGTTTTCGGTTCGGGTTCGAGTTCGGTTCGACACCCTGATTTAAAGGGGTCATGAAACGATTTTCCTACTTCTTCCTCCTTAGCTTTAATCCTCAACTCAAATGCGAATTGTGAAATCACGTGGTCGTGACATTCCTTCGGCACCGGTGCGATAACTTATAGCTTCCGCCGTGCTTTTTATGCACACCATAGAACTTGTCATTCCCCAGTGACGATACGTTCCGTCAGGGCACTCATTGGCCACGAACGCGAATCCAAATATTCGTCGACGGATTGATTGTTGACGAGCGCATACGTCCGAATGACGCAGTTCTCGTGTCCAATGCGTGAGCTGGGCTCTGCTGACGTCAGTTTGGCGCCGGTGACGCGCTTTTGGAACCGCGGATGTATCATAGTGAAAAGACGGAGAGCTTTCGAAGGCAAGAAGGTACAAAAGAGTCCGCTATATTTTCAAATGTTCGTACCGAAAAGCTGGCTTTTGACTTTCTAGCCTCTTTCATTTGGCCAACTAAACGATATGCGATTAGTAAAGTCCCAATTTAAAATCATTAATCCCAACCCGAAATTCGTTTCATGGCCCCTTTAACTATGCATGCAAGCATGCGCAGCGTGCGCGTGAAGGTAGCATCGGCACGCTAGTAAATGCGCGCACTTGCCTGCACGAGCAGAGACATGGCGGCGGCCAGATGCCCAGCTCGCAAACCTCTATAAAATTCACAGAAACAAAACAACATACCACGTGACCCGAAGGGCTCGTGGGACACTGGAGTGAGATCGATGCAAGATTGATCGATCGTTTCACGTTATTAGTGAGTATTGCGTGCACGAGCGAACAAAAGCACTGTGATTTCGCGTTAGCGTTGCGTGCTCCACACTGAGCGTGCGCGGAGCCCCAAAGTGCGTCTTAAGCCCGGTTCAGACAGTTGCGTTTGACTGCGTTTGACTGCGTTGCGGCTGCGAAAAACCAGGACATCCCTGCTACTTATATCGCGTGCCAAGATGATTCCTTGAATTGGATTCCACGCTTCATACGAGGCACAGATGCGTCGGTGACTCGCTTTCGGTTCTCGACGCAACGCAGTCAAACGCACTCAAACGCAAGTGTCTGAACCGGCCTTTAGATTGACGAATGGCAACAACGCGCATACGGAGCGTGGTGCGCGCACCGCAAACGCGCGGCGCTTGCGTTTGCTCCTAAACGCAATATGAAAACTTTCTAATGTCTGACCGCAGCCAATACTGCGATCCAATGGGGTCACTCAAGCAGCGCCAAAAGTGCATCGTCATGGCGCTCTTTGTCTTTGTGCGTCTGCCATGATCGGCCAAGCCATTCACGCACAATGATTGCGCCGTTGTCTCGCGTTCTTTTGCGTGTGTGATTGGTTTAGCCGGTGATGTCAAACGCACAAAAATGACTGTACTTTGTTTCGCCATAAGTATAGATGCAACCAACGAGCTAATGGGACAATTCAAGCAACGTCAATGTTGACGTCGATGAAGTTACAGCGCCTTTTTCGTTAATGATTGGTGCAGAGAAGCGTCGGCTGCGTCTGGACTTAAAGGTGAATCGAGGTATAGGCACTTTTGGAGCTGCCTGATTGTCTTCATTGAATCACATCGGTGAAACCATACCAGCAGTTAGTGTGATTCTGAACCAAAAGAGGGCGATAAGATCGCCCTCCAGAACCGCACATCAAAGCAATAAATCGTGTGGGGTAATGTTTTGATACAGCGTGGTATTTCGCTTTTCTTCTGAAACGGACACCTTTGATTGATAACTTGTTTCTCCGAGCGCAAGCGTTCTGTGGAACGCACCTCGGTTGTGCGATTTCTCGTGCAGAGGGAGATGTTGCCTACGCTATGATCTCGCGTCTCCAGCAATTGTGATTAGAACGAAACGTTGTTGTTCAAACGTATTTATTGACTCTATAGGTTACATCGCCACCTCTTCAGAAAATCATCCAATTGCGATGAGGTTAGGGGAAGGAGTTTATGCGAGGGGACAGGTGACTGAATGTACCTGGCGTCCCCTTACGGGCGTATGAAGCTGAGCAGGGAATTGAAGATCTGTTTCCTTTGAGGCCGCTCCAAGGCTGGTGTGTCCAGGTTTCGTACGAGGCTGGTCTTGCTTCTTGCAGGAGCTCGCTGCGGGCTTTCTCTCTGTGCTGTGTGACTCCGGTACAGTCCTACACGAGGTGAAATCACGCAGCCGGGACTCCCGCAGTACGTGCAGTTGGGGTCGGGTGGTGGACCATCCGGACCACTTGGCCGGTGGAACCTTGCTCGCCACACCGGGATAATGGCTGTCTTCGTCAGGAGTTTTCTGAGACTCACTCGCTCCCATCTGTTGTAACCTAGTGGGATTGGGTGGATGTCTGAAGGTAAAAAGGCGGACAGCCTAGCTTCATTGGCCCTTCTGTCTTTTTACTTGATTTTCTCTGCATCAGGCGAAATGCCTTAGGCTTCTGCAAGGGAGAGCACGTAGTCTTGTGAGGGCAAGGTATGTGCTTATAGCTGTGCCCTCGCGGCCTCGTTCACTCTCTCATTTCCGGGGATGTCCTTGTGCCCCGGGATTCAATAAATGTATCACTGTAGATATTCGGCTGTGCTTTTTTGATGAGGCTTTTAGTTTGTAGTGCGACGACATTCTGACTCTTGCTGCGGATGCATTTTGGTATGACTTTTTTTTTAAAGAAATCTGTAGAGACGAACGCCTTGGTGATGCTTGGTGGTAGGTTGCTTGTGGCTTCTCTGATTGCCTGAAAAAGGGCCCGAAGCGCGGCCGTTCCTACTAGTCGTGGAAGCGTCGCCTTTCTAAGTCTGCCAAGTGCAAGGCTTTAGTCGCGAAGCCTGCATTGTATATTGCGGTGTCGGTGTACATATTTTCTACTTCGCTTCCATGTCGTTTCACATCTTCAAGGTACTGCTTGATTGTGTGCTTGCGACGCCTCTTATGTTCCCCGCCCAGGTTCTTGGGCACCGGTTTCATAGAGAGCTTGTGGTACAATAATCGTTTTGCCTTCCGAGAGTTATCTGTCCATGTTCCGTCTTGAATAGTCTCTTTACTTGGCTTATTGCTATTTTGTTAGCAATGTCTCGGGTGTTTTTGATTAGGGCTTCAGCTTCAGGCTGGTTTACAGTGACGCTTCTCGTCGCAGACTTGTTAAAGAGTATTTATGCTCGCCAAGGCTTTATTTGTACAAGACATGTGAGGGTTCAACTACCAAGAACACAAATTTCGGCTCAAAATTTGTTTTTGTTTTCCTCCCAAATACCCCCGATCGAGAACTGGCCGGTATGAGTCGTGCTCATTTTCTGATCCGTGGTCACGTGCCGTTCAGACACGACCCGCAAATATAATCAAAGTCGTGGGTGGTCGAAAGCTGAAATTCAATATTAAATATAGAAAAAATATAAAAAAAAACATTTTAAGTGTCTTATAAAAAAACTGCAACTGCGTTGATTAAACAAAAAGGTTGCAGAGTGCCGGAGGCACATGCACTGCATAACATGGCGTCGCATCGCGGGATCGCGGGAGCATCGCGGGAGTCGCAGACTGGACGGCTGGACAGTGCTGTAGCTGGACTAAGCAATGGTGGGGGACGACGGGTGTGGGGCCTCGACTTCAGAGCTGTCGTTCGCGGTACCTGCGAGCCTGTCTAGCTTCGAAAGATAATTTTTTTACCGGTCAAACCAGTTAGGAATTATTTCGTACGACACGCCAAACCACCAAGCTGATTCGCACGAAGACGTCGCCGAGTCGTCGCCCTTAGAGTCACTGAATGTTTCCGGAGTACCGAAACTACCAAGCTTCGTTTTAGAGCCGAGTTGCGGCGCAGCAGTCGCGCTCCAACCCATCTCCAAAATGGCGCTGCCCTGTGCGGTCGAAGCAACGTTATTAAACCACTCAGTTGGAAAACTGCCATAGAGACTGCTCTGAAAAAGGGGCTCCGATCTGTCCTCGAGCACCGAGCTAATGGCGAACACATCGCCGCCATTTCTCCCGCAGCGGCCACTCGAGGAATCGCACGCCACGTCTATTTTGGCTTTAATCGGCCATTTTGGTGCCGAAACAGATACAGGGAAAGAGGTTACAGGGGTGCCACCCCCGTCCCCCCAGCGGACGCGCCGCGTCTTACTACCGAAGTTAAAATGCACCTAGGTCGGGACGCGTTACCTGAAAGCACCGCTGATGCATGGTTGTATAAAAACAATATTAATTGTGCCGCAAAATCTTGCTAACTAAAGGTTTTAAAAACATCACGCGCCCCTCATTTTGTACTAAAATTCAATACATTTCATACAAAAAGAGTTTTTTCCGTTTGTTTTTACGCAAAAACATGCTTTCTAAAAGCTCAAGGTAACCACAGTACAGACAAATGATAAAGAGTGGCGCTGTTGTCGTATTTAGCTCGGTCTCGGTGGACGCCAGCGGCCCAGGTTTCGACGGCGAGTTTCTCAACTGAGTGTTTTAGTAACGTTGGGTCGAAGCGAAGCGCGTACAGAGTGGCGTTTGTTCGCGCCGACCTCTTCAATCCACTTTTCTGGTCTGTGGCAACACTGGTCTGTGTTGATTAAAGTTCTTTCCTTCGTTCCGAGCGGTGCGTGACTTGCTCCTCGCTGCCTCGTCTTTCTCTCTCGCTTCAAAACACATCTAACTCGAGTATTAGGCTTAGCGTCTAAGGCGTAGAGTTTGAAACGCAGCACCCGCGCAACCGGAACGAGCAAACGAGCCGGCAATCTTCTTCGGGGAACCAGATTAGTGGCCTTTGATATAAAAAAATTTAGAGAAAATCAACGCACCTCCTGTTCGGTCCTAACTCATCGATGCCTAGAGCTCCCACCCGTCCACCTGTGCGTATCCGTCATGACTATGGTAACGTAGAAACGTTTAATACACGTTGTTTGTAGTTTTGGACCCATCTCTAAATTGGGCGGCTGATAACTTCCGGCACGGGCTAAACCAGCCAATCAGAACTGGGTTCCGCCGGATTGACTTCCGGTAAGCGGGCTGAATGGAATTCGGTCCTTTGAGAGCATTCAGTGACTCTAGTCGCTCTTTTTCCTGGCTCTTGTGCCCGACTCCCACTAGAGCGACAAACAAACAAACAAACAAAAAAAAAAAAACGACAGCGACCAGCCTCAAACCAGAGTCTTTTGCGATGTGACAGGTTTTGTAGAATGAAGGAGGCTATGCTTAAACACGAGCTTATTGCACGGAGGTATTTTTGGCAGGCTTGCAATCACTCGTGCTTACTTCACGAGCACCGAATGACTAAACGCCTGCCAAAGGTACCATCACGAGCATGTTGCATGTGTTTGAGGCTTGTCGCTGTCGTTTGTTTCTGTTTGTCTCTCTAGTGGAACTCTTGCATAACGAACACGAATTGGTAAGAGCTTGAAACACGCGCAAACGTCAAGCACGAAGTGCGTACTTGGTGTTGAAGATGTATGCGTATGATTTTTTTTCTGGATGCGAATGTGACCAATGCGTGGTACTGCCCGACTTCGAGCCTGGGTATCGAGTGCCGTTGCAGCAAGGAATTGGCAACGAATTCTCTCAAATACAGTCGAATGGCTGCATTACTGCGAACAAAGAGTTTGACGATTACAATGTTAAAACTATTGTCTACTTCGCACAGTCGGAAAAGCAGTGGGGGAAAAAACGTGGTCGGGGGTAGCCACGTGACTTCCGGCAACTCTCTCCTTCTTTATATTTCTCCCTCCTCTCTAGTGGAGATGTCGCGCCATTACTCCGCGCTCGCGTTGTTTCGGCTTCGGCTTTAAGCAGTGTTGTAGGCGTTACCGAAAAACAGAAACAAAATATGTTGCTCGTTACTTGCAAAATAAAGGAACCCGTTACCGACCTACGTTGCCTCACAATAAAAAGAACGCACTACCGTTACTGATAAAAAGTAACGCACGTTACTATGGCTATACTTTTTATTTATATATTGACGGTAACAACGCTGTTTTTTTTTTTTTTTTTTTTTTTTTGCGACAGCTCTTTTTAGCACTGGGACAAAGGGCACGGGTGCTGGGGTTTTCGCTAAAAAGGGACTTTTTGCGGAGGGAAACGACAGGCAAACCTTCGAAGGTATGTGGAATGAGTGCAATAATTAATTATTTGGAGCCTACACTTTGTTTCAGCGCCAAGTCCAGACTCAGCCGATGCTACGAGCTAATGGGACCCATCAAGCAGCGTTAAAATCGCCACTCACTGGACCTTTCTCTGTTTATAAATGGTTCAGCGATGAAAAAACACGTACAGAAACACGGCGAACACATTGGTGGTGCCCTTTGGACGCTGTCTGATTGGTGGCATCAGCTCGTAGCGCCGGCTGCGTCTGGGGTTAAGGTAAAACGAAGTATAAAAACACGAAACAAATTTACGTGTACTTTTTTTAGGGCTCGGGAAGAAGATGTAACCAGTGACGTAACTTCGTTACCCGTTACTCGAAATAAGTAACGTAAGTACGTTACCCGTTACTATTTTGAAAATGTAACGGGTACGTTACTAGGTTACCAAATAAAAGTAACGCATTACCGATCATGCTGTTACTTGTAACGCGTTACCGCCAACACAGGTTTTAAGGAGTTGCGTGTCAGTAGCAAAATATTCATTGGGTAGTCTTCTGACACCATATTAAATCGCCTGGCAAGAAATGAAAAAAATGGGGGTTTCAGTGTCCCTTTAAGGAGGTTTAGTGTCTCTTTTTGCCTCTAAGTGAGGCGAAGGTAGCTTAGGCCGTACACCACCTTTGAGGCGAGGGAATATGTGATGAGTCTACGTAGTAAATGTTCCTGAGCTCCCCACGCCTTGCTCATAATCTTCTTGAGCGAATGTATGCTGTCGATCCACTGCGTCTTGAATTGCTTCACCCAGCTTGTGACTTCACCGTCCTGGTCAAACGTTCCGCCGAGAATCTTGCAACTCTCAAAAATTGTGAGTGGTGCCCCGTCAATCTTCTGTTGTATCTGGTTGTCTAAATTGCGGAGTGCCTATAGACAGTTATGTAGGAGGTCTTATCATCCGAAAGTTGAAGTTTTACCCCGACTATTTTACCAAGGCGTTGGTGACGTCGAGCGCTCTTTGCGTGTTCATTTGTTGTGTCTTCGCTAGCCCCTTGGTCGTCTAGAGCGTGACGGCGTCCGCGTAAAGTGAGAAGCTCACGTCCGGGACGGCCCAGAGTGCAAATACGAGATCTTCCATTGCCATATTGAACAGCGTCGGTGAGATCCCTGCTCCCTGCGGTACTCCGATGCTGTTGAATTTCCACGGGCTTCTTGTATTCCCAATAAATACTTGATAGGTGCTGTCATTGCGAAAGGCTTTGATGAAATTGAGCATTTCTCTGCGCCGTTTCAATGACCGTGTTCTGCGGGATGCTGCCGAATTCCTTCTTGATATCTATCGCAACCATTCTTCGTGACCGTGCCTTGAACACGGGACTCTCAAAGACGTCCAGGTGGATTATGGCGCGGCTGTTTTGGGTGGACATGTCAGGTCAAAAACCTACCTCCATATGATGGAGTCGTTCCTGGATTTCTGTGGAGTCCACGTAAGCCTAATAAGAATCATGCGCTCGAGGATTTTGCAGAAGTGTGAGGTCAACGGAGATTAGTACCATATTTTGAATGGCGTTCGATATTTTGCCAGGTTTTGCAATGGGCAAGATTGTTTACCTTTTCGATTCTTATGTAATTTATCAATCGTTCCAAAACTCGTTGAGTTGTTGCAGGAGTTCCTTCATCTCTTCCGTCGGAAGGTTACGTAATGCCGTGACGGTGATTTGGTCCAGGTCGAGGAGCCGTAGTTGGTTTTGGCAGTCGCTAAAGCCTAAACGAGTTCACCAGTGGTAAATGTGGAGTCCTCGGGTTCTTCGAGGTCAATTTACGTTTTCTGGTAAATTGACGTTCGGGCCGGTATTGCTTGTTGTGCGAAGAAAACGTAACCGGCTTCATGAATATCATGAATAAAATAGCGCAAAACAACAAGGAAGGAAGGACGAGGTAGACAGGAAGGGCGCCCTTCCTGTCCACCCCGTCCTTCCTTCCTGTTGTTTTGCGCTATTTTATTCATGATGGACAACCAACTATAGCCCGCCAGCTCATCTTATTGCAGTAACCGGCTTCGTTCGCTATAGCTGTTTATCCGTAGTTTTGGCTCTGTGCGTCAGGTTGCTGCCAACATTATGGACCTTTGTTTTGCCCACGAGCCCGTTCTATATGAGCCAAACTTTTTGGTGTCCCGTTTTCTCGTTGAGTCGCAGTGGTTTTTACATTTGTTGCAGTGAAGCTCGCGCCCGTCTTTTCACCTCCGTCGAGGTTTTGTCCAGTTTAATCTTCTGTCTGAGAGTTTGACGCTACATGTATTTTTCGAGCGTTTAAAGCCTTGAAGCCATAGGTTGATGAGGTGCGAATCCGGAGTTGGAATGTCCTCTTTAACAATTGGTAGGCTGTTTTGGTGGCTTCTCTGATTGTATTTCCGAGTGGAAGATCTTCATTGATCTTTATGTCGGAGCGGGAGGTGTCCCACTGGATAAAATAGACTTCCCTATTGTGTCGTCCTTAGCGGGAGGTCGATGCGTACGGGGAGATTGTCGCTTCTCCTGTGGTCTTCTGTCGTTGACCATGTGAACTTCAGCTTTTTGGTGGCCCACGTGAGGTCTGGAGAGGTGTCTTTCCGAGTGTCTGATTACGCAAGTCTAATGGATGAGTCCTTGTTGTTGTAGAGGTGAAGCCGCATAGCTTCGCAGGTGAGCTTGATTTCTCGTCCTCGCTGGTCCTTGCTTTCATAACCCCCGCATTATGTTTGGTATTGAAGCCTTCAGCCAGAATCATGAGAATCTTGGGGTCGACTAGGTTCTTGACCCAGCTTGCTTCATTCTAGTCCAAGCTCGGTCTGATGTATAAGTTGGAGACGTCGACTATAGTCTCTCCAATCTTAACTTGGGCAGCGATGACCTCGCGGTTCTCGTTGCACGCAGGTTCCGAGTCTAGTTGCGTCTGTGGGATGGATGTTTTGACGAGCGTAACGACAATGTCGTTTTTACTCGTTTTCCTTGAATTGCTCTGGTGAAAGTATTCATTGTATCTTCGTGCCTCGAGATTTCTAAAGTTTGCTTTCTGAAGCAAGATGACGACAAGAGCCTCATTGCGAAGTTCCTTTAGCCTAATCTTGAGCTCCGCGCGTTTCGTTTGTAGCCCTCTGCAGTTCCATCGGAGGATCCAGTTCATATGTTGTTTCCTTTTGGCGTCCTTGCGCTTTGGACGCTGCGTTAGTTTATCGTTTATGATGATCGACGAGTGCATAAGCGAGCTCACAGTTTCTGTCGACCTTCCCTTCGATCGTATCGACTTTCTTTTTTTAGCTTGTCTATCCTTGTCATGAAGTTGTCAGCGTCTTCCATCGTGGCGAATTTGTGTTCGGTCTTGATCTTTTCATTGAATGAAAAGGGAGGCTCTAAGCGTTAGTGGTTGTTTTGTTTCCTTGAGCCTTCAGCGCTGTGAAACGCTCGGGGGTGTTTGGGGGCGAGGGTAGATTTTGCTTTGTTCCTGCGAGACTTCCCCGTTGCCCATCCTTGAAGGGTTGTTCCGGCGGCGGTGGTGTTTTTCGCTGTGGAAATTTTCGTTTCGGGCATTGGTTTCTTGCGGCCACATGTGAGCCAACGCAATTGACGCACTTGGGTCGGAGTTTTCAGTCTGTAACAGCATCGTGTTCATGTCCGCAGCTGCCAAACTGACGTCGTCTTACGGGCCCACATCAGCGTTGTGGCCAAGCTGGTGGCATTGTGGCAGACAAGCGGTCCAAGTCTTTACGGCATTATTTTGAATTATTTAAAAGCGTATCGCACGTATGGTTCTGGCGTTTGTCCCTCCAAAGGGATCAGGATAATTCTTCCTAAATGCCTGATGATTCCGGTAGCCGAGATTTTCTGTATCCTGCACTCGAGTTCGTTCATGAGGGAATCCGAGGTTTCTTCTTTGTCAAGGTACTGAGGTAGATAAAGCTTTTTGTTTTTGCGTGCTGTAAGTAGCTGCGTACGTCTTCATCTCGCAGGCTTTGTTTTCCTGCTCGATTTTTTTTTAAAGTTTATATAAGCTCGTTTACCACTAGTGGATTCTTCTTTGTTATGGCGGTCATGTTTGACGTTCCGTTTGCATGAACGAATCATTCCATCTCGCTGACGGGCCCGTCTTGGTAATTGCGTCACGGATGTTTTTGCTAGTTATTTTGTAGGCATCTTCGGGACATTAGGGCTTGAAAAAAACTGTGTGATTAGGTGCCAATGACAGATCCGTCGGAACCGGTTGACGTGTGCAGCATTTACGCATCTCGTGCCATGGCCCTGCCAGTTTGTCTTTTTCTTCTTTCATGGGCGCCATGTTCGCGTTTTTGACAATGTTATGGGTGATGTCTTGCGAAACTTTGCTTTTCTTGTTGGCTAGGTTGTCAATTGAGCATTGACGTAAATACTGCCAGAAAGCCACCTTATTTCATTCGTATGCCGCGGAGGCTGCTTTCTTGCTCGGCTAGACCGCGAAATTTCTTTCTTCCTTCTCGAAGATAATTTTTTCTTTTCATTCCTCATTGAATACATTGAGACTCCTATCCGCACTCTCGCGCTTGTTGTTCTGACATATCTGGTTCGCTCACTACGGGCAACCTGCAGGAATCGGACACCCAAACATCTGCCGCCTTTTCTATTTTTCACGTGGCGTTCCAAGCGACACAGTACGACAAATGCGCGTCAAGCCATGGCTTGCAAGATTCTTGGCCTATAAATTTCTCCTCCGGCTATTCAATTTATCGGAAAAGACTTACGTTCAAGATGGCTCAAATCTGTTTCCAAAGCTTTGTGACTCTAACTAGAGGGCCGGAAATCAGTATCATTCGATTTGTTTGCCTATCTGCCCGGTTAAATAGGCGCTGGTTTGGCCATAATTATTCGTTGCTTCTCACCGTAACACAGACTAATTTTTCAATGGAGCGGTAGATTGCAATTTGAGTGTCGCTTTTCTAAAATTGGGAAGGATATAAAACAAATGCACGTGTATTTGTCTTCAGACGAGCAGCGCGTCTAATCACTTTGATAAAACAAAAATAGTAGCGAGCCAATAACGAATCTCACTAAACGGTCCGACACAAAAATATAATTTTCTTTGAGTCTAAGCAGGGGAAACGTCATGCCCATTATTTCCTCGCAGATCGCGTTACTGAATAGTAAGTTTAGGTAACTTCTTAGGCTTATATTGAACCACTGTTTCTGTTCTAGTTTTTTTCGAGTTTCCCTCAAGTGTTCCTCGGATGCCGTCTCGCCATGATTTGCTATCGGCAGGGCTTTGACGGCATCCGCCCTTCCGCCGCAGAGGAATGTTTTTGCGACAATCTCTCAAACTGTTTACTGATGATCAAGGCAAGTTTTCTAGGAACCACGTCTTAGAAAAGACTTTCAAGAAGTTGTGGTCAGCGCTCTTTCTGCTGGACAAACGAGCGGTTCAATATGCGTCACAAGAGCCGGAGGCGCGCCAAGCATCCTGAAGGCCATATCAGGCTTCTCCTGACCACGAATTGCACTATTTGATATTAAAATTTGATATTAAAAAAATCAACTGCAAATTGACCTTAGGTGAATGGGATAAGTTTGAGGTTGAATCATGATTCCCACGTATTATCTATCAACATGCAAGTTTTGTGAAATGTAATATATCAAGATTCCTCGTAATTTAATGTCTCAAACTTTTCATTATTTAAAGGTTCCCTGAGGAGGTTTCTGAGATCGCCTATATATGGCAATAACTCACTCTGCGAACTTTAATCATCCAAGAAATTCATAAATCATAACCATGCGCGGCCGATTTCCCTATCGAAAAAGCAATCAAAGATCGCAACACACCGAGGTCATCTTTGGCGATAGGAGGAGCATTGTTCCGGTAGCCACGACGACATGTGACTAATGAAAACGCGACATTTCGTTGAGATTGCAAACGCTGTTATTACAAAATGCGTATGCTTTCGTAGATGATAAATAGAAAAAAAAAAACAGTATTCAAAGAATGTCATTTTTCGCGGAGAGAGAACATAATACAGCAATAATCGCCTCATAAACATCGCACCATGATTTTTTTTTTCGCGGGTGTGGTGTGCCGGGTTGTCAGCTCTTGAGTGCGCGCTCCCTGGGTTGAATTGTAGTCCAGGCTGTATGGGCAACGAGCCGCGCGCATTCGAGATATCACTCCGCGGTTCCACAGGTCGGAGGCGTGAGGAGCCTTTGCTTGCTGTTGGCTGACAGTGGTCCTGGCCCCGGAACATGTACCTCCCATCGCCGGAAATGACCTCCGTGTGTTACGATGTTTGATTGCTTTTTTATTCGGGACATTTACCGCGTATCATTTTGATTTAGGGATTTCTAGGATTCTTTGAGGCAGCAGAGTGAGCATTGCCATATTTAGGCGATCTCAGAAACATCGTCAGGGCACCTTTAAAGTGATTCAATTTTTATGGCAATAAAAATAATAAAAATTCAAACCTTATTCTTATTTAAAAATATGCTTTTGCAGTAAAGTTCATTGCTAACTTTTCGAAATTCATTATATCCCAGAGACGGTTCACGTAAATTATAGTGGACGATGAAACATTAAAAGTCGGGAATAAAAAGATGTATCTGGTATTGTGGTCGATTAAAAGCTAAATAATAAATTAACAGCTAAAAATAAACGTAGAATTATAATAAAGTATAGCCAAATGACAATTTTTTTAGTTTACATTAAATTTATGACTGTAGAAAACGTAAACAAATTGTTATATATCGTCAAAAAAGCAGGACGGCATGAACCTAGTGGTGGCAACTTTTTGTGAAAATGAATATAGTTGGTAACAATTCGTGATCTAAAGTGCGCGAAAAACACGAGAGCAAATAATTAAACACACACCAAAGACACTTTGGGGGCTTCTCCTAAATCATTACATATGATCATGAAACGTCTGATCTCATCCGTGCAGTGGCTTCGACCAAGACTGGAGGCAACTCTTAACGTTCGTCTAATCGCCCGACAGTAAACTTCTTGTTATCTCAGTTGGTTGAGCGTTCCGTTATACTTGTAAATGTTACAGGATTAATTTCCGGATCAAGCGGATTTTTTTAAAAGCAACAGTCGCCAAGAAGGTGCGAGTTCCACTGCCTTTCAGATGGAGGTCGATTTATTCTTGCACAACTTTTCTCCACCTTCGAAACTTCACCTAAATTATTATATCTTGAGTAAGAACATGTCTTTGGTTATCACCAAAGGTATATTCTTACTCAGAATTTGAAGTTTATTCAAAATCTAGAAACAAATACCAGAAAAAAACCTTACCCCTGGGCGTATATATATTTAGTACCACCCTCTGGCGCTTCCCTCTTATAGGGAGATTTCGAATATATTTATAGTTTGTTGCAACGAAAGATCTGGAGAAGGTTTACTTGCAGCATGCCTTTGTGGCCTACTGTCGTGGTTTGGCTCGCGCTGCGTGGCAGCGTTATAAAATGTGCGAAGTCCGCATTGAGGCCAACTTCTATTTGCAACTGACTGTAGTCCAAAATCACAGTCTTTATTCCACAAATATAAAAAAAAAACATTATTTGGCAAAATATAATGTATATATTAAAAAAAATATTTTAAGCTGCATTAAAGATGTCAAACCTATGGAAGTGGTACAACTAAACACGTCAGATAGTTCTACACCAGAGCTGGTCAATAGAAGGTAGAGAACGATAAGTCTTCCTGGCATTTCAAACAATATCACATTTAAAGAAAAGTTGGGCGTTTTGTTTTTAAGGGTCAAAATACGAGAAGGAATAAAATGGTAATAAAACTCATGTAGCCATTGTACTTCTCCTAATGCATAAAACACGGAATTCAAGTCACAAGACCTCAGAATCTACTGGAACATTCGTGCAGTCTTAGCGACAGCTTGCAGCGATCTGCGTTGGGCCGAATCATGTCGAACGGATAGACTAGGACCGTCGCCTAGTCGGCATCCGTTCGAGAAGCGCCGCGGCGGATCCCAGAAACAGCGGTCAGAGAAAGCATCCTCGGCCGACTGCGCATCGTCAATGGCCCGGCTTCTTGGACGCGCCTCTCCTCGCCGCAGCGCGCGTACGATTAGCGTGTCCCCGACGCAAGACGGCGACGCTGCCCTCCCGATTAGACCGGACCTCGCCGGGACCGTCGTCTGCCGGCCATAATTAAGGCGTTGATATCGACTGCGCTCGGTCTGCCTATCTCGATCTGCGCCTCGCGGTAGGCGCCGATAATGAGCCACGGGGACGAGCGCCCGCCGCCTTGGCGCGGTCGCAGCGAGACCCGGCGTCAGCGCTCTGCCTCGCGGTTTTCGGCGCCCCTCTGGACGGCGCCGCCGCCCCGAGCCCGGGGGAAGCCGGCAGCTTTACATTTCTACTCGTAAATTAAGAAGGTTAGTATTAGTGACGTGGTGGGCAGTGCGCACGCCCGCCACGACCACCTAATTACGCGTCTGTGTCTGTCTGTATGTGCCTGTGGTAAGGACAGAGAAGGATTCGGAGGGGTGAGTCGGTGTTCGTTGCATGTGGGGTTGACGTCAGGAGCGTGATTAATCGCCGGCCGCGAGGCAGTTTTAATATCGTGGCCGAGGTGTGCGCGACCGGCCTGTATGCCGGAGACACACAGCCCCCAGGGGGGTGCAAGGCCGCTGGTGGGGTTCGACCGGACGGCGGGTGCCGATGTCGCGGCTAATCTGTGAGGTGAAAAGTCGAGCTCGCGGTCGTCCGGAGCAGGGCCCGCAAAGGTAGAACTTGTCGCCTATCTTGCCGCCGCTTGGGAGCCAACTGCCAGTTCAAGCTGCCGGTGCTTGCGGGGATTACCGGCTGAACCTGGCTCTCCGCACACGTCTGCAACAGATTTCATGAGAGCCGCCTTCCTGTTTTGGCCGTCTTGGGGGTCGGGGTTATTCGAGTTCATGTTGTCGGGATGAGATGGTCATCCCGTATGTCATAATAACATCGTTCGGTTGTAAAAACAACTCCGGGAAAAAATACTTCATTGAAACGTGCACATCTTTCCTTTAAAACCTCCCAGTAGGTAAAGTTACCAAGTCAACAGAGTGCCAGTCCCGACGAGTTACTTTTGAACTTGGTAAAAAGCGAGGCACGCTTTTAAAATATGAACTCTATGCACAATTAAAGGGTATGTAAATCCGGTCGTTCTGTTCTATTCGCTCGTCAACATCTTGTGCTTCAAAATTACCCCTTAACCTGCTGTATTCGGCGAATTCTTTGCCGTCGTCTGGTAGTGGGTGAAGTCCAGACCACCAGGGAGGTTTGGGACTTTTAATGTCTTGAGATATCGTGCCTGAACATGCGGTTTAGTGTTCCTACACCACCCTCGAAGGCCTGACCATTAGGCAGTGCGCCGGGTTCAGTCGGCACCTTACTGCACAACAGATCAATAAACCCCTTTGTCAGACTAGCTAGACAAGATGACTGACCCAGGAATCTTCCCATTCATATGCAGTGAGCCGTCATCACCCACAACGTCATCCCTTCACTCTTGGGCTCAAGCTCTAGCCGGACTACGGTAAAAACGTTTCATTCATCTCCACTGTCATCGCATTGTCAATGGACACGACACCAGGGAACTTCATAGTATGTGATACTTGACTTTTGTTGACTCCACGGCTTTCCTGAGTCCAAATAAATACTAATCTTGGTAACACTATACTACAAAGTCATCGAATAACCCGTTAGTTTTAGACACCCAGTTGTTTAGCGTAAGACATAGGAGTGATTAAAGGGACCATAAAACGATTATAGAGAGAGTTTTACTGACTGCATATCGCTTATAGTATCAAAAGAAAAACTAGCTCGCGAGAGTAGCAAGGCAAAATAAAAAAAAATGAGATATTGTCAAACAAAAGTGGACTATATCTAACACACTCTCTCTCTCTCTCTCTAACGCTCGCAACGAAGCTGAGAGTATGAATGGGTAGACCAATGAATGAGTTGTGTCAAAGTTTTTTGTAATGTGCGGTAGCTTGCGCCAGCCAGCAAGCTAACCGCCACATCCACAGTGTCGGAGTCTTTTTTTTTTCTCCTTTTTTTTTCCGAGCATGTCAGTTCAATTTAGCTACCTTATTGAATTTGATTAGTATGTCACTCGAACTGTGCTCGCAATTAATGAAGTTGCCGATGAATATCCTCGTCGGAAATGCCCGAGTTCAGTATATGGTTGCATAATCGAAGCATCAACGAGAGCACGAGAGGTTTTTTTCCGCGAGGAATTCCATTAGGAATTTACACTGCTTTATTTCTAGCGTTTTGTGTTACCAGCCTAAATGTGAACCTAGCATTCTGAACTGAGTAACCATCACTGCTCCGCGGCCGGCTCCGGCGCCGAACTGCTATGGCCTTCGTCGGGCAAGTACCCGCTTTTCCGCGTGGGCGTCTCGGCGTACGGAACAAGGCCCATACTTTCATCATACCGAAACATTTTAAACTGCACTTCCCCAGCGACGTATTCATAGCCATGGCGGTAATCGCACAAGCGTCGTGGATTAACAAGTCCTACGAAGCAATCGGCGTTCGTGGAAACCTCATGTGACGCGGCAACCTCGCTCGGCTGGGAGAACTTCCGTTTCCGGTAGAAAGGCATACTTTGCGTCACGGCCACGTGATTTCCTATGTTGGTGGCCGAATCCGGTCGAGTCAGGGGGGGGGGGGGGGGAGCAGACGTAGGTTTTTATCTTTTTTTTGTGCAAAACTGGAGTTGATAAAACAAAAACGGATTCCTGCTCCGGGCTCCATGAACATTGTCGATTAATTGAGGTCTTCATTTAGAAAAAGCTGAAAAATCATTTCATGGTTCCTTTAAGATAGGTAGTTTTTTAGAGTGAAGACATATGTTTTCGGTGGGACGATATACCCAAAATTATCGATTTCATGGTGGGCATTATTACAAGTAAGGTGGCAGTGCCCACGATGGGTGTGATAACACGGTCGACGAGTGACTAACACGCTTAAGTAATGCGGAGCGCAAGTTCGTCTGCTTCTTGAACAGGGGTTGTGATGGTGTCAGAACGCCGAGTTCTTATTGACTGATTGAAAACAAATAGGCAGGGGTGGAACGGCTGCGCCATTTGCGCCATTTTGCGCCCGACGCATTTGTCTGCGCCATCCTGCGCCATTTTGCGAAAACTGCGCCACAGCCAATACCTCGCGCCATTGTGCTCCAAATCGCACGACGTGCGCCAAAAAAAAAAAACATATATATTTTGTCTTGGTTTCGGTCTTTATCGACTTGATTGGCAAGAATGAGCGCGTTTGGCTTGGTCGGCCTTGCGTTTTTTTTTTACGTTTATTTTCCCTGTGTATCCCGAGTCGGAAGCGCGCGAAAAACTCGGGAGTGGGATTCCAAGCGCTGCATCACCTGCGACTGGATTCTTATTCTTCAACCATAAGCGGTTCAGCAAGTCGGCCGAGGTAAGGTCAGATTGCCTGAGGCTCTGCGGCCCGGGTTCCGGACGTCAACCAGTTAAAAACACATTAGCAAAAGATTCCTTTTAGTGCTTCATCATTACAAGTTGGAACCGCATTCCTGCAAGATAAATCGTGATTTGATTGAACTGAAACGCGGTCCGATCCGAAACCTTGCCGGCCAGCAGCTCTCACCCGAGCGGTAGATCTTCTCGGCGTACTTTATAATCTTGCTGCGGCTCATCGCTTCGAATACGACAACTCCGTTAATCGTAGTCCGCTGCTTCGATATTGAGTTGTACAATAGGATAAACTCAAAATTTGTTGCCCTGTTCCTCCGCGCAATTGTACGTACGTTGCTTACGCACGTTACGTGGTTCACACATATAATTACTATGTCAAGCACGTTGGGGTTGTGCTATAAGCAGTGCTGGTTTGCATTTTGAGCAGCTGAAAGCCACTCAGAAAATATCGAGGACACTATCTTCAGAAACATATGGTACTTGCTTTTTGGTTCTCACTAAGGCCAAGTTTTCGCATCTGTTACACTGTTATCCCATCTATACCTAGGTTCCGAACCACTCATGTTCATCTGTGCTGCTAAGCACAATTGAAATTGCTCCCGTGCTTGTCTACGACAGAAGCTGAAGTGCAGTGAAATCTGATCTGAGCTGCTCCTAGCCTGCTCCAGAATGTAGTTTTAACTGCTCCCAACCTGCTCCAAAACAGCTGTTTCAGCTGCTCCCGTGGCTGCTCTCAAGTACATTTCATGAGTTCCACTTCTGAATAGTGGGTATCAAGGCACCTAGCATTGTGGCGTATCTGCTATCCTGTCAATCGAAGCCAATCAAAGCTCGGCGTCGTTTTGACGTCACAGCAACTCCTGCGCAGGAAGCAGACGACTTGCTCTCCGCAAGGGCACCGAATCTCCGAAATAAAGCTCCGCGGTAATGACCTCCATTTTATTCGCTTTTCTGCATTTAAAAAAGAAACATCCTAAAAATACGTGACTGAAGACGGTATATTTTTACAGCACAGTGGAGAGCACAGCCTATTGCATGTGCGGCGAAACGACAGCGGATAGATCAACCGCGCAACTCGCTTCATTCTTCACGATTACTCACCCACGAGCATTACAGCACTCAAGGCCTCAATTTCATTACCTCCTCTTAAGGACAGGCGCGCTGTTGACCGACTATCTTTTTTTCATAACATATTCTACAACCCCTGGACTGACCGCGAATTCTTCTCACCAGCCAATCATATTTCGCTTCGTCATGACCATTGCCATAAACTCGAGTTTCCCTTCGCTAGAACTGATTACCTTAAAAACTCGCCTCTCATCTTGTGCACAAGTGACTGGAATGCATTACCGGTGTCCCTTGTAAAAATCATTGATCATTCCTTATTTAAAAGAGCGCTCACTCAGCATGCGTTTTCTAATTAAAATGTTGAAAATAATTGTTTATTATGACTGTCCTGTTTTGTTGTTTTCTACCTTTTTACTAAACCTTATTTTTTGTTTGAATGTGCTATATATTACCCCCCCCCCCCCCCTTATGTAATGCCCTCCGGGGCCTTCAAGGTATAATAAATAAAATGAAATGAAATGAAAAACAAATTGAGGATACGTAAGCACATCTTACGAGTTGCGAATGCGAAAGCATGAATGTCGTTCTTTCGCCCCCTTAGTTCGTCCGCGGTGTACTGGCGTGAACGGCCACGTTTCGCTACAGCCGAGGCTGCGGCCGCCGGCGATAGAGATGCTTCAGGCGCCACCTTGTTTCTCGGCCCCGAGAGGAGCAGAAGCGGCGCAGCCCCGGCAACGTGTGACACGAGAGCGGCTGCCGAGCGCGAGCCACGAGGCACGCGTGACACAGAGCCAATGGGAATTTATCTATCAATTCGCTGGTGCAGACTACAGGCTTCATTCCATGGAATTTGTGTGCCGTTTAGCGCGGCTTCACCAAGTATGAACTCCGGTTCGCTCCATGGGACAGTTAAGGCTCTCGCATTAAAACAAAAACATGTGCAGTCACAACAGCTAACACAAACGACGTAGAGTTTATATATAAACCCGAGACTAAGGAAACTAACTACCGGGACGGAAAACACAGTCCCAATTTTTTATCCGTTCATCGAACATATTAGTTCCATTAGTCGCGAATATTTATGATGAATCTCCAGGCCTAAAGAAGGCAAGTGATAGCTTCCATGTGGCAGGAAATTGCTCACTTTACAAAAAAAATGCCAATATTTATGATGCTTCGATACAACGCGCGTAAGGATCCGACATTGTGGCCAACACGTGCCCATATTTCACTCAGAGTTCCAAAAAGCTTTCGAGCGAACACCCGAAAAATGAAACTCGAGCCCATCGGCAACTTACAAGCACGATAAATTAGCTGCAATCACGAGCGATTCTTTGAAAAACCCGCCGCTCCCGGTCAGCATCCTGTGTACCTTACGGCTTAATCAAAATAAACAAGGTGAAAAACTCCGCCCCCCCCCCCCCCTCCCAACCCAGAAACAAAACCGGTTGATGAATCCAGCCTAGCGCGACTCGCGCATTACCAGCTGTTTATTCTGCGACTTTCGAAACGCGCGCGGCACTATAGGCGCGTTCCAGGGCGCAACACGACTCTGCGCTCACGCTGTCAAATGCTGCGACAAGCTCCCTCCCCTTATTGCCCCTCCTCCTCGAACGCCGTACGAGCGGGCTCAAACAAAATTGAGCATCGTCGCGCTAATTTTTCCTCCTTTTTCCCTGGGTCTAAGTTGAGAGGATTAGCGTGTGACGACAAAAGACGATGATTGCTGGTATGGACGTGTAGATAACGGAACATGCGCAGGGAGCCAGGCCCTATACGCGTAGTATACCCAACATATAGGAAAGCAGCACCGTAATAAACTTGCGTAAACTCTCGGCTTTTTTTTTCCCTCTCACTTTTTTAGGATTTATTGTTGTATTTTGCACATTGGCAGCGGTAACCAATTTCGGTGCGAAAAAGAAGTACCAGTAATAGTTCCCTGATTGTGTGTGTTTTTTATTTTTTATTACGGGGGTAGAACTGAAAGAGCGTACGAGGTCACTATGGTCCGTGAAAGCTTCAAAAACGCAGGGCGTCCATTCTTATGTTCTCACTACTTGACTGCTACACTCATCGCTGCTATCATGAATATTAAAATGTCGGGACCTGCCACGCACTGCGTTCCCTAAGTCGTCTCGTATCAGAGCACTCCAACGCGATACCTTTACAAGTTTTCGTTTAATTATAGTACAACACTTTTTTTTTATTAAAATAAAAATTGTAGTGTAGCGGTAGCTTTTCACAGGACGGCCGCTAGACTTTTACGCTGCCGTACGCTCTAATAGAAAAGAAAGTCAGGGCAACTCCTCTCTCCTCCACCTTTTTGTTATAAATCTGCTAACGTTTGTGAAAAAAAAAAAGAATTGGCTAGGTTATGGAAATTATGCTGTCAACTGTTTGTGTGATTCTATGCACACAACTTAAGATGGGTGCACTTGACTGAAGAAAAGGTTAAATAAAGCCAGTAATATGTAAGCTAACGATGACAGTATAAGAAACAAATGCTTTAGGTGTCGCGATAATAATGTAAAACGGCGAAAAGTGCGAAATGGCCGCTTGTTGGATATGGCGCTTGGTGTATGAGTTCATTGTTCTACGGTTATAAATTTAAAGACATTGTACAATTCAAGTTAACACCATTCGTTGCTGTGTAACTGCAAGAGACACGTGTCACACGAGTATTCTAAGTATATGTTTCTGAATTATGGCAGCTTGTTACACTCAGATTTGCGCTACGCTGCTCTGAATTTGTTTTACAGGATATGTGCACGAACCACGCCCCTCGGGCAGAGAGGCGAATTTAATGCATTAAACCTCGGTATAGCGGCTACACAGCGCTGTTTACGTGTTAATTTTTTTATAATTTCAAGTGCATCACTCAACCTTGCGCGTAATTTGCGTGTTTTTTTTCACCTACTGAAAGTATTAACCTTGGGGCTTTTTAGGCGACCTTGTCGAGGCTAGCGTGCTTTTGTCCGCGCTCTCAAAGCTATATGCTTGCCCGAGTGCGTGACTTCGTTAAGGTTCTCTTGTGCTCCAACGTTGTGCACCACGAACGAAGCATAGCACAGAACGTGGGCCTTTGATTGACCGGCGAGCAGCAACTCAATATCTGCGACCAATCAGTATCTGTGTGCGCTGCGCTACGCCGCATTTGCTATGATTGACGTCGGAGTATGACAGAGCCTTTAAGCCGGAATCACACCGCTCACACGTCGTACAAAATACAGTCTGCAAACTGGAGTCACCTCAACATCCGTGGTTTGAATACCGCCTCCCCAAGTTTCCAACCCTGAACTCATTGCCATGCGGCATTTGAAGCACGTATCTCGCGGTGACTCGAGTTCGAATCTGTTTGCTGACTGTCTTTTGTATTATGCATAAGCAGTGTGACCCCGTGTCCAGGAGATCAACAACTATAGGGGGCGCTTTATCGAGCGTTTTGTACCCACAGCTCGGTGTTTGCTAACAGAGCGTAACAAAGAAATTGAATTTCGCCTAGCACGGTCTGGGCACGAGCGCCTCGCTCTGACCAGTGCTTTGGTTGCACGAGGAGCGGCCTTCGTATCGTCATCTTCGATTTCTCCGATCAACAAACAAGAAATGTCGGCTTGTTTCCCACACAGCTGAAGTGTACCGCTTCAGACGGGACGGTTCGACCTCGTCAACCAATAGGCGTGTCCTTCACACTAGAGCGCGTGCGAATGAGACTCTAGATGAAGCCAGTTGCTCACAAAGAAGTGCAAAACTGCATCTAGCGTAGTTCTTCTTTTTTTTTTTAGAGAGAGAGAGAGAGAGAGAGAGAGAGAGAGTTTAATTTATACAACGTCTCGAAACAAAAATGTTCGCTCTGAGTGTAAGCATTCTCCATCATGCGTTGAAAACAAAAAAATCCACCAGACGGCAACTTGATTTATTGGCCTATTCATAGTTTTTCCATTGACCTTTCCTTAGTTCAAACATCGACTTAATTTACTTCTTTGGGAAATATCCCACTATTACAGATAGTCTCAGTTCACGAAATTCATAATCATTCTGGGATCACGCGACGCTATCTTTGCCTCTTCAAGAATGTACCAGCCACACGTAGCTCTCTTCGTGCGGTTCGACCCCATTCCTCCACAAAACGAGCCTCGACCAGCGCCACGGAGGACGCGAATAAAAAAAAAAGAATAAAAGGAAAGAAAAGTAAGACTCAACCAAGGAGAAGAAAGAGAGGAGCGAGAAGAATTTAGGGCCCAAGGTTGCCTGGCGGCGCTGTTGCGTCCATCGGCGCGAGACCGGTCGACCGTGCGAGACGCCAGTGGCGCCGTCCTGGCGGTCGGCACGGCAGCTATTGTGGGTCGACTGCAAACATTGGCACCAGTGCGGCCTCCGCTTTCTTCGCGCGGAGAAGCAAACAGCCGGCCGCCCACAGAGCGCTCCTCGTACTTGAAAGTATTGAAAGGGAGCACGGAGAGCAAGCAGCGGCGGCTGTGGGGGGAGGAGGGGACGCCGCCTCGGAAACATCCCGCACTGACATCTCGCTTTCCTCCTTGCAATGCTTTCTTTCTTAATGCGTTGGATAGCCTGCCTCTCACTCGCTCCTCTTCTTTCTCCCTTGCCCACTTTTCTTCTCTTTCTGCATTTTTGGGGTAGGGAGTAACGAGTCTGAGGCCGTCTTGCGAGTCTTCTCGAAACGTCGCTGCGTTTTTATTTTTAATGTGTTTACGTAAAGAAACACTTAGCGTTTAGAAGCATCGGAGAGAGAGGGTTGGTTCTATTGTGTGGTCTTGCTAAGCGGACGTTTGTTTGGTTTACACTTTGTGAGCACCATGTCTCATTTACTTGACTTTTAGTACATGAGCAGTCTCGAATGCTGTTACTTTCTTTTTAAAATTTCATCCTCGTGGACGTTCGGCCTGCAAAGCAATAGCTATGAATGCCTTCATGGCGTAACTTTTTCTGGTCATTGCAACAATCTGTCCATCAATCAGAAACGAATCAAATGTATTTATCATCATGTGCTATGTTTCTAATGTTTTTTTTTTTTTTTTTACTGCCATATACAACTGATGCCTTTAGACTTTTGTAGAAAAGGCTTCTTGCCGCTACCGCCGCATCTGTTTCTACGTGGCATGCCCTCCTGTAAACTTTGGGTGTTCGCGCTTTACAGGCTGTAATTTTTGCACTTTTTGCTGTAACATGATATTGTTTATAAAACGTAAAAACTAGTTATATAGTTATAATGCAAGCTTTTTTATAAATAAAAAATAGAAAAACTTATATGGAGAGTGCAGTCGAGCTTACCATAAACCAATCTAGCTTAAAGCGGACCCGTTTTTTTTTTTTTTTTTGTAACAGAATATGCAAGATTAGCTTTTACTTGGTGGTTGACGAACTTGATGCTTCGCCCTATATATTATATTTTGCTTTGGGAGTTTATTGTTGCTATGTGTTTAGTGCGAGTTAGGTTGTTACTTTATATAACGTTTTGTTGGTATGTTTGAGCGCGCCCAGAACCACCAAGAGGCAAGTAACATGACCGAGAACATAAAAAGTCTTGAATTGTAATGATTCGTATAACATGACTCAAGCGCTATATAAAGCGGACACTTAAGCTACGCAGTGACTCAATTTTTCCGTACTCAAAACAATTTTATGCGTAAACCAAGCTAAACATTCACCCACGTTAGTAACCACACTACCTCTGTTCGCAAGATGTAATGATCCTAAATTATTACAAATGCAGCTGGTCGAAACCCCTTTGAACATTTTTTTTGCTTTGAAATACACCGTTCCTTATATTTAGCTCCTTAAAAGATATTTGACATAATGCGCGGTATAAGACGCTCCCCAATTCTTTACCCTCAAGCTTGCTAGTCATGTTCGTTCTCCAAGATGTACAGAATATCAGCTGAAAAAGAAATTAGCACAGTAGTTTTTGACAGCGCAAAAAAGAAACTAAGCATCGCCATGCGCTCGGAGTTCTCCCGAATCTTGCATCAAAGGTTGGGATCAAAGTAAAAGCTTCAGGATTCAGCGTTTTCTGGTTTATATATATATATATATTGAAAATGTCCGCGCTGAAAATGATTGCCACCAAAGCTCGGGAATACACGGAGGTGAACCGCACCTGCACCAGAGGTGCAGGTGCGGTTCACCTCCGTGTATTCCCGAGCTTTGCTGGTGCGGTTCACCTCCGTGTTCAAATTTCCAGAAATCGCCTTCTAATGTTTATTATCAGACAACTTCAAGTTTTTAAACTTTATCATATTCTCCTAACTTTTAGAATCACGGTCGGCTGTAGTCCGAGCTTCCGTGTGTGTTCTTCTTTTTTGGGTAACGTTTACATGACTCTAGGAATTTCACGCAAGCCTAATAATGAACCATTCCAACACAAAAAAACAGAACTTGACGCAAATGCGCGAAACATTTTTTTTTTTTTTTGCAGTTTACAATAGCAGTTTAAAAATAGCCTACCGCAGGCCACAATCAAATTGCCACAATCGTATTTTTCGGGTCAGGCATGATAATCAAAGTGTGTGTAGGTGATATCTCTGTACGTACCAGAGAGTTGTAAAGAGTGCAAGAATATATGCATTTTTTTAGTCAAAATAATGAATCGTAATCTGCCGATAAGTTGAAGATAGTGTGCTCATGTGTAGAAGGCTTCCAAAAAAGTTCCCGTTTTCTTTCGGTTAATGTACCCTCATACGTCTCTAAACGGAAACTACAACGTGTAGGAGTTCAAAAACCAAAAACTTTAGTATAATGTGAATTTTTTAGAGGCATAGTTAAATGATTAGATATGATCACATGTTCTTTCACTCGAAGGTTCAGTCGTGTGCCAATTACCAGGGCTGTGCCTAAAAGGAGCCATAAAACTATATTTATACTTTCGTTAAATACTACTTAGAATCACTCCCTAACGTTAAGAACCGAATAACATGTCTTAGATTTTCTTGCCAGGCAATGGCAGTCGCCCAAAAAATTTGAGAAATATAAGCATTGTTCATCCCCTCAACTCTGAGCCAGAACAAGTGGCTACGTGACCTGGCGCCTATCCTATGCCGTCAACGTTAACATACCCACGCTCTGGGGTTGGTAATATAAAAAACGAGTGCTGAGCTCCATCCAGGCGCTGTTAGAGTTCGTCTATTCTCATCACCGCAAAGGTTGGACGCGAGCCACTGCCCGAGTGTCCGCCGAGGCGTTGATTATTACGAGTCGAAGTTGAGTGCTCACGCAGTTCTCGTGTCCTATCCACGAGCTGTGCTCGACAGTCGCCAGGCGGGTGGTTTCGATCCCACAAATGCGTCATCAAGCTTTTCGAAGGCAAGAAAGACTGAAAGAAACTGTCCCTTTTTATCCTCGCAATTTCACCGCGACAAAGAAGCTTCTAAATGTGTGACGGTTTGTGCGAGTACACTTGGGCCAGACTAGGACCAGTACGCATTTGCAAAGTTCTGAACATTCCAACACGATATCATTTCTTGACCCCTTTAAAAATGTGCGACCGTTCGAACCGGCACCCTGTCTCAGTCTCCTGGAGGTCAGCTTCTCCTCTCGATGGGTCCTCAGAAGGAGAAACCAGCTTTGCGTTACCCACCATCGTTCCGTATTGGCCTATGTGCATCCCCCGAATGTGAACATTGCACACACGGCATTATGGTAGAGGCTACGCAAAGAAAAAAAAAAAAATTTCAGCGATTTTTATCTGTTAAGTTTTATAATGCAAACATTTCAGTCTTTAGGAGCGATTCTTCAATTGTTTGTAAGATATTACATAGTCGTTCCGGGAGTGAAGAACCTCTATTTTTGTGTGTTGGGAAAACTGAACTGCTGAGTCACGTGACCCGGCAGGGGAAGGGCAGCCAACTAAGGAGAATTAGAGATCACAGTAGGAGAAGGGAGAAAGGAATTTGGAGAGGGAGGGAGAGGAAAGAGGGAAGGATATGCCAACGATGTACCGAATTGGTGTGTCACATGATCAACGAGGGGGGAAGGTGGAGGAGGGGAAGGGAGGAGGGAAGGAAAGCACCCTAGGAGGGAATTGAAGGTGGGTGGAGAGGGAGGGGAGTGGGAAAGAGATCTAGGGGAAGGGAGGCAGATTGGAAGGACACTCTAAAATAGGGGAGAGAAAGGTAGGGGAGGGACACGAGGGATGGGGAGAGGGAATTTGTGTCGCGTGGCCTATGTGTCCCCCGAATGTGAACATTAACACACGGCATTATAATGGCCTGTTCACACATACAGCGGAGCGCTAAGTTAGCGCTACGTGAGCGCTCCAAGGAGCGCTCATGTGGCGCTTCAGGCGCGTGACTTAGTTCTAATATAGCGCGCGATTAGCGCTTTTGTAGCGCTTTGTTAGCGCTTCAGTAGCGCTCTGTTAGCGCTTCAGTAGCGCCTTGTTAGCGCTCCAGTAGCGCCTTGTTAGCGTTCCTTGTACCGCGGTGCTGCGGATTAGCGCGTGCACTGCGGTTCCGGTTCCTGTGGTTGGGTGTGCATCATCAGTACCATGGCGGACGTGTGGGACGCTGAAATAGAAACGCGACAAATTCTCTTCTATAGGCAATTACTGTATATGTGTGTAGACGTCTTAACGCCCAGAGTAGCCTTCTGGTTGCGGGAAATCTTTCGCCACCGAAATACCGACGGGTATCCAGCAAACCTTGTTCCCAGGCTGAGGGTCCGAGACACAGCTCTTTCAAGGGTGATTATTTTTTTTTTTTAACTGCGTGTCTTTGAAAACATGGTCACGCATATCGAATAGAAAGCGATGAGGTCATACCCAATCAATTAGTCGCTCAAAGTCCATGACTCTGGATTACCTGCCCGACCCTTTGCTTGGAGAGCGGCTTTTTTACTTCCTCTTCTTTCAGCACCACAGGAAAACAACAACGGAATCGCCGTGCACGCGCTGTTCCGCAGCAGCAAGCACGGCACAAGGAGCGTGAGAGCGCTAACAAAGCGCTTCTGTAGCGCTAACAGAGCGCTTCTGTAGCGCTAACAGAGCGCTGCTGAAGCGCTAACCGAGCGCTACATCACGCGCTAGGAAGCGCCACATGAGCGCTTCTTGGAGCGCTCACGTAGCGCTAACTTAGCGCTCCGCTGTATGTGTGAACCGGCCTTAATAGAGGCTACGCAAAGAAAAAAAAAAAAAAATCAGCAATTTTTATTTGTCAAGTTTTATAATGCAAACATTTTAGTCTTTAGGAGCGATTGCTTCAATTGTCTTATAAGATATTACATAGTCGTTCCGGGAGTGAAGAACCTATATTTTTGTGTGTTGGGAAAACTGAACTGCTGAGTCACGTGACCCGGCAGGGGAAGGGCAGCCAACGAAGGAGAATTAGAGATCACAGTAGGAGGAGGGAGAAAGGGATTGGGAGAGGAAGGGAGAGGAAAGAGGGAAGGATGTGCCAACGATGTACCGAATTGGTGTGTCACATGATCAAGGAAGGGGAGGGGGAAGAGGGGAAGGGAGGAGGGAAGGAAAGCACCCTAGGAGGGAATTGGAGGTGGGTGGAGAGGGAGGGGAGTGGGAGGGAGATCTAGGGGAATGAAGGCGGATGGGGAGGACACTCTAAAATAGGGGAGAGAAAGGTAGGGGAAGGGACACGAGGGATGGGGAGAGGGAATTTGTGTCGCGTGGCGTATATTTCCCCGCTATATTTAGCGGGGAAGCTGAATTTCTGTATAGATCACGTGACGTCAATATATCTGATAAATTGAGCAGGGAAACAGAATCGACGCATAGGCCACGTGACGTCTATTCCGTCCCTTTGTGTATAGGTCACGTGACGTCAATATATCTGATAAATTGAGCAGGGAAACAGAATCGACGCATATGCCACGTGACGTCTATTCCGTCCCTTTGTGTATAGGTCACGTGACGTCAATATATCTGATAATTGAGCAGGGAACAGAATCGACGCATAGGCCACGTGACGTCTATTCCGTCCCTTTGTGTATAGGTCACGTGACGTCAATATATCTGATAAATTGAACAGGGAAACAGAATCGACGCATATGCCACGTGACGTCTATTCCGTCCCTTTGTGTATAGGTCACGTGACGTCAATATATCTGATAAATTGAGCAGGGAAACAGAATCGACGCATAGGCCACGTGACGTCTATTCCGTCCCTTTGTGTATAGGTCACGTGACGTCAATATATCTGATAAATTGAGCAGGGAACAGAATCGACGCATATGCCACGTGACGTCTATTCCGTCCCTTTGTGTATAGGTCACGTGACGTCAATATATCTGATCAATTGAGCAGGGAAACAGAATCGACGCTGTTAAGAATGGAACCTTCGGCAGCCTTCTTCCGAGTTTCAACGCTACGGAAACGAGTCCCAAAACGAGTCCCGACGTGTTCAGGACTGACGCCCACCTGTCGAAGGCTGCCCAAAACGTGTCTCAACGCGTCCGTGACGTCAACGGGACGTGTGTGTGTGTGCGTGTGGGTTCGTGCGCTCCGGAAGGGGAGAGAGGCCTGGCCTAACTGCGGAGAACCTTGGCTATGACTCATTTCTGACTGCGACGCGACGGACCCAGCTGCCAAGCACGTGGCTGTCGCACCTGCTGCCCTGGCGGAGGGAGAGGGAGAAAACGGACCCCTATATAAGGCGGGGCGTGAGAGCTCCATTTGTTCTCTTGGATTTGACGACTGTATCGCTACCATGTAATTAAACCGTTCGTTACGTTACCAATACTCCCACCTCCACTGGACCCCTGAATTCTTCACTTCGGGGAATGGTCGTCGTCACGAGCCAGGAAGCTCCCGGACGTGCGGCCTAAGCCCCGCCTCGAACAACTGGTTGGCAGCGGTTGGGATCGGACCATGCGACATCGTGCTACATCTGCGGGTGAGCGTTTGGACTTTGCTTTGGGATTCGCCAGGCTTCGGATTATGGGTAATTAATTTTGAACTGCTGGGAATCCTTAGTGTTTGACTCGTGCGCTAGGTTTGTGTACAACCTCGCGACAAGTTTTAGAACAAAGCCAAAGCTAAAAAGCAGCGATCATGGATCTGATGAGGTTACTGAGAACAGATTTACTCTGTTTATGTGAAGAATTGGGTGTGGAGGTGGAGCAAAAGATGAAGAAATCTGAGATTAGTAAAGCGATTTCAGAGAGCGCGGAAGCAGAGGAAATTAAGATTGCGTGGGAACTGCTTCAGAACGCTAAGAGTGAAGCTGCAGCAAGAGAGGAACGAGAGCGAGAACAGGCTGCAGCGAAAGAGGAGCAAGCTGCAGCTAGAGAGGAACGAGAGCGAGAACAGGCTGCAGCGAAAGAGGAACAGGCTGCAGCGAAAGAGGAACAGGCTGCAGCGAAAGAGGAGCAAGCTGCAGCTAGAGAGGAACGAGAGCGAGAACAGGCTGCAGCGAAAGAGGAACGAGACCAGGAGCGAGCGCTGAAAAGGCTAGAGCTCGAAATTGAACAACAGCGATTAAACTCGCAGAACAGTAGAGTTGGGCTCCAGTACGAGCAAGTGAGACCGAGTCGTATCAAATGAGGAAGCTCATGCAGCCGTTTAAAGTTGGGGAAGACGTGGGCCTATTCTTAGTTAACTTTGAGAGGACATGTGAGAAGTTGAGCTTCGCCCCAGAAACGTGGCCGCAACGGCTTTTGACTCTGTTGCCCTGTGAGGCTGCAGAGGTTGTCGCGCGCCTTAGTGCTGGAGACGCGGACGACTACGACAAGGTGAAGTCCAGCCTTTTGAAGCGGTACCGCCTTTCTGCCGAGGCGTTCCGTCAAAGGTTTAGAACGCATCCAAAAAGAGCAGCGAGGGCTACTCGGAATTCGCGTACGGGCTTAAAACCAACCTGATAGAATGGTTGAAGAGCGAGGAAGTGTACGAAAGCCGAGACAAGGTAGTCGAGTGTGTGTGCCTCGAACAGTTCTTTCGTAGCATTCCGCAGTCAGTCAAGCTCTGGGTGCAGGACAGGGTGGGAGTCGACTCTGTCGAAAGGGCCGCTGAGCTAGCCGAAGAGTACGCAACGCGTAGAAAGCTGAGCGGTGAGGAAAGCGAATCCGGCCGAAGCGATCAGCGCAAGACCTTCCGACAGTGTTAAGAATGGAACCTTCGGCAACCTTCTTCCGAGTTTCAACGCTGCGGAAACGAGTCCCGAAACGAGTCCCGACGTGTTCAGGACTGACGCCCACCTGTCGAAGGCTGCCCAAAACGTGTCTCAACGCGTCCGTGACGTCAACGGGACGTGTGTGTGTGTGCGTGTGGGTTCGTGCGCTCCGGAAGGGGAGAGAGGCCTGGCCTAACTGCGGAGAACCTTGGCTATGACTCATTTCTGACTACGTCGCGACGGACCCAGCTGCAAAGCACGTGGCTGTCGCACCTGCTGCCCTGGCGGAGAGAGAGGGAGAAAACGGACCCCTATATAAGGCGGGGCGTGAGAGCTCCATTGTTCTCTTGGATTTGACGACTGTATCGCTACCATGTAATTAAACCGTTCGTTACGTTACCAATCTCCCACCTCCACTGGACCCCTGGGTTCTTCACTTCGGGGAATGGTCGTCGTCACGAGCCAGGAAGCTCCGGACGTGCGGCCTAAGCCCCGCCTCGAACAACTGGTTGGCAGCGGTTGGGATCGGACCATGCGACATCGTGCTACATCTGCGGGTGAGCGTTTGGACTTTGCTTTGAGATTCGCCAGGCTTCAGATTATGGGTAATTAATTTTGAACTGCTGGGAATCCTTAGTGTTTGACTCGTGCGCTAGGTTTGTGTACAACCTCGCGACAAGTTTTAGAACAAAGCCAAAGCTAAAGAGCAGCGATCATGGATCTGATGAGGTTACTGAGAACAGATTTACTCTGTTTATGTGAAGAATTGGGTGTGGAGGTGGAGCAAAAGATGAAGAAATCTGAGATCAGTAAAGCGATTTCAGAGAGCGCGGAAGCAGAGGAAATTAAAATTGCGTGGGAACTGCTTCAGAACGCTAAGAGTGAAGCTGCAGCAAGAGAGGAACGAGAGCGAGAACAGGCTGCAGCGAAAGAGGAACAGGCTGCAGCGAAGAGAGGAACGAGAGCGATGCAGCTAGAGAGGAACGAGCAGCAGACTGCAGCGAAAGAGGAACGAGACCAGGAGCGAGCGCTGAAAAGGCTAGAGCTCGAAATTGAACAACAGCGATTAAACTCGCAGAACAGTAGAGTTGGGGGCTCCGGTACGAGCAAGTGAGACCGAGTCGTATCAAATGAAGAAGCTCATGCAGCCGTTTAAAGTTGGGGAAGACGTGGGGCCCTATTCTTAGTTAACTTTGAGAGGACATGTGAGAAGTTGAGCTTCGCCCCAGAAACGTGGCCGCAACGGCTTTTGACTCTGTTGCCCTGTGAGGCTGCAGAGGTTGTCGCGCGCCTTAGTGCTGGAGACGCGGACGACTACGACAAGGTGAAGTCCAGCCTTTTGAAGCGGTACCGCCTTTCTGCCGAGGCGTTCCGTCAAAGGTTTAGAAACGCATCCAAAAAGAGCAGCGAGGGCTACTCGGAATTCGCGTACGGGCTTAAAACCAACTGATAGAATGGTTGAAGAGCGAGGAAGTGTACGAAAGCCGAGACAAGGTAGTCGAGTGTGTGTGCCTCGAACAGTTCTTTCGTAGCATTCCGCAGTCAGTCAAGCTCTGGGTGCAGGACAGGGTGGGAGTCGACTCTGTCGAAAGGGCCGCTGAGCTAGCCGAAGAGTACGCAACGCGTAGAAAGCTGAGCGGAGAGGAAAGCGAATCCGGCCGAAGCGATCAGCGCAAGACCTTCCGACAGGGTATGACTCGCGAGAAAACGGGCCCGAGAAGCCCGAAGCAGGACAAAAGGTCCCAGAAAAGAGCGCAGAACACTCGAACGGAGACGAGGCGCGGAAAAGCCCAACAGGGCAGTTCGAGGCAAGGAAGCCGTTCCTGTGCTACAACTGTCAGGAGCCGGGACACACAGCGGCCAGATGTAAGAAACCGCGGGTTGTGTTCTCGTACGTGAACGGTAGTGACGAGGACCTGAAGCTCCTTCGTCCCTATCTTCACGAGCTCCAGGTAAACGGAAAGCCGTGCAGGGTGCTTCGTGACAGTGCAGCGACGATGGACGTTGTCATCCGTCGTATGTAACGCCATCCGATTTTACTGGAAAGGTAGTTTGGATCAAGCAGCTGCTTGAAAAGCACAGTGTCTGTCTGCCTATGGCGACAGTAAGGATAACTGGCCCGTTCGGAGAGCTAGTGACAGAGGCGGCTGTCTCGCAAACAGTCCCGTTGGAGTATCCTTATTTGTTTTCTAACCGGTCAGATTTCCTGCTGCGCGAAAGGGGTCAACAACTGGGAGAAGGGCTAGTTCAGTCATGTACGAGGTCCAATCGCGTCAGGTCGCCCCTTTGTTGACGAGTGATCCAGAGCCAGAGGCAGCTGACGGGGAGCAAGCACTCCCAGAGTTGGAGGCAGAAAACCGGGATGAGAGGGACCAGGTTGTAGAACAGCCTGACCTCGTCGCACTAGAAAGCGTACGCCGTCCCAACGCGACGGCGGAAAAGGCGGAGGAAGACGGGATCAGTGAAAGATCTCTCGTAGCTCCGGCGTCGCGTAACGTTGGTCCTCTGCTACGAGTAGACAGAGTCGAGCAGAAGAGCGACCCTAGTGTGTCGGGTTTCGCGCTACAGCTCAGGAGATTGCTAGGACCAATGTGACGGGGCATGAAAAAGGCGGATTGTTTTATCGGCGCTATAAGGACCGCATTTTCACGTCTAGAAATCACGTGAAAATCGATCACTATGACTTCAGCGTAAGAAAAAGGAAAGGCAAATTTAACGGCAATGCCGATGGGTTGAGCAGATTTTTCTGACATCACGAAAAATAGTAGGGATGATCTCAGAGGTCTTCGTCATCCACGGGAATGAGGATCTAAGTGGGGGCACTTCGTTGAAACCCCAAAAGGACCTCACAAATTGCGAAGAGTTTTTGTCTTTTGTATTTTGTTCTTAGTGACCTCGTTGGAAAAATGAGTTTTTTTGGCGACAGGGGGTCTCGATACCCGGAATTGTACCAAATTTTGGTAATCCGTAATCCAGTCTGGCGGGTCTTTGGCGAATTCCGAGCGTTTGACTGCGGTGTGGCGTGGTGTTGTGGGGGACGTTTCCGCTGATGCCTCCGTTGTGAGAGGTTTGGGAGTTTGTTTGGTGCTTGCAGCGTCTTCTCAAGGCCTACTCCAAGCCCACCTCTTCAGGCCAGCGATTGTACCACCGGCCATTCGAGGTTTCCCTGGCCCCGGAGGGGCTGTTAAGAATGGAACCTTCGGCAACCTTTTCCGAGTTTCAACGCTGCGGAAACGAGTCCCGAAACGAGTCCCGACGTGTTCAGGACTGACGCCCACCTGTCGAAGGCTGCCCAAAACGTGTCTCAACGCGTCCGTGACGTCAATATATCTGATAAATTGAGCAGGGGAAACAGAATCGACGCATAGGCCACGTGACGTCTATTCCGTCCCTTTGTGTATAGGTCACGTGACGTCAATATATCTGATAAATTGAGCAGGGAAACAGAATCGACGCATAGGCCACGTGACGTCTATTCCGTCCCTTTGTGTATAGGTCACGTGACGTCAATATATCTGATAAATTGAGCAGGGAAACAGAATCGACGCATAGGCCACGTGACGTCTATTCCGTCCCTTTGTGTATAGGTCACGTGACGTCAATATATCTGATAAATTGAGCAGGGAAACAGAATCGACGCATAGGCCACGTGACGTCTATTCCGTCCCTTGTGTATAGGTCACGTGACGTCAATATATCTGATAAATTGAGCAGGGAAACAGAATCGACGCATAGGCCACGTGACGTCTATTCCGTCCCTTTGTGTATAGGTCACGTGACGTCAATATATCTGATAAATTGAGCAGGGAAACAGAATCGACGCATAGGCCACGTGACGTCTATTCCGTCCCTTTGTGTATAGGTCACGTGACGTCAATATATCTGATAAATTGAGCAGGGAAACAGAATCGACGCATAGGCCACGTGACGTCTATTCCGTCCCTTTGTGTATAGGTCACGTGACGTCAATATATCTGATAAATTGAGCAGGGAAACAGAATCGACGCATAGGCCACGTGACGTCTATTCCGTCCCTTTGTGTATAGGTCACGTGACGTCAATATATCTGATAAATTGAGCAGGGAAACAGAATCGACGCATAGGCCACGTGACGTCTATTCCGTCCCTTTGTGTATAGGTCACGTGACGTCAATATATCTGATAAATTGAGCAGGGAAACAGAATCGACGCATAGGCCCCGTGACGTCTATTCCGTCCCTTTGTGTATAGGTCACGTGACGTCAATATATCTGATAAATTGAGCAGGGAACAGAATCGACGCATAGGCCACGTGACGTCTATTCCGTCCCTTTGTGTATAGGTCACGTGACGTCAATATATCTGATAAATTGAGCAGGGAAACAGAATCGACGCATAGGCCACGTGACGTCCTATTCCGTCCCTTTGTGTATAGGTCACGTGACGTCAATATATCTGATAAATTGAGCAGGGAAACGAATCGACGCATAGGCCACGTGACGTCTATTCCGTCCCTTTGTGTATAGGTCACGTGACGTCAATATATCTGATAAATTGAGCAGGGAAACAGAATCGACGCATATGCCACGTGACGTCTATTCCGTCCCTTTGTGTATAGGTCACGTGACGTCATATATCTGATAAATTGAGCAGGGAAACAGAATCGACGCATAGGCCACGTGACGTCTATTCCGTCCCTTTGTGTATAGGTCACGTGACGTCAATATATCTGATAAATTGAGCAGGGAAACAGAAATCGACGCATAGGCCACGTGACGTCTATTCCGTCCCTTTGTGTATAGGTCACGTGACGTCAATATATCTGATAAATTGAGCAGGGAAACAGAATCGACGCATAGGCCACGTGACGTCTATTCCGTCCCTTTGTGTATAGGTCACGTGACGTCAATATATCTGATAAATTGAGCAGGGAAACAGAATCGACGCATAGGCCACGTGACGTCTATTCCGTCCCTTTGTGTATAGGTCACGTGACGTCATATATCTGATAAATTGAGCAGGGAAACAGAATCGACGCATAGGCCACGTGACGTCTATTCCGTCCCTTTGTGTATAGGTCACGTGACGTCAATATATCTGATAAATTGAGCAGGGAAACAGAATCGACGCATAGGCCACGTGACGTCTATTCCGTCCCTTTGTGTATTAGGTCACGTGACGTCAATATATCTGATAAATTGAACGGGAAACAGAATCGTAGCATATGCCACAGTGAACGTCTATCCGTCCCTTTGTGTATAGGGTTCACGTGGACGTCAATATATCTGATAAATTGGAGCAGGGACAACCACAATCTACGCATATGCCACGTGACGTCTATTTCCGTCGCTTTGTGTAATAGGTCACGTGACGTCAATATATCTGATAAATTGAGCAGGGAAACAGAACTCGAACGCCTAGGCCCCGTGACGTCTATTCCGCCCCTTGGTGTATAGGCACGTGACGGTCAATATATCTGATAAATTGAGCAGGAAAACAGAAATCGATGCATATGCCACGTGACGTCTATTCCGCTGTCCCTTTGTGTATAGGTCACGTGACGTCAATATATCTGAATAAATTGAGCAGGGAAATCAGAATCGACGCATAGGGCCACGTGGACGTCTATTCCGTTCCCTTTGTGTATGATGGTCACGTGACGTCAATATATCTGCTAAATTGAACAGGGAAACAGAATCGACGCATCTGCCACGTGACGTCTATTCCGTCCCTTTGTGTATAGGTCACGTGACGTCCATATATCTGATCAATTGAGCAGGGAAACAGATTCGACGCATAAGCCACGTGACGTCTATTCCGTCCCTTGTGTGTATAGGTCACGTGACGTCAATATATCTGATAAATTGAGCAGGGAAACAGAATCGACGCATAGGCCACGTGACGTCTGTTCCGTCCCTTTGTGTATAGGGTCACGTGACGTCAATATATCTGATAAATTGAGCAGGGAAACAGAATCGACGCATAGGCCACGTGACGTCTATTCCGTCCCTTTGTGTATAGGTCACGTGACGTCAATATATCTGATAAATTGAGCAGGGAAACAGAATCGACGCATAGGCCACGTGACGTCTATTCCGTCCCTTTGTGTATAGGTCACGTCACGTCAATTTCCCCGCTAAATTTATTGTTCAAAAGCACCCGTTAAAAATAAAGTTTTTATGCTTTAGAAAGAAAAACACATACATAATAACAAATACAAAACTAGCGCAATTTTTATTATTATTTCCCTTCTCAGTTCGTTGATTTGCTTGAACACGGAATGCATTTAGGTTTGGACTTTATGCGAAAAGTGTCAAGCTCGAGTGAAACTAAAAATCCTTACAAATGATCAAAGGCAAAAGAAGTATACACAGACAACAGTAGGCAATTCATAAGCATCCAAAGGCAATGCATTCCTAGTCTTAATTGATTGTACGCGTTCATAATTAGGCGCAATCAATTGTAACAAGTGAGATTTTCCAAGCTGCTCAGTAAAATTCAAACTCCGGACCGTGCGATCCGCAAGCCCGACGCATTTGCTCGACACTACGATAGTATTTTTTCTTTGTTATTCACGACATTACGAAAGGAGATGAAAGAGGGCGCAAACAGCTGGACCAAGTATGACTCACGGGAGATTGCGTGAACAGGCGACCTTCGGCGCGTGCCGGAGCCAATAGATAGATTAGCGGTTGCGATAAACCTCCTCCCCTCCCCTTACTTCAGTTAACACAAGGGGCTCATCGCTATCCAAGAGCACTGAGGTCTTAGGGCGCTAAAAGCACCTCTGGATGAATTAAAACCCTAAGACTCTACTAGGAAAATACATTCTACTTCGCTCACCTACACAAGACAGAGCGCCTTCAGCGCCAAATCTTCCCCTAGTGGTTTCGAAACGCCTCGTTTAAGAGAACGCATGCGCATCACGCCGTCGACGCTTTCGCGCTGCGCCGAAGAAGAAGGCTGCCGCCGACGGACCGGTATACGGGATTTCTCTTTTCTTTATTCGCATTTATCTCTTTATCTCTTTATTCGCATTTATCTCTGTCGAAAGAAAAAAAAAAAAGAGCACGTACTTGCGCGTGCCACTGTATGTCCTGTGTCCGTCTTGTACTTTGTGAGTTGTCTTTTTTGTGGTGTTTTTTATTATGTCGTTCAACCAACCAGCCCAGCAAGCTATTCTGTTACAATACGGGATTCGCCAAGACAGCAGAGACGGCTGTTACCCCTGTTTACATGTGTTTTCACAACGATAGATAGCAATAGCCCCCCCCCCCCCCCCCCCCAAACCCAACTTACAGGGGAAAACCCCGAGGCTGTGAGCTTCCATGTCGGCGCCTAGGCCATGAAAGTTTTTCGGGGTAAGGTGTATTTTCTGAAAAAGTATTTGCAGAACCCGTCGAACTTTTTCGTGAAATTCTACTCTTGTGACACTGTCTCGAATAAATTTAATCTAGTCTCGATAATTCTTGTAAACCCGGGAAGCACGTAAGTGAGTCGTGTGTGCAACGCACCCAAAACCATCCAAACCTCCATACCTAACCATAATTAACGCACGTATAACGGACGCACGAAACATCCTGCGCTTCCCGGGTTTATCAAAATTATTAAGACAAGTTATGTTTTTATTAAGTAAAGAACGACGAACGTCTAAAAGAAGCTTTTGAATACCAACGGGCTCCTTTGCCATATTCCATTGGGTAAGTTTAAGAGATAGATTCTTAATTAAACTTCGTATGGTTTAAATATTTCTTGCGGAAATATGTTTGTGTTCTTTACGCGAAGTGGGTCAAGCAGTCTAGGAACGTTTCAGTATTTTTCTTCTACTCCATTAATTAAAATAAAACGACGTATCGACTGATCAGAATGCGTATGCCTATGAGTAAATTATATTTGGAGGGATATTGTGCTGTACCTTTATTAAATAATGTATGGTTGAAAGAGGCTTTTTTTTTTTTACGCGGAGCAGAATACGTTTGCATATTTTAATGTCTGTTTACAATGTATCCAAACTGTAACGGAGTCTCTAACAAGGCACTGATACACGCCTATATGTTTTACGAAAACACCGCCTTCAAGGACCCCTCCCCCCCCCCCCACACACACACACACAGACGCACACACACACAAAATATTTAGCAGTTTTTACACGTGAAAATTGTCCGATATTTCCGCTCTTCTGCTCTGCTCGCAAAAAAGAAAACACTAACTACAAAAGAAGGCGAAGACATGCAGATAAAAACTATCCACATGACTAGCGGAATCGCAATGGTAATATAGCGTTTTTTTTTTTTTTTTTTTTGCTTCGATTCTTTTTTTAAATACATGTGTTTTTTTTGTGAAGCATTCTTTGGACCTGTTTTTCGTCAGATCGAATTACCTCTTACACATAAAATGATTATAGTTGTTGTTCATCAGAGGTCCTTGAAAGGTACGTATAAAATCGAATCATGCATTCTACTGTTTAACACCATCTCTATTGGACCTTGACAAATAGCTTCACGTAAGCTTTTTTAGAAGAGCACTCCCGGCCAAACCTATTCCAATATAGTTCAACCAATCACGATGTTAAAGGGTATATAGTGCGTATGCTTTCATACAGTGAAATTGACATCACCCAAACGGCATTGGGTAAGGGCCAGCAGAGTCAAGCCTCCGCTTATCCAGTCACCGAAATAACCCTAAACTAAGTTCTAGACCACGTGGTTGGAACTAAGGCTCTTCAACCGGCAACTTTGTATTGAGGTTCGTGATTTCCAGACGGCATAATTCCGATATGCGCGCTTTCGAACACCTTTCTTGGTCGTCCCTTAAGGCGACCATTCTTGGATCACATCGTTGCCTAAGCTCACGGCACACGCTAAGGGCTTATGCGAAGAATTCGGCGAATGGTTGGCCGCTTGATCTCGGGATACTTAGACGCGCGGAGGATAATTTAAAATATAAATTTGTGAAAACGGCAACGTCGTCAGGCAAGCGCGATAAATCCGATGGCATAGGTATATTGCCAAAACTCTTTTTGCTCTTTTTTTGTTTTTAGCAAGTCGATCGCACATCGAGCGATGCTCTACTCTATCGGGTTTTGAAGTGAAAATAAAAAAAAAAACATCTACGCATGAAAACAAACCGCAGGTTACAGAGCAAGTTTTCCTGAAACAACAGTCGCACGAAAATCCCGTTTCTATGGCCCCGAGCACCAGCGAACCCGTCACAGCGGCCGGAAATCCGAAGGTATTCGAAGCACCTAACCGGCGCCTCCTTGGCGCCCGGTGCCTTAGCGAGGAAGCACAGACACACACAAAAAAAAAACACGAAGGAATGAGAGTAAGGATAAGGAAGTGAAGGTGCCCGGGAGGAGCATTCCAAGTATGTCCCAAACAAGCGACTTCTTCAACGTGAATTCCGATGCATCTGCTCGCTTTACTTGATAAGCTTCCTTCTCTTTTTTATTTTCTTTTTGTTGAAGAGTTGTTTGTTTAGTTGGAATAAAACTGGCGTTTAATGGCTGTCGTTTCATGTGGCGTACAGAAGAGAGAAAAAAAAAACTTAACTTCCCAGTCGGTTCTCATTGGAGAGGTCGAAGGCTATGCAGTCGGAGCTATATGAGCTCCCGTGTGCTCGCGCACCTTGAGTTTCGATGAAAGAAAAGCACGCACACTTTCAACTCCTAAAATTCAAGAGAAAGTTGTTGCCGGGTATAAGACGAACAAAAATAGCATCCGAGGGCAGAATTATTGTTTGTTTTGCGCGACTAAGTCGTCTTCACTATATATAGAAGCATAAAAAACACGGTCCTTCATTCCGAGAGTTCTTTCTCTGAAGTGCTGTAAACGGCGTGCACGCGGCTTCAAAGTTTTGCAAAAGGTTTCTCCAATCCGTGCATAAAACCAAATAAAAAAACCAATATTAAAAAAAAATAATGTTTTAGAGCTAAACGCTCACGCGCCTGTGTCTAATAATTGTGCGTATGCGACTTGTAATACAATAAGAAGCTGGTCTTTAGTAAATACCAGCTTTTTGCGTAAAGTATCGTCTACCTGCAGCCATTTTCTAACGTTGACTA